>CM023357.1:14773939-14831400 GCA_013282895.1 Eriosoma lanigerum
GGCAGAAGGTTTCTGCGGCGGGCAACAAGGTTTTTGTGGTGGACAGGAAGGTTTCTTCGGTTTACAACAAGGTTTCTGTTGTGGGCAGGAAGGTTTCTGTTGCGGACAGCAAGGTTCCTGCTTCTGGCAAGAAGGTTTTTGCGTTGGACAGGATGGTTTCTTCGGCTGGCAGCAAGGATTTTGTATTTGTTTCGAGTGACCGCTATCCAGACACCGTTGCTGGTCATCAGCAGTATCATCATATTTTTGTGTCTGTGCTCGGCTACAGCCAATCCTGCTCTCTTGAACAATTTTGTTACGTACTTGTTCTTCGTGGTCAATTAATTTTTTTGGTCTTTTATCCGCCTGGCAACCGACAACAGTTACGTTGTACGTTTTTTTCCTATTCGACTCACAAGTTTCGTCATTCTGGTTAACTTTTTGACAATATTCCGCTGCCAAACTTTTACGTATTCGTGTCGTAACATCGTCATCGTTTGTAGTTGTCTTAATTTCGCTTTTTATCTGTGAACATCCATAACCGCAGTCCAAAATGTTTTGCCCGCAAGCTTCTGTTTCTTCATTAATATTTGTTTGCATTTTAAAACTATATAAATTTTTGTTAAATAATAATATATTATTAAGTTTTGTTAAAATAATTAAATATTATTCGATCTTCAGTGTAAAATGTCCTAATTAAAAAAAAAATATATTGTTATCAAATATTTTTGTTTATAGTAGATTCATAATATAATAATATCCTTAGAGATGCTTCACTAACACTTGAATACTTTTTCGTGAGTTTCTATAAGGCCAAACAATATTTTCTAGTTTCTAAATATTAAAAATTAAGGATTTCATTGCGAAGAAACTTGATCAGATGGTTACAGTTTACAGAGCTGGATCAGGGTAGGTTATAGATTAGATTAACCAGTTTACCTGGTTAAGATAATGTTTAGCATAGCACAGTGGTGATTCTAGTTTGATATAATACGTTTATAACCTTACTTCAATATGATATTTTTAATTATAAAATATAACTATAATAATATTTTATAATATTAAACGAGTAAAATGTATAAAAATGAACAATTTTAATCAAAATTGTGTCTATACACAAGATAGATAGATTTACAAGAAATTGTAGTTAATCAATTACCTTATAAAATTAAAGTGAGTATTAATCAATACCTATATTTTGTCTTTTATTCCATAGAAATGTATTAAATTTTTAAGTCAACATATCAAAAATAAAAAAATTACCAAACGATAAAAATTGTAAAAGTTCCACACCATATTTAAATTTAAAATAATCAAACATTTTAAGAAAACTATAACCCATATTTCATATGTATTCATATATATATATATATATATTATATAACATTATATTCATTATAATCAATTTAAAACAAAATTTTAAATACTATGTGTGGCTTATATATAAACAATAATAAACATCAATTCTATTAAAAATCAAACTTTTGAGATTTATGTGTTAAATTTGAATATGCATTCGCAGAAATATTGTTTATATAGTCTTGAGGCAGATATGCTTTTTAAAACTGAAAAATAGTATCGATAAAAAACAAATTTATGACAATTTAACTTTTTTGTTTCAAATTCTAATTTTATTTCCCGAGATAAACTTCATACACCTACCGTTGGTGTGGCATTTAACATGCATATGTCCATTCAGTTCACGATTACGTGATCAAGTCCTCTAACACGCAAAAAACTGCGAATAGTGCGTTCTTACATAATGTATTTATAAAGAAGGTCATCATAATATTATAAAAATACACATATATAATATAATATTCAGTTTATATACTCTTGTAACATATGTAATAGAATACATTAAATAATAGAATAGAATTTCGGACGACTAATAACTAATAGGTAATATAAATTTTAATAATACATATATTTCGTGGCTAATCGTTACCGTCTCGTTGACACAATTTTCAATAGTTATTATTATTATTTTATTCATTTTATAATATACAATTATTTTATTTTCAATAGGCTGAAAAATCGACCGTCAACGACTGTCGACGATAGCAATCGACACGACGACATCGACATCGAAGTTCCAACGTCGAGCGATAGTTATCGTTTGGCGAGATTTAACCGAAACCCCTGATAATATAGATAATCTCGCGTATATATTATTATGCAGTTTTTAATAATATATTATACCTACAACTATATTATACTCGTAGGTTCAAGGTTTGGCGATTCGCGATAAATTATGCACCCTTAAAAAATATTTCACGAGATGCACATTCCCCAGCTATGACAATGACGTCGCGTAGTATGATGGAAGAGCATAACCGAACGTGTACTTTAAATATTGTTTATTGTTTAACGTGTATAAAAAAAAAAAAAAAAAACGAAATTACAAAAATGAAATAAAATCACATGGGTAATATTCATGTTATTTTTATTTTACATCATAATAATATTGTACGGCGGTAGAAAAACGATTTTATATCGTACCTTATACCTTATACCTCTATATAGGTCTATACACATAATAATGTATTATTATAATAGTGCATTGAACGTGTGTTGTTACACACTATAAAACATGCGTTATCAAAATATCACAATAAAATTTAAATATCTATTTAAAAAAAAAAATGTCGAACGTGTTTTATTCCAACAACGAAAAAATGAGTATAAATAATTTTATCTTGCATCGACGCCATGTCTGAGTAGATAAAGCCTGTTACTATTTGTTGGTAATTTTTATAGAAATACTTTACTCGCCTAGTTATGGTTCTTTATTAATATAATTTTATATGATTAATAAGACGTTACATAATCATATATTTTTGTTGTTAATATATTTATTTCTGTTCGCCGAGACAATAAATCATTTTTTTAAAAATAAATTATAATAAAATATTAAACAGTATATGTTAGGTTTGATGATATGACGATTTTATTTCTTATTGCATACTGTCAATGTTAAATTAGGCATAAATTTAATCTATTTATTATAAAATATTGATTTAGGAATATATAATATGTAATTATAGGTAGATTAAAAATCCGTAGTTTTAGCTGCGATTTTTTCTATTATGTACTTAGTTTTCCTTTTTTAAACACGTAAACCTTTAATATATGTATATATATATAAATATATGTGTGTGTGTGTGTGTGTAATTAATATAATGTTGAACACATAATTATATCATAATTCACATTTTAAATGTAATAGTAAAAACTGTAATAATATAGAGGAAAAAACAATTGAATATTGATAATTTTTTCTTACGATAAAAGAAATATATTTTTGTCATAAACTATAAATCGGTATCTAAATAATAATAATAATTTCTATAGTAAATTTATATTAATTGCGAATAAATTAAATTTTATGTGTTTTTTTCGCTTTTTTCAATGTAGGTAACATTCCATTGATTAGAATTAAATGATAAATTTTGTAGTATTAAATAAGTCATAATAATAAATTAATAAATGCAAATCGTCACAAAATAAATCGAATATTATGTCTTAATGTAAATAATATGAATTTTACTACTACGATTAATACTGCATAATGTGTAGTGTGTACATTAGTACAAACAGTATAATATTAGGTACATTAGAAAAACTACAATAGGACGCAAAAAAGTTTTTATACACTATGTATACTCCTGAGTCTTAATTTTTTGATTTAAAAAGGGTTGATTGAAATATTTGTACAACAACGAATTAACAAATCAATTACTGCAGAGTACAAATTATAGCTGTTAAGATTTGTTTTTTTTTTATTTAAACACAACACTACAACAGCAGTCAATATTTCATTAATAATAAGACTGTGCATGTATATAATTTCGTGTAAAACAAATTATATATTTCTCTTGTAGTTGTATATAAAAAAAAAAAAAAAAATGTTTTATTAATTATGTCGATTTATATTGATTGAATTCAACAATAACGTTATAATATTATTGTCAATTTGTTAATTATATTGAAGCCATATTTTAAACGAATATTATGCCCTAATTCATCCAATACACACACACATATAATGTATGTTAAGTATCTACGAATGAATATAACATGTTTTAAAAAGTATACATTTTTAATAAACTTAATTTTTTTAAATTACTATGTTTGATTTCCAATATGTGTATAAATTATAACATGTATTTTATTGTTATTAAGGCGGAAACCCATGTATACAGGGTGATCAGAATTTTATGCTACTTTCATCATATAAGCGTAATTTAGATGAAAAAACTGAGAGCGTCTGAAAGGTTCATTCATAATTATCGAGGTTAAAAATGTGTCTTAAAGAGGTTTATACGTTTGAAAAAAATCTTGGATGCTGTTTACTCCAGTTAAAAATAATCATTTTTAAATTTTTAAGTTTAAATATAAGTTACATATGTGATTATCGTATATTTAGTTGCAACTACTAAATGCATTTAGTTAAGTTTATAGTAAAATTAAACATTATAATACAGTTAATTAAACTAAATTTTAGTTGTTACAACAATTATTTATAATTATTTTTTATACTATTTTAAAGTTGATTTAACATAAGCATAAGTTAAATTAACTAAACATTATTTTAATTACTTCAGTAATAGAAACTAAAGCATATTAAGTATTTCTTACAATAATATTGGTAATTAAATCAAATAATTAACCAAAATAATTAATAAATAATTTTTTCCTATTTACAGAATAATGTAAAATTAAATTTAAAACATAAATTACGTATATCAAAAATATAGGTTGGTGCGAGTTGAATATTACTAGATTGGGTGTCTAGAAAATTGCACGGTTTATAGAGTGGCGGGTACGCATAAATTGTGTATACTTTGATAACTGTATTATAGGTAGGTACGTGTTTTGTCTTTTGTAACATGCGTCGATCACACGGTGCAGAATGACAGTTTACGAATTGGAAAATATATGAAAAAGCAATATGGGGAAGTCGCAGGTCGGTACAGCGTAAAACAAACGAAAACGATAAGATAAAAAGAGTGGCTCGGCATTGAACTACCTCCTCAGTAGGAACTATTATTATCTCGGTACCTATATATATATATATATATATATATATAAATTCATATATACGGAGTGATCGTAATTTGGTGAAATCAGTGGTTTTCGTTCGATTTTCAAAATGTTGATCACCTAGAAGAGTGTTTGAAAATCAATTAAACATCCAATAATACGCATGTACAGGCAATGACATGTCGAAGTGTTTTACGTTTATGTTAAAATGAGAAAATCGCTATGGCATAACGTTTTGTTCACTCTGTGTATATCACACAATCTAACTGCCTAACTTAACTGCTGCGAAAAATATATATCATTACCTACATTGATTAATTCGTTATTCGAAAAACTCTAGTCATATATATTTATTACGATACAACATTACAACGCACGAATAAAATACATCATTTATTAAATTTAATCGGTATAAAAATATGAGACAAAACAAAGCGTATTTTTAGAAAATAATATACTTATATATACGTCATGATTCATGGGCATAAATAGAGTCAATTTTCTGGGGGAGGGATGCAAACCTTATTATAATTATTCACAAAAACAAAAACAAAAACAAAAATGTACATTTAAGTAAGTACACAGTAGTGTGACCTTTTTATACAAATTATAGAGTATTAGAGTATATATTTTAAATACAAATTTATAAAACAAAATATGAATTATAAATTTATAATCATATGTAATAATTATAATTTATAAGTATGAGTATATACACATCTTTGTAAAAAGGACTCGGTATAAAACAATGTATTATTCAAATATGGATACAATAAACCGGCCGGTTTTCAAAGTTCAACGGTAAAATAAAAAACTAACCAAAATAAATTAAAAATTAATTTTTGGTAGAATAGAGTACCTACCATAGCTGTTTATACATAATATATTATAATTATAAATAAAATAACTGACCTTTTTTTTTCAGTATTTCGCTGGTAGGTACGCTAAAATATTAATTTTTTTCATTGAAATGCTTAAGCATTATATGATATTAATTTTTTAAAAAAATTTTTTTCTAGATTATAATTTTTACACCATATGCATATTTAAAGAGGTGAATATTTAGGTAATTACACAAAATTCGATGTAGGCAACAGGATAAATTCAATGATAGCTATAATATTTTTGTATAAATCGTCCCAAACTACCTGTATTTACGACAGCGATCCCAACACAATCAGCGATGTTTTAGGAATCTATCATATTTTATTCATTCAGCCTTTTTTTGTTAAATAGAACCCATTTAATTAAAATTAATTATTTATACTTTAACAGTCATTTTGTTAAAATGAACATGAATTATATATAAATAGTGTTATTATTATAAAAATGATTTTATCGCAAAGCCTCGTTGATGTACTCTATAATGTTTAATATTCACTATATTCAATATGTTAAATGGCATGTTGTTTTTAAATTAATAATATTTATTATATTATAAACGTAAACTATTATCGAGAAAAATATTTTTTTTATTATTTCGTCAATCTATCGTTTTTATGATCACCCTATTATTATATTTACCTATTATATTTAGCCTGGGGCTACAAACATATTTTTGGAGGGTGGGAAACCACCAAGTTCCCACCTAATTTCGTTTATATGAGTCGTCAGAATATTTTTTGTAATCACATTTTATAATTTGTGCAGATTTTATATTTTGTATCAAGGACAAAACTATTTAAAATTTAAATTAACTTTAAACTGGTTATTATTATAAATAATATACCGTTTAAATAAAACTGACAAATTGCAAATAGTATTTATTGCATATACAAAATTAAAGATAATTTACTTTAAAATTTGTTGTTCTTAAAGCTGAAATAATTTTTTAAATAAAACGATTATAAGTACCTATACACGTAAAAGGTGATTTTATAGCTTCATTGATGAATATGTATACTCCCAAGTATAGATGAAATGAATGAAATATAATACAATATGTTGTTTATTAATTTAATACTCATACGTGTACCGGTTAATATTTTAATTCGACGATTAAATGAATTGGTTGTTATTAAACAATTATGTAATGATATAAAAGCTTAAAAATAATAAAAAAACAAATATTACTTATCTGAATTCTACGATTAATGATGTAAACATAACCTACAACTGGCTTATTTTCATTTTTTTATTTTTACATTAAGGAGCTGCTAATAAAAATATTTAAATTTCTAAAGTATTTATACAATGAAACAATCATTAACTGCAATCAAATTAATATACAGATAATAATACATTTATGTACTCGTATACATAAATATATATATATATATATTATTCTTTATTGAATAAAATGAAATTTTAAGACATCTTATCACCATAAACTTAAAATCATAAAAAATTAACTTTACCTATTGAATTATTAATGAAATATGACATATAATTATGGCTACATCAGTACCTACATAATACTATATTATAGTGATTAGAAATTTATGTTACAAAAAATATTTAGAACAGAATTACACACGTCTTTAATATTATCCCCGATATTTTTCTAATACAAGTACAACATTCTGTATATACGATATCAATATCAAAATTTTATTTTGCAACAATATTGAATTTAACGTTTGATATTCAATTGCTTATCCCTTGATATATTTCAATATTTTTATATACATCTTTTATGTAGTAAAGCAGTAAAAATATCTTGTTTTCAAATGGTAACATATAACTTAAATATTATAACATTCTTATAATAATTCCTAATTATAGGAATTAGGAATATGTATAGACATTTGTATATAGCTGATATTTTAAATATGGAATAATAAGTGTTCTAAATTAGTGACGGGAGAAGCGTAATATTGTGGATATTATCTATATTTATATGATCGATATCGTTATTAGTCAATAAAAAAATTTTCTTATTTTTGCCCCTATTTTTATTAGTACTGGAATAAATTATAAAGATAATATTATATTGTCAAAATATCGAATTTGTTAAAATATTAATTGTTCTATTACCCTAGACTAGAATACAGTAGGTATAAAGTTATTACTAGTGGTGGATTTACAGGGGGGTCTGGATATGATATGACGTACCTATAATGAAATAATATGTTAAAACACAATGTTTAATCTTATCCTATCTATTCTTGTGAACACAGGCGGAAAAGTACCTAATTAGTATGTGCCCCTAAATAAACCCGTATGCTTTTGTAACGTTAAATTGCTGATAATAATAATTTTTGGTTTTTTATTTAGCTCATTTTTTAAATTTCTCAAAAGTGAAAAACGGCAAATATCACGGAAATTGTAATTTTGATGAAATTGATTTTAGATTTTTCATAACTAATGCAATTTTGAACATAGGTACTGGAATTCTTTTTGAGTATCCTCATAGATAATTTACACACGTCAACTTTTAGAACGGCTTATCAGTAAAATATATTGTATAATTATATTGAGTTTTACTCAGAATCATATTTTCTAATGCAATATAATTACATTCAAATCTTAATTATAATAAACCACTAATTTCTCTGAGGACCATAGGGACGAAGAAGGAAGTCTAAAATCGACCTTCCCGCTTTTTAACATATTATTTTTTAGGAGCCCCTCTCAAGAAAATGTTGAAAATTCGCCACTGTACTTATCGTCATAACTAATTTGTTTGCACAAATTTTAATTAAATTGAGTTCTTATTATCAAATAGGGTTATTTAATTATCGTTTAAACATCCAGGTACTTTAACTTTTAAGTATTACACCTAAAAAAAGGTGATAAAAATCTAAAAATATTAACATCATCTTATAACTTACCTACTGGTTAATAATATATTAATTATTATGACACTATTTTATAAATACATTATGATTAACAAAAATTAATGCTTACAATTTTAATATTTAAAATTATCTGTTGTTAAAACTTTGAACCTCCATCAAAAAAATTCCCATCTAATCAGTGGTACGATATTTATTATAATCTCATATTTTCGAAGATATATTCGTTGAATATAAAAAAATATCTTTCCGATGGATAATAATATGTAATAACACTAATAACTGACTTGATATTATTTCGCCCAGTAAATGATTTGTGGATCTTGTCAATATACATTATACATATATGCTCTGGTCTGCTATAGGGTACGTCGGTAAAGGTTATTATTATTATTTATCCAATAATTCCGTTTACGCAACTATATATTGTATTATAGTATAGCGTCGTGAATAATGAACACGTTTTTTTCTTTCATTCACTCACTAACTCTCTCTAATTCTTTCTTGTTCTCTCTTTTTTTTTTTTTATTTTAGTCAAACGGTAAGAAAATAGCTCAAGGGTAAAGGGTTAGGGGTGCTATGCAATATTCCTTTGAAGTACCATCCATCCGTACGGCGCAGTTTTCACTTCACGGAGTTCTTTCTTTGGCCCCAACAACGAACTTGACATAATTTATATAATGACACCCCACGTCGAAACCATACCCTGTCATCCCAAACCCTCGTCGTTCCGACATGCACAAAATATAATATTGCAATAACATAAATACGACGACGGAGGTGATGATGATTGTAATAATACGTCTACAAATTAAGGACTAGTTTTTTTGCGCATTAGAAATCTTTCAAAAATATTAATCACATTAACTAGGTATATAATATGAATAATGTCTAACATAAATCATGGAACGTAAAAATAAATTTGACACCGATTCGTATATCAAATAATCGTAAATAATTACTATATAGTTACTCAATAAAAGTGTTTATATTTTAATGTGTGTATTTCGTACAAGGAACGATGAATTTAACTAACTTGGTACGAAAAATGGGTGGATTTAATCAAAATAAACTTTAAGTCAATTCATGGTGTGCCAGAAAACTGTATCAACCTACCTTAACATTGATGATGGTATCCAACTAAGAAGTCATCTCTTAATTTAGTAACATTAGGAAATCTTCAGGCAACGATTTTCAAAAGGAAACTTGTGTAAGTAAATATGACTATAAAAAGAAAATTAATTTGTGTGAAAAAACTATATTTTATTTATAATTCAAAAAATGCATTTCAACAATGACATGTTCATTAATTAATTATCAATAAATTCTTTCATGTATAAACAGTATTTTAGATTTTATATTTTGCAATTTTTTTTAAAGTTTATATTTTTTTAACTTAATCTTTTTTAAAGGTATTTGGAAGTATTAAATTATTCTTATTCAAATATAAGATAAAAATATTATATACAATTATTATTTTTCCTAAGTAATTATATACTTCATACATCCCAACATGTTATTATATGTACATTTCCCGCGATTTGTATGAGATAATAGAGAAAACGACAACTTGTCAATTTGTGATGGAGGTAAAAAAAGGAGGGGGAAATCTAAAATTAGGACTTTACATTATTATGTATATATATATATATATATATATATATACTATGGCAAGTAACCGTATGGTATGTAAATATCAACATGAATATATGCAAACAAGTTAAAAGTAAACGGTGGACTTGAGGCCAATAAGTAATAATTTATCGTACACGTTAGTTGGCAGGTCTTTGTATAATTTTAGGTATTGATAATACGTATAATTATGATTTTATTTAGTACAGATGCTTGAATTTCGTTTGGAAAATGGAAATGAAAGTAAATTCATTAAAACCATATCGTATTCTTATATTAGATTTATATTAAGATTTTTATAGACGAACATATAGTTAAATCAAGAATGGTATAGTGACGATTTATTAAACAGAAAAAAAATATGGAAAGTCAAAAATGTAATGGTGCCTGCAAGTTAAACTTAAAAAAAAATCTTCTTACATTAAGCGACTGAATTATTATTGGCTTTACATATTATCAGTTATCACGATTCTAAATTCTTATATAACCAGGCGTAGTTATTATTTTTTTTTTTAAATACTGAACACAATATATTATACGATTATCTATTATGAATTATATATCTATGTTTGTAACGTTAATATATTATAATCCTATACTTAATCAATTATGCGTTAGATATCTCGCAGATGAACTTACGCTTTTAACTCGTTTTTATCCCACATAAGAGTATACTTATATAATTTAGTCAGTACTTATAGTCAGCTGTACATAATGATCAAAATGTTTACTTTACAGGCATACAGCAATATATTAATTACATATAACAGAATTAGAAAAAAAAAATTGTAATACGAACAAAAATATAATATTATTAAACTATTTTGGATATTTAATATTTTCTAATGCCATTTTAGAGGTGTTCCCGGGTACGAAATTTGAAAATCAAATGAGAATATTTAACTGTTTTGATGTAATCTTAAAATTTCCGTAACATAATATTCTGAACAACATGTTGTTGTATGTGTTTGTTGCATGTGTATAGGTATTATACATGGTCTATTAATACTTATTTTACAGTGAAAAACGTTTGTTATGTAAAAATATCATTATGCATTTCAGTGAATGATGTCCAAATGACGAAACAAGTTTTGCATATAGTGAAGTTTAGTTGCCCATATCGTGGTAAGTTATTCACGTAGTGTATAATTTCTAGTGCTGGGCCGATACCACTTTTTTCCGATAACCGATACGATATTTTTCTTAGTTTTCATGAACCGATATAAATAAAAAAAAAATAATAATAACCGATATCCGATAATATGTAAACCGATAAATTTTAGTATGGGTGTTATATCTTGTATTATTATTAAAAATTATCGATATATCGATATGCGACAGTACGGCGCATTATATCGGTTTCATTTTCGGTTCTGAAAAAAACCCGATATCCGATATTCCGATATTCGAATATCGACCAATATTAATATCGGTTATCAGTATCGGCCCAGCCCTAATAATAATTTCATAATGTGTGAAAAATGAAAAATGAAGTTAAGTTTCACGAAATGTGTAAGATATCATTTGACGAAACGGACAATTCCTCGAGTCCGCGACATGTGTATATTGTATAATTATGTGTATACTCTATACTGAAGTCTTTAAACGACTTTTTAACAATGTGTTTTTTCCCAATCATAATAAATTATTCAACTATGGAGTAGTACAGTCGTTTGTATACCTAGTTATATAAAGGTATAAGTACCTATATATACCTATACTTATACAAAATGCATTACATATCAAGTGATATATAATACGTACAATTGTGTGATTGATAGTCTACGTGGAATTTATTCTTGGAACAGCGAGTAACGTTTAGAATCGAAATTATATAAATCTAATCGTATACCATATATATATATATATATATATATATGGGTATTGTAAATTGGAATTCACCTTAAAAAGAGTCATCGGAACATGTTTTGTAAACAACTACAAAACAAAATCAAATCAAATCAAATCAATAAATAAATAAAACAAATTGACGTACGTAATTTATCAGAGTGTATGCTTAGGTAGGGTTAAGTATAAAAATAATCGCTTTGAACAAAACACGAGATATGAAAAAAAAAAAAAACAATATACACGTAAAAAACATATTATATATTACCTATACAGGACGATTGGAATTTTGGGTTACAAAAATGGTGACTATTACATACGTATTCAATATTATTTCCAATATATTTGTAATTTCAATTTCAGATCATTCCGTATACAAAATAAAGTTAAGTTTCAGGGTGATCGAAATGTGTGACACGTTATAGAACTATGGGTCTCTCCCTCTAACCATATATAAATATATATATATAAATTTCAGAATTCTCATTAAAAATAAAACGTCAAATGTGCGAATTATTCTATATTATCAAATATATTAATATGTTCATAAAAACATTATATTATATTATCTAATCAACAAATATTAAAACTAAAAAATAACATGTAGTTTTCCGTGGTCTTTTAATATTCTGAAATTTATATTCGAAATTACAATTAATATCAATATTTCACATTAAAAGAAATTCGATATAACAGAATGTTTCCAGTGCATCCTTTATGGTTTTTGTATATTATGAAGTTTTGTTTGTGTAAAAACTATTTATTACTAATTCCACCATGTTAGTTTATTTTTATTTTGTTTAGTATTATTTATTATAATAAGTTTCATTATCATACTTAGTATATATTATAATAATATAATAATAATAACTTGTAGGTAATAGCAATGCCGGACTAAAGAATTTCATCACCCGGGGAAAAAATTGAAATACGCCCAATTTTGGAGCAATTGCTTACAAATAATTTATTACATTTTTACATTATATACACCACAGTCGATATTTGATAATCCATAAACTTTACGCCTAAGATAATTTGAATAATTTTACGCCCGAGGACGAATCCCCGTCTTCCCTCTCCCCCTAGATCCGGGTCAGGGTAATAGTATTACAATATAAATTGTTTAAACTTAATACAAAATTATAAAATATTATAAATATAATTAATAATTTATTCATGTGATGATGTATGTAAAATTGATTTTATCATTTTTATGGTTGTCGATTAGTAATATACATATTATAATTTATATATTTATAATAATATATGTAATATTATTTTTTAGTATAAATAAGCTTTATTCAATTTTACATATAAAGCCATAAAGGTATATGTAAAAAGGTAAAAAATAATAAAATCATATTATTTTTGCAATCCAATATACACAAACGCCAAAAACAAACTATTTTGAATGACAAGTGTTTTTCCCTGAACTTAAATATGTGTCACTGACATTTCTTAATAATTTGCTCTTTCCAACGATTGACTGTCACGAATTACTATCTCGTGTTTTTCAATGTCCGTTATACTGTTGTACTCGTTCTTTTCTTTCTGTCCATAGTACAATAATAATACACGTTTAAAAAGTTAATAGTATAAATACTTTAACGGTTTCCATTTTGGAATTATATAAAATAACTAGTTATTTTAACGAAGTTATTGAAATCACGAGTAATGTCAGGAAGATTGAAAAAACAATTATATATATCATTAATACGACCAGTTATGCTGTATGCTTCCAAAACTTGGCCACTCAGAAAAAAAGACGAAAACAAATTTTCTGTTTTTGAAAGGATAGTTTTGCTGAGAATTTATGGTCAATTCAAAGATAATGTAACTTGGGAGTGGAGAAGTAGAAAAAATACAAAGCTGGAAACACTATATAATGAGTTTAACATCATATTAGAAATTATCAGAAGGGGAAGACAGCGATGAGCTGCCCATGTTTGTAGAAACTAAAACCCACTGATACGTGAAATGATAAAGCAGAACCCAATAGGTAAAAAATCGTTGGGAAGACCGCGAATGCGATGGGATGATGTTATAAAAGACGTTTGGAAGGATAGTTTTACTGGAAGATATTAGCTTTAAACAGAGAAAGATGAAGGCTTGGTTGTAAGATGAGATGGTCCTAAGGGCCCAATAAACCCACAAAAAAGAACTAGTGATTTAATAAATTCCCCGATGTAATTCAGTTATTATTTGTATACATTAAAATTATTTAGTTAAAATTAAATATCGGTATCATGTGAATTAATTTATGTCACCCGTACCGTTCGGTCATCGTCCTCGTTATCGATAATAGATAATATTGTAACTAGTGATGAGCAAACCAAGACCAAGACTAAGACTAGGCAGTCTTGGTCTTGGTCTTGTTCTTGCAGACTCATTCTTGGTCTTGGTCTTGCAAAGGCATTGTAGTCTTGGTATTGGTCTTGATCTTGCAATTCAAGTCTTGGTCTTGTTGCAAGACTCTTGCATTATTTAAAATTGAAAAATATATATATATATATATCCCTATCCTTGCCGCTAGAAATTTGTAGAATTTGTTAATTGTTTATTATCTCTAAAATATACTAGTATAATATATTTGTGTTTTCGTTTACATTCATTTTAATAAATAATATAATTCAATATATTTATTTATAATTGTTTAAACGTCACCAGCAGAAATATGGCAATCGACATGCGTATACAGTATACACAATATACAATGTGTTATGTGACAGTATTACACGAATAGCACACGAGACACGAAATAAATACGTACAATATAATAATACTCCAAGTGCCAACTATAATTAAATTCTGTTGTTAGTATTATCATTGATTAAATATATATATATAGTATAATATGTATAATAAATGGTATTATATCCAATGTAGAGATTTATTTACAGTTCTAAATAAATATTATGGTTTATAAATAAACTGTATCGCCCGTATCGGTGACTGATGTTATTATTATATGTTTTTATGCTCACTTTATGTTATATTCAGCAGCTTAAAATAATTCTATTACGTTTCTATAATTATTGCTGTTTGTTACAAAACTACTTTATAATTATTTCTTATTAAGTTTTCAATAATTCTATAATTCATTATTTCCCCGAACGTCACGGCGTGCGTCAAAAAATGTAATAGTACATTTGTATTAAATTATAACAATTACTTTTAACCTACACTAATTGTGTTTTTCAAAGAAAATTTTTTTTTTTTAAATTATAATAAAAATTTCAAGACTGCAAGACTCTTGCAGTGTGGGTCTTGTTTTGGTCTTAGTCTTGCAGACTCAGTCTTGGTGTTGGTTTTGCAAAGCCATTGACTACTTGGTCTTGGTCATGCAGCAAGACGAAGACTGTAAGACCAAGACAATTTTGCTCATCACTAATTATAACCATTAAATATTAAAATGATTTAAAATTGAAGAAAAATTATCTACAACATTTTATTATAAAGTATTATGAAATAACAATTTTACGATGTTATTGGAAAACGTGAGTGCAAATTCAGTAGTTCTATTTTAACTCCGGTACAAATTAAAATTAAAAAAAAACAAAAGCTCGTGATTATTGGCTTGTGAATCATTACGATTAATAAATGCCATAAAAACATTACTTTATCCAGTAAGGGAAAATAATGCTAATTTTCGAATATACGTGTAATGCAGATATATTAAAACAATTATTTACATTGTCCCAATTCAGTATTTGCTTTGGAAATCTAATATTTATTAATAACGTACATGAAGAAAAGCAAATTTTACTACATTCTGCAGTAATTGTGCAATCAATATTAAAAATGGTCAAGGTTTTTTTAAATGTTCGTGTATAACTAAATGTACTTCGTATCGATGTATTTGTCGCAAGGATAGTGTATTATGTAACTCAAAATGTCACCAAAGTCAGTACTGTAATAATAAATAGTATGCATGTTATTGTGTAATGTATCCCATATTTAATAATTATAAAAATTAATTTAATATTTTTTTATAATGAAAGCCAAATGATTTGTATTGTAATAATATAATAAGTAATATAATAATAAAAATATATCATAATCTATTATAATATATTTTAAATAATAATAAATTGTTTTATCTACTTTAAAAAGTTAATAATATAAATACTTTAACGGTTTCCATTTTGGAATTATATATAAAATAACTTATTTCATACATTAACGATAACATATATATTAGTTCTTTGACTAATATTATTTTCTAAACTCTCCAATTATACGTCTCTAGTGTATTGTAAATTTTTCTAATTCTTCTTTAATATTTTCTTTATTAGCCAATCTAGTGTTCTCAGTTCTGTATCTATTTATTATTTTGTTTTTTGTATAATTGTAAATTATATACAATTAAAATAATAATAAATAATATAAATTATTTGTATTATTCTCCATATTATATTGGGTTCATGACGTAAATAAAATCAATACATATTAAAATATTATAATATATAGTTACGGATTGAAATTCGTTTTTTATTTAAATAAATTCTGCGATTAGGTTAAGTCCGCGCTAAATGTGCGTAATAAATAAATGAGTAATATAATAATGTGATAAAAATATCCTTTAAAAAAATATCCAGAACCCAAGTTATACAAACAACCAAGTATAAATTCAATAAAGAAATAATGTTTCTAACAATTTGATTAAACTTTAATGTTTTTGAACTCTATTTACGTACTAAAACAGTTTATTTATATAATTTTATTCTAATTTATAACTAGTAAACGATTGTGGTATAGATTTTAGCTCTCTATTTTTAGTATAAACTACTTAAATTCATATGCGTAATATATAAGGAGTGCATCACGAAGATTTGACATTTTTACATCGATATTATACTGAAATAAATGTCTTGTCTTGTAAACAAAAAAAATGTCTCGTTGACAATATTAATTATTATTATTTATGCAACATTTTCCTATACTTTTCAATGACCAAGTTTACACTTGGACATATATTTTCGTAAATATTATCATCTAGATTTGTGGTGTTCACAAATTATATAAATAAATTCGTTTTTTTTTCAAGCGTTAACTTTTGGTTTGTTGTCGGTAACTTTTGTTTATATAAAAAAGTCAATTGTCTCGCGTGCTAATCGTATTAAATTCGAAGGACTTGCGTCATTATCGATTGTCGCAATCGCAAACGGTCATTTTATTTGTCATAACACAATTTATTACGCATTCATACGCGTCACGATAATATAAGATGTTTATTATTGCAACGGCAAAACAAAACAAAAGACACACTACAAATCGCGCGTAGACAAAATATAATTATATTTTACGTTCCACGCGCGTCAAACTATCATAATATTATGGTTTACACACAGAGTGATTGGTATTTCGGATATTGACAAAACGGTGGAATTCACGTAATGTTCTATCCTCATTGTTTTCGCTACACGATATTATGATCACTCTGTATTCTAATAAAAAAATATAATGTATTATTATGGTGAAAATAATAAAATTCTTAAATATCAATATTCCATAATATACGAGTAGGTACCTACGCGATGACGGACGTCGTATAAAACATAAATAAAATTTTGTTTTTAGATTTTAGCACAATTTGTAATTTTGATAATCACATCGCACTCATTAATAAATATAAATATATAAATAATAAATAGTACAATACTATAATGATGTTATGGTATACACAACATAATATTATAATAAATTAATAACTATTGTATATACATCGATTGTCATTCGTGTCACCCATATAATCGTCTCCGAGGTTTGTGCACACGATTAGAAATAGCGTAAATTATTATAATTGTTATTAAACTTGCTGAAAGTATTAACGTATTATACGTTTTATCAGACTTTTATCGTTTTATTAGTAAGCACGTACACGAAAAATTATTTTTAACAACCGTTATATTTATTACAAAATAGATAATCAAACTCCGAAAACCTCCTCGTAAGCGTGTCTGGATTTGGATTTCTTCAGAAAGAATGAGTATATTTTTGAAATACTTATACAGATATAATACGAAAAATATTCTGATCTCTGAGAAAAAAAAATACATTTTTGATATCCTTAATATTTGTTTGCCTAACGAGCAGTATATTTATGAAAATAACCATTCGTAGTCGTAGAATAGAAATTGTGACGTTTTGGGTAAAATTAGAACTTAAACGCGTATTATTAAAATTAAAGAAAATAATAATTTTAAAAGCTTTATAAAATATAATTTTATATAAAATCTTTACTAAACTGAAAGTTTAACAGCTATTTAAAAAAGTCAAAAACACAAACCAATATAACTTCTTTTTTCGAAAATATTTCACAAAATGAAATATGAACATGTCAAACTTTTAAAAATATTCTTCTCTTTAAATTTATATTATATATTTAACTAAAACGCCAAAACGTCACAACTTTTATTTTGCTTATAGTTATTTGGCTATACTGTACAGACAAACAGAGATGGAATATCAAGCGCTGACATCCTCTTAAATGCTAATTATTAAAATAATAATTAGAATAGACGTCCGTCCCGGATGCTGCACAACTCGAGAGAGAAATGATTTTTTTAATATCTTAACGTTAAAAAATAATTATTAAAACAAATTAAATTATATAAATATAAACTGTGATGTGACTTTGTTCAATAATAAACTATATATTATTTTATAAATGTATAATAATACATTTTCTAGGCAACTTCGGATACAGAATGATTAAAATTTCGAGCTACAACAATAATGTAGATAAAGCGTATGTATTTTCCATAATTTGTATTACAAGAAATGTTGACCAAATCGCATGTGTAGTCTTATATTGTGTGTTACTTTACATAAACGAAGTAAACGCCATAGTGCGGTGGCGGTTATAATACTATTTTTCCTTGAGAAATAATTGGCAAAATTTACCTAGGGATTAGAGATTTAATATTTAAAAAGTTTTGTTTTGAATTCATGAATATTCGGCGTAATACATTTTTTTTTTCAAAAGAAAGAGGAATAATTTATAGATTTTTATGATTTGAGGGTTTCGTTTTACTACTATAATAATAAATTAATTAATTAAAATCACAAAACAACTTTTCTACAAAATATAATATTTAGGGATGGGGGGTTACAGGGGTTCAACCTTCTCACAGATACAGTCTAGGCTGGTAACAATCTAAGCACGATTTCTCGAAATTGTTTTATTTTATGGTTGATCCTGCGTTCATGTTTTTAATTGTGGTTTTAGTATTCAATGATAGAAAATAGAAATACCCTCCTAAAAATTAATTTATCATAATTAATATATGAATATATTTCATTCGATTATTATTGATGAAAAAATTGGATTTTAGCAGTATATTATTGTTCATAAAATCGTGATAAAATAGCCTTATAATAAATTCTAAATATTTTTTATCAGATCATATGTTTTGTCATTTAATATTCAGTAAAATGCCTATAAGCCCCTTCAAATGTACCACCTCCTTAAAAACTCAAAATGTCCTCTGGGAGGCGGTACCACCTCCGAAGAACCACTGTACTAGACCTTGAAATTAAGCCTAAAAAAAATAAATAGATATTTTTACCAATCGCTTACGTGCATATAAACCTATGGTCAACGATAATTTGCAATAATAGTTTTAATGATTTTCCATAACCGTTTTATCTATAAATTCGTTTCAATGGCAATTTGGAAAAATGATATATTGTCCCATTCATATTTGTGCGAGTCGACGATAATGTAATTGTTCTACCTACTATCTCTATATAATATGCCTATATGATCGTACCACGAGTTGCTTGTACAAATTATAATAGACGTATATCGCCAAAGACCTTGTGCCGCTGCAACGTTTATATCATGTGCGCGCGAACGTGATGGTTTTTTATTTAAAACATCAAAAAAAAAAAAAATTCATTATTATTATTTCTAGTCATATATTGTATGCATGCATAAAATATCGCGTGTCGTTTCGCAATTATTATTATTATCGTGGTCGTATCATCAATTGCATTGTTATATTTTAATAGTGAATATTCGTGCGTATACAGGACGATTGTCATACGATAACACCCCTACCTGTGGAACTAGAATTTTGTGTAATACGCCAAATTAAAAAGCGTGTCAATACGGTTATAAATATATTAGATATTAGTATTTGGGTGTTTATTGTAAAATAAAATCCAAAATTGAATCTAAGCTATGTGAAATGTCTTGGGTGATTAACGAAAAATTTGAAATTAATATTTTTTTTTTTTTTTAAAAATACAAACCTATTTAATCTATAATGTAAAATGTAAATATATAGTATAGAGTAATTGAAAGTGTCATGTATGAGTAAACCTTAATGGCCTCCGGGTGCCGAAGCTTATATTTGATCAACAATTGTCAATAATTAAATAAAAAAATCTAAAATTAATTGTTATCAAAATTTAAACTTACGTTATAGGCGTTTTAATTTTAAACGTTACACGTGGAACATTGACAGTAATCAACAAAATAATATTACAAAAAATAACACAAACAGAACGTATAGGAATCTGTATTTTAGCTTTTGACTCGTACTATCGTGTGTATTATAAAATATTTAATCACACGCTGTATACATATTGGTACATATAATATAATATAACCATAAACTTACTCGCGGTATATGACCGCTACCATTATGTTACATTATAATATTATACCGCGTGCGAAACCGTTCCGGGATGCCAAACACGGACGCCAGTCGCTGCATAATAAACTGCATAATATTAATAATATTATGTGCATCACGTGAAACGCAGCGATGGCGCGAACACGCGGCGATAATCATAATTTATTATATACACTGTACCTATGTTATGTTATGTTATGTTATGTTATTTTGTCGCCCGAAAATATAATAATAGGTACAATGCAGTTTTATAATAACGCTATATAGTGACCTTCATTTCCTTCAAAGTATAATAATATATGGTTATATTTTACTATTATTACTTGCATAAACGTAGTTAGGTTAGGTACTTATATAAGGTGACGTGACAAACGAATGATTGTAATATTATACGTATAATCATTAATAATACGTTTTGGCGGTTAAAAATTACAAAATTGTATTTTTTGTATAATAAATATTTATTGTATTATAAAGTTATCTACTGTACTAACACAGACGCGTTATATATAATAATTTTATAGGGGAGCAGAGGCGTATTTATTTATGGGGTTCAGATTTTTTTTGGAAGATTTCACGAAAGTTTCCTTTTTCTCCGTTTCATAAAATAAAAACAATTAATTACAAAATATTTTTTAAGGTCATAGGGGGTATAAACCAAGTCAACCGTTTGGGAAAGGGGGGGGGGGAGTTTCTTCAACATAGTTTTAAGTTAGTTTGTTTTTTATTTCGCCATATCGATGCGTTCAATGGTTATGAAACATAATTGATCAGTAAAGTTAGGATTTTGAAAATCGATGAAAAACACTTTAATATCATATATATTATCAGGTATAATAAGTTAAAAATTATAAATCATACAATTTATACGTAATGTAAATACATTGATTACTTACACTTCAATAGAGAATATGGAAACACGTGATTTAATTAAGCGATCTCTCAATAGATAACGTATAATTGTTTGGTTGATTAATTAATTAATTATTAATCAATAATATTTTTTTGCCATAAACACTAAACAAAATATAATATTATGTCGTGCCTCATCATGCACATTATGCGAGCAATATATGGATCCAATGACCCATTGTCAAAACACTACAGGTTTGATTGCGAAAATAAAAACAACCTGCAATTATTATAATTTTAGATTTTGAGCGAAGCGAGGAATGTATTGGTTTAACAATAACGTTTTTTTTTATGTATGAAAAAGTTTTTTCGGGTAGAAATATTGGTCCAATTACTAGAAATAGGGTACCCTTTCCGTAAAAAATTTCATCTAGTTGGTACTTTATTTAGTTCATTTTTTGAATTTCTCAAAAGTTTTTCCTTGGGAGAATAAAAACTACCAAAATATGGCGGTAAATTGGCAAAATTAAGGTTTCCGTTATTTTTAATTTTTTAATTTCATGATAACTCCTTGAGTTTTGAAAATTTTTTTAAATATTTATGTAGGTAATTTTTATACGTGGTAAAATTTTAGAATGGATCATCACTATAACATATTGTAATATATTGAGTTTTGCTCAGAATCGTATTTTCTTATGTAATATCATTGCATTCAAATCTCAAATAAAATAAACCACTAATATCTCCGAGGACCGAAGGGACGCAAAAGGAACGTCTAGAATCAACATTCCCGCGTTTTTTTATATATTATTAATTTACGTCAGATGTGGTGGTAAATGAGTTGATCAAAAAATTCGTAAGAAAAATATGTTATATATGTAATATGTAATATTTTAGATATCGCAAACAAATTTTGCACAAAATGCAATATGTTCCATTTTTTAATATTAATAATAATAACAAATTGGATAAATACAGTAGATATATTATTTTGTTATTTACAACATAGGTATATATAAAAAAAAAAGCGGGAAGGTTGATTCTGGACGTTCCTCCCGCGTCCCTTCGATCCTCAATGATATTAGTGGTTTATTATAATTAAGATTTAAATGCAATGATATTGCATTAGAAAATATTATTGTGAGCGAAACTCAATAGGTATATTACAATATGTTATACTGATAATCCAATCCAAAATTTTATCACGTGTGTAAATTACCTATGAGATTACTGAAAAGTCCCTACAAAATAGTTATTACAAAATATTTAAAATTAAAAGAACGGAAATCGTAATTTTTCCGTTTTTCCGTTATTTTTTGATAGTTTTCCTCACCCAAAGAATAACTTTTGAAAAGTCCGAAAAATGTGCTAAATAATGTACCAAGTAGATTCAATTTTCTATTGAAATCATACCATTATAATGAATGATGTTATGTCGTTTGTCAAATATTGTTTGAAATTAATCAATGATAACTGATAATACGAAATTAATACTCTGTGATAACTACGGTTGTAATTATGCGAAAGAAACACGAGATAATATTATGGAAACTAGCGCATTCTTTTATCATGAATCCATTACTACTAGAATTTTAGCTCCATTTTTAGGCGATCCATTTAGGCGTTTCCATAAATTATCATTGAGTAGACTATCTATGTGTAATTAATGTTAATCAATGGTAAATAACCTAACCTAACCATCATTAATTAAAAAAAAATATACAATATAACTATTAAAATATTATGTTTAAAAATAATTTTAAAAGATAATTTGTTGCAGTTCGTACAGCTTAACCAAGAAAATATTTATCATAATTTCATATCCAGTTTATGTGGAAAAATCAACCAATTTAATTAAATATTACAAGATAAAACTGATTAAGTCACGATGCGTATATTACGTAATTTAAAAAAATATAATCATTTTTTGTAAAAATGTTATTAAAAACAAAAAGAATAAACTAAAAGTCAAAAAATATTTTTTGCTTAAAAAATAACTAAAAAACATAATATAATATTTTTAATTTTAATTTTAGGAAGTATGAACATAATATTAAGTATATATTATATAATACTCATCAATTCATCATATAGCTTCGTTTTTGATCAATGGAAAAAAAGTTATGATTTTTTTTCTGTTTAAACTAAGAGCAATATTTTCACATTACTTTCTTTCTAGTCCAATTGACTTCAGAATCATATTAGTGTAGAAGATTCTTAACATTTGAATATTTGTTTTATATAGTTACAAAAATAGCCAAGTGCACAATAAATTCATTTTATTTTTGGACGAATATGTAATTTATTTATTTTGCATATATAAATGCATATTTTGGGTTTTTTTTACTAATTTTTGCTCGATTTGTATATTAAAAAAGTAATATAAATTTTATAAATATTTTGTAATTTTTTGCTACTTGATACTTATAAATTTATTTTAAGTAACAGAAAAAAATTCAAAGAATAAGAAGTTAAATTATATTGTATATTTGTATTATTTTCAGAGTTTTTATGTTGTTAAAATTTATTAAAATATTAAAGAAAATCTTGTAACTAACTAATAAAAATCATTGAACATTGTTTTTGTTTCTTTTTAAATACATATTATTTTAATATTTTAAATTCAAATAAAAATCGTTATTATACCTGAAAACAGTAATTTATAACTTTATAAAAAATTATTAAAAAATTAAAAAATAGGTATAATTTTAAATCATATAAGTCGTGACTACTTATAGACTTATTCAATTTAGATTAATTTAAATAAATGGGCGGGTATATAATATGTTTATAGTAAAATTAAACATGTTCAATTAAAATTAATTTTTTATAATATAGAACACTACAAGATCACAAGAAAAACTGTTTTGGCGCAATCTAAACTTAAAAACGGTGTAAAGAAATTAAATTTGACTTATTATACTGACTCTGCCAAGTTTACAAACATTAAAACGAGTTTTAAAATGTTTACAAAGCAGGTTGAACGTAAGTTTTTTTTTAGTTTTATTATTCTTGAAAATAATCAATTAGCTGCGGAACATAATTTAAAACCATAAAATCGCTATTAACTTGAATTATTAAGACGTATAAATAACGATTTAATTTGACGATTTACCATAAAAAAAAAAAATAAACATATACCGATTATATATAATTTCTATGCAATTATTTTTACAAAAACACCGAAAATGTATGTATTTCCCACCATTTTTGTAACACGATATTTTGATCAACTTTAATATAGTATATAGATTAAAATAGAATTATAATATATATATATATATATATATATTTACAACTTAACCATGTAATAATATACGTGTCCTAATACATTATCTCCATTGTGAAAATGTATTTCCACTGAATATTCTATTATTGATTCGTAAATCATAACTATTGTAAAATTTAACAAAAATCAATAAGTGACCTAATTAAGTTAATGCCTCACTCTTTAACAAATAAAATGTCTTACCTTATATACTTAATATAAATTTAAATTATGACAATTGTTGAAAATAATACTTAGAAAATTACACGTTTTATTTAATATTAACTAACTGCTTGCGGTTTTTACATTACTTATATACAATTAGGTATTAATAATTTAGTTGAGTAATACAACAGTTATGAAATAATAATAATAAAGTAGTACAGCCGAGTTGTATTATAAAAAAGTGGTTACAAGTATTTTTATTCAAGAACAAGAAAGGGATGAAATTACTGAGTTAGCTAAAAAAAATACAGCGAAAAAGTGGTTCATTATTGTTTCATAATTTACAAAGTCTATGCAATGTTAATGGGAATGCGAGTAATGCGAAAAGGAATTTAAAAAAAAATTGAGTAGAAGAGTTGTAGAATCAATTTTCCTATTCATCATTTTTATTAAAAAAAAAAACTCAAGTTAGCTTCATACTTGAGGTCTGCCAAAAATGTATGTTTAAGTGGTGTGACACGGGAGATTAATCTTATGAAATACACTATACGCAGTCAATATTTTTATATGAACCTAACCTAACTTAGCAAGTTTTAAAAATAACTAATAATTGATTAATAAAATTGATATGAAATTAGAAGTTACCTTTTCTATATTCAGTATTACATTTATAAATTTTAAAATCATTGTTTTTCACTTTTCATTTTACGAATAGCTTAGTTAAATAACTACGATTAAAACTATTATCTAACAACAATGATTATTATTAATATAATGTAATATACGCAACAATAATGTGTAGCTTTATCATTTTCTCTGTAGTCATCTGTATGGTGTAAGCCATTCGCTATAAAATTAATCGGGCGAAGGAATATAAAAAGAAAATAATTAAATATTTTAATAAACAACTTGTTTTGTACTCGTATAACATTCGTATTATTATATTATACTTATATATTATAAGCCCACACAAACCGCGAAACAACTCGAGAATCATCTCTTGGGACCCTATATACAGGATGTCCCTCGGAACCACAGAGATCTGACTTTGGTTTTATGCAATAGTTTATAATTATTTTTTAAAAATTATTTCTATGCTTCAGTACTATAATTTCTATATTTTATACTCATATTTATTTTTATTACCAAATGAAAATATAAACGTTTTATTTTTAAATTTTTTTTAAAAAAGTTATTTTGTAGATTATGTAAATTTTGTAAATGTCTTCTTAATTTATTTTTAATGATTTTTTGGAGTCTATGAAATTATGAATTATAATTATTTAAAATGTAATGTAATCGTATAAATGTTTACCGATTAATGTATAATTATCTAATTATTTTATCAATGAGATATCCGGCAGGTAATAAGTATATTTTAAATTATATTTTCATAAAATTAAAAAAATCATAAAAAATAAAAATAAACAAAAATACATTACGAAGAAATTTTAATGCTATATTTTTTTGAAAATTCAATTTTACAAAATAAATACTTTTAATTAGAAGAAAAAAATTAAAATTAAATTTTTGTATTTTAGAATAAAAATATAAATGAGTGTATCATAATAATTGTAGCGCTGGAGTAAATAGAAATAAAAATTATAAAATATTGCATAAAACCAGAGTAGGTCTTCGTGGGTTACTCTGTATAATAAATAATATCTTATAAATTTACTTATATATATAATATTATATAAATACATATTATAATGATGTCGTGATAGATGTGTAAAAAGTAATAAATAATGAGAACAAATCACTAAGAAAAAATATGTATGTTAATTACTAATTGTATATAATATATAATATACGTTATATAGCATATATATTATGATCTTTTAAAGTTGTTTAAAATTCAGTTTTATTATTGGCACTGCCGGGGATCTTCCTGTAAATCCTGTAAATCATGTAAATGTTAAGCAATGTGAATTTTCGGAAAATAATAAAATTTTGACACCATAATAATAATTATTTGATTATATATATTGAGTATATAAATATACTTTTTAAAATGGCTATCTTCAATTTTTACATAACTTAAAAAATAAAAAATTAATTTTTTTATATTTTTATGAAACATATTTTTTTTTAAACAAGTAATAAAGGTAATATTATAGTTCGCTGCTTAAATAATAATTTTAAAAAACACTGCATTCAAAAATTTTAATTTTTCGCGGTGATATTGCAATTAGTAAATAGATCTGGGACACCCTATATATAGGTATATATTTTCAAGGTAAATTTGTATATTGTATTTATTGATAAATAGCAAAAATCAGAATATAAAAATTTTACACGCGATGAGAATAAAACGCATTCATATGTGTACTTGTCGAACACTGTATATAGCACACACACGTGTAGTAATGTGAAACGTAAAAATGTAGACTTCGGAACTACACACGCCTAGAGATTATGTTTTAATATGATCATTAAGAGAAATAATTTTGAATTTTTATATGATATATAATATCATATAAGATATAATTATATGTAATTATTTATATATATATATTATATTATATTATATAAGTATTGACGCATTCAATAATTTTAAACATATTTTTGGTAAATAGTGTCCGTAATCCAAGATATGATACGAAGACTATTATTTTCAGCAAAATTATTAATAAAATAATATTATGTAATTATATGTATATTTTATATTATAATAAACAATGGTGATTCATTATATTATGTTATTCATTGCATGGATGTCATTGCCCGATTTGCTATCTCTGTATATCTAACATGTAGTATAACAAAATAACCATACACAGGACAAAAATAGTGACGATTTTGGTTAAATTTAAGACTTAAACACTAATTATCACATTTTTTTTAAAGAGTTTTATGTATCTCTTTTATAAAAAGAAGTTATTTAAAATACCCACAAATGTCATACCTACCAATACTGCTATTAATTCTGTACGTTTTTATTACATATTCTATAATTGCCAGTTGCTTTGAAAAAACCTCTAAATATCTATAATATATTATATTAGATAATGTGTAAAATATGAAAGTATTAAAATAAAAACAATTGAAAATTTCAAATTTACTCGCGAAAAATATGACGTATTATTTTCTTAAATTATTGTACGCAAATTAAACTATATTAGATTATAAAACGATAGTACATACAACATGGAATTATAACAATATGTAGGTATAATTGAATTATTTTATAAAGCTGTTTTAATTTGTATTAATTTTTGTAATTGCGATTAAACTACAATTTCAATATGAATATATTATATATTCAAATATACTGTACACTATACATATTTTGAAATATTTATCTAAAAATACTAAATTTTATCGTAAGTGTTATTGCTTTTTATTTGTTTGATGTTATAAATCAAAAATAATAATACGAGTACATTATATTCAACTGCACATTAATTATTAGTGAGGTTTTAATAGGCATAAATGTTATTTATAGTATTTTTCATGTAATCGTAGACAAAGGAATGATAATATTTGTCAAATATATAGGGTATTTGTCCTTCAAAATAACTATAAGATAATAATTTAGGATATTTAAAAAAAATTCGTATATAGAAGTATTATAAACGTTACTTTTTTTTGTAATTGAAACTTTTTGTTGGTTTATTAAAGTTTTAAATTTTAAAATATAAATCCTGTGAAAATCGATTTTTTAAATATGTTGATATACATCGCAGATATTTTTGTATATGTACCTAAGCTCAGGAAAGCTACAGGAACTAAACTTCTTAATAGTTCATTACTTCATTAATAAAATAATACCTATTTATGTATATAGTGGATAATAAAAACCATTTTACTACAAATTTGAGAAAAACACATTACTACAGTCTACAAGTCTACGTAATTATCATAATAGATTTCCATAAATTATTTAGACATTTTGAATTTGAACAAACCAAAATAACCTATTTTTAAATAAAATCAGAATTCAAAAATATGAAATACAAATATAAAAAATGGTGGGACACCATCTTTTACACTCATATATGAAGAGTGATATATTATAATATACATCATCAATCATTTGTCACTTTACTCAACATAATTAATAATATACCGTTTGTTATACAATATACTTTTTTATAATTGTGTATGCGATCATTATTATTATTATTTTTATTAATATTATATGCTAACTATATGAACACGTTGCGATTGCTTATACGCATATTTTTAATTTCATACTTATAAATAAATTAAACTGTACAAATTCTAAATTCTTATAGTTTTTACTACGTAGTATTTTTATTTTTTATTTATAATATTTTCAATATATAAAAAATAAAAAATTAGTTAACAGAATAATATTTGTTATATGGTGTTTGTTTTAATCATACAATTATATTAAATAGAATAAATATCAAGACCCAGAGAATAAATTAATTTGACTATTAAGAGATTTGAGAGAAGGTGACTTTCTTTCGAATCGAATTAATACCTACTAAATGTGTCGTTTCAACAAATATTTATATAATATTATATACATACACAAATTACCCAATTTTAAGGAGACAACTTTTAGATATTAATTATAGATTATATCAGCAATATGTTATTATCTTTTAAGTTATAATACATAAGGTAAGTAATTGTCTTCGTATTTCCTATTTATTTGATCTAATAACGTATAATTACATTATAAATTTATAACTCAATAGACTCAAAGCTTAAACAATTTTAATTTATGCTACTCACCTAAAACTTAAGGAATTTTTTTATATGTACCTATGCTGTTCAGTCTGAGGTCATCAGCAATGGTCGAGATAAATTAACGATATAAAAAAATAATATTGTTTTGGCAAAAACACGTATAGATCAAAATTAACATTAAAATAATTACATAAATAACATATATATATATATATATATATATATATATATATATATTATACATGTATTTTAAGGTTTATCGACACTTAAAAAAATTTACTCAATACCCACATTTGGGGAACTACATAATATATTCTGTTCTATGCAAGCTGTAAAAATACAAAATATATTTTGATGTTTTCATATTGAAATATTCTAAATGATATTCAAATAAATGTCCAAGTCCACTCTGTGAGTGTGCTAAATTCTCAATTTCTAATAAAAAATTTAAACAATAAAATAATTGTCATAGTCAATTATCTTAATTTTTTTACAATTGTTAGGAAATTGTTATGGTTAGTTTTAGAGTCAAAACAAAAATAATATAAAACAACAAAACAAAAGGAATAATATCTATTTTTTTAACTACCAAATAAACAATATCCGTCTCACTCATTACATTATGTTTATTATAGTAACAAACAGACGGCCGGATATAATGATGAATGAGGAAATAATAAGGTATCTATACTCATATCTAGAAACCTAAAACGTATTTTTTCTTTATACAAACAATCTATACATGGCGAGTGCAGGTATCTATAATTATATTATATAAACTATGTTTTAATTTATGTATATCTATATTGATCGTAAATATAAAAAACTCTTTTTTTGAATTGAAATGGACATCTCAGCAAAGGTGATATAAAAAGTTGATTCGGAAAAAAATCGTGAAAAAAATTGAAAACTATTTTATTCTCAATGTATATTATTGTCGCAATGCAAAAAAACTATCCTCTCACTCCCTCATTGCATTACAAACTTAAAAAGTAATAAACCTTTTATGGACATAGTCAAATACTCAAATGTGGATGAGAGAAAATAAATATATAATATACATTCGTATATACATCAAATCGTTCGAAAATAAATACCTCTAATAAATATTTTGTAATATTTGCACAGATGCCAACTTCATGTATAATTATACATACGCCATAGATATATTTATATAATTATTATATATTTTTATGTACGGGTTTTCAACATATTATTATTTCATTTTATATTATGCGTAAAAAAATATACAATTGTAATATATGACTATTTAAAATGTATACATTCTCATCATGATTTATTGCTACGGTCCTTAATTATAAAATATACAGGGCGATTAAAAATTCTTGTTTCAAAAGTTATGCGAAATGCATACGTTCACAATGTTATTTCTATTATTTTTTATAACAGTTCTGATCATTCTATATATATATATATATATATACATATATTCTATATTCTATATATTTATATTAAACACAATAATGATTATAAATGTGTTATGCTCACGGAAGACAAAAAATAAAAATTGTCCCATGCGTTATACAAAACAATTGAAAATGCGTGTTAAAAAAAACGGTGGGAATTAGAATATTATATATATATATTTATAGTATGTTATAATATCGATGTTATATTGTGAACGCGTTATTCTGACCATGCTGTATCATATTTTTTACGCTGCCACTGTATAAATAATAAAAAGATGTTTTCGTGAGAGATAATGCGGAATAATATATATTTTATGTGTATGATGTGAAATGGCGACCGATCGACAAGATTCCTTGTATCCTTTTATATATAATACAGGATTATCAGAATTTAATGTTACAAAAATGGTATGCATATTGCATACGTTTTCAATGTTATTTCCATTATTTCTATAATACTATATTCCGATTACCCTGTATACGTCATAAACGCATATGCAGCCGATCCTTGATGTAATAAAATACATATATATTTTTCTATATATATACGAAAAAATGTGATATAAATCATCAAATTGCGTAGTAAAATTACAAAGACATACCATATAAGAACTGCTACAGATATGCGTGGTACACTATATTATGTATAATGTATACATTTTTTATAAATGTGATAGAAAAAATCGGATGAAGAGGGGATTGTCAATTTTTTCCGCTATATTTGTTTTATCTTTTAGTGATTTTATGGATGTTTTCGCGATGGTCCATTACCCTCGAATGACGTGGTTTAATGTTATGATAAAAATATATAAGTAAACTATATTTATATTTATTCAAAAAACATATAGCTATGGTTTGGATATACTGGGTATCCCAGATCTAAATACTAATTGCAATTTCTTCGCGAAAAATTAAAAAATCTTAATTCAGTTTTTTTTCAAATTGTTATTTATTGGCAACGGATTATAATATTACCTTTATAACTTGTTTAAAAAAAAATACGTCTCATAAAAAAAAATAAAAAAATAAACTCTTTTAATAATAATAAACTTTTTTAAGTTATGTAAAATTTAAAGATATTCATTTTAAAGAGTATATTTATATTAGAATTTTGATGTGTCGATCTTTTAATTCAATCAAGATGTTGATTTTTAGGAATATTTTACATTTATTGGAGAAATTATGTTTGTGACGTCATTATTTTTATAATTTAATATTTTAATATCATGGCACGTAAAATTTGTACTATATTAATTCATGGTGCTTACAAAATGTATCATAAATGTAAATGTATCATAGATAATTATATCATTATTATCTAGGAATTTTATAGCTGCAAAAATATCACTAATAACCCTACGCTTTAATAATAACGTTAAAAATATATTTTTTCTAATAAATAAAAAAAATTCCTAAAAATCGACAATTTGATTCAGAGGCGCAGGAACTATTTTTCTCATGGGGGAGGGGGCAAAAATTTAAGAAAAATCATGATATATAGTACCTACATTAAAATAAAATACAAATATACTTATTGATTTTGTAAAATAGGTTTATCTACTATTTTGTAAATTAAACTTATAGTCTTATTTACCTAATTTAATTTTGAATGTAAAATTAAAAACAATTTTAATGTTTTACATTTTTTAATTTTATTTGTTTTACAACTTTTCAAAAGTTATTTTATTACATATTATATTATATAAATATTAAAAATAATAAAAATGTAATTTAAATATGAACTATAATTCTAAAATATTTAAGTATAAAGTGTAAAAGTATGATGAAAATTTTTTAGGAGGCAAAATTATAATTTGCTTCCTGACATTTAACGGGGGGGAGTCGAATGCCCCCTCTGCTCCCCCATCTCCGGCGCTACTGACTTGATTGAGTTAAGAGTTAAAATTATCATAAATATATTCTTTAAAAACGGCTATCTTCAATTTTTATATAAGTTAAAAAATAAAAAGATTTTTTAAAAAACAATTCTGAGAAGTATTTTTTTAAACAAGTAATAAAGGTAATATTAGTCCGTTACTTAAATAATTATTTGAAAAAAACTGCATTCACAAATTTTTATTTTTCACCAAGATATTGCAATATTAGTGAATAGATCTGTAAATTGTGTAAGTACTAAAAAACCAAGAAATATGTTCAAAAAACAAAATTAATCGAAATTATTACACAGAAAATGCTCGTATTACAATTATTAAATTACATGGAGATGGGAAAACTGTTGTTAAATATGCTCTGATTTAATAAATGTAATAATTGTCAAAAAAGTATACTTTTTATTGTTAAATATTAATAATAATTTAAATTATTAGTCGATGTACTAGTTGATAAAATATGTATTTACTTTATTTTCGAGTATAATGAGTGAAATATTTATAAGACTTTTTTTTCAATAATATTATATATATAAGATTATAAATTAAAAGCATAATACGCTGATAGTAAGAAAAGACCATATTTGTTAAATTTTGAAACCTATATTTAAAGAATAAAATTAAAAACGCATTTAATTATGATGACATTATTATATATAACATAGTTGGTGTAATGAGAAGAAAATTATTTTTTTTTAGTAACTTTAATTTAAATATTTACTAAAACTCACGTTTTGTTATATAATATCAAAATACACCGGAAAAATCGGCGAAATATGACCTAAATTTATAAAATATGATATAGGCACTAAAAACTTACATAATGATGGCGAAATATGTAAAAATGTACATTGTACATTTTAACTCGTATAGTTATAGAACAAATTTCTAGCTTACTATAAATCAACGAGAAAAATCATGCAAACGCGTACAAATTCAAGTTATAATACGAGAATATGCAGTAGGTACCTATCGGAGAATAATGTAATATTTTATATTATCGAGATTTTAGATCGACAGAGAAAATAAAATATGTTAGTATGACGCCAATTTGATACTTGATGTCCAATGTATATTCAATATAATCGGTTTTAACCTCAAAGTATACGGTTTGAATTAAACTATAAATTTATAACCACATTTATAGCCGTAAACCAACAAGAGTTAACTAACATCAAACGTTAGTTAAACTCAAACTTATAAAACTAATGGAAAATAATCAAAAAGTTCATGGGGGAGTTATGAAGGTGGTAGTCAACAGGTAAAACTTTCCAGATTTCAGGGTTCCTCGTTATAATTTGGAAACTTTACTTAGTATATTTATATTATTAAAATATCGATCAATTATTACATTATAATTGTTATAATATATCCTGAACCATCCCTGAAATATTTTTTTGGCTTACAGTATTGGACGATTTTATATATTATTATACTCGATGTATATTTATATCAATCGTGGTTAAATTTCATTAGTTAAACTGTCTAATAATTTATATTATTTGGAAATTCGAATTATACAATTTGCAAATATTTTATTTTTAAATTAATTTGAATTTTTTTCTTAATTTCGGCTCAAAAGTCAGTACCTATTCACGACATAAATATAAAATAATGTTGTATAAAAACGAGAATTTAGGCGTATAGGTTGTTAAATTTCCACGTTTAAATTATATATTATATGGCACATAATATTTACGCGAGAATTGCACAAAGAGAACAGCAGAAATTTGAATACAATATAATGTAAGCGCTCTTGCGTATATATATATATGCAGATAAATACTATTATACATACAATTATAATAGATTTTTTTTATACACGCGTACAATAATTCGCCTTTCAAGGATAACCAGTGTGAATTTCAAGTAAATTTTGTGAGAAACGAGTCGTGAAAAGAAAGGAAATACGATATAGGTATACTTATACGAAGTCGTGATTTAGATGTATCATTGGATTATTGGACATATAAACACGTCGGTATATTCGTATAACCAATATACTCATTATTACTTTTATATATTCGATTACAGATTGTCTAAATATATATATATATATATAGTATATATACATTATGTTTTGGCTGTTGGGGGGCTAGGAGTTAAAAAATATCAACAACACCAAAACATCTATACATGTTGGGAACCAAAATTAACCTCTAAAATCAATAAATGACATTAAAAATTATAATTTATCAATTAAATTTTATCACCAATTATTTTTAAACTTAAAACGATTAGTATACTTATTTAAAAAAAAAAAACAATTTAAAAAAGTAGACATTTTAAGTTAAAAATTTAAATCGAAGTAAATATTAATTACATGATTAAATACACTTAAAGTAGGTAATAAATATTTTAATTAAATTGAAACATGTATAACACTACAAAAAATAATTTAATAAACCTGTAAAAGAACATTAAAAGTTATCATACAATTATTGCGTTATAATTATTTATAGAATTATTTTTCAGACACGACATTTTGATCATTCTACATAATTGTTTACAAATTTACAATACTAGGAAAATATATACTTTTAGTAATATATAATATACCTATTGTTAATATATATTTTTTATATATATCGCTTATTACATTTCCGGATTGTTGGACCCGAAAATCGACGGCCGAATAATGTTTACATAAGTTTGTTGGCGTTTGTATACTGCTGGTATAACTGGCGAAGATCAATGGTTTTCGATTGCGATCACTTTTTATCGAAATTGCGTTTTTGTACTACACGATTGCGATTGATAAAGCAATTCAAATATTGGGCAACGTTGCCACATTGTAAGCCGGTCCCACACGAATTGTATACTCGCTATTTGTCAAACACATTTTACGGAATACTTTCCGTCTTTCCAATTACAAAATTACGATTAAGTACGTCATTTTAAATATTATAAATTTATAAATTATAAGTAATTAATGTGGAAATTTGGGAATTACGTGAGAGATGTCAGTTATACCCAATTATGTTATATTGTCAGTTTGTCAGTTTGTCACATCATAATTCAGTGATCTTAATGTAGTGACTAGTGAGACGTGTATACGATTTAATAAGGTTTTTCTATTATTTATAATTTTATAATAATATAATAATTAGTTATGAAAAAACATTCAAATAATTTCATCAGAACAGAGTAAAAAATTAATTCTTAAAGGTCCACACAAAATATATTGCTTTAGATGATAACGAAACGATGTATGTATAAAATGGTTATGCATAATAAATCAAATTTAATTTTCGATTTGCTTAGCGACAAGTGCCAAACACGCTCAGTACTTGCCTACCCGAAATCAAATCTAAATACATATTTAAAATAATATATAATTATTATACAATTGGCAACGTCGCATGCAAAATCATCAGCAATCGTGTCATTTTTCAGGTAAAAACATATTTTCCATTGTGTAGCGATACCGATCGCAATAGTGTTACGAAAAGTATACACGATGAAGATAATAATAATACGTAATAATTTAATAATAATATTTTCTGAAACATGTTTGTATGCGCCCTTAACCGAAAAGTTATCTAGAAGAATTACCAATAAAATACAGAGTGGTAGAAAAGATGACAATAGTAATCAAGATAATATTGAAAACGTACCCTACGTGATCATCACTATTTTTGTAATGCGAAATTCTGATCATTCTGTATATTATGTACAAGTTTTATAGAATAAGTACAACTCTTAATGGTTTCATTCTAAACATTGCACACGAATACACGATATTATCGTTTCGGGATATAGATATTTATTATAATATAATAATAGTATTACAATGATAGTATACAAATTGTATTTAATATAGCTGTATCGCATGTTTATTTTACTTTACTTAAAATATCTTTAAACAATTTTTAATTTTTAAATTTACATAACAATTTGATTTGTTTTAAATTGTGCGATCTTGTAATTTAAAACTTTTATTTTTATTAAAAAAAAAAACATAAAATTCACAAGCCAAAATTTGTCAAAATTGTATATTAATTTTATCACTTCAACGTGATAAAAAGCTTAATATATAGTATTGGCAGTATTGCGAGTATTGCGAGTATCACAATAAACATTTTGTGAAAATTTAAAACCTTTCTACTATGGATTATATATGTAATGTATAGTATATAGTGTATTATATTTTGATTTCAATCAAAAATTCAAAACTAATTTTTATTTATATAAATATTTTCGTTACACTGTGTGGATGTCCAAATGGTGACATATGTGAAGTTGGCCCACCAACCAAATTTAATTTTTTTTAAAAACAATGCCAAAGATTTGCAAATTTATTTATTTTTTTTCTAAAATTGGAAGAATGAAATTGAAATTTGCGGACGTGCCAAATACACGCAATTCTCCAATTTATCTTATCGATCTCAAACTGGTGTTTATATATAGTTTGAAAATTGGTTTTTAAAATATGCAAATTATTAGGGATTTCCAAATTATTTGCGTGATAAACGCAAACTTCCACTTTGTCCAATTAATCCCAAAACTGGTGTATACCTATAATTTGCAATATTTGCATATTGGTTTTTAGAATTTGGCAATTATTTTTGCATGTAATAGAATACAATTAAGATAGAGCCTCCAATATCATTACGTGTCATTAATTCATTACCCTCCCTCACTCTCTTTGGTAATTACACAAAATTCATCATTTTATTCTATCGATCTCATATCAAATCTAATAGCAGAAAAATGAATATATTATATAAATGTATAATAAATATATATATATATTGAAAGTTATTGTGCAAATTAATACAAATTACGTACCTACAAAATGAAAGGTTAAAAGTTAAAATTGTTTTTGAAATTCGTAAACGTTCGGGCCGGTTAGTCGTACGCATGTACCTTTACTAAAATAAATTTAAAATTAATAGATTGCGTCAAAGTGTGCTAAACTATTGCCAAAGACAAAAGTAACTATTTCCAAATAGTGTTAGAACGTAGTATTTTTTCCCATATGATGGAAACGTATCCAAAACGTACCAATTCTAAAGTACGTCATAGTGCATATCTAATAATAATATATTCAATAGCACAAAGATAGAGAATATAATTTAATTAATTAGATCAATTCCATTGATTTTAGACAGATTTTAAATGTTATTATTATTAAATAAAATAATAGGTACTTATATAAATTATTTTTTTATACAATTTTTATTTATTTGGATATTTTATCGGCTGATTAAATTTCATCATATCTCTAACTTCATTATTATAGATAAAACTTGCGCTAAAACTACAGCCTCATAATTCCGTAATAGTTTATAGTTCCATAGTATTATAAAGTTTTATGATGATATTTTTAAAACTACTTGTTGATTTAAATAGAAAGAAATAGAAAACGTTCTTTTTTATGATTATGATAATGATTAATTATATAAATATATTCCTATATTTTCATTAACTATTATTAATAAATCTTTATTATTCAAAGTGACAACTTTATACACGTCAAATGGTACATAATGTGAAGTATAGGTACACGGTTCCATTCCATGAGCTAAATATAGTATAGTAATCCATTATCCATTACACTAAACGAACAATTACACAAATGGATGCAACGTATGCAAAACTCTCTTGCTTTCCGCGTGCGACATATGAGATAATATATGACAATAGGATTTGTGTCAATAATAGGTAATTGATAATAGATAATGGTATAATATCCATTTGCATGTATAATATAAGGTATTTTAGACAACCATTAGGGAGGTATACTATTATACTAATATACTATAATGTTCTATAATAAGATTGTTGCACCGGATTGTTGTTACCGGTGTATCAGGCGATTTTTACTTCCTAAATTTTAACCACCTAAATTAACCATGTACTTTTGTTATTTTGTTAGAATTCAAGTGTGTTTATATTATGGATTGTTCTATTTTTAGGTTGGATATTTTTATATTTTTCTGGTGGTTTGATTATAGTAGTTTATCACGTTATTATAAAAATATCAATTGTTACAATTATGCTTATGCACCTAGAAAAAATTATATTATGATATAAAAAGGTTTAGATTTTAAAAGTTTACTAGTTTTAATTTTAATATGATAAATTCAATAATATTAAACAAAGTACATTACATAATTATAATTATTGTGTTGTAGGATTATATTAATGTTTTTCTAATTAAAAATAAAATGTTTATGGAAATAGCTTGATAAAATAAACATCCAAATCAATAATTACATACATATATTTATATTAATTACATGCAAATTACCTCAGGTAGTTTTTACACAATATGGTGAAAATTTAGGGGGTAAAATATTTTATTTCAGTTGCTTTTTAATCATTAGTAAAAATCAAGGTGAATAAAATTTTACCATCGTCGATTTTTACCTCTTTATAAAAATATAGGGGTAATCATTACTTGTTATTCCATTTGAATATTTAATTATCACCACAGTTGATTTTTAGCCCCTCGGAAAAATTTAGGTGGGCGAAATATTTTACCTCAGTTTATTATTATTTCTTCGATAAAAAATATAGAGGGTAAATCTTTTGTGGTTAAAATCTAGGAGGGTAAAAATTTGGGAGGTAAAAATATATTATATATTGACTATATTTGTCACTGAAAATATGATTTATATAGGATAATGTACAGAATGCAGCCGTGAGATAATCTACACATGAAATCACCACGTGTTTCTAGAAAATATATTAATATCATAAAAAATAATTATTATATTTACGTAATACATATTTATATTTATATATAAATATAAGTTTGAATTTGTTTTTTTATTATTACTTATACCTACATAGTAGTTAATTTTGACAAATTACGATGACGCGATGTCCCGATTTTAAAAATGCGACAATTCGATACAACATTCTTTGGTAATTGGCAATTATTTTGTATTTTAATTTTTAAACATGTCTGAAGTATTATCGAAATTATAACATAAAATATGGTAAATATTACATTTTCTGGATGGAAAGATGAAATTTTGAAACGCATTTTAAACACAACTTGGTGTCTGAATAAAACCCAGGTGTACATTAAGTTCATTCATCAAGAGGAAAGATATACAAAAGAAAATTGACAATAAAAAATATCGATTTTTGAGCAACAGTGAGCATTTTATTCATTTTTATTTAGTAATTTTAAATATTTTTGTTTTTTAACTTTAACATTAAAACGGAACTTTTTAAGTAAATTATATTCTAACTTATTTTTGAACTGGTAGGCACAACGATTTAAATATGCAAGAAAAATAGATGGAAAATTTTTTAAATGGTTCATGTTCATGTGAGAAAAAATGATATTTTAAATAATATTAATTTAGATGGGTGGAAATATTTACCTTGAGCTTTATTAACCCCCGAGATAAAAAATTAGGGAAGTAAAAATCGCCTGTTACACTGGTTTAAAAACAAAATTGTATATAGTTTCCTTAACTCGTAAGACGTATAATATGTCGTAGGTATAGTATATTTTATATTTTAACCTAAATGTGGCCACGCCAATGGTTATTACACTTCTTATTATCCATGAGTCCTCTAAGGTATTTATTACTAAAATAGTTTGTCCATTGTTCGTAAAGACTCAAAATTCTAAACGAGTTATTCAGCTGATCAAACGTCTTATTATCTTCTACAGTTTTATTCTATATTTCTAAAAATAATGGTTATAATTTATAATGATTATATTTATTATTCAAACACTGATTAAAAAAACTTGAAACAAAGAAACGTGCGTATGTGTGTTCCTCTAAAAAATAATGGAATTCCAGCAATTCAAAATATTATTTATTAAACATAATATTTCATTTACACAAAAAAATGATTTCGAAGATTCCATTGAAAATGAAGTTCAAAGCACTGAAGAAAATTATCCGAATTGACACCTCCGTCGTCGTGTTTTCAAACATTTATTAAAAATGTTTATGTAATACTTGAATAATAAAACACAGTAACAGCAAGTAACAAAATATTTTAATTAATTATTCTACGCCAGCGGCAAAATTAATTAGTAAATTTTGTAAATTTTAGATTCTGAACGAAGCGAAGTTTTTTATGTCTGAAAGCACGATTTCGAGTAGACATAATGGTCCGATTAATACAAATAAGGTATGCTTTCCGTACCAAATTGCATCTAATTAGTACTTTATTATTTAGCTCATTTTTCGAATTTCTCAAAAGTTTTAAAATCTACAAGTTTAGGTTTATTGGTTTGAAAATTTTATATAAAACAAATCATATTCTATTTAATATTTTTAGAAAATATTTTGAAAATCGTAACTCATAATATTTTTTATAAATTTCTAAATTTCTAATCTTTAGTAGAATTGAATATTATGATATTTTGTGTTTTTAAAAGATTAAAAGCATGATTTTGAAAAAAAAAATTATGGTTCGATTACTACAAGTAGAATATATTTTCGGCAGAAAATTTCATCTAGTTGGTAATTTATTCAATTTATTTTTCAAATTTTTCAAAAGTTTTTCTTTGGAAGAATTAAACTACCAAAAAATGGCGGAAAATTGGCAAAATTACGATTTATGTTATTTAAAAAAATTGTATTTCATAACTAATTGAGATTTAATTGTAGGGACTTGAAATTGTTGAATATTCACATAGGTAATTTACATGCGTGGTAAAATTTTGGAACGGGTTGATTTTATTTTACTAAATATAGATCTTTGAACTTTTTTCCAAAATAGTTTAATATTACCTGAAAATTTGAGTTTAACGGTTTGAAAATTGTATAGTAACCTACTCATATACTACTTAAACTATTAACAAAATATTATGAAAATCAAAGGTCAATTTTTTTTATAGATTTTCAAACTTTAAAATTTTACATTGATTTTTGATTTTTGTGTTTTTAAAAGTCTGAAAAAAACTTTTTTGAGTAGAAATAACTGTCCAATTACCACAACTATGGTATTCTTTCGGTAACAAACTGCATGTAATTGGTACTTTATTTAGCTCATTTTTTACATTTCTCAAAAGTTTTTCGACGACAAAAGAAAAATTACCAAGAAATGACGGAAAACGACCAAATTCATGGAAATCATAATTTTGACGAAATTGATTTTAGATTTTTCATAATAACTAATGCAATTTTGAATGTAGGTACTTGAATTTTTTTTGTTAATTCTCATAATTAGTTTACAAACGTGGTAAAATTTTAGAACAGTTTATCAGTATAATATAATATACTGTATTATATTGAGTTTTGCTCATAATCGTATTTTCCAATTTAATATCATTACATTCAAATCTTAATTATAATAAACCACTTATTTCTTTGAGGACCGAAAAAGAATATGCCAACGTATGAGGAACGTTCAAAATCGACCTTCCCGCTTTTTTTAACTTTATGTTGTTACTTATTATATTAAATGGGACATTATAGGTTATAACTACTTATTATTTTATGTACAAATTTCCAGTTATTCTAACAAGTAATCGTTTTGTGTATGATATAATTTTTTTATGCACTCAGCTACGAATTATTTGGAAGAGAATTGAAACATGTAAATTAGCTATTTTTTTTTTCGTACACAAAAGTTAAAAAATAAGACTTATGTCATTGAAAAAAGTAAAACTATTTTTTTTTATTAGAACGATGTGTTTTTTTTTTTTTTTGTGCACTCGTCCAGCAAATTAATAAATACGGTCTTGTCTATAAATTTATTACAATATAAATTATTTTCATTTTTATCGTTTCAAGTTTGTATCATTTTTTTATTTCATCTATTATGGTTAATGATATACTGTTGATGTGATCTTGTAATATCTATACAAATATATGTATAATATATGCGATTACAAGCTATTGTAATTAATACAGTAAAAAATAATCTAAAAATAAATTTTTCATATTAAAAAACACTTTTATTACATTATTAATTAGGCATTAATGGTATTATATATAGGTATTTGCATGCACCTAAATGTTTTTTTCTTTATTATTTTTAACTTGTTTATATAACTTATGTCATTTACAAAAAATTCTAGGCATTTTCGAACATTATTCACTGCAGGTACATAAAATATGTTCATTTTTTTTCTATATAAATAACTTGTTTGATTGTTTTATACGTATATAGATTATACGTACCTACTTATCTTATGAATAATTAATATATTAAAACATATGAATCTTTATTATTGACGTTTCGAGTCAACAAATCGTATACAAAAGAATACGTTTACAACATCAGGTTAGACTGGTATTTTTAAACCGTATACTGTAAAAAATAATAATAACATACCTAAGTATATATCGTTGTGAATAAAATGTAGGCACATTATAATTTATCCGATTTAGTTAGATAAAAGTTAAATTTTTCTTTTATAAATATTGTTCGATAAAAATAAAATAAAACCGAAATCATAATTCGTAATTATTATAGTTAGCTCGAAATTTATTATTAGGCATAGAATAAAATACAATTTATTGTGGGTGGGTATATAAAAATATGTTAGAAAATTATGTCTGAAAACACTTTTTCGGGTAGAAATAATAGTCCGATCATCACAAGAGGGGTATGCTTTCGATAGAAAAATGTATCTACTCGGTACTTTATTTAACTCATTTTACGAATTTCTTAAAACTTTTCCTTATGAATATGAAAAACTACGAAAAAATTATTCAAAAACTGTGAAATTCATGGAAAGTGTAAAGTTGACAAATTTGATTTTAAATATTTTACAACAACTAATGCAATTTTGTATATAGGCACTTGAAAAACAATTTAAGTATTCTCATAAGGTAGTCTACACACGTGGTGAAACTTTAGAACAAATTATTCGTATAATTTATTGCATATCTGACTATGTTTCGCTCAGAATCGTATTGTCGAATATGAAATATACTAATTTCTCCGAGTACCAAAGGGTCGAAGGACGAACGCCCGGAATCAACTTCCTCTCTTAAATCTAAAATCTATATAATTTATACATTTATTAGTGCATTTTTGCAATTATCTAGAATCTCAGTTGTAATAATAATGATAATATAAAATTAATGAAAGAAGTCGAGAATGAAAAATTACATAAATATTAACCGACCAATATCCGCCATAATACCTATACATTTATACCTATATATATGTCGATTTTTCAATACTTAAATAATTAAAGTTAAATCCATATTAGTGCTTCCGCGCACATACAAATATAATTTATAATATATTAGACCAATATATTTTTTCTGGAAAATATCTGAATATTTTAACACGAAAAATGTTGTGCGTCATTGCACATATTATGCATCGTATCTACTCGAAAACTCTTTGTGATGTATGTATAATATAAAGAAAAACGACGATTTTTGTCCTCGAAACGATCAAAATCAAATCATACAATGTTTATGGTATATAATATTATATACCTATACCGAGGTAGTAGTTGTCCGTTTTGTGTTTTATTGCGTTTCTCACAACCTTACTATATATTCTTATAACGGTGCCGGTGGATATTATATAAATTTAAAATGTTAGCATTCATATTTTACTGCACATTTTCACGATTCCTAATGAAAAAAGCCACAAACAAAATCTTTAATCTATTATTACCCATGTTACATATATCCAATTCAAATATTAATATTTCATAATATCATCTATGTATATATTATGTATTTGCCATTTTCCATTGTCCCTCGTTATAATAAACAAGAGCGATTTATATCTTTGTTTGATTTTGATTTTTTTCTAAAAAGAGATCCTATATAATTGCGGTATACTATTAGGTATGTTTATCATCTATACAGACGACAATTTACACATATTGAAGTAAATAAAATTTATTATCATCGATCTATACCGCATTCACCAGCTACCCATAGTAATCAATTTTAAGGAATAAAACGCAGTTATACGTATAAAATAATGTATATTAAGTTTTACGTTGATGTAATGGACAAATTCCAAAAAGTGTATCGGATATACGAGTAGGTATTACATTATTATATTGGCGCCAATGAAAAAGATAAGTTCTAATTAAAACTGCAGATTACGATAATGTGATTTCAGATATGTCACGTTTAACGGTATAACGTCTACTAACAATCTAACATACACATTACACAGCCAATTATCGTAACTTAATAATACAAATATTTGAATAAAAGTATTCAATTATGTATTTTAAATTATTTTCAAAAATATTATAATATACATTTGAAATCAATAACTTTTATTTTATAATTAGTTGTTATAGTATATCAACTATAGAGTTATAAATGTACCCTTCTGATTTTAGATTTAAAATATTTTTAAAATGTATCTATTTTTTATACTTTGTGCAAAATGATGATGTTGAACTTTTTATGTGATTGCTGTTTATATTCTCAAAATATGTTACATCATATTGTTATATATTTATATAAACATATGACATCTAATAGATGTAAGAAAATAAATATTAATTTGCGATATCATTATAACTTTACTTTTAAGTCGTGTATGTCTATAGGTACGTATTCAATAAGTAATGATATTTAGGCAATTTAAATATTCGTAATTGTCGATATAAATGTTAAAATATAACATCGCGGAGATGTAGAACGTTACGATAGTTCTATATCAACTATTTTCTATTGATTATTTCAGCCCAGGTTTATATCAAATCTATAAAATATATATTGTGAGTATTAGTATATTCATTTTATCTCCTCGAACTTACTATAGACTTAACATGAAACATGATCTGTTTATAACAATGTAATAATATATAATAATATAATATAATGTAAGCAATGTTTAAACATTAAATTTGAACCCTACAGTTTTAAACCACAATGTCAAACACGTGAATTTATATATATCTTCTTCTCTTCTTCTTTTCTCTTTCTATAAAATAATAACGTAGATTTTTTTTTTCGAGGACGACCGTTTTTCTCCGATTTTATTTCGCGTACTCCGTAGAGATCCATTGTCAGAAAATTTCACGGTCAACTTTTCGTTCTAAAGCCATTAAAAATGGTTAATATTGTGTCGATATTATGATAATAAAGAGGTATGCGAAATGCGAAATAAGTGAATGTTCGTAGTGTAATTCGGCCGTTTTAAGCCCATGAAACCGTCTTTTGTAACTGATTGAATAAATTTTTGTTTATCAATTTCCATGATGAAGTAAATTTACTTACCTAATCTTGTTATTTTCTATCGCATATTTGATAAGTGCCGCCGATGTCGACATACGTGTGAATTTCACTATCTAAACGGGTTTTAATAAACTGAAAATCGCTAAGAGTTTTAAACATTATCTGGTGGCTCGATCGGTTAGACGTCATAGCTTATGGAACTTGGTAATATAGCCGGTTAGAATCTTGAAAATATAATCAGAAATGTTTTTCAGAAGTGTTTTTGCTGAGATATTTACGATAAGCACGAGGAAAAAATAATTACTCAAATTATTATTTTTCATTATTCCAACATAGATATAAAAAATAATTATATGCTAATGTATATGTCACAGACTTTTTGTGCTATCACATACACTAATTTCACAAAATCGAGCAATAATAAATAAGCGTCTATGTATTATCATGGAGTAGTCACTGAGCCCAAATTGTTAACTTCTATTGTTACGATGTGACTACTTATATAATATCTATATGACTAGATTTTGCACATTTAAATACTCTTTAATACATAAGACATATATACTTTTTAATATAGACTTTATAACTTTAGACTATTCCATTAACGGGTTCAAACGATCTAAAAATCGATATTTAGCATGTAGGGTAAAATACAATATCGACTATCGATAACAATCAAATATAAATATATCAATAGAGAATCATGAGACTATATTATTACAATATAAAATAATGTGAAAACATGAATAACAAAAGTTATTGAAAAAGAAAACAATTATAAAAGAATTATTATATTATTGTACAATACTCAAGTAAACTTACTGTAACCCACATTTTATTTCGTATAAATAAATATAATAATACGCAGTTTGCGATTTATTAACCAAAAAATAAATCAACAACAACAAACAGTTCGTTCAAAACGCATAAATATTATAAAGTTTGCAGAAATCGAAAGCTCTCTGGCTTATTTATTATTTAGATGGTAATAATTCTCTTTTACAAGCATTGAACCATATACAGTAAATCGAGTAAAATTTTAATAAAATATACAAGTATATAGGTCAACGTTGATGTACGCAATCTAGCGGCAGGGACTAACGTCTGTTATATTGACGTAATACGTAAATGTATACAGACATAAATATACATGAAAGAATTTTACCATTTATCGAATATTAAACTTTTGACTTTCGAATTCTAATAGTAGTACTTATATATAATATTATACAGCGTGATTGATATTTCGTGTGCGAAAATAGTGGGAATTACAAACGTTTCTAATGTTATTTCTATTATATTTTGTAACAGGAAATCATTCTGTACATTTAATACGAACTATAACTTTTTAATAATAAAGGTATAAATATTATACTGTATAATATACTACCATCTGTACCTATAATTCAATGACTTTTCCGATTACCAATTACCAGATATACAGTGTAGTTTATAAGTAATATACAATATATGTGCCGCCACAGTCAACGAGGATCAAGTAAATTCGTATTTTCCATTGATGATTTTTAAATGACTCGTTTTGGTATAATATATACTATAAAATATATCTGTATATAACTCGTCCAGTCATCTTGACAATCCGTGACGTCACACGTCTGTACAGATTAGGAGTTCCAAACTTATGATCGTAAGTTAGTGTTACCAGAATAAAAAAAACTATAACATTACGGTTCACTGTTTAGTGACATTCACTAATATTGATCATTGATACGACGAGTTAAGAGTTAATCAAATGATATCAATTTAATAGTAGTTTAGTTTTATTCGTTTTTTTTTAACTTTAGCTGAACTTTAGTTTTGTTAATTTTTGAACATGTTAACAGCACCTCTTCAATAGTAAACTTTTACTGACCCCTAGAATTTTTAAACCGTAATGGTCGGTGATATAAGAAATTCTAGACACTACAGAACCAGAATCAAATAGAACGTTATCATTAATCTAATTTAATTTTAGCGCCTTTTTCTAATTTATATCTGTATCACATACCGGACACAAATAAATATTAACATTGGAAATATACTTATCACACAAAAACGTGTCGGCCATATTTTTATTTAGCATTCAACGTGAAACATTTTAAATACCTAATTTTATCACTCAATGATTTAAATTCTTTTAAACATAACAATACTATAAAATATAATATAGGTTGATTATTATTATATATTACAGTTAAATCCATAATATAATTAATTTTATTAAGTAAATTATTGTATTATAATTTATTACTCACGAGTACTTTTTTTACTAGAATTTATTATTAATTTAACTTATAAAATCAATTATATTCGAATTTGTTTTATCTTTAATATACAGCATTATTATTTATAAAATGTAATTTTACATTTTTACGATTGATACTTATTGTATACAATTATTGTTTATAATTAAACGTATACACAATACGCTTATTGTCATAAAATGTCACAAAATTCTAATGACTAAACTAGTAAACCACAGACAATACAAATAAAACAATAAAAACAGTTATTAATACAATTTTTATTACTACAACAATTTCTAAATGAGAAGATAGTTTCTCAAATTTTTGTTTACATTTAAGTGTCCTTTCTGATTTATTACTATTCTGTGTTTATATATTGTGTAGCTATTATCGATATTGTTATATTTTACTATTTTAGATTTGGATTCGGGTAGACTGTGCGTGTTTGGCACTTCTGTCGACATTTATAGACGATTACTGACGGCAACCAACATGCACGAACTTGAATGCGTTTTCGTCGGTCGGCTGGGGAAACTAATATGGAAAATGGTGTACTTAAAATATTATAAATTAATGATATTATTAAAGAATGATGAAAGAATGATTTTATTAAATATTATAATTTATAGTTGTCTAAAATTTAAAAACAAAATAAAATAGCAATTTTTCATGTCGTTTGGAGAAAGAAAACTAGTTTTGCATAATAACTGTAGATAACTTTACTCTAAATTACTATATAATACTAATACTGTATAATATAATATATTTATAATAATGAACTAATGACTAATGATAGTAACGAATAATGAGTAATGATATAGATTAAAGTATAATATTGAATGTGAATCTTTATTCTATATTATATTAGTTAGGTTTTTTGTGCTGGTGTAATGTTTACAAGTTACAATTATTAGCTACCTAATAATTAATTTAACAAATATATGTTATGCAAAATACGTATTTCATTTTTTTCATAGGTATTTAAAAAATAATAATAATAATAATTTAAGATTATTGTCGGATGACATTTTACAAAAGGCCAACGAGAGAACATGGTAAATGTTCCGCTCTTCATAGACGTAACTAGGGTTTTTTTAATAAGAAGGGCTTTAGCTCAATATACTTACATATTTTAACTTTTAACAATCACACATATAAAAACTAAAAATAGCGAAATATTTTAGGGAGGGTTAAAAATGGCTTAGAGATAGGGCTAAGTCCTCTCAAACCTTCCCCTATAGTTACGTCCATGCCGCTCATAGAGTTTTGGTAACGTGTTTGATCTGTAAGTTAACATCAAATGCCAAAATTTAAGTTTTCAGTAACAGTGATTTTTTAAGTGCTATTGTAAGTTATAACGGATATAGATAGACAATTCCAAAAACCGGTAGTATATCTGTGAATGTAACGTCTAGGTTATCGGTTTTGTAAAATATCATCTGGTAAAGATGATGATTTTTTTGCCAGACGATATTTTACCAAAACGCAAACGTCAATCCCTCCAAAACATGCATCTCTTAAAATTCGCCCATCGATGTTTATGAACCAAGTTCAACCTGAACATCGACATTTTAAGTTCGTTGCTGTGATTTTGCTATATTTCCCGTTATAGATGGACGGAGACGGAACATGCTCGTATAACGTCCTCACGACGCACCCTATAGACTCACTTGATATAATTATAATAATAATAACAATACAGCTGAGAGCAGAAGAGTGAAAGAATGGTATATATAGAAATGACAAAAAAAAAAAAAAAAAACGACTTCGACGATAATAACAATAATAAACTCGCGAATATAAAAGAACGGAAAAAAGTATAAATATAAAAAAAAAAAAAAATTACGACTTTGGAACATATTATAATAATAATATATATATATATATATATGTGTGTAGGGTGCAGAAGCGGGGACGGGTTGGAACGAATAAAATATAAAAATAATCGTTTTCGTTCGGTCCCTTATTCCGCACACGTCTCATTACATTATTATGTGTGTCGCTTGTGTATAGTACGAACGCCAATCGTCATCAGATGTCCCTTCAATGCGCCGTATACAATATTATAATAAATATATATTTTATATATTACCCGTGTGAGATGTGTTTATAAGTCGTAAAATCGTCTTCCCTGCGCGCGCATATATATTTCATTATAAATTCGTTGTACGAAAAACGGGTGGAAATTATGTTTGGGAAAATATTATATTATATATCATAAACGTGTTCGTTTCGTTATTATTATTTTTCGCCCTCTTTGTTCTATTCTCGTCGCGATTTTATCTTTTTTTTTTTTATACTTCTCTTCATCATCTCGCCTTAACACTATGTGTATACATTTCGGTCTCGCATGCACGCGAGACGACCCTCCGCCGGTCGTAATAATAATAAATACGCATTTTATTACGTCAAATATAATAATATTATACGTACGCTATCGCGGTCCCGTCGTCGTGTTATGATACAATAAATATCGCGCGAATGCATTTTTATACCACGCGGTCTAGCCGTTAAGTCATTGGTATAGCTTGGTATATAAAATACGTTGCACGAACGCGGTCGCGGTTTTAAGTACCTACCGACGAAACGCATAAAATAATAACAAAGTCGCGTCCGCGTTAACCGTTTTTTGTGTGTTTTATCCTAGCCGAATATCATATTGTTCTCAGATCGGCAGAACCAACTTACATTATATATATATATACCAATTACCAGGGTTGGTAACTATATGAAAGTTATAATAATATAATAAGCACAATATTACTCTTGTCACATGGGCGCAACTAGAATAAAAAAAATTCAGGGCGAATTTTTTCACACACAAACATATTACTATATTATTATACCTAATGGGTAATACATCAATATATTTTCTCACATATTATATCTTATTTTAGGTTGGAGTGCATTATGTCCGTAAACTGCAATTAAATTTAAAAACAGATTATTAATCATTTAATTGTAATATTGTATTATTTTAAAGCAATTTGCCATTTTTTCCATAATTATTATTAATTGTTGTAGTATTAATAGATTTACTTAGAACTCTTTCAAGAGATTAACTTGTAACTAGGGTAGAGGACTGTGGTTCTGGAAACCCACAAAATATGTAAGCATATATACACTTAAAATTCATTTTTAACAAATTTTGTTAATAATTATTAATAATTAATGAGATTATTTGTTTATATTTTAATGTTTTTTTTTAATAAAAATAAAAATTATTAGAATATTAAACCTTTTGAATACATTCATCTTCTTCTCCGATAATTTAAAAAAATTAAATAAATAATTTTTTAGTTGGTTACCTTGAAAATTACATTGGACAACAATAAGATGATTCTATTGTTAAACAGGAAACGTTTTTTGTTGCTATCTAATACAGCACTTTGGAAATTGAAAAGGAATGTTCAACTACATTAACGAAGATTATCAATGCTTAAAAATTGCTATACAATTCATAATATATGCAACAAAAAGTTTAAAATATAAGAAATATGCTCAAAAAGTTATATATTTTGCTATATCTAACAATAAAACATATATATTCCTTACTCGGCTATTTTTGTGGCCATTTAAATCAAATATGCAAATACTACAATTAATCTATCTTATACTTATAACATTTAAATAATCCAATTGATGTATGTTTAATCTCATTTAAAAAAACTGCGATGGTTACTCAAAAAGCCCCCTCAAATTTCCTCTATATTGCGCCTTTGAATTTTAAAAACCTTAACAAAATGACGAAATATACACGAAAACAAATTTGTATATGTTGTAAAAAACAATTTGTTATATTTTATACTTTAAATATTTTAACTAGATACTCGTTATGCGATTATCCGTATTTTTCCATGTCTGGACACCTCCCAAATTAAAAAAAATATATACAACATATAGTATAATACTAAAACTCGGTTTAAACTATTAGAGGTTGTGCGTGTTATTAAAATCTTGACACCTTTTGAAAAATTGTATAAAATACGCCACTGCTATATTATTATATGAATTAAAAATACATTAATTATTTAGGTACTATGCCTACAAATAATTTACAATGACAATTGTAATTACTTGATATATTTTTTAAATTTACCATATTTGCTAAGAAAAGCATTATAAAATCTCCGCTATGTGTTAAAATCAAGCGTAGTTACCTTCTCCTTTGATTTTTTTGGGGTCTATTATAATAATCGTTATGTAATATAAAAGTTACGAAATAAAAATTTCATAAACCTTAGTTTAACGCTAATTGGATAATAAAACTAAAATTTTTAATTTTTTTTTCCAAATTTATAAATTATATATTTATTTTACGGTATAATTTTAAACAAAATAATATTTTACTTAGGTTCCTTTGTAATGGCTCAATAAATAGGTATTATAATAATAATAGGTAATAGTAGTAATAGGTATGATCACCGGTAGAATGCCAAAATCTATATTAAGTGATAGTTTTATTAAAAATTAATTATTTACATTATTTTGGGTAATAGTTATTTATTCAAACAATTAAGTTAAATCATTTAACAATTAAATTAGTTTGATTAGATTGATACTTTTTCATATTTTTATTTAAAAATCAACTTTATCTTAAACACCTAACGAGATAACATAAATCTAATATATATATATAGGTACTCTTGTCAGTTATTTTAAGTGACTTTAGTCTATTAAAAAACTAAGTAACATATTAGTTAAGGTATGAAACTAAGCTTCAAATGTTTTTTTAACTCTGGTATAAAATATTAATTTAGACAAATGTCGTACCTATATCCTGGTTTTCTACTGACGATATTCAAATCGCGAATGTTCAAATATAATATATTAATAAACTTCTCATTATATTACTACATATTCTAAAAAATTCCTCTCTTTAGGAAATTATTATAAGCACAACTCCCTCCCGAAAATATCCTACTGATATACCTTTTTATGCTTAACCTTATACCGCAAAATACGAGTGCTCTGCATGCGGACCGTAATTTCCGCAAGGACCGGACCAAATATTTGAACGGAGAATGTTGTTAGCTCGAACATATTTTTACATTAGATATCTGCGGTGAGCTGACCGAAACAAGATTGTAAAGATTAGATATAACGATTATTATCGATTTTCACTCGTACATTTTAGTGCAGCATAATAAGTATTAAGAATATAAAATGTGACTGATAAAATGATGTACTAAACACTGAGACGTTGAGAAGGATCTACAATTATTGTATTACCTGCATATTAATTTAATTTATGATTTTTTTTTTTATTTATCGTAGTTTTAAATTTCTTCAATTTCGAAACTGTACAATTAACTTTTCGAACTATATTTTATACAAACTTAAGTATAATGATAAGACAAGGAAGTCACATTTAAAATTGTTTTTTTTAATTTCGTATAATTGCATAATATTAAAAAACTGATTAATAATTCATCTTCGGATAATATTTCGCTTTTTAAAAGTTTTAACTGTTGTCATGTTGGTAATATACGTATGAGTTCTCTGTTCGATCTCTACGTCCACACTTCCATAGTTCAAATTCTCAGTATAGCATGAAGCAAGCTTTTTAAGCATGATTTTAGCATAATTATATATATATATATATATATATATATATATATATATATAAATACACACAATTAAAGTCCAATAGATAATAAATAAATGTACAAATAAAAAGGAGAAATATAACGATAGAAACGTATACCTCGCGGCACGTTGTTAGAGGACCGATAGAGTGGCGATCTTGTGTCCGTTGGGATACAACATAACGAAAGCCGAAAAATCTACATAACTGCACACTAATGAACGCGGGCGCCCTCTTAACGAACGAACGGAGCACTCGAGTAGAGAACAACGTGACGGTAGCAGCACTCGAGCAGAGTAAGAATTGTTGGAAAGGACCACTCGAGCGATTCATAATATAATATAAGAAACTTCGGAGCACACAGTTTCGCCAAGTTTTTGGGATTGAATATAATATAATAAGGAATGACGTGAAATGACGTAAGCCTGTAGCCGCCGACAATGTTTTTATAAGTTTAATAATATACAATAAGGGTTGGGTTTTTAAAAAGTGTAAACTTCTTGGCATTTGGTCAATTATTCTGTGAAAATAATTTTTGCCATTATTATACATCTAATCTATAAAACCAAAATGTATCCATAAAAAGGATCCGGGTAGTCTTTCCCTTTTTGATGGGCTTGTGTAGGTTAAGTCAGCAACATAATGTTATTAATTACATAGTTATTAAGTTGTAACAATACATCTAGTTTGAGACTTACAATAATAAAACATATAACAATATTAAAAAATAATAAGTTTTATAATTTTTCTATATAATATAGCAACCATAGTAATATAACTCTTGTACAATCGTTTTAGATAATTTCAATAATAATTTAATTAATTCTTATTAATAATAATATATATAATACTGTGTATAAATATACGAGTAGGTACATGTATAATCACAATGTTTAAAAATTTTAATATTTATCGACATATTTTAGTCGATAGTAAAAATTTCCCTAAGAATTTCAAATTGTATTTTAAATATATATATTCACAATATTATAACGTGCAAACAAATATTTGTCCATTTAAAATAGGGGTGATGGTGGTTGGTCATGTGAATAATACATAATTGGTTTACTAATAAATCATTTACGAAGAAAAAATAATAACTTACTATGACGAAAAAAAAAACAATTAATAATGGCCAGAATATAAGTCCAAGTAAAATACTTTGTTTAAAATAATACTATAATGATTGTTTAAAATAAATAAATAATAATACAAAAGTAATTATGAGAATATTAAGACTATAACATATTAATATATTATATACTTACTATATTATAACATTAATCGTTAAATAAATAAATAAAATGTTTGTGCATTTATTATTTACATAATATAACAAATATATTATGAATATAATAATAATATAAGTGTATAAGTGCGTGATACCTATATAATATTATGCATCATTTTAATATAATAATCATCATTTGTAAATATAAATAAGGAATGTAATTTTATTATAAATTCATCTAAATATATAATTATTATTATTATTATTATCGTCATCACTCATTGAACTTGAGAAGTCAATTTGCATATATTACACACGTACTATATAGTAATTGTATAGACTATATAAATATATAATATAGTTATTAAAGTAAAAAAGCGTCTCAAATACAAAAAAACCGGAACTCTGATCATTGTTATATAGTCGTTATTTTCGATTTTGCTTAAAATTTCATGGTTCGGCAAGATGGATTTTTATACACGGTCTGCTGACCGACGATAGTATAATTTTATGGTAAACAGAAATGATTTATATAGAACCGAACGAAGCGGGATAACAAATGATTTCGTTTAATTTTTGCAAACTTGAAAAATATCAAACTTGAAATCACATAATATAAGATCACGATGAATAAAAATGGACTTATCACCTTTCTTAATATTAGAAATTAAAATTTGTTGTCAAATTGTTTACTACAATAATAATAATAATAATAATAATAATAATAATATATATATATATATATTAATATTATATAGGTATTATTTAGAAACAAACATAATTTTTTTTAAATTTAATCCGCGAAAAATATTTTATAATATACATACCAACATACCTCTATATTATAATATGTATTCTATAATACATATTATAGTATTTACTAAACATAATATATTTATACGTGTATAGTATTATTATGTAATATGTAATATAAAATATATAGTATTGTATTGCATTTTTTTTTTTATTTTTTTATCAACAAATCGCGATTTAATTTCAGAGGAATGCGAATTATTATTTAAAAATCGCTTTAGAATTAAGTTTTGAAAAAAAATAATAATAAGTAAAACGTAACGGAAAAAAGAGAAAAATCGTCTAGATATAATAAAATAGAATATAATATACAGTAAATTTATTGAGCCTTTAAAATCGTGGTCGACGGACGCACGTTTGTAATTATTATATATTATAATTTCTAAACTATAATAATATATAATATACTAACAGTTTTAAAATAATATATATTAATAACTATATATTAAAATATTATATTCTGGGTGGGTTATTCGTCAGGTTTGTTGATATTAGAATATAATAAAAAAAAAAATCAAATCAAATATGATATATTTACGTTATTATAATATTTGGGTGTGTATGTGTAATATAGAAGTGAAATGTTTTTTTAGGAGTTTTTTTTAGTTTTTTACAATTTTTGTTGTTATTTTATCGGAGCGGTAGGCAAAACCATCCCCGGGACGGCGGCCTGCCATTGTCCGGTGGCGAGTCGATCGTCGTCATTGCCGTCGTAGCCATCGAACAAGGACAGTCAGCTTCATGGTGATGACGGTACAGCTGCGTATGGGGCGCGGCGTAGTCGCCGCAATCCTCCTCGTGTCACACGTTGTCCTCTTGCGACATCAGCAACGGGTTCACGTACTCGAAACCCTCGAATTCTGATTGATCGATTTTCTCGATGACACGTCTGCGAGTGAGCGAGAAAAACACGCAAAAATTAATATTATTTACAATGTATTGTTATAAATCAATAGTAATTATAATATATATAAGTAATATATACATTGTGATGATTACATATTAACATTGAAAATCAGGGGTTAATTTAAAAATTACAACAAATGAATTTGATACGAATTGATAATAATATAACACATGCGAAATGGGCACTCAAATTCTTATACGATTTCTCATAAGTATTTCTTTCGTATTTAGATATTATAAATTATAAAGAATAAACTTTGACCCTTTTGGACGTGAATTTTATTAGCAACGTTTATATGCGAATAACCCGAATTAAACATCTTTATTTAAATATCATAAGTAAATTGAACACTTACAACGATTTTTTTACAATGTATTAATTACAATGGATCTATTTTGAAACAGTGCTTTTGGTAATTAAT
>CM023357.1:14831410-14864672 GCA_013282895.1 Eriosoma lanigerum
GTAATTAATGGTAGGATATAATTTATAATATATGCTATCGAATTTGTATACAATTTGTCATGCATCGTAATTGTATTATTTTAGGACATCGCGAAAATTCGATAAAGTCTATCTACATAAATTATATACATTATACAAGTATATAACATGTTATTATATAATGTGGAAATGCCGAAAGAATTTCAACATTTTTTTAATAAACCACGTTACGAATGTTTTTTTTTATATGTGGCGCCACAAGACAAAAAATAACCGTACAAAACAAAAAACAAAATCATTAATCACGAGAAAAAAATACATTCGAATTTAAATTCCATAGTATTACAATATATGTATTTATAGGTATATAAACCTTTTTAACCTCACTGTTTAGTGTTTTTTAAAACATTGTAGCGAAATAGTTGTTCATAAATATTAATGAAACATTGTAGTTTATTGGTCTTATTCAAAGAATTACAAAAGAAAAAATAGTATATACGAGTACTTATGTACCATCAAATGGTCGACAAAATATTACTTCATTATAATAATATATTTACGTCTGTAATAAATGTACCTATACGTTATATCTATATCTTATTACGTTATATCTTTAAGTGTAGACTACATACGATTTTGGATAGTGGATGCCCAAAATCAATTTATGTATGCCCAATAAGAACTAAGAAGTCAGATTAATGGTTATTTTTTAAGTGACTTTTGAAAAATGAAAAAAGTTGTAGGTGGGTTGGTGAGGTAGAATGTTGTAAATATCATTTTGCTACATATAAAAATATAGTTTCGACGCCACTGCGTATAACTTGAAAAGTGTAAAACCTTTATATTAAAAAGTTCTATGCTTTTAAAATTATTGGATTTGTACTTAAAATTTTAGATTCTACATATATTTTTCATTATAAAAAAAAACATTAGCCACACATTTGTTTCTCTTCATAACAAGTATATTAAACGTTTTAATAAATACATCTACATAATATTCTTAAAAATATAAGAACTAATCATTATAATTCTTATGTAATCAAAATTCAGCAGATTATTTTATGTTTTTATTTTGTTATTGTGTTCTTGTTTTAAACTAATAAGATTCTTTGTGACGATAAAATAGACATTTATTTAGTAATGTTTATCTAAATATATATTGTATATTTGATATGGTTCTTATTTCAACTTTCAAAAACATTTATTTTATACTACCTATACTTATAACTACTAAATAATCACGACTATCATTAAAAAATATATCTATAAATAAAACATGAAAATTAAATATTTATCATTAATAATTATTTGCCAAAAAACATTTTACTGTAAACACTAATCATACTATTTCTTGGAGACAAATTTTAAATTTTAAAACATATATAGGGCGAATTTGCAGGTTTTTTTCTGTAAAAACGTCTCAAATATAAGGATAAATAATTATTAATATGTATATGTAGTAGATAACTAACTACATATTAAAAACACAAGTTGTGAAATCATTAACCAACAAATAGTTTAAATATCTATCAAGTGTTACACATAATATAATATAAATTACAAAGATAATCATTTTTCTAACAATTAACTTTTATTATTTTTACTTAAAGAAAATGGATTCTTCAAACAACTTTTATATAACTTTTAATTGTTTAAAATATACTTAATGCCTGAATTAATTAGCTAAATTAATTTTCAAATAAGACAAAAATGATTAAATTAATATTTTATAACATTGTTTTTTTTTATATATATACCTATATATTTTATTTGTAATTCAAATGTATTAACTATTTAAATGCATTTATAAGATAAAGATAAGTAGGTGTTTGTCCTTGTATTGATATGAATTTTAAAAAATGGTATTGTTGCAATAAACAATTTCCATAACACGGTGTATTTTTAACGATTTAACTATAATTATGAACTTTTCCGAAACCGTGCATTTTCATATAAAAATATAATATATTAATATAGGTATATTTAATGTTATGTTATGTAATATGTTTATACTAATACTTGGATACAAAATAATAAAAGTAGAATATTTAAAATGAATAATTAACGGGCTAATTAATTATGTAACTATGTAAGTATACAATTTTCATGAACTATAGCGACTATACTAGGTAATATAGCGTATATTATAGCAAAGCACCTTGTATATATCACTTTCGTTCCGATGTGTATAGTTTAATAAATAATAACGATTTACAGATGAAAACAAAAGATAAATATAAACATAAGAATCAAGAGGCAGTGAACTATTAACGTTAGAATTTGTCGTCCTGATCATAATAACAGATGCCGTTGATATTTGTTGTTGATTTTAATCACAAAACATTAGTTTAATAATGTGTAGTTGACAGAAATTAGCCCCGCGAGAGCTAACTTACAAAATGTTAACTCTTCAGCTACTATGGAATACATACATAGGCCGTAATGCTAAATATTTAAATCACCAAGAGCGTTTTCGATGAAGGTTAATCAGGGTTATAGCACTTCATATTCAACTCATGTAATTTTTAAAAATGTAAACAAACAAATCCCTTCTCAGTTCATTGTGACTATTAATAGGAATGAAAGTCTTTATTAAAAGGTAATGTTTATTAACTGTGCATCACTGATTTTTATAGTTCGATATGATGCCGTTATGTTGTACTTAGAGAGCTTAGATAAATAAGAGAGTGGCCAATTCGATGAATATTTTTTGTTGGTTAATTGTTATCATTTGCATTGGACACCATTTTTCGTACATTAATTTTTTAATTATTTTCTGTTGTATTTGTTAAATATGTGTTATTTTGTATTAAAATCGAAGTAGAAGAATATTATTTATCATCAATCAGGTAAGATATTAATTTATGTGTAATATATTTATACAGCATACAATATAAATACATTTTTTTTGTTGAATTCCGGCATGTTGTACGTTTGATTGTACTAATCGTAGCGAACAAGGATTTACATTAAAAGTTTTTCCTAAAAATGAAAAACGTCGTTGTTTAAATGATTTTAAGTCGTAGGAAAAAAAAATTATATTATCCAATACACCACTATAATATAGTACAATGGAAATGCATAACAAAAATTTGAAATTGAAGGGGAATATTATTGGACGAAATATGGCTGCTATCAATCGAGTTGGCCATTATCTTATTTATCTAGGCTCTCTAGTTGTACTAATTATATAATGCTCATAACTCAATCTACCCATAGGAAAAGTACTTGCTTAGTACCACAGACCAAAAGTTGTATTTTTTACATCGCTTGTTTTTTTTTTTTTTAATGGATGCAGGCAGGTATATTAAATATACTGCCGACTAAACTAAAAGGTGTACAATAATTTAAATATTTGTATGTGGTCACACTAAACTGATGCGGGATCGAGTTATCAACAAATTCAGAAGTGTTCGATCTGGTTTTATATAATCTGTTGTTATATTCTATAAAAGTAATTAAAAATAACCAAATTACATTTTATATACGTACAATTTATTTTGTTATATTATTATATATTTGAAATAAAGCACGTAGGTATTTAAGTAAAATTAAATCTAATATAAGCCAAGTAAAATATATTTTACTGTTTTAAAGATCTAGATAATTTTTTGTGAAATAGATTTTAAAGTCACTAAACACGGTTGGAAAATGAAATTTTTTATATCTCAAGTTTTCAGTTTTAAAATTATTTAGTTTAAAATGAAATAAATACACATACGTGATACTCTGTTTTATTTATAATTGTACCAAATACCAATCGTCTGATTTTTTCATACCAAGAGATTCATAAATATAAAAAGGATATAATTATATTGTATTATAATTTATAAAAGTTGATATATTTCCTACCTAAATTGGGATCAAAATTTGTAAAACTCTTATTTTTTTTTTTTATTTACTGCATATGAACAATAAAACGTAAGGCACTAATAACATTAATATAGAGACAAATATTTTAGAGTATATAATATTTTTATTTTTATTCAAAACAGTCAATATTATACATAAATAATACATAGTGAATTCGTGTGATTGTGTAGAGTATTTAGTATTTATATAATAATGCAATTATGTTAAACAATATTCATGCTTAATCTTACATGTATATATTTCACGCAAACTAGCAGCAATAGCACATACATAATTGGAATTTGCCAATACAGATAAGCAACCGGTAATTTTTTCTGATATCAATATTATAGTCATAGATATATTAAACAAATAAAGAATGCACACTAATAATAGAGGGAGTTGAAAACTACCTATACGACCGTTCTAAATTCTCAATTGTTTACATAAAATGTAACGTTTTAATTCTATATTTATATCATTATAATTATAAAATATTTTTATATCAATAAATTATCAGCAACCGTTGAAACAAAATAAAATAAAACACACATTTTTATTTTTATATTGCATTATATTACGATAAATCAACGAATTATAAAGACCAGCGGGCGAACTCAACGGTAATATAAGTTTGAAGGATTTAATAATTTGTACAGAGATAAAATTACGAATATTGTATTTATATTTTATATAGTAACATATAATAAGGTAACACGATTTTGAATAATATGTAAATCTGTTTTCAATATTGTTAAAAAATCAGAAAAAATAATTCGAAATTAGGGTAATAGAGTGTAGTAATAAAACCTACCAAAAAGGCAAATGTCCCTCCATGCCTCATCAACATATGAATAACTTCGACAATATAATAAATTTGCAAATAACTGACGAAAAAGACTTGAGTGGGATAATGTACGGATGTGTTAAAAATATAGAACATTGCATTTTTCATCATTATTTAATATTTTATAATATTAATTATTTTTTAATAACGACCACATTTAGGATATATAATATGAGCTTAGGATGGTTTTTATATTTTTCTGTAAAAATCAGAATTTAGAAATTTTTGTTGAAAAGAGAAAAACAGTAATTGTACATATTTTATAGAAAACTTTGTATGCATATTACAAGTACAAGTACGGAGGAATTACTATGATTGTATATATAGATAATACAGTGATGACCAAGGGGTTGATGGATCGTAAAACTTTTGAGCTCTTGAGGTAATGTTCGGTCATAAAAATACAGTGCTGTTGGTCTCCTCAAGAGCAGTAATAAACTAATAATGATGATGATGATAATAATAATAATAATAATAATAAGGGTGCAGATAAGACACTTTCAAAGTAATAGTTGGATCTCTGTTCGCTCACAAAGATTTTATGACTGTTTTTTCGACTCATCATTCTATTTGCATTAAATTTGGACCGTTCGACGTAGTGGCATTATACGTGTCGACTTATACTTGTATTTATGTACGTAGTTATACTGCTGCCCCACGTGGGATCGTAAAACCGGATAAAAAAAAAAATAAATGTAATATGAAATTTTCCGTTACTGTTCAATAGACCACCACCGTTAGATTATTACTGGATAATAATAAATATAAAAATAAACATTTTGCCCCTATCTTCATTTACTCAAACGGTGCAGCAGACAATTAGACAGTACCTAGGAATCAGAATTGACCGTTCCAAGTTTTAACCACGGTCATTCAAGACTATTGTTAACTATACGTTCCGTTTATATTATTTTATTTATTTTTTCTAACACGTCAAGTCGTTTAATTTGTTGTATCATCGCAACACCACACCTTTCATACCTGTACATGGCACAAAACAATACTTAATATGAATTACGAGTCGTACGAAGGCACTAATAATATATACTTTTCGCGGCATGTATATATTATTTCGTTATTTTCAGTGGTGTATCCGAGAAACGAAAAATTCGCGTGGGTTTCGTTCGTAAACAAACACATTATACACGCGCACGCATTGTTATTATAATTATTATAATAAAACATTCTGAAATTCTCTAAATGCGGCGCACAATATATCAGCGGTTCCACGACTGACCGAAATTATTTTTAGACGACGCGAATATTCGCAGATAATCCATTCTCAGGTTTTGGCCCAAAGCCCCAGAAAATATGTTTTAGTTATGACTTACAATAAAAATAATAATGATATCATAGCGACATTTAGTCAAATTTGTATTATTTTTTTATTTTTTATTGTAAATAATAAATTAAATTATACTTGTATATATCACGAAAACTTTTCTTTTTTGTTTTACTGCTTGAATATGTTATTCATTTAATAGCCACCAGAGATCGTCGTCTAAAAATAAAACACACTAGACACACTCGTGCACATGAACATATCTCTGACCAAGAGCGTGAGATGACACGCCGAAACATAGCGGCGTTGACCTGTGTATTTATTATTCATATAGGTACCATTAAATATCATACTATAACACGGCATGGCGCGCGGCACACAATGGTGATATTTTCAGTCAACGTCCATCATCATCATCATTTACAATAAAATGACCCTCCGATCGTTTACCGAAAACAATTTAAAACACCAGTGCTATCTTTTACCCCTTTTCGTTGTTAAAATAATATTCTCTGGATAATCTTCTTCGATGTCCGCGCGTTTAATAAATCGATGACGATTGTGATGATGTATGCTAATTTTCGCGGTGCTAAATGAGCCGTAGAAAAAATTGTTTAAGGGTTAACAACAGTGACAACGACGAAAAACGGTAGAGAATAAATACACCCGCGGATTGCGGCTGTAATGTGCTATGTGCGACGACGATGACGAGACGGCAACAGCAGAATATGAGAACATTAACAGGACGAATGGTAAAAGAGAGAAAGAAAGAGACTGTGTAGAAACACGAAAACAAGGAGACCCAATGATAATGAACACCAATATAGGTGTCAAACGAAGGGATCGTTTTGTATTCATACATAATATATATACCGCGTACATTATCTCACGCCCCGGGGATGTGTGCGTCTATACATAAATATAATATAATGGAAACAGACAGTGTAGAAATTATAACTATAATAATAGATATACGAGAAACGGACAATGCCATAAGCGAAAAATATTTGAATAATTGCGCGTGTCCTGACAAATTACACGAGGTGTCCCTTTGACCTCTGTAACCGTTACGTTAAATATATTGACACACACACACACACACTCACACATACATACCCGGGCGGTCTCGCTTTTTAATTTGTAATTTAAAAATCGTAAACATGTCAAAAACGGCAATAAAGATAGTGAGAGAATACGCAGTATAACTAGGAGTAATATTATAACTAGCTAGGGTAGGATTTTGACAAATTAATTTTTTTATCTAATATTTTAGTGTATGAAAAATAAGTGATAGATAATATTACTGATTATTTCAATAGTATTACCATTTTGCATATTTTTATGTTTTTATATTAATTTTAAAAGAATTTAAAAACATTAAACTCATATTCTTAATTATAACAGTACATTTTAAATTCTGAGCGAAGTGAGGAATGTATTGGTTTTACAAAGATTTTCTTTTTATGTATGAAAACACTTTTACAGGTAGAAATAGTGGTCCGATTACCACAAGTAGGGTATGCTTTCGGTAGCAAATTACATCTAGTTAGTACTTTATTTAGCTCATTTTTCGAATTTCTCAAGTTTTTCCTTGGGAGGAGAAAAACTACCAAATAAATGGCGGAAAATCGGCAAAATTACGGTTTCTGTTATTTTAAATTTTTTAATTTTGTAATAACTAATTAAGTTTTGATTGTAGGAACTTGAAAATTTTTTTGAGTATTAACATAGGTAATATACATTTGTGGTACAACTTTGGAACGGATTGGTTGATTATTTGGCTCAGTATAGAATTTTGAACTTCTTTCCAAAAATGTTTAATATATCAGGCAATTTTTGATTTATCGCTTTGAAAATTTTATCGAAGTCTAATCATATAGGTAATCATACTTAATCTTTTAACAAAATATTTTGAAAATCGTGACTGACAATTTTTTTTTTACAGGCTTTTAAATTAAAATTCCCGAAAATCGACAAAATAACGGTTTCATTATTTTATTTTTTTTAATTCCGTGATAACTAATTGAATATTGAACGTAAGGACTTCAAACTTTTTTTGAGTGTCAACATAAGTGTTCTATATTATAGAAAAAATTTTTGAAACGTTTGGTTGAATTTCTGAAATATTTACATTCGTAATTTACACACGTGGTAAAATATTGGAATGGATTATCAGTATAGCATATTGTAATATATTGAGTTTCGCTCAGAATCGTATTTTCTAATACAATATCATTGCATTCAAATCTTAAATATAATACATTACTAATTTCTCCGAGGACCGAAGGAACAAAGGAGGAACGTCCACAATTGGCCTTTCCACTTTTTAAAATTATTATTATTTTATTGTCGGATTGATTATTATTCAATTTTTATTTACATACTGTAGGAAATCACGCTAATATCATTATTATAGTATTATCATTGATTTATTAATTAAAATAAATTGTATTTAAATTGGTAGCATTATATTATATTTTTAATTACATAAAATTTACTAGTGCACTTTAAAGTTAAATTGGAGTTTTTAAAATTAGGAATTGGTTTGTACTAAAGCACATAATACAGTAGAATAATCGAATCTATGTTAGTCAATAGTATTATTATTATTATTATTATTATTATTATTACAGTAATGATGAATTCCCTAGAGTATTTAATATCGGAAAAACGAAGAAGAATGTTTTCCAAATTGAAATAGTAAAAAAGCGGGAATGTCAATTTAGTATGTTCCTTTTTTGTGCATTCGGTTCTCGGAAAAATTAATTGTTTATTATAATTAATAAGATTTGAATGCCATAATATTGTATTATAAAATACAATTTTGAGCGAATGTCAATATATTAAAATATATTATACTGATAATCCGTTCCAAAATTTTACCACGAGTGTAAATTACATATGTAAATATTCAAAATAAATTTCAAATCCCCACGATCAAAATTCATGGAGATATCATTTCATGATAAAAATTCAATAAATTGTCAGTCACGATTTTCAAAATATTTTGTAAATTAATTTAATAGTATATGAGTAGGCTTCTATAAAAATTTCATGTCATTAAACTAAAAATATTAAAACATTTTTGGGAAAAAGTTCAAAGCTCAATATTTAGCCAAATAAATAGTCATCTAATCCAATATAGTTCCAAAATTATATCATACGAATATTACCAATATTAGTAAACTCAAACAACTTTTTAAGTCCTTACGATCAAAAATCAATAAGCTACTTATCACGAAATAAAAAATAAAAAATTACGGAAATCGTAATTTTGCAGATTTTTTGGTAGTTTTTCTTTTAAGGAAAAACTTTTGATAAATTCGAAAAATGAGCTATATAAAATACCAAGATGATACAATTCACTATAGAAAACATACGCTATTTGAGGTAATTGGACCATTATTTCTACCCGAATAAATGTTTTCATACATAAAAAAAAACTTTGTAAAAACAATACATTCCTCGCTCCGCTCAGAATCTAAAATACAAAGTAAAACAATCTAATTTTTACCAAACATTTTTGTTTTTTTTATGATACATTTTATGCAATATAATTAATAATTATACTATACGACATACCAGCTTATAAAAATACGAATAAATACTTTTATTCGAAATATAAACACACTGTTATAATAAAGTATAAAGGGTTTGTGTACCTTTAATTAATATGTAAAATTATATATATTACATATTATATATACAGAGTATATCAGAATTTCGTGTTAAAAAATGGTAAGAAACGTACGTTTTTACTTTTTAGTGTTACCTTTATTATTTATATTATACAAAATTCTGATCACCTTGTGTATATGTACTGCATATTATGCAGTATACAAAAAACTAATAATGATGTAGCGCATTAATAATATTAAGCATACAGCGATGACGACAGAATGGTTCTACATTCTAGTGCAACCTGAGTATATATTTTTTATTATGTTATAAATTATAATAATATTATAAACATACATTTGTATAGGTGTATTATTAATTCGTCCTGCTGGGACTAGATCGGTTGACGAAACCAAGAGGGTCACTTTGTAGTTTTTTACTAAAGTACATCATGAAATTATGCATACTATTTGTACATAATATTATTCTTATATGCCAAATAACACATTTTATATTATATTTTGCCTGATACTGTTTATAGACTATAATAGTAAATAGATGTGTTTAAAAAACAATAAATTACACGATAGTTGAAATTGACAGTATAACTTGAGGAGATGCTTATAAAAAAAATAATAACATAGTACTCAAGATGATCGAAAATTTATGTAAAAAAACGGGGGTTTGCATAATATAAGAATAGTGATATTCCTATAATTTTATGGTGCGGACTCACTAAGTATATAAATTCTTAAATGTAGGTAATAAATATAAGTATCATAAATGTGTATAATAATAGTATAATTATTTATATTATAAAGTTTAATATAATAAGTGGTAATATCCATTACCACTTATCGGAGCGAAATAAAGTATAGTATACCGACGAACGTGAATGCACATAGGTATCCATAATAATAAAATAATAATATCCCCTCCAATTATTATAATGTAACTACGATTTTCGGTAAAAAATATATGCCCGTGGGTCACTACTGTTATTAAAACAAATGGACCACATTGCTGTTTTATATGCAAATCGCTCCCCGTGTCGTCGGATAAAATAATAGTTTGGTCTAAAAATCGAAATATTTTCAAATATTAAATAAAATATAATAGCGTATTATATTGTTATTATTCATCACTTTATCTTTTAAATTCTTCCACGATATTTACATCTTTATATTTTATAAAGTTAGAATGTTAACTTTTACATAGTTTTTTATGTCTTACATAATATTTCGAAAATTTAAACAAATTTGTAATTTTTTTAACCTAATGGATAACACAATATTAATCTGTGTAAAATATTATTATGTATATTTTATGTTTAGGAAATAAATGTAATTTTCGATAAAAGTTGGAAAATTAATAAACATACAATAAATATTACATAATTTATTTTTTATACAGCTGACATACTAATAAAATACAATTATGGTTATTTCATCGGAAATAAAACAAAATGTAGATACTTAATCTTAAATTTTGAATATAATCATTTTTAATTGTTATTGAAGTATAATAGCAATTTTGATAAAGAAATACAATATTTAATATATTTTACTAATTTAAACAGTGTACAGCCTGAACTCATTATTGTTTTAAACTAAAAGTGTTTACGCTACCCACTTATTTTTGATTTGGTTTATAATAAAAAAAATAATGTATATTCAATGTTTAATTTTTGTAAAAACATAACACTATAGTTAGTATAGTAGGTAATTAACCGAAGTTATGAATTATTGTAATAATAATAATAATAATAATAATTGTAATCGTTGTAATAGATACAAGGCAGTGGACAATAATTATTAAGGATTATTTACGATTATATACGATTATATATTATATCGTACATAATACACACAGAATCGAAAAAAAAAATGAATGTACCGACATTTGCAGAATTCTGTGTATCGCATTCTCGTTTGGCAATCGTCCCACGCGGGACGCAACCAAATTTTTCTGTTTTTTTGGCACGCCGAAAAATATTTATGATTTTCTCTCACCACGCCGAGATGTTGGCGGTAATAACACAATGAACAAAACTATCAGTTTTATTATATATTTTACTAAGATACTATAAATCAAATGCATACAAAATATGTATATATTATCTTTATATAATATAATAAAGTATCCAAATAGAAATATGGTCAAAGCCATAAGATATTAGTTACAGTAACATTTTGAAGAACAAGAATAATATTATATGTAGGTAAGTAAATTCTTAAATAATTTATAACAACTATACTACACACAGGGGCATGGGTAATGGGTCCCCTATGATTTATTTTATTTTCTAATATTTGTCTTTGATTATATATTCATTTCAAATTAATAAACTTATGTATATTTTTTAACAGTATTCACTTTCAAGAATTTGAAAAACTAGATAAATTTTATCTTGATGCAGATCTAAACTGTATTTAACTAATAAACATATTATGACAACTATAGATTCCCTAAGACTAAAGTAATTCTTCAATATTTACAAATATTTATCAACTACTAAAAATACTATGTAGCTTACCGGTGCCCACACATTAACACCCAAAAGGACGTTTTCATGTTATGAAATAAAAATAAATAATTGTAATACGTACTTCAAATTAATATAAATCTATTGAATTATATATTTACTTTTTAAATTCGACTAAATGAATTAACATTGCTAACTATTCACAGAGAAGTTCCTATTTAACCTGAAGAGATTCTTGATATTATTGTCACAGAAGTCAAGGAAAATAGATATTATTTTGTAGAAAAAATAAAATATTAAAAATAAAGATAATAATAAATCGATTCTGGGTGTACCTTCTTCGATTAGGTCTGAAGAGAATAAATGGTTTATTATAATTAAGATTGGAGTACAATGATATTGCCACTCGAAAATTTAATTCTGAGCGAAATTCAGTCACGTTATGGAATATATTATACTAAAAATATTCCTTTTTATAAATTTTCTTTATTTATTAAATTATGTGCAACAGATAAATTAGTTATCATAAAACTACTAAATACTAGTTCGTCAAAATTAGTTATCATGAATTTTGTAGGTTTTCAAATATTTTTTGGTTAAACTTTTGAGAAATTAAAAAAAACAATTCAAATAAAGTACCGAGGAGATTCATAGTAATAGGATCATTATTACAACACGAGAATGTGTCATTAAAAATAATAATAATAAAAATAAAAATCAATGTAACAGTTCCAAAATTGTTTCACATATCAAGAGTACATATTATGTTAATATTTAAACAAAATGATCAAGACCCTACGTTCAAAACTACATAAGTCATCATAAAATATTTAAAATCTACATTAATTTTGCCGATTTCCCGACATTTTTTGGTAGTTTTTCATATCCCAAGTGGGAACTTTTGAGAAATTTGAAAAATAAGCTAATTAAAATACCAAGTAGGTGCAATTTGCTACTGAAAACATATATTGTGATATATTGGAACATTCTTTATCCTTAAAAAAGTGTTTTAAGACTTTTAAAAACACAAAAATCAAACATCAATGTGAAATGATAAAATTTGAAGGCGTTTAAAAAACATTGTGACATACGATTTTCAAAATAATTTGTAAATAGGTTAAGTAGTAAATGATTATGCTTCTATAAAATTTTTAAACCGTTTTACTCAAAATTGCAGGTAATATTAAACATTTTTGGAACACCTAAGTGAATTCTCAAAACATTATATATCCCTGCGTTCAAAACTTAGTAAATCACGAAATATATAGAATCAAAATAACAGAAATCGTAATTTTGTGGATTTTCCGTCTTTTTGGTAGTTTTCCTTTTCCCAAGTAAAAACAGTTGAGAAATTCGAAAATGAGCTAATAAAGTAACAACTATAAGCAATTTTCTACCGAAAGCATACCCTATTTATGGTAATCAGACCATTATTTCTACCCAAAAGAGTTATACGTCTTAGTAAAATCAATATATGCCTAGCTTGTCTTCCCTTTTCTTGCTTCATTCAGAATCTATAATTAGGCAGAACATATGTCGGGGGCAAGGCATTCTCCTGCTACTCATCTTGCAAATAATAAATATATATGAAAATTTCTCACTACGCTATTGATATTACAATATATTAATATTACTTGGTATAATATTAGGTAAAGACTATATTATTGTAGGCTAGCCAACCATGTTAAATACAATTTTGCATAAAATTGTAATATTTTTTCAAGGATGTGAATTCGCTATTGTGGAAATGTGAAATAATAGATAAATTATAAATAAAGTGTAAAGAAAAATGATTTATTGGAGTCCAGAGTAAGTGATATACAATACGCCTCTCACATTCATTGTCGTTATATTTGATTTTAATGCTGAAACACACTTGTTTATTACTTTTCAACAAAATTGTTGCACGTAATATTAATTATAATAATATGATATATATAGATTTCATCAACAATAATGATCTGCGCGCGTCATCCTACGCAACATAAATATTATAATGTAACATTATGTATTATGAAATGAAGCGATAGTTTTACTGATTTAATGATTCAATTTTTTTTCTCACAAATAAACACGTATAAAACAGTAAAAATTTTAATACCTGACCATATGAATAACGTGAATTATACATAATATGTATATATAATATGATAGTATCTCAATTTTTTATATCGGATGTAATTGCGAATATAATAGATAATTTAATAGAGCTGTAACTAAAGTGGTACATAAAACGAATGAATGACAAGTTCGAACCTCAGTTAGAGACTAATAATAATTAGGAGGCTAATAATTATTTATTATTGTTTAACATTAAAATATTGAAAAATTATTTGATGTTATTTTTGTGCAATAATTTTATTGTGAAATGTATACTGTATGACATATATGACTTTATATTTAAGTACGTATTAAAACTTTACTATGTTCCAATGTAGCATGTACAAGTAATTACATTTTAAAGTTTTAATTTTATTTTATTTATCACTAATTATATTAATAGATCGTTGGTATTTTTCACTTATGAAAAATATAATATAGGTTTTTAACAATAAAGGCAATTTATATATATATATGTGTATGTGTGTGTGTGTAATAAAAGCCTAAGAAACGAGTTCGTATTATATATATTATAAAAGAAAATAATTTAATAAGAATACGCACTGCGCTGAATGAGAAAAAAATATTACGAAATTCGTGTATGTAGATTGTAGGTAGATATATAATATATGTATTATAATTTATACCTATAGAATATTATTATAATGCGGGGCGGAGGCGATAGAGGAAGGCGTTTTTTATTCGGCAGCTTGACCTCGGTGACCGCCAGTCCGGGATTGAGAAACAAGAGTGCTATAGCAGCTGATCTTTTTTCTTTTATATTTTTATTTTCGCCGGGGTAGCAATTAAAAAGTGCAGGAAACGGGAGGACGTGTGAAACGTGGCTACTGCTGCAGATGGGGATTCTGGGGGACAAGTAATTATAATAATTCTTCATTAAAACAATGCAACGTTATTCCCGGTATATGTATATAGTCGTGGTTCTCCTTAAAACACAAAACCCGACACCGCTTGTTATTATTATTTCACCCGTTTAGGGTCCTTATATAGTCGGTTTAAATACCAGGGTCACCCGTCGTCAGCGTCATTATAATAATAGCCCTTTTGTCATAATGAATGCCAAACAAAACACAGCTCACACGCACATATATATATATATATATATATATCTACATATACGAAGAATAAGTGGAAGAAAAAAATATTGACTGTATTATATATTTCTATAATACGCTGGACAGGAAATGCGATCTGTATAAATTACATAATATATATATTTATATATACGTTTGTATACTACGCACTTTTTTTACTAACCTAACCTAACCAAAGTACGCAGTAAACTATATTAATATCTGATTAACAAGAGTTTATAACTTTGAAAGTGTTAATTAAATACTTAATTGTTAAAAATAACAAATGTTACAAGTCTAAGCGAATAGTGTACAACGTGTACGGTGATTACGTGGACGTTATCGCTACGCAGGACATTTTTATTATCTTCCTTGCTCATTTTGGACCAAGATCAAGATGATTATTTATTATTTTCTAACGATAAATTGTATTATTGTGATATTAGTTTAATTGAACCTGATAACATTATTATTTTATAAATATGTTATCAAAAAAGCGGAAAGGTCGATTCTGAACGTTTTTCCTTTGTCCATTCGGTCCTCGGAGAAATTAATGATTTAATATAATTAAGATTGAATACAAAAATATTGCATTCGAAGATACGATTCTGAGCGAAACTCAAAATAATACAATATATTATACTGATAATCCTTTCCAAAATTTTACCACGTGTGTGTATACTACCTATGAGAATGCTCAAGTCTTTATGTTAAAAACTACAATAATTATTTCAAAACTTTTAATATTACGGCAACCACAATTTTCCGTCATTTGTTTTCTTCTCACAAGGAACAACTTTTGAGAAATTTGAAAAATGAGCTAAATAAAATACCTAGTAGATTTCTACCGAAAGCCCTACTTACTTTTATACGCTATTTGTGGCAATTGAACCATTATTTATATCTAAAAAAATGTTTCCGAAAATCAAAAAAAAGAACATCTTTGTAAAATCATTACATTCCATACTTCGCTCAGAATCTAAAATATAGAAAGTATATGATAACTAAAGCCTTTCAACGTTGTAAAGTTTAAATCGTAGATTGTAGTAAACAAACATAGAAACAACGTTAGTCGATAATTATAAAAAAAAAGAAAATTCAGAAAGAAAGTTAAGAATATTTTGGCCTACGAAAATTATAAGAAGTTTTAAATAAAAGTTTTATGTTCCGAACAAAATAAATAAAATATAATACGCAATACCGTAAACTAATAATTTCGAATGTGAAATCTTTCTGACATAACAAATAGCAAATACGCTGTAAATATATAACTTAACATATTATAATAAAACTTTTACTAGATAAACTACTTATTTTTAATAATAAAAGAAATTAAAAATGTAAGTGTTAGTTTTAAAATTATGTTTTTTTAAATAATTTTGGTAAAAAATTTCGTCTATTTGATACTTTATTTAGCAAATTTTTATAATTCCCAATATTTTTATTAAGCAGTAAAAAAATTATCAAATAGAAAAAAAATGCCAAAAATTTTACCAGATTATTTTATACGTAAATATTAAAATATTAATGATAATAATAAAACAATATTACTAATATGTGTATATACTCATTTTTGTTCTACTATACATTTAATATTTATTAGTTTTTAGTATTCTTAATGAGTACTGAATATCATTTTTGAACGTTTATGATTATTTTTAAATTAGTGAAAATTTTTTTTATAGCTATTATGGAATACATTTTAGATTTTGAGCGAAACGAAGAATGTATTGGTTTTACAAAGATTTTTTTTATGTATGAAGAAATAATGGTCCGATTACCACAAGTAGGGTATGCTTTCGGTTGCAAATCGTGTCTAGTTGATACTTTATTTAGCTCATTTTTCGAATTTCTCAAAAGTTTTTTTCTTGGGAGGCGAAAAACTCCAAAAAAATTGTGGAAAATCGGCAAAATTATGATTTTTGTTATTTTTAATTTTTTAATTTCGTAATAAATATATGAGTTTTCATCTTAAGGACTTGAACATTTTTTTGAATATTAAAATAGGTAATATACATATGTGGTACAATTTTGAAACGGATTGGTTGATTATTTGGCCCAGTATGGAACTTTGAACTTTTACTCCAAAAATGCCTAATATTTCTGGCAATTTTTGATTTATCGCTTTAAAAATTTTGTCGAATTATAATCATATACTACTTAATCTTTTTACAAAATATTTTGATAATCGTGACTGACAATTTTTTTTTATAGGCTTTTAAAGTTCAAATACCCGAAAATCGGAAAAATAACGGTTTCATTACTTTAATTTTTTTAATTTCGTGATAACTATTTGAGTATTGATCATAAAAACTTGAAACTTTTTTTGAGTGTCAACATAAGTGTTTTACATTAAAGTAAAATTTTTTGAAACGATTGATTGATTTTCTGATTAAATATATAGATTTTAACTTTTTTCCAAAAATGTTTAATATTTCCTATAATTTTTGCTTTGCAAATTTTATCAGAGTCTAATCATATACAACTTAAACTTTTTACAAAATATTTTTAAAATCGTCTATTGCAACTTTATTTTATAAGCTTCTAAAATTTGAATAATTTTAATAGAAATTAATATTATGATATTTTTTTTTATGTATGAAGACACTTTTTCGGGTAGAAATAATGGTCAGATTACCATAAGTAGGTTATGTATTCCGTAGCAAATTGCATCTAGTTAGTACTTTATTTAGCTCATTTTTCCAAATTCTCAAAAGCTTTTCCTTGGGAGGGGGAAAACTGCCAAAAAATGGCGGAAAATCGGCAAAATTATGGTTTCTGTTATTTTAAATTTTTTGATTTCGTGATAACTAATTGAGTTTTAATCATAATGTCTTGAAATTTTTTTGAGTATTAACTTAAGCGAACTTCATTACATGAAAAAATTTAGAAACAAATGGTTGATTTTCTGACTAAGTATAGAGTTTTGGCTTTTTTTTATAAAAATTTTTAATATTTCCTGCAATTTTTAGTTTATTGGTTTGAAAATTTTGTCAAAGATTAGACATACGACTTAATGTTTTTACAAAATATTTTGAAAATCGTGACTGACAATTTTTTTTCATAAGTTTATAAAGTAAGAATTTTTGAAAATCGGCAAAATTACGGTTTCATTATTTTATTTCTTAATAACTAAAAAAGTTTAGATCGTAGGAAATTGAAATTGATTTTAAATATTTACATTTGTAATTTACACACGTGGTAAAATTTTGGAATGGATTATTGGTATAGCATATTGTAATATATTAAGTTTCGCTCAGAATCGTATTTTTTAATGCAATATCATTGCATTCAAATCTTAAGTATAATAAACCACTAATTTCTCCGAGGACCGAAGGGACGAGAAGGAACGTTCACAATCGGCATCCCTACTTATTTAAACTTTAGGGTTTCCATTTCAACATTTAATACATTCTTAACCTACTTTGGGATTTTAAAAATTATTCCGAAAATCATGTTATAATTGTTTTTAATAAATCTTAAGAGTTTGAATTTCTAAAAAAAATTTACCATTATATAAATTGTTCTGTTATAATATAAATAAATGATTGTTATTTGTCAAAAATAAGGTACATTAAAGATACTATAATTAAAAATTTTAATTTATTCATTTAGGTTATATTATAATCAAAAGTATTGATTTGTAAAAAATAACTAAACCTAACTAAATTTTAATGTTTTTTTTTTCAATTATGATAATATTTTTCCAAATCTTTGTTTACAAATTTTAATAATAATAATAAAATAATAAATCATATACAAAGTTATTACTCAATGCCTATTTAGGTAAGTTAGACTATAGTTTTTTTTATATAAGTTAATTTTATCAATTAAGTACTATGTGTTGTGCCAAGTACGACAATGTATATTTTTGGGCCACATAAATATATTAAATAAAAGTTATTTTTATTTAAATTAATTAGAAATAACAAAACATGTTTGAAATATTAATATTATCTAACATTATCTTATATAGCATTCCAAATAAACCTAGTTTATAAAAATGTGACATTTAAAAATTACTATATATTAATAATTTACATTATATTAGAAGTAATTTTTAAGCATATTTAAAATTGTGTTTTGTTGATTAATTTATAATTGTTAATATCATAAGTTGACTATTAATATAATTATTGTGTGTAAATATTTGTTTTACCTAAGCCGTTTTATATTCTGAGTGAAGCCAAGAATATATGAATATATTGGTTTCACGAAGATTTTTATCTTATTTTTGGCCTTTGTGATGAAGCATTTTTTCAGGTAAAATTTTAATGGTCAAATTACCACGAATGTATATGCTTTCAGTAGCAAATTGCTTCTAGTTGATACTTTATTTAGTTCATTTTACAAATTTCTCAAAAATTTTTCCTCGGGAGAAGAAAAATTACCAAAATATGGCAGAAAATAGGCAAAATTCACGGAAATAGTAATTTTTACGAAATTGATTTTAGATTTTTCATGCTAATAATGCAATTTTGAACGTAGGTACTTGAAATTTTGAGTACTTGCATATTCTCATAAGTAGTCTACATAGGTGGTAATATTGGAATGCATAGGTTGATTTTCTTACTAAATAAAGCTTTGAATTGTATAGAAACATAATCAAATACTACTTAACTTATTTACAAAATATTTTGAAAATTGCAAGTCAATTTTTTTTTTATGCATTATCAAACTTTAACATTTCACATTGATGTTTGAGTTTTGTGTTTTGAAGTTTGAAAACACTTTTTTAGAAAAAAATAATTAACCAATTACAACAAGTAGGGTATGCTCTTTTGGTAGCAAATTACATCTAATTGGTACTTTAACTTATTTTTCTAATTTCTCAAAAGTTTTTCCTTGAGATAAGAAAAACTGCAAAAAAACAATACATATTCAGTATATATTATAAAAAAATTCATACAATTTGGTATGATAAACATAAGTTGCCTTAACCTAAATATTACGCACTACATAAAAAATTATAGTTCGCCCTCCCCCACCCATTATCTTAGGCCAGATTCACCACTGGTATTTTCATAAGTACTTTACCCACGTAGAAAAATTTTGGAACAGATTATCAGTAAAGTAAATTGTACAATTGTACTTTGACTGAGTTTCACTCAGAATCGTATTTTTGAATACAATATTATTGCAATCAAATTTTATCTAAAATAAATCCTAGGACCGAAGGGACAAAAGAAGAACGTCTGGAATCGACCTTCTTGCTTATTTCTTCTTAAGAATATTTAATAAATATTTCAAATAAATCTACTTACAGATCATCAGGTGTTAAGTGTACAGGTTCATCTGTAAATTCTGGTGGAAAATTGGCAAGATCGCGATCAGAATCTAGTCGTGGTTTGTAAGGAGGGCTAACTTGCTTTTGCTCTAACTAAAATCATATATATATTTTTTATTTTAAAATATTTAAAAAAATTATAATAATTATTAATTTGAAATAATAAATGAAAATAAGTTATAAATTATTATAATTTACCATTTCCCAATCAATAGATTTGAAGAATGGATGAGTTATAATATCATAAAATCCTGTTTCTAGATTACAACCTAAACGGTCAATAGGATTTTTATTTAAAAATCCTTTCAAAACTGAAGCAGCTTTTACAGAAAGTGACCTTGGAATACGAATAGTTTTTTCGAGAATAACTAGAAAAAAGAAACAATAAGAAAATTGTTAAATATTTATATTATTATTATTATTACTATATTATATTCATTATCATTACCTTGGAATAAATAGTCTTCAGTATTCTGATCTGGATTTTCTGATGCTCCAGCAATATCAAATGGACTTCTACCAGCCAACATTTCATATAAAAGAACTCCTAATGCCCACCAATCAACACTATAAAACAAAATAAAATAAAATATTATACTTTGATATGTCATAAATAAATAACATTAGTTTTACATTATATTTTCTTTCTAAGAATATGCTATCTGACTGACACAATAATTTGTTAAGATTATAATATATTATTTATAAATCATTCAGAACTTTACCCAATATTTAATTCTTTTAAACAAATTGTTATTACTGTAGAGTTTAAAAATAAATAATTTTTAAATGTATAATTTAGTCAAAACATTTATATACCTAAATCCATAATCTTCTCCCCTTAATATTTCTGGAGCAATATAATTTGGTGTACCACAAAATGTGCATGTAGTGTCTCCAGGTCTTATCCCTTCTTTGCACATTCCATAATCTGTCAGTTTTATATGACCTTCATGATCAAGTAGTACATTATCCAATTTTAAGTCTCGATATATAATTCCTAAAATGAAAAGACAAATGTAATAAAATTATTTATAATAATAAACTAGGATAAAAAATGTAATGAATTTAAAACTATATATAATATTAATTAATAAAAAATTTTAAATTTAAAAATTACTGAAAATATAAAATTACATTAAAAATAAGCTGGATAACAAGTATATAATAAACAAATTGTATAAGAGTACTAATGAGTTATATTAATTTTTTGTTTCAATTATATTTTTAATTATTTTAAATCATTCCCATCTCCTTTAGTTGTCTACCATGTTTCACAACAATACAACACTTTAGGCCATATGAATTGTTTATTTAAATGAGATAATTATAATATGCTGTAAATAAACAACTATTTTAATAGGTAATTTATAGACATACATTTAAAAAAAATTAAAAATCTTATTGTTGAACAAAAACTATACCATGAGTTTCAATGATTTACATAAAAGTTATTCTTATTTTAAATTATGAGTATTTATTGTAAAAAAGAAAGGTATAAAATTGATAATACCTTTAGTATGCAAAAAGTTTAAAGCTAAACTAATTTCTGATGCATAGAATCTAGCGTGTTCTTCAGGCAGTCTTCTTTGTCTTTGCATATGAAACATTAAATCACCACCACGTACAAATTCAATTACAAAGAATAATCGGCTGGCTGTTTGGAAGCAAGAGTGCAAACCAACCAAAAATGGATGGTTAGAAGCAGTTTCAAAAACATGTTTTTCAGTTTGTACCCAATCAATATCCTAAAATATTAAAATAATATATTAATATTATAATATTATATTTATAAGTTTTTATTTGTAATAATAAATAATTAAGTTAGGATAATTATACATTACTTTTAACAGTAAAACAAACACATACTATATATTATATTATAAATTTGATAACTATATAATGTAGACTAATCAAATTCCTTAATTTTATTATTTAAAAAAATAAAACCTTGATAATAAATCCTAACTTATCAAAAAACCTAACACGATTTTCTAGCTGTAACTATAATAAATACATATTAAAATAAAGATGGAAGTGATACTAAAGCTGAATACCAGTAATATAGTACTTACACTACTTAATATTGAATTGTTAGTTCTGCATTGTGTGGTATAACTAAGCAAATAATATTTTGTGAGCTATAATGAGGATAGATATCAATAAATTGAGAAAAATAAATTTAATATCACATGCATCTTATAAGTTGATACCTCCAACATGTTTAATAGTTATAAATTCTAAAAACATCGGAATTAAAATATTAAGTAAAGGAAAATTCCTATATTAAAGGAGATTAATTTAATATTGTTGGGTATTAAAGTTAAAATTGTATATGAATGTAATACATAAATAAAAATAAAATAACATATATTTTATTATCAAAGTTAAAGTCATAGCTGTTCTACTATGTTAATAAATTATTAATTTCTAAATGTCATTTTGAATACATATAAGAAATATAGTCATCATTAAAATTCAAAATTATGATTTATAAACGTTAAATAATAGACGCATTATCATAATGCAACTTTTGTTTCCTAATAATAATGATGATGATATAAAATAGATTATAAACATAAAGACCAATTGTTTATTTGCAAATTAAAATAATCTATAACATGTTTAATATATTTACTTCATCATCTGTAACTAGCGCTTTTTTAATCACTTTCATAGCATAAATGCATTTTGTTTTTTTAAGTTCAACCATTAACACTTTTGCATAGCTTCCACGGCCAATAACTCTTATTAGTTCAAAATCAGCAATAGAATATTGACGAGATACTCCAACTTCTTCATCGCCTGTAATGAATACGATTTAATAAAATCAAATAAAATTGCACATTATTTTATATTACCTTTAGCTTGTGGATCTTCTATAGGTACAGAATCAGCCGATTGATCAATAACAGAATTTTGATCTGAGTAATCTTTTAAGTCTGGTAAAGCTGTATCAGAGCTAGGAGTACCTTGAGAAAAATACCCTATTTATTAAAAATCCTTAAAAATTAAACAATAAATTATGTTTTATAATTACTTAAAGTTGTCTGTGAATCACCATTAGTATCATCACTAATTATAGGATCGTTAGTACAAGTTTTTTTACCAAGTTTATGACACTTTTTGTGAATCAGCAATTTGCATTGAATACATTTGAATCCTTGACGTCCTAATCCCCAAATTCGATCATGACAGTATGCACAAAACGCTCGCTGGTAATAAAAAAAAAACAAAACAAAAGAAAACAATTATAGAATAATTATCAATAATTAATTATTTTAAATTTATATAACATACTATTCAAATAAATTATTTAATTTTCATGATATAATTACATATGAAATTATTATCACATACTTCACTATTATGTATTTTATTTTCAGTAGAAAAACAACAAAATATTCCCATATTTTATAGTTTATTATATTAATGGAATGTTAAAATTAAAAATTATATAGAACACACAATATTCAATCTTATCTTATTTGTTAAGAAATATATCTGTTTCTATATATATATCCATAGTATAAATGTAATTATTGATAACTAATTACTATAACTATTTTAATAATTATTTAGTATTTAATTTAACACACTCTTTATCATATTTTATACTATATATATAATACATAAAACTAATTGATACTAAAACATATACAATTGAAAATATAAATTTTAATTGCTTTATATCACAAACAAATGAATTAAAATATTTGATACAAATGTTTATTGAGCAAAATGAGAAATATATCAAACATACATTATAATTTAATCTTTTGTTATTGTGTATATAAAATTATATCATAAAAAAAGTGGGAAGGTCGATTTTGGATGTTCCTCCTTCGTCCTTTCAGTCCTCGTAGAAATTAGTGGTTTATTTTAAATAAGATTTGAATGCAATGATGTTGCATTAGAAAATACGATTTTGAGCGAAACCCAATATATAATACAATTTATTATACTGATAGGTTGTTCCATAAGTTTACCATGTGTGTAAACTTCCTATGAGAAAACTAAAAAAAAATATTAGATTCAAAGCTCTATATTAAGCCAGTAAATCAACCAATCCATCCCAATTTACCACGCATCTATATTGCCTATTTAAGTACTCAAAAAAATGTTCAAGTCCCTACGATTAAAACTCAATTAGTTATCACAAAGTAAAAAAATTTTAAATAACAGAAATCGTAATTTTGCCCATTTTTTAGCAGTTTTTCTTCTCCTAAGGAAAAACTTTTGAGAAATTTGAAAAATGAACTAAATAAAGTACCAACTAGATGCAATTTTCTATCAAAAGCATACACTAATTATCATAATAACACAATTATTAATACCCTAAAAAGTTTCTTCATACATAAAAAAAAAAAAAATCATTGGAAAACCAATACATTCTTCGCTTAGCACAGAACCTTAAATATGAATAATCATTTGAGATAGTAAAAAAAATAATAAAATATCAATATCAGAGGTATGAATATTTTTGACAAAAATTTAATTAATAGACTGATGTATCATTTTGCTATTTATTCTGTAATAATAATATTAAAATATATAGAGCACACATAAAACCGACCCAATACTAGTGAAGTCAGGCCTTAGACAGGGAGACTCCATGTCTCTTGTTCTGTTTAATCTGGTACTGGAAAAAGTTATAAGGGAAACCAATATTGGACCCCAGAAGGGAGTGTCACTACAAGAGTCTTTCGTGGTATTATTGGCATATGTAGACGATTTAGTCATTATGGATAAATCACACGAAGGCCTAAGAACACTATTCAGCCGTTTGGAGGAGGCAGCAAAAACGGTTGGCTTACAAATTAACGAAGGCAAAACAGAATATATGGTGATGGGGAGAAGAGATAGTATGAGAATGTATCCTTCCTTAAGAGTTGTTAACCGTGAATTCAATTGTATCAAGGAATTTAAGTACCTGGGTTCGGTATTGACTGAAAAAAATAAAACTGAAAAGGAGGTACCAACAAGAATCCTGTCAGGAAACAAATGTCTTTACAGACTCGCAAAGATACTAGGGTTACAGTCCTAGTCGAGAGAAATAAAGATACAATTGTATATTACACTATTACGCCCTATAATTACATATAAAGCAGAGACATGGATATTGAGAAATCAGAGGAAAATAAATTGATTATTCTGGAGAGAAAAATCCTAAGAAACATCTTTGGTCCAGTAAGAGACAAGGAAACTGACGGATGGATAAAAAATTAGAGAAACTCTTTCAGAAGCCAAACATAATCCAGAGTATGAGGTTATAGTAGGTTGGTCACACCTGGTGTAGTCAGAACCCACTACTGCATATGGTATTGGCAGAGAACCCAGAAGGGAAAAGGCCTTTTGGACGACCCCATTTAAGATGGAAAGACGTGGTGAAGAGACGTAGAATCATTAAATAGTGGCTCAGATTGGAAAACAAAAGCTACAGACAGAGAGACTTGGAGGATTGGTTGTTTGGCGGGATGGTCCTAGTGGCTGCTATACCCAAGAAAGAAAAAAAGAAGAAAAGATAGAGCACACATATATAATATTATTACAAGTACATTAATTTGTACCTATATTGCTGTCAGTGTAATTACATTTAGAAATGTATAATTAAAAGTTATATTATTTTAATTTATAATAAAAATATCAATTATATAAAATCTATATGTTTAGGTCAAGATTATATTCTTATCATTAAGAAAATAAATTATTTACAATATACATTTGTTTATATATATAAATTAGTGGCGCAGGACAGATACTTTAGGTAGTTCAAACAAACTTTTTTAAAAATGGGGTGGGTGGGTACTCAGAGAAATACCCCCTTTAAAATTAGTCGATACTGCTTACACACTTGATACTTATAGTTGGCCTGGATCAGATGGCTAGAAGGCAATCGCCTCTGAGGCCCCTTTTTTACTTTTTTAGGTTCTGAGGGAAGCGAGGAATCTATTGATCTTACAAAGATGTTTTTTTTTCATGTCTGACGACTACTACGAATAGGGTATGATTTTCGTACCAATTTAGTTGGTAGTTTATTTAGCTTATTTTAGAATTTCTCAAGTTTTTCCTTGGAAAATAAATTTTTTTTGAGTATTGTCATAGGTAATTTATACATGTAAAATTTGTAACGTATTACCAGTATAATTAATTGTATTATATTGAGTTTCGTTCAGAATCGTATTTTTTAATGCAATATCATTACATTCAAATCTTTATCATAACAAATCACTAATTTTTCCGAGGAATGTCTAAAATTGACCTTTCCACTTTTTTTTTTGAGTAAATTAAATATTCTATTATAATATATTAATTTAATAATATTCTAAAAATGTGATTTTAAAAGAGTCAATTTTAGGAGGCCCTTTTGAAAAATTTTCCTCCGTGGCCCTTTAGATCAGACACTGGATACTAATATAGATAATTAATATTATTATATCTAATTATTATTTAATGGGTAAAAAAAGGGGAGGTGGGTATCAAATAAAATAAATTGAACTGGCTTGTTTCGGCACTGCTGGTACAAATAATATGGTAGACTTAATAAAGTAAATATTGAATTTTGTTGTTGTTGTTTAAAGTGATTTAAGTAGAACTTTAGTTGCAGACTTCATGAAAATATTACTCACAAGTATTCGGCGCGGACAACATTCCATAACAGTTATCACACAACCAAAATAAACAGATCTAAACCGTCATTAATTATTCAGATATACCGGGTATACAGCAGACATAGGTTTAGAACCCTGATAACAACCGGCCTAATCCAGTAGAGTATACACAAATGCTACAGTTATTTTTAAACATTTTGAGGAACCCAAATACAGTATAAATAGCTATTAAAAAGATTATTTATTTATTTTACATACCCTATTAAATCTTTTAGCTTGAAAAATATGTCCATTCACTCTGTACAGTTTTCTCCATCTTCTAGCTCCACGTCTATAGATACTACCTGAAGTTATTGATTAATTTTATTAATAATTTATTAAAAATTGATATTATTAAATTATAATATAGTTAAGTATTATTTCATAAACTTACGATCTTCTCCTTGACAAGGCATTCCAGGTGCAGGTGGTACATTAGGGAAAACTATAAATATAAATTATTAATAATTATAATTTATTATAATTTGTTACATTATTTTCAAAATAGTTTAAAAAATATCATATAATACAAATTAAATTATATTTATAATAGATATAAGAGCTTAAAAATTAAATTTTTTCAACATATAACTTTGAATTTTATCATCATAATTCAATATTGTGATTATAAATATTAAAATAAAGTATTTGAGAATGGAACTTTTGAACCTCATCTTAAATAGGTTCGTGAGTTAAGGTAATTAATATACCAATATTTAAAATGTTGATAATATTTAATAGGTATTTGATTACGTTTAATAATATCATAGTAATATAATATATTATAGTATTTATTTAATAGTTTAATAAAAAGCAAAAGAAAAAAAAATAGTAATTTAAAATCTATACAGTACCTAAAAACAAAGATGAATTTTGCTTTTTTAAAGTTCTATAGGCAAAGATTGCTGCCTTTGATCGAAGAAATTAATAAGTATATATATATATGTATGCATTTATAAACTATAATATTATAATTTATAAAACACGTAAAAAAACATATTCTGTATTAAAATGTTATCATACAATGTGTTGGTTAAATCATACAACCAACTTTTTATTGGATGATTGATAGATTTTAAATGACATAGTAATTATTGAACTATGTATTGTATGTTGTGTGTTCGTGTACAGTTTTAGTTTCTCCTGCATTTTAAAAATTAATTTATGAAATATACATTTTTAAATTTATAAACCAAGAAATTATTATACATAATTTTATACATGAGATATGAACTATTACCAAAGAAAAAAAAAAAAGAAAAATCGAAAAATATAGGTACATTCATTATTTGTCGATGCACTCGTTTATTGGCTTCAGTAGAGTGGTCACATAGAAGATATGATGAATACTACCATTGATTATATAATAAATAATATGTATATTATATAATAAATGATACTACATACTTTTTATGTTTTCTAACGATAATTATTGATCGTGTGTTCTAATCAATTTATTTTTATACATTTTGAATAACATTTTAATTGTATGATATTGTCATTGTACAGAAGTTGAAAATGTATACAACAGTTTTCGCGGTATCGAGCAATATTTTTATTATAATTGTGTGGATCACTCTATTTATATTCATGTTATTTTAAATATTGTGCGATAATATTTTAGTACTATAAAAAAGCTGTCCGATTAATAATAGGTCACGTGTACCGGCTTTTTGAATAAAATTACAAATATCATGTAGAGAAGAGTTAAGACCATTGACATAACATTATTATATAAAATTTAAATACAAGTATGAGGTATTATATTATCATGTTTATGGTTAAGACTATATAATATTTATTAAACATTGAAATAAACGTGACATCTTGTCTTAAATAAAAATTTATGATTTTATATATGTTTATTAAGTATAATTTATAAACAATATTGTTATTAAACATAAATTATAAATATACAATTTCCAAGTTTATAAAAAAGAATAATACAACTTAATTTTTTCTGGTATTTAAATTATAAATTTATAATACATGTTTTTAAAACAATAAAAATTTTGCAGCCCTACGCCTAACTCTGCCTATTGAGAAATCCGCCTCTACCTATATATTATGTTTAAGGATAACAAAATACTAATGTAATATAAATTAAATAACATTTTTATTGTTAACCGTATGTACATGCAGTATGATTAATTCATAATTTAATTAATACTTAATGGAACTCAAATATAAACTCTATGTACTATGTCAAATTCAAACTCAAACAGTAAACACCAAGAAAGTAAAAATTTAAACCAATTTTGTAAACATATTAAAATGAGCAATAAAAAATAAAACATATTACCTAACATATACTTACATATTATTATTTCTTAAGCTTTAATAATTCTATTGAAATATAAAAAAACCTTAACATAGTTTTTACAAGCATCTTGAGTAAATTATAATAAAATAAATATTTTCTACATAATACTGTCTACTGCTAATACAAACAAACAAAAACACATCACACAAGATAATTTTTCATAAAACATCAAATTATTATGCAATTTTGTTATGCTACATTACATACTATCTGTATATTATACCTGTAGCATAAACATGGTCTTCATCATCAGATATCGAAGGAGATGGTGATGGATCATGAACACTGCATGGGTAATGTTGTACTATAGGTGTAGATTGATAACCAAAACAGTCTGCTGTCATGCTCTGTCGCATGGCCATTGTTGACCCACATGAATCTGGCAAACTTAATGAAGTTGGTGGTGCATACATATGACGTGGAGGTGGAGTTCTAGGCCGAGAAGTTGGAATGGCCTGGTTTAGTAATAAAGATAATGATCCTGGACCTGTGAATTCAATATCTCCCAGTGAGGGTCGACGGTAAAACGTAGAAGTATGATGGTAATCATCATCTTCTATGGAACCAAAACTGCTAGTGCTGTGTAACGGTTGGTGTTGGTAATATGATGTAGACGGTGGAGCTGGAGTAGAAATGGGTATATGATGATTATAAAACCCCAATGATGATGATTGACGTTTTGGTGACTTGCCACGATCAGAAACTGTTGATGCACTCCAGTAACCCCAAGCCATTATAGACTAATGTTTTTTTATTTTAGGTTTTATGAAATTTAAATAATTTTTTTTATATAAAATAAAGTTTAATTAAATTTTATTTTTATAATAGATATTTAGATAATATAATTATTTATACTAAATATGAGTAGGTACAAAAACAATAAACATGGAACTAAAAATAGATAATTAATGAGATTTTTAGGAACATACAATATTAATTCTATAATAATGGTGACAAATAATTTAAGTTAAAAATAAAATAGCATTTACCATCCCTAAAACAACTTATTATTAATTCATATAATAATTTAATTGTGTACATATATAAACATATTTTGCCTATCATTAATATGAGATAATGAAACTATAATAATATTGTAGAACCAATTAACAATGTTTTCTTGCAATTATTGATCGTTTTATCTGACCATTGTACAATAGGTATAACTTAATTTTTAATTGTTAATGATTGTGAGTCAGCGAACATTTGATTAACTGCCAAGTCACTGGATGGTACCTTCTTTTATTATTATGGATCAAATGTAAATATAAATAATAAATCACTAATTTCAAATTATAAATTGTTCGTGTTTACAAAGAAAATATACTAAATAACCTGCACGAAGAAACTATAATTATATCTAGATAAGTTATCAACGAATATTTAAGTATAAAATCTATCACGAAAATGCCGAGAAAACACGAATATAATAGGGAACTACTGTGATGCGAAAAAATTTGCGTAACAAATAATCAATAACCAATTATATAGTAACACGAAACTATTTGCTTAATAACTATTACACACAATTAAACGAGCAAATTATATCGACATTAACACACTGCGATGTATATCGAGCTTTTTGGATACAAGCACTTACTGGCCGTGTGGGTTCCACCCTAAAATTAAAACACTACGGCGCCGAATCCAGTATCTCCACTGTTACGACCCCAGACCCACACCGATCGTCGTCCTACAGTTAGGTTACTGCCCTTTTCCGATTCCCCGTCCACAGGTAATAGCATAGTGCGAATAAAGTTAACAATAACATAGTTTTTCCGTATTTGATTGACAATAAGAAACGTAAATTTGAGTACCATTAAGTACGCACACGAGTGCACGAAAATTTACTTGGTTATTTATTTTTATTTATACAACTATAAACATTCACAAAATAATGGCTAAAGTAAAAAATATTAATGAAGAAAATTAAAAATGGGGTCATTCAGACTTACCGTGTATTGTTAACTCGGAATCTTTATTGAGTTCGTATAATCTTACAGCTTCGTCCAATTCTATTTGTGTAGATAATATACACGGATCACCTAAATTTACAATAAAACGGATAAACGATTGGTAAGATAAGCTACGATTTGTAGCAAATACAATTTGAAAAATTAAAGTTGAATCTTCGATATACCTAAAGTATTAAAAATGTATAAATATATGAATAATTGGTGATTTCAATTTTAAAGTCATAATTGTAATATTCATTATTTCACTATTAAATAATTTTATATTTAAAAGAAAAAAATAAACATTGAAAACATGACATTTTAAAATGATTAACTGTAATAATATTTAAAATAAATCATACATTCAATAAAAATTAGAATTATAGGCGAAGGATGAAAAATGAAAATGCAAGATATGTTAGAGTATTAATAATTGACAATTTTTTAGGAACTCGTTTCACAATAAATTAATTATTTGCTTTTTTGTTATTATTTAACCACTATTTGTGTATAATTAAAATTACTATCCTGATAATGAAAAACATTTAGTAGCATTCCCATAGAATACACCCCATATTATACTCTAAAGTTTTTATTAAAATATCATAGGTATACTTCGTATACTTTCAAAGTCTCAAGCAAATCACATAGCAAAAAGAAATATTTATTTATTTGTTGTGATTTTTTGTAATTACGCATCAAATTCTATACAATTATATTTTTGTATAGTAATTTATGTTTGGTGACGTGTACAACGATTGCCTATTATTATAATTCATTGACAGAAGTTTGATATTGGTGAGTAATAGGAAATAAGAAATATTTTTAAAAAATATAAATTAAATACTTGTAATTTAATTATTTATTGTTGGAAAACCCTCTCCCTCATTGTATTTGTATATTATTACACTCTTGACTTAGTATACTTTCATAGAAATTAATGGGAACATCTCTAAATACATTTCTCTTCTTTATTTATACAATAATAAGGAATAACTTAGATTTCAATATTAATATAGGTATTAATAACGTATACCTACAAATATTTTATAATTAAAATATAACTATTTTAAGAATACTATAGTTCAGTAGATAATTAATTGGTAAGTCAAGATTCAGAAATTTTAAATTAAAAAATAAAAATATGGAAAAAGGATCTTTTTAATAAGTTAATATGACTTGAATATTTTTTTTATTCAGAGCATAGTAATGTATTGGTAAACAATTTTTTGTGTTAAAAGAGTATTCCAAAATTGTATGTAATCATTTCATTGATTGATAAATCGAAGGTACTATAGAAATTGTATTTATAGATTTTACTTTATAATGTTAACAGTCAACTGACATAATATGTTAATTTATATTAATTTAAATGAATATTAATAATGATAGGCATAGCCAGACTCCTAGTTTAGAGTATGCAAATTTTTTTTTTTAGAAAGGGGGAATACACGTTTAAATTGAGTTCAACTTTTAAAATTTTTTTCTTTTTTTTTTCTCGAGTGTTTAGGATACACAGTAGCATATCCTCTGGCTATGCCTATATTAATAATTCAAAAATATCAAGTCTATATTTACATTTATTTATTAATATTCATTTCTTAAGAGGACGTTATGCCCACATGTTTTGTCTATGTTTATCTAATAAGGAATATAGCAAAATCATAGTAACACATAACATTAATTGGCGTTTAGGTCGAACTTCAAAACATCTATTAGAAAATTTGTAGAAAAGAATATAAATATAAATGTAAATATACTAATATTTTAGAGAGAATGTCATATCCGTT
>CM023357.1:14864682-14877960 GCA_013282895.1 Eriosoma lanigerum
AACGGATATGACATTCTCACCAAAATATTCTTCTCTATAAATTTGCTATAGATGTTTTTAGCCTACGTTCAACCTATATGCCACAATTAATGTTCTATGTTGTTGTGATTTTTGCTATATTTCCCGTTAGATAGACAGAGTCAGCATCATTGAAAAATATGCAGGTATAATATTCTCTTAAGTTTTAAGGGAACATGACTATATTTGATTTAAAAATTAACATCTGTTTTCACTTATGCAGTTATTCACTAGAAAACAATAAATGCATAAACATTTTCTGTAGATTTTAGCTTATTCAATATTTAAATAAAAATATTTTAATTACTTATTTTATTTATAAATACTAACTACTTATACTAATATTTTAATGTAAATTAAAATATAAATCAACTCTACTTTGTTCCTAATACTAAAGATGAGATTCTAGACATTAGAGCCTTTATCATAGAATGTGCTGTGATTTTGTTAAAAAAGTGTTTCTAAAAAAACTTTATTTACGATTCATGGGCCTAAAGTACTTTTTATTAACAAGTAGATAATGTTTATCAAAATGTGCTGTAACTTATAATAATTATAATTATGTGCTATAATGGAAATAAGTTTGTGAATCACTAACCTAAAAACTCGAGAGTACAATTTTAGTTTAGTTTTAGTATAATAGTATACTATGTGTGTATGACAGACAGAAAAAAAAAAATTAAGTGTAGGATATACTATTATTGCTTTAGTTTCACTTTGATAAGATTTTATAACTTTTAAATGTATCAATATTTATATTTTTAAGTATAATTATCAGATTAAAAATAAAAATCAATTTCAATCCAATTTTATCGCATAATATTAATGTACTACCTTTACACAAGTTGATTTACAGATGGAAATTTAAATTAGAGTAATTACTAATTTGAGATGTTGGAATAATTTGTTTTATATTTTTTATTAGATGTGATTTATTATTAACCCTCCTCCCACAACAGAGGTATCTTTAGCATATCACTGTATGTAGGACTGGCAGTATTAGGATATTAAACGGTATACCAGTATTTCAATATTTTCAGTTTTACGGTTATTTTATTATTTTTGGTTTTATTTTTCAATATATTGTCGATTACTCAATATGTCAATGTCTTATAACAGAACATTTAGACATTAAGGTATAGTTATTAGGGCTGATAGTATAAGGATACTACTGGTAATTAAAGTAATACCGGTATTAATGTTAATACTGCAATGAATTATTTAAAAAATAATAATAAAAATAAAATTACAATTATGTTAAAATATTTTAAATTATGTTAATTTAATTAATAAATAACTTTTGGTTTATTAATAAAAAGATTAATTGTCCTGCATGCTTTGGAGATAAACAGGATCTTTGATTATATTATATTTTTCATATTTTTTGTTATTCAGTATTTTCGGTATACCAGTAATTTGATTAACCGGTATTTCAGTAAACCGAAAACACTACTAGCCCTAACTGTATGTGACCCACTACCTTGAAATACTATTAAATAGGTGCATACAAAATCAAGTATATATATATATATATATATTATATCTGTTACATAAAATTATATATTATGGTAAATATAATATACTTACATTGTTATTTTTTTAAATTTAAATATAATATTCATATTATATGAATTAGTTAATTCTAGTATTACATATATTATAACCATTTACATTTATTTAAGTAATGTATAATACTTAAATCATAAAAAAAAAAAAAATTATAAAACATTAATATCTTGCGATTTATAATAATTATTTTGGCTAGGTATGAAAAATACATATTGAAAATAGTCTAGTCGATAAACAAAATTTAGAAAAAAACAAATAAATATGGTACGCCATAAACTCAGGTTTAAGATATAACAGAAAAGGTATTTGATATTCTAAGAATCATATATAACGTACAACATAAATCCTAAATATTATATCTATTAGCTGAATATGTTTTAATGTATACATTTTACGTTATATTAATTAATAATATAATATACTTGATTCATATTATAAAACATTAATAGTATGTTTTTGTTTAATAATAAACATAAATCAAAATTTTGTATTACCTTCTTCATCAACCCATTTCATTGTAAAATCCTGATCTGGAGAAAATCGACACATTAGCCTCATTTCATAGCGTAATTGATCAACAGTTATTCTTGGATCTATGTATGTAATCATAACTTCCCTAAAACACAAATTTGAAATATAAATACCAATTTATTATTTTATTATCTAAAAAATTATAAGTAACTTACCCATTAAATGCCGTTTTTACACGGATTTCTGGAACATCCACGGTAGGCATTCTAAACAATAAAATTTACCAATTAAAAAAACATTATATATGCATTAATTAGTAAATTAAGGTATATTTATTAGTATTAAATATATTGGTTAAGAATTATAATCATATAATTAATAATTATTAAATGTATTGCAATTTGTATAATTAGAAAAAAATAGTATTCTAAATATGTTAAATATTCGCTATTGATACAATTTATAATTGTATTTATTTATAAATGCCTAAAGCAGCAGTAGTTAAAATATTCTAAATTCAAACTAAATAAAAAACTTCTTTGCTTCATATTAAACATGAATTTTAATATCTAATGTAACTTGTATTAATAATTAATTAATACTAAAACATAATATTTATTTAAATAATCATGTTTGTTTTCTGTTTGCTCAGCTCATTAAAAATTTATAGTCTACATATTTGTATTATATAATTAAATTATAATAACTAACATTATTATATTTGATATATCATCCCAACACCTAATAAGAAAATTTACATTTATTTTATCTTAATTTGGCGAAAAATTAAAGTCAAAAGAAGATAAAATTCTGAATATAACCTAACCATATCATATTATAAAACGGTAATATGTAAACTAAATTGTAAGTATTAAGAAATGTAAAAAATGAATGTATCACTAATGATTAATGAGACTTAATAGTTTTTACAAAATTACCATCATTAAGTCTTAGTTGATAATGTGATATTAATGATAATAACAATTATTGCTATTGGAAGATATTTAGAAATTCATTTTTAATGAATAAATATTTTTTGGCAAATAAAATAAATTCATTTTAAAATCTATAGCATAAAATATATTTCAAAAAATATAATAATTATATACAAAGTATAATTACTAATTAGGTGTACAATTTTAATACAGTTTTTCTTACAATTTCACAAAATAACAATACACATATATATTTTTTGAATATTCACCCAATGTATAATATATTTTTCATATACAATTATATATAAAAATCACACCTTACTTAAAATTGAATAAAGTTTGTAATAAGTACAATAATATGTCAATATATTTTTGAACTAAATAAAATTAATTTGTACAATTTCAATTTTATACACAAACAAAATAGTACAGAGCTTAAAATAATATAGATAGGTACTTTTTGAACAAAAAAAAAGAAATTTAATATTAATAATAACTTTTTATTTAATTATTGAATAAAATCTGTTTAAAAATACAAATTACAAGTACCTTAATAGCTAAAAGATAGTTTTATAAAATCTTATAATATAAATATATAATAATATGATATAAATTATATTTTGTTCAAAATTGTAAAATTTCAAATTAGCATATAACAATTGACTTAAAGCTGAAAACAATAAAAGTTAATTAACATGGTTTTAAAAACCATAATACATAAGCGTTTTTAATTTTAGGCTGACAAATTCAAATCAATTAAAAAACTAGTAAATCTGAGTTTTCCTTTAGCATTTTATAAATATTGAAATATTTATAACTTATAATTTATTTATATGATAATAAAATTATTTTAACCATAATAAAAATGTTTTTTTGTCCACCATTTATTTTATTTTCAAAAATATTTAAGATTTTAAATCATATTTCACCCAAAAAAAAGGTTTTAATTATTTATATATATATATATATATTGAACAGAAATAATAAGATGTCATGAAATAAAACCAGGATATTATATTAATCATGTAATTTAATTTTAGACTAACAATAAATATACTTAATATAAATAAATAAATAATAAAATGGGTTGGTGACTTAACTTATTTAAAAAAAAATACAACAGAGATATTAATTAATGGGCAAGCTGAGTAATCAATGCTGCACACATTTCAAAAAATTCCATTGTATGATGCCCAGCACACTTTTTTTGTGGTTGAACTACAGCTTCTTGTCTTGGTGACTGATTTTCGATTTCTAAAGCTACAGTAGGTACATTTCCATTTTCTAATTGATCATTAGTCAAGCTTTTAAAATCTAACAAGTAACTCTTGTAATCAACTTGGTACAGTTGCAGTGAGATCATGGTATAATTATCAGTTTTTTGATTCATGTGTCTTACTTGAATATGATAAGGGTTAATTACTTTCCATTGAAAATTCAATGCTTTCATAGCTCTATAGACTTCATTCATGATATCTGTAGGTCTACTCTGAGATCTTATGCCTAAATGCCATTTAGCTCTTTTCATTGGTGATCCTCGAACACCTTGATCTATAGATTGAGCTCGTTCACGCTGAGACATAATTCTTTCAGGATGTGGTTTAGAAGCGAGATTTATAGTTGATACATCTGGACTTCCAATTGTTGGAGGTGGACTACCAGCAATATAAAAATCTTTTAACTCTGCTTTAGCCGCTTCATCAGCAATCCGTTTATTATCAATAATTAAATGATATGCTATACCTAATTGATCATGTGGATCACCACTCAATAAAGCATTGTGAACTTCAGATTCTTTTACACTAAATTTTTCACAAACTTCATTAACAGCATCTGTATCGATTACTGAAGAATCTCTATCAACTGGAGAAGGGAAAAGATAAGCAGGTAGTTCATGTTGAAACCATTCATGTTTTTTTATATCTTCAATGGAAGCCCTTTTCATTGGATCTACTTGTAACATATGACACAATAAACTAACAACAGATTTATTTAAATAATCTGGTATTGGAAAAATACCAGATTTGATTTTTCTAAATAAAGTTGGCACATGCTCATCATCGAAGGGTAAAGAACCACATAATAATGCATATAAAATAACACCACATGACCAAATATCAACTTCAGGGCCAGCATACAACTTTCCCGATATAACTTCTGGTGCAGCATAGTTAGGCGAGCCACAGCTTGTTCTTAAAAACTCTCCATCCATCATCATGTTAGATAATCCAAAATCAGCAATTTTCACATGCAGATTATGATCTAATAGTAAGTTTTCTGGTTTTAAATCTCTGTGTACAATCATGTGCCTATGGCAATAGTCAACACCAGATATGATTTGTTGGAAAAACCGACGAGCTTCAAACTCCTTAAGTTTACCATGTTTAACTATGTAATCAAATAATTCTCCACCAGATACATATTCCATTATCATAAATATATCAGTAGGTGTACTGATAACTTGATACAGTTTAATGATGTGAGGGTGCCGGAAAAGTTTGAGATTTTGAATTTCTCGTCGTATTTTTCCAACTACGTCTAAACTTTTGATCTTCTGTCTGTTGAGTATTTTAACAGCAACCTTATGTTTAGTGAGTTGGTGTTCACCAATTTTTACCTTACCAAACGTACCAACACCAAGTGTCTGTCCGAGTATATAATGGCCTATTTTGACAATTGGTTGTTGACTGCTGTTATTTTTGGTCTCGGCCATTTTTACCAAGGTCCTTTACCACAATGAATTCACAGTTTTAGAAATAGAGGTAACTACCAAAGATAAAATCAACACATCTAATCATAATTTGCACTCGATGAGAACGCGTACATGGATCACCATGACAATTTAAGAACCGCGGAAATGTAATAATTAATAATTATATCGTATTATTTTGAAGGCCGATATCAATCCCACTTATATTAAGAAAATAACACTCATTAACATTAAACATACGCACACATACAGACGCACGGCAAGTAAACGTAGTGCCCATGGCACATCTCGTAATCAAATCGATTGTATATGTATCAAAAGCGCATAACCTCATTGAGTCACGGCGAAATTTTAACAAAAAAATATGTGAATTACCTGAATTCCAAATTTAAGAACCACCGGTCACCGAACACTTGGACCTCTTGGGATGATCTAATTCGTAACAAAATTCAATTGAAATCCTGTTTTCATTTTACATTTAACGTTTCAAAACAAAAACACAATTGAAAATTGAAATAAAAAATAAAATTCTTTTTTATCTAAATTGTTACTGCAGTGTTGTCACCGTTGCGGTATGCGGTCGGTCGGTCCAGTTACGTGGACCGAGGTTGGTGTATTATTGTATTCTAAATATTATGAACATGCGCAATGAGTATGGTTGGTAGTGGTAGATAACAAGTCGCTTAACGAGAGATAAGGTTATATGACAAATGACAATATAAAATTAGCAATTTACGTTTCACTTTTGTATTTTTTCGTTTAAAAATTATTTTATTTATGAATAATTGACAATTTTGGACGTTAAAATTGTATTTATATATTGAAAAGTATATAGAAAAACATTCTTGTTAAACTATTTTCTTAATAGTTATTATTTTGTCTTTTAATCGGATTTCAACTAACACTAGCATAAGGTATGTTATCCACTTTTTTATTAAACTTATTTAATTGTTGGTGATCGTCTCATAAGTGTTATGGTGGTTTATGTTTATGAGTACAGGAACACGTGATCCAAGAAATTAAAAATATTTGTTTGACAATAAACGTGTACATATAATTTAAATATTTCATATATAGAATAATATATAAAATATATTAAAACAACAATGTATAATTTAATGTACTGCGAACTAAACTATGTTTAGCTTTAAACTTTAAGTGCCTAAAAAAACATAAGCATGTATTGATGCATTGTCCAGTATATCACTGTTGTTAGCATTTTGAAACACCTAATATAAGTCATTTGTCTAGGTACATAATCTATATTTATTGATGTTGTCATGAGATTGTAACATCAGTCAAATTTTATCATATCCAGTGCTGTCGTAAACTTATAATTTTCTAGAGGCATGTCACAAAGGATCTACCCTCCAATTGATTATACTTGTTTATACAACAACCATCAACATAGTATTAAATCAATAGAAAACATCATTACCTAACTACCTATATATGTAATTTTTACCTTATTAGTACTTTCTCATAAAATATTTATAAATACAATTTTATATTCTATCTTTAAATACCAAATTATTACCCAAATCTAAAAATCTACCTTTTGTAACACTCAAAAATGACTTCCTCTTGAAAATACCTCACTTTGCTACATAATTGACGTCATCAATTATTGAACCAAATATAAAGAAGATAAACATTTTGATAATAATACAAACTAAAAATTAAATATTAATAAGAATAAACAATTTTTAGACATAAACTTAAGTATTTTAATCTTTAAAAATTATTTGTGCCCAACTTTGTATGAACCTTACTTAGTCACATTACGCTACTGGCTATGAGATATTTAAAATATATTTATAAAAACAATTGAGTATATATATATATATATCTTAAATATGTCATAAAAGTGCTATTCGAGTAACCATGTTTGTGAATTGACGTTAAATAATTCTATAATCATTATACTCTAGTAATCTTAAATACTAGATTTTTTTGATATAATTCTTAATAAAATAATCTAGCAATAGATAGTAAAAAATAATCAAATTAATAACAAATAATTTATAAATAGTTTAAACCATTTAAAAGAATTAATGAAAGATTAACCTAACCTAACGATTATGGATCGAAAAATTATTTTGTTAGTGTGTCTATGAAATATATCTCCATTGACTTGTTGCATTTCTTCTTTTTTGATTGTTCTTTTATACTTTAAAAATAACATTTTAAATATTATTACATTAAACTCTTTCCTTAGTAGATTAATATTCCTTTTTCTTCGATTCTGTGATTATTCATTACTTATACAGTAGTAATAAAACAATTATAAAATGTATTGTATACACTATACATTTACCTAGCATATTTGTAATAAATATAATTTATATGGGTGATTCTATACAGTACCTAAAAAATGAAACTTGTATTCAAACACCACAAACCAGAAAAATAAACAGCAATTGCGTGATTAATTAATTTTATATTTTCTTTTTACTATTTTTCAATATTAAATTATATAATACAACATGTAAATGATATCTATGTAATAAAAACTAAAAACAATAATTTTTTAATGACACAAGCCATGAGTGTATACATACAATTATTTTTTATTTATTTTTATTTATTGATCTTTTGATTTTTTAATATACATTTAATTGTAACATTTTTATGTATATCTTTATTTATATAGGTATATTACTAAATAAAATAATATCAATTTATCAATATAATAATATTTAAACTTTTCTAAAATTTATTTTATTTTGTAAAATAATCTACATTTTTATCATAATTTACCTAAGTACAATATTAAATGTAAATTACAAATTACAATACATTATAGTAATTGTAAAAAAAAATACCAAAATTCACATTATATAATATTATGTATTTTGAGAGCTTCATGAATAGAAAATGATTAAAATTATCTGTGTAAATTAATAATTAATAAGTATATTATAGATATTAAGTGTTGCCAATATTAGATATCATCTCTGTTTCATAATAATACAGTAACTTACCTTGGCCCAGAAGTTAAAATATTACTATTTAATATTTATTATTTATTAGTATCTTTGCAACATTGCTACTGATTATTCTATTATATTTTAATATACTTAATATTTTTTATTATTTTATAGTTTTCTTGTTATTTAAAAGCATTATTAATAACTTAAATAATGATTTATTCCTATATGGTTTACTTATATTTTTTTTGTGTATTTAATATCTTTAGAATCATGGCAGTGCGTAATACAGGTCCTCTTTTATCAAGACTTCGTGACTTAATGAAGATAAAGTATGTTGGAGAACCTATTCAAGGATATATAGTTTTATCAGAAGATGCCCATCAAGTATATTTTTATTGTTAAATAATATATTAAATATATATCAACAAATTTTGTATTATATTATTATAAAACTGTTTTTAGAATGAATATATTTCTGCAAGTGATGGACGTCGAGCTTTCATAACAGGTTTCACAGGATCAGCTGGTATTGCCCTTATTACTCAAAATGAATCATTATTATGGACAGATGGACGTTACTTTGTTCAAGCTCAAAATCAGTTGGACACAAATTGGACACTTATGAAAATGGGTATGTACTATATATATGATAATTATTTAATTGAATAATTATAAAATGTAATCATAAAAATTTGTTTTGAATATGTTCTTAAAGTTAATTAAAATAATCCTATCATATCATTTAGAAAAAAAAAAAAAATTCATGGTGTTAACAATGTTTTTATTGGTCAAAAATAAAAGTACTTTATATGTGCACTGTGCTACAATCTCCTATGTGTATTACTAACATGTAAAGTATTAACCATTAAGATAATCATACATTATTAGTTTATAATCTTATTATGGATTCATATTTAAAATTTGTATTAAAGATTGACTAGGAGCCTTAAAATTTAGTTTAAAAATATCTAAATTGTCCTTAAAACACAACGAATCCTTAAAAATTTATATTTTTAAGAAAGTACTATAGATAATTTATTTTTACACACACCCAACAATGACATAAATTTTATAATAATATACATTTACAATTTTCCTGTAACTTATTATAGCTACTATATATGTATTTTAGAATAAAGTTATAAAATATAATTGTAGTAAAGGCAATGTACGTAAAATATGAACTCAAAACAAAAACAAACATTTTAAATATCATCAAATGCTTATTATTTTTAAAGAAAACTAAATTATTTACTAAACATTTAATTATTAGAAGTATTATTAAATTATTTAAATTTACAATAATATACAGATTCCTTTTGGCCAGGTTAAATATTAAAATTAATTATTGTAATATTTTTGTTCTTACTAAAATTATTAATTTGTTTTAACACGTTTTTAATAGAATAAAATTTAAATGTATGAACATTTATCATTATTTAAAACTTAATAAATATGTATCTTCATTCTCATATAGTTATAACATTAAATTTAAAATTATTATATGTATCATATTTCAAAACTTGTTTTTATTATATATAACATATTCTATTATGTAATATATAAGAATTAAATATATTAAGAAAATTAAAAATGTAAAGTAATTAAATATATATTATAAATGTATTTGAATGTGATTAACATTAAGCAATTATTGTTATTTGAATTTAATAATTTGTTCACCATTAAATTTATAAAGTTACAATTCTTGAAATTAATAAACATTTTACAAGATTTTAAAATTATTTATTTACTTAAAATACTAACTATATATTTATGTTTTAGGATTACCTGATACACCAACATTAGCTGAATGGGTAACAAAAAATATGAAACCAGGCTCTAGAATTGGTGTTGATGCAAATCTGATAACTTACAGTGAATGGCGTAGAATCAATAAAGAAATCAAGTATAAAGGAATTAATTTAGTTCCATTGGACACCAATCTTATCGATCGAATGTGGTCAGACCGCCCAGCTACTCCATCAAATCCAGTAAAACCACTGAACATTAAGTTTACTGGTAATTATTATTATTTTTAATAATTAATCTATTTAAATATTTATTATTAACTTTTAATTATTAATTTCATTATTTATAATATTAAGGTAAAAAGTGTGGAGAAAAAGTAGAAGAAGTTCGACAGAAAATGACTGAAAAAAATGCTACTATTTTGTTAGTAACTGCTCTTGATGAAATTGCATGTAAGTGGGTGTGTTATATATATAATCATAATTATTAATGCAATCTGAATCAATTTAATGTTTAGAAAATTAAACTAATTTTACTGAATATATTTGTTTACATCACAAAATTTTATTATCAGGGCTATTAAATTTAAGAGGATCAGACATTACATACAATCCAGTATTTTATTCATATGTAATTGTTACACACACAGATGTCTATTTATTTATTGATGATAAAAAACTTGATATATCTGTACCTGAACATTTTAACAATGAAAACTTGACTGTTATTATACACCCATATGATAAACTACATACATTTTTCAATGATATTGTAAGTACTTACTATTTATATAAATTATTGTCTGTATGAAAGTGGAATTAAATGGTAAATACTTAAAATTATATTATATTTTTGTTATTAAGGAATAAACTTAAAAAATTATAATTAGCCAATTCTAAAAATTAACTTGTGAATTACTTTAGTTGGCGTCAGACAATAGTAAGACTGGAAAAGTGTGGGTATCTGATCGATCTAGCTATAGTTTGGTCAACATTGTACCAAAATCTAATCGTATTTCAAAACCAACGCCAATACCTCTTATGAAAGCAATTAAAAATTCAGTGGAAATTAATGGTAAATTTAATATTGTATAATATTTTTATAATATAAAATTAAGAATATCTATTTTATTATTTTTTTAAGGTCTTAAAAATGCCCATATAAAGGATGGTGCAGCATTATGTTCATATTTTGCTTGGTTAGAGGAAACTATAGCATTAGAAAATTTAACTGAAATATCAGTAGCTGAAAAGTTATTGTCATTTAGAAGGTGAATATTTAATTATTATTAGCATTATTACTACAGTGCTGCTTAAGTAAATCATATTATTTGTTAATAACAGTGGCGTTCTCAAGAATTTTTAATCTAGGGAAATAATTTTTTTTCTGTTAAGTGATCTGTGTGTGCACAAATTATTACAAATGATTATAAAACAAAATCTGTGATAAAGAAAAAATAATTAATGTTAATAATGAAAAATGATGATGAACTTAAATGAAATTTTTTTTAAACTTTTTCTTTTATTGACATTTTCAAAAAACAATAATAGCCAAAACAGGGATTTATCTTCTGTGCCCCCCTCTTCCGTGAGAACGTATGGTTAATAATTATATTTAATGACTATGGTTTTAATTAGTTTACAAGAAGATTTTGTGGGTCTAAGTTTTGAAACAATTTCTTCATCTGGTCCAAATGGTGGAATCATTCATTATGCCCCTACTCCAGAAACTGATAGAAAATTAAGTGTTGATGAAATGTATTTATGTGATTCTGGTGGGCAGTTTTTGTAAGTTATACAATTTATTGTCTAATTACTTGTTTTCAACGCAATTACTTCAAAATAACTTTTAACTTATATTTTACTAGGGATGGTACTACTGATGTTACTCGAACACTACATTTCGGAACACCAACATTTTACCAGAGAGAATGTTTTACAAGAGTTTTTAAAGGCCAAGCAAATTTAGCAATGAGCAAATTTCCCCATAAAATACTTGTAAATTTATAATTTTTTGCATATGAATTAATATTAATTTAAATATGAATATTGTATTGTATTGTATTTCAGGGTAATTGTTTGGATTCATATGCACGAAGATTTTTATGGGATGTTGGTCTAGATTATATGCATGGTACTGGACATGGTATTGGTGCTTACTTAAACGTCCATGAAGGACCTATGGGAATATCTTGGAGAGAAATACCAAATGATCCTGGTCTACAACCAGGAATGTTTTTATCAAATGGTAATATTGGGTTATAAATAATATTGTACATTTAAATATAATTTAAATCACTTACTTATCAGAGCCTGGATATTATGAGGATGACTTTGGTATTCGTATTGAAGATATAGTTTTAGTAAAAGATGCTAAAACTGATTATAAAATGCCTAATAAGCCATTTTTAAAATTTGAAACAGTTACTATGTGTCCAATACAAATCAAAATGCTGGTGATTGATTTGCTCACTGATAAAGAGGTAAGGAACTCAATATTGAAATAACTGTTAATAATAATATATTATTTTATAATTATTTTAAAACATTATAGATCGATTATTTAAATGAATACCATTGTAAGTGTTTGGAAACTCTAATGCCATTATTAGAAAAAGCGGGCGATAATAGAGCAATAGCGTGGCTAAAAAAAGAAACTCAGCCAATCAAGCGATGAATAATCACATAAAATAAATGTGTTCAGTTTAATGGTTTAATATATTATACTATGTAATTTTTAATATTTGTCTGCTATATTTAATTAAAATGTATGTATTTATTTACCAATCTATTGATTCTTTTTTAAAACTAAAATGAATGCTATTTGTGCTATAAAATTGTTTGTACCATTTTCTATGTGCCAAAAGTGTTATTTCTTGTTTTGAAGCTAA
>CM023357.1:14877970-14893215 GCA_013282895.1 Eriosoma lanigerum
AACAGAGTATAGAAGATTAGTGTGATCTAATTATAAAAATCAAAATAATAGCAAATGTATTTATCATATATTCCATTTACCTACTTCTCTTCATACAAAATAATTGTTATAGGAGAGATTAATATTTTGATTTTAAAATTAAAATATGCTGCTTCTAAGAGTTCAAAATTATTTTTAATGATAAACAATTTAAAAGTTAGCTTACTGATTGTAATACTAATAGCTATAGGAGGTGTAGTTAAATAATAAGGTCTAAGTAGGTATAGGTAAATGTTGTAATATATAATTTAAAATAAATTCTCACCATAATTGCTTCCATAAATAAAACTATTGATGCATACAGCGACAAATATACTGGACAATAAATACGATGAACTACTTTTTGAAGCATTGGTTCTACTGGCGTTACAACTTGGACTAATTTCAAAGGTCCAAAATTTGTTTTAAAATTTAAAATCACTAATCCCGGACCAATCTATATAACAAAATCAAATTAAAAATGGCAGATTTTGATTATTATTGTTATAAATTTATAATTATTTAGTTTTAAAAAGAAATTTTTTTACAGATCATATTTTAGGCTCCAATTAAATAAATATTAATTATAAAAATTGTGATAAACATCAAATATTGTTACTTTTCTGATATATTTTAAAATACGAGGTCAATGCGATGAGCAATATATTGACAGTCTTAAATTAAATAAAAACTACCAATAGGTAATAGTATTTAATACACACCCAAGGTTGAACCACATAAAATAAGGGGTTGGAAGGTGGTCAAAATTTTTGTGAATTAAATATAAAAAGAATGCAATTTATTAATTATTATCGAATAATGCCGCGTTTTCACTAAGATATACTTACCGTAGGAATACCGCTATTTAAACACATGAATCTCTGCACAATGCTCACTGCAGTATTGTATACTATAAAATAACTCTCAATTCAGCCAAATGTTGTAATACAAGCCCAGATTGGTTTGGCAAGTTACTGAGGAAACCTTGGTGGGCCGGGAGAAAAATACTTAAGAAATGTGTTGAAAAATAATATATTAATGTTACACTCCAATTGTATTGTATTTCAAAATAAAATTTGATGGAAATACTATAAACAATTTAGCTATATATAAATATGTTTAAAAGATAAAATTATAAAATATGAGCCGTTAAAATATTAATATCTCGGTGGGTCAAATTTACCCAATCCGGTTTTGTAATATAATTATTATTATATTATTCATTTAATTTAATTTTAATTATTGGGCGTTAAAAGTTATAACACTATTTAATATGTTTATACAATTTTTATAATTTGAAATTTCTATTACAATATTTTCCATGTGATTTTTTATTTTTTATATATGGCATTTTTTCGGGTAGAAATAATTGTCCGATTACCACAAATGGGGTAATGCTTTCGGTAGAAAATCGTATCATCTTGGTACTTTATTAAGCTCATTTTTTTAATTTCTTCAAAGTTTTTCTCTAGGAGAAGAAAAACAACTAAAAAAATCGTCAAAATTACGATTTCCGTAATTTTTTATTTCGTAATAACTAATTGAGTTTTGATCGTAGATACTTGAAAATTTTTGTGAGTAGTAACATTGGTAATATACAAGTGTGGTCAAATTTTGGAAATGATAAGTTGATTATTTGGCTTAATATAAAGCTATGAAATTTTTATTGAAACCTAAAAATATACTAGTTAATCTTTTTACAAAATATTTTGAAAATCGTGACTGACAATTTTTTTTAATATTATTTCTGATGTATGAAAACATTTTTGCGGGTAGAAATGATGGTACAAATACCACAAATAGGATATCCTTTCCGTACCAAATTTCATCTAGTTGGTATTTTATTCAGCTCATTTTTTGAATTTCCCAATAGTTTTTCCTTCAAAAGAGGAAAATTGGTAAAATTACGGTTACCGTTATTTTACGAGTAATTGTTTTAATTTCTTGATTAATAATTGAATTTTGATAATAGGGACTTGAAATTTTTTTTGAGTAATCAGATATGTAATATTTACGTTTAGTAAAATTGTGGAACGGTTGATTTTATGGTTAAATATAGAGCTTTGAATTGTTTCTAAAAATGCAATTACCTGCAATTTTTGATTTAACGGTTTGAAATTTTGTAGAAACCTAATGATATACCTACTATTTAATCTATTTATATTTTGAAAATCATGACTGACAATTTTTATCATGAAATGATAACTCCTTGAATTTTGATCATAGGAATTTGAATTCTATTTTGAATATATAAATGTGTTATTTATACTCGTGGTAAAATCTTGGAATGAATTATCAGTATAATATATATTAATATATTAAGATTCGCTCAGAATCGTATTTTCTAATACAATATAAATGCATTCAAATCTTAATAATTATAATAAACCACTAATTTCTCTGAGGACCGAAGGGACGAAGGAGGAACATCCTAAATTGACGTTCCCACTTTATTACTTTTTTTATTTAATATTTATATGGATCTATTAAGTATAATAATATTATATGTATTGTGAATTCAGAAATATGAGCTTGTGGTAAACACCGAGATGGACTTAATTTAACCAATTGGAAGCGTCATCTCCAGGCTAGCAAAAAAATAATAAAGTGTTTTTCAATTTTATATTAATAAAATATAAATTGCATATTTTATATAAATTGTTTTTGAGTACTCACATAGGTAATATACTTGAGTGGTAAAATTTTGGGATGGATTGGTTGATTTTCTGGCTAAATATAGAGCTTTGAAATTTTTTTCAAAAATTGTTTAATATTACAAGCAATTTTAAGTTTCTACTTAAAAAAGTGTCTTCATACATAAAAAAAAAATATATAAAAAAATAAATCTTTGTAAAACCTATATATTCTTCACTTCACTCAGAATCTAAAATAAAAATTAAAAAGATTTAAATTTTAAAAGTTTATTAGTTTTAATTTGAATATGATATATTCAATAATATTAGACATAAAAGTAATAATAATTATTGTACTGTAAGATTACATATTAATGTTTTTCTACTTTTCTAATTAAAAATAAAATGTTTCAGAAAATATTTAAATTAAATAAACATCCAAATCAATAATTATATACATATATTTATATTAATCACATGCAAATTAGTAATTCTTTACAATACGGTAAAAAATTAGAGGGGTAAAATATTTTATCTTAGGCGATTTTTATCCTCCGAGGTAAAAATTTAGTGGGTTAAAAATCGAGTATTACACCGACAGAGAAATAGAGAATTGCTTCTATTTAGTTAATATAGTCTATATAGTAGGTATTTTATTCAGGTCATATATTTTGAATTTATCAAAAAATTTTTTTATCATAAGAATTAAGAGTAAACTAACAAAAAAATGGTTGAAAATAGCAAAATTAACGAATTCTACATTTTTGACGAACTTATATTTTATTATTTTATGATTATTATTTTTTTTTGTTGCGCATTATTTAATAAATAAAAAAAGTTAATAAATCGAAATATTATCAGTAGCCAGTAGATATATTATACGAGTATATTATCTGTCATTTGGCTGAACTTCGCTCTGAATCCTTTTTACTATTTCAATTTTATTAATATGCAAAAGTAATACTAATTGCATAATGCATTTAAATCTTAATTATATTATAGCACTATAACAATTAACAATTCACTACTAACCTATGTTAGGGTTCACACAGAAAATTCATAACTGTTTTTATAATTGTAAAATGTAAAGTCAATAGATTTTCGACTATATTTAAAATAGAAATTAAAAGCAAAGTCTTCAAAAGCCTACAATGTCATAATATTCCTTATTATTAAATTAAATATAAAAATCAAATGCTTAAACTTGAAATATATGTGTTTTCACTCTCTTTCTTTCCCACTTATTGTCGTTTCCTTTAATAAAACAATACACGAGTCATAATATCGGCTTCAACAAGTGTAAAGACGAGAAAATAAAACTATTATTACTTATTAGTTTGTAACAAATAAAAAAAAGTATGAGGAGAAGTGAGGGAAATGCTTCTATGCAGTCAAGAGCTAGTATATTAAGAAACTAAAATAACAATTTATTAAAAAAATATTAATTTAAACTTGGTTTCTGTCTACCTATAATAGGTATCTACTTAATTGTACGCCCTTTATTATAATATTATATCAACTTATTTCCCAAGATTTTTTTGTGTCCACATAAGTTTGAAGAACATGTGGTAGGAGCTTTAGATCTATAGTGGTATAGGACTAGGTTAGCTGATCTACTCTAGTTGGGAGTGTAAAGCAGCGGTCACGCTAGATAATAAATTTTGACAAAGGCACATGTGAGATGTGACGACATGTGGCGTAGATATTTTATTACGTAGAATTCGTTGAACTCCATCGAATGGTTCGTTCACATTCCCTAAAAGAACGGTAAGTTGGTAAGTACACCAAAGGATTTGTATTAATAGTATGGACGAAATTTAGTCTTAATCTTAGGATTATTAAACTTAGTTGTTAACAAACGTTCAATACGATTCAACGTACGATACGATAAGTAACATATTTTATAGATTAAATAATATTGAAAATTAATAAAATAAGTACCTACGTACAACCGAAATACCCTTTATTGGAATATTCGTTGAATAGTGCGAATAAAGATTAAAAATGTAACAGAACAAAGAAAAATACAAAACATTCGGTCATATTTGCCTTCGCTAGCATTCGTTGTCATTCTCTATAATGTGGACGCGCCCTAAGGCGAAGTATAGATGTATAGCAGTTGAATAGATAATCAAATATAATTTAGAGTTTATACTTATATGAATATGTATAATTGTATATGGATAGGTTATATATAATATATTATCATAACCTATTATTTTTAAGTAATATATATATAATATATAATATTATATGTAGTGAAGTTTTAATTATATAACTTGTCTTATATTTTAAATTCTAATAATAGTAGGTAGATATAATAGGTACATCTTGCATCGAATTTATAATCTATGTATATAAAAAGTAAAACCGGAACACTAAGTTTTTTTGATTTTATTTAGTCTGATTGACGAAAGGGGCGGTTTCTTACACTATTTCCCCTCTCCAATTATCGTAAGTATAGTAATATAATGTATACCTACCGGCTACCACACCAACATCATAAACGTATCATTTTATATAAGTATATAAGAGCATCTGAGCACCAGGATCATGTATCTCATTATTTTAATTGGTTTTTTTACGAATTTATTTTAATACCTATTATACCTACCTATACTTATTTACAGCCAAGGGCACCTATCAATAATATAATTTAGAGAATAATCCAATTTTTTATCATGTTTAATAAATATACTACTTGTGAAAGATTTTTTAAAATATTTTATACCAAAATCTAGAAGAGATTTTTCTACTCTTTCTACTACCTCTCACAAACGCTCATGCATAATATACCTTTGGTAGCATTTTAAATCATGTATTACTTTATACGGTTTTCCTAAGATTTTTATATTAATTATCCCTATATCTATAACTCACTTTAGCACCGCGTTTATATTCCAAAATATTTTTTAACATATTTTAAATTTTAGATTCTGAGCGAAGCGATGAATATATTAGTTTTACAATGATGTGTGCTTTTTTTAAGCCTGTAGACACTTTTTTGGGTAGAAACAATGGTTCGATTACATTTACATTAACATTTTACGGAAAAAAATTTAAAACTCTATACCTAGTCAGAAAATCAATCAATAGTTTCGAAAATTTTTCTCCTATGAAAAACAATTATGTGAATACTCAAAAAAAATTTCAAGTTCCTACAATCAAAACTTAATTAGTAATCACAAAATAAAAAAATTAAAAAACCAGAATCCGTAATTTTGCCGATTTTCGGTTGTTTAGTTTTAAAAACTTATAAAAAAAATTGTCATTCACGATTTTGGAAATATTTTGTAAAAAGAATTAGTTTTATATGATTAGACTCTGATAAAATTTTCAAATCGAAAAATCAAAAATTATAGGAAATATTAAACATTTTTGGAGAAAAGTTTAAAGATCAATACATAGTCAGAAGCTCAACCAATCGTTTCAAAATTGTACCACACATGTATATTACCTATGATAATACTTAAAAAAATTCTCGAGTTCCTACGATCAAAACTCAATTAGTTATCACGAAATTAAAAAAATTTGAAATAACAGAAACCGTAATTTTGCCGATTTTCCACCATTTTTTGGTAGTTTTTCCCCTTCTAAGAAAAAATTGTTGAGAAATTCGAAAAATGAGCTAAATATACATTTTTCGCTTCGCTCAGAATTTAAAAACATGTAACTAATATTGATAATATGTTTTTGACAGAAATACAGTAGAGGAGGGTATTTAAACACCCAAAACATCCCTCTTGGCCACGTCACTGGCGTAGTATAGTTTATAAGTACCTGATCCGCTTCGATGTCCATTTTAAAGACTGTAAATTTCCCGAAAACTTCAAGCCTGTGCTCCAAATCGAGCGTGGACACGTGATTTCGACAAGCATCAACTTTCCAAGCGGCGTTCCACTTATGGCAGCCGAAAAAATTCCACCACGAGTCGTTGGCTTGCGCTGCGTATTGTCCACCGAGGGCCATGTCGCCGTGCAACGCCGACAAATGGACGACGTCGGCGCCGTTTTCCGGGATATCCTGTATATGAGCATTTACGTAGTGCTCGCTTCGTCCGCGGAATGTCCATTTCCCGATCGCTTCGTCTACGGGCGGATACCACGAAGGTGTTTCATTCTCCGCGTGATACCACACGAACACGAAACCATTCGCTTCGCGCGATTCCCATCGTTTCACCGACGTTTTAGACGAAACTGTAACATATTATGCTTTCGATAAATTGAATACTCGATAAATTTTATAAATTAAAAAAGTCCCGGAAGTCGTGTGCCTTATAAAGTTTTAATCATCATTAAAAGTTATTTTTTAGTTAGGTATGCAAAAAAAAAAAAAATCACTGTTGTTACACCGTTTTCTGAGAAACGTTTCATTGGATAAATAAATATTATGAAAATATGTATAGTTAATTTTCTTAAATTAATAAAATGGTAATACGTATAGGTAATAAGTAATAATTAAATAACGAATAGGTCGTTAGGTACCTAATCAGTGGTGTGACTGAGAAGGCCCACAGTAATTTGGGACCTTTATTAAAGTAATTTAATTGCACGAAAAAAAAAAGTTTAATATTTACTTTTTTCTAATTAAATTAGTGTTAATCTATATATTTATAATAATTTATTATATGCATGTTCGTAATCGCAAAGTAAACTGGGCCAAATTTAGAGGCGCAACGCTGTAACGGTCCCGTATTGCCCCTTGCGGAAATTGTTGAAAGAGCGGCAAATTTTTACTACACCAGCAAATTTCATCTAATATATTTTTATTTTTTGTAGAACTAAGATAGCTATTGTGTAATTAATCAATATTTAATTACAAAAAAAAAAAAATAAATATTGATGTATCTAATAAAATTTAACTAATGAGATATAAGAAGAAAAAATCAAAAATAATTAATAAATTAGCTCATTTACTAGAAACTTAAGATAAGTTTGTAGATATTTTTCTAATTCTGAATATAATACATAGTTATATAAAATAACAATTTACAAACAAAGATTAAATATAGATTCTCGTAAAAACATATATTACAGATGGAAAATATAAAAATCAATAACATTGGTTACCTATATTATACATTTATCATCAGTGATGCATTAGAGAGTTTTTCTAATAATAGACCATCAAAGCTCCATAAAAAAGGAAAATACATGATTATTTTATATTTTGATTATCTGTTAATATTCGTATTCCTACTGAACAAAAATTTCTAATCTTGATTGCTTGCTGGTTTTAGTTTAAGTAGAAAATATCCTTGAGTTTAATGTGGATACAGATAGAGATAGATTATTTCTTTAACAAAGATTCAATATTTTAGTGGACCCATTATAGTTTATAAAATTACAATACATTTATAGGTCTTCTAAGGATGGCATACTCGTAATTCCTTTAATGCGTCCTTTACAATTTGTTTTGCATTACAAACATTGAGTAAAGGAGAAAATAATTTATATAAAACTGAAAAATTGTCACCGGGTGACATAAAACATTCATTGGTTTCTTTATTGTGTTATTTATGTTATAATGGAACATTATATGGAAAATCATTTTTGACGTTTTCTGCGTAGTTATAAAATATTATTGTAATGTTGCCTATTATTTGTTGGACTACTTTGCGGTTTTTTTCAAATGTGTAATCAAATCATCGAGATAAATTTCTATGTGTTTATTTATGATTTGAAAGTTCATGTTCATTGAACGAGTCGATAAACTTTTGTTAGTTATCTTTTTAAATCGACACGACGCACATATATAAGTTAATTATATATAGTTTAAAAACATAAATATATTTTTACTATAATATAATAAAAATAATTTAAAAAAAATGAATTCGTTTAGTTTTGTGTTAATATTACAATATGGCACTTGGTTGATTGGTTTATATTTTTCTTTCAAAATTTACGCCTTTACTTAAAGGTACATATTTTATTAACAATATTATATAAATATACTTCCCTATAAAATAAACTAAAATACGTCACCGATCATTATAATTCATAAACGTACCTCCACCATTAGAACAGTCTTTGAGATTTTGGATGATTTTACCATTTGTACCATCAAACGTCCATCCGTGAAATGGGCATTGTAAATTTTTACCACGAACTATCCCTCCGATAGCCATATTAGCGCCCAGATGAGGACAATAAGCGTTTAAAATGTTAACGATGCCGTCGGATGAACGAAATATTGCAAAATTTTCTCCTAAAATGTATATAATATATGTAAAAGGTAACCATCAAAGTGCATTATATATAGTATATTATATACGAGTATATTGTTTATATATATATTTTAGTTTAAATAGGGTCGAATGGGGGTTAAGGTATTTTAACACCTAAACCAATTCCCTGGCTACGCTATTGCATGCACCTAGTGTAAACGATAAACGTGTTATATTTTATTTTGTAAAATATTTATTAAAAATAAAATGAATCGCGGCCGTAGACAAGCCGCATACCTAACAACAAATAGACAACCTACATTCGGAAATTCTTCGGCGGTATCACATAAATTTGTACTCTAACACTGAAACGTACATACCAATGCAATTTTTAAAATTAATCTTTCTTTTATAAAATTTAATTTAGTATAATTTAGATGTACAACATTTTGCCGTAAAATTTATCGTTCATCATATTTAAATAATGGCAAAAAATTTAATTTTTCCGATAAAACTAAATTATTTGTATATTTTAATTTATCTCGGAAAATAAACAATAGTAAATGTACATAAAATTTTGTCAATACATTTTTTGTGTAGAATGATTTGATCTAAAATTTAAGTTCTATAAATTTTTATTTTAAGAGCTACAATTTTTAAATTAAACTCAAAAAGCTATAACACTACCCCTTTGGCTATTTTTAAACTTTCTTGTGACACTTGAAAGGGGTGAGCAAATATTATAAAAATTTACACAAATTACTTTTCAATAGTATCAAACAAAATGGGGGGGGGGGGGGGCTTCTGAGTCGAAAATAAGGATCACTCTAATATATATATATCATATTATATTATATATGAAATATGACAATATGTCATATAATATACATTTGTAATTTATTATTTATAGTTTTTACTATCAATAATACTATATAGTAGTGTTACATATGGGTTACACTTTTTTCACAAAAACACACATATTAATGATTTAACAATACAATTTTAAAAAATGTATTTCCTATTAAAAAGTACAATTCTAGATCTTATAATAATTAGTAACTTATTTCATAATTATGATGTTACTATGTTAAATACAAATCTAAAATTATAATATCAATATACATTGAATACAGCCTGACACTGAAGTGAACAAAGAGCGTGACGATATACGTCTATAGTGTTTACACTACAGTAACACGACTATTATGTTTATCCATAGATCATAACACATTATAATTTATACTTTTAGCTGTATTTTTATTATCGTATTTATAACATGCAGTATAATTATACGATTATATAATAAAATATTATTATGCTTTATACATTAATATAAAAAAAATAATGAAGGCCTAGATCACTCTTAAATGTTTTCGTTTGAATATACAATTCAAACCAGTCATCTAAATATGGCATTGCACTGCGGTAGCATGTAATATAAATAATAATATCTTAAATAGATAAACATACTTCTGTCTCGATATTTAACCATGGAATCGTAGGGGGACAACTTGTTCGTTATACTTCCTTGATAATTGATGTATTGTAAGTATAGTATATTAGATATTTATTTACTTGTTACACTATTCGTCTTATATTGTCTATACCTAGTACCTACTATAACCAATATCAATATTTTTTCTTAATCGTATAATACACAATAATAATTTATTATTCCGAAAATTATTATTAACTTTTAAAAATACGTTATTTTTAATTTGTATATAGTCTATACAGATAGGTTGTTGATAATAATAATAATATGTTTTCCCTTTTTTGTTTTCAATCATTATATACTTATTTTTGTTAAGATAAAATCATCACCAAATTTTTATTTATAAATGACAACTTATAATAGAAACTATGAAAATTAATAAAAGTTTTAACTTTTATTGAACATTTGAGTTTTTTAATCATTAATGTGATTTTAAATTTATATATTTTTGCAAATGTTACTTATCGTAATCGTATTATAAGTGGAAAACATGTTGAATTCTTTAGTTAAAGTTAACGGAGCTAAAACAAAAACAAGTTTATACGAATTTTCTATTCATTTTAAGTCTTAAAGAATTTGTATTAGTATAGTCTCCTAAAGTCACCAATTGTATGCTCTAATAGTACGCAAATATGCTAAAAATACAACTGATTTTGGTCGTGAAACTTGTTGAATTCAGAGAAAAATATATATTTGATATATCTGTAACATGTCCTTGCTGACTTCACTATTTTATATAAATTAAACTTGAACTAATAATATGGTTTAATAAAGTATTTTAAGTAAATCATGGTCATTGTCATTTAACCTTAATATATGGTTATTTCGAAAAAATATTACCTCATAGGTAATTCTAACTAAATAATTATTGAAAAAAATGAAAAATTTTAATGTTAAAATATAAAAATTCATTATTATTTAATATAATATATTATGATTATGAAATTACAGTTATAAATATTATTTAAAAATCAAATGTTCAAACTTACATAAAATTTATGAAAGTAAAAAAATCTATTGTCTTATAATAAAAAAAATTAAAATATTGTATTTTACATTAAAAAAATTACTCTGAATAATATGAAAATATATAAAAATGTATATAAATGTAATAATATACATAATATTTACACAAACAAATTAATTTTTGTTAATTTTTTTTTTCTCGTAAATTTTATATTTATAAGTGATTATAATTAATGGTTTCGAAAAAATGTCTAATGCAACAACTTCAGAACTATTGTAACATATGAATATATGATATAAAATGAATAAATTTGACTAAAATATCATTACTTAAATAAAATATAGGTATTTATTAGTTATTTTACATTGATGTTTTGAGTAATTTAAAAATAGTTACCTAAAGCTGTCACATATTTAACTTGTTTAACATCAACCTGATCAGACTCTAGAAGTGCAAACCATCCGTTAGGGTAAACGGGTGGTAACGTTCCTTTTTTCCTGAGCCTCATCATGGATCGTATTAGATGCAATTTATCCTTTGACGCCCATTGTTTCTGCGTAAAATGCTGTTCGTAACCTACGTCGGCCAATTTCTATATAAATAAGTTAATATATAAGTAATATGTTCTTGTATGGTATTATGTGAAAATGTGATTGCTACATAATATATAATAAATAGGCTCGGAGATTGCAGCAAAATAAATTGTTATAAAACATTTATAATTGCCATGATAGTAAAAAAATTATTATATTATTTAAGTTTGAAAAATAAAAAAGTGGGAAGGTCGATGTTGAATGTTCCTCCTTCGTCCCTTCGGTCGTCGAAGAAATTAGTGGTTTATTATAATGAAGATTTGAATGCAATGATACGATTCTGAGCGAAAGTCAATATAATATTATACTGATAGGTCATTCCATAAATTTACCACGTAAATAATATTAAACTACCTATGAGAAAACTCAAAAAAAATTTAATGTACCTACATTCAAAATTGCATTAGTATCATAAAAAATCTAAAATACATTTTATCAAAATTACGATTTCTGTAAATTTTGACGGGTTTCCGTCATTTTTTGGTGGTTTTTCTCCTCCCGAAAAATTTTTTTTGAGAAATTCGAAAAATGAGCCAAATAAAGTATCAACTACACGCAATTTTCTACCGAAATCATACTCTATTTATAATAATCGGTCGATTATTTCTACCCAAAAAAGTGTCTTCAAACAAATAAGAAAATATCATAATATTCAATTCTACTAAATATTTAAATTTTAGAAGCATATAAAAAAAATTGTCGGTTTTATAAATATTTTGGAAATAGATTAAGTAGTATTCGAGTAGGCTTAGTCAGAAAATCAACCAATCGTATCCAAATTGTTTTTTCTAATTTAGAATATCTATGTTAATACTCAAAAAAAAGTTTCAAGTCCCTACGATCAAAACTCAATAAATTATCACGAAATGAAAAAATAAAAATAACAGAAACCGTAATTTTGCCCATTTTTCACCATTTTTTGGTAGTTTTCTTTTCCCAAGGAAAAACTTTTGAGAAATTCTAAAAATTTGCTAAATAAAGTGCCAATTAGACACAATATTCTATCGAAATCATATCCTATTCGTGGTAATCGGACCATTATTTCTATCCAAAATCGTGCTTTCAAACACAAAAAAAAATCTTTGTAAAACCAATACATTCCTCGATTCCCTCAGAATCTAAAATAAATAAAAATATTATATACAATTAAAAAATGAATCTGCTAACATATATTTAGGTAATGAACTTTGATTAAAACTTAGCTTATTGTGTGCTAATACAATTTTGTACATTAAGATTTTTTATCCCAGGGATGATAAATTAATGACACGCGTGCTCCGTAGGACACACGAATTTTTTTAGTAAAACCATAATTATCGGAATTATCTGAATTATCGGAATATTTTATCATTTCTTAAATGAAATATTTTTCATAACTTTATGGCACGCTATAAAAATAAAAAAACAGATTACTTTTTGGTACGCATGATAAAAAAAATGTGCCATGTTATGGTAGTGTTATGATAGTGGTGTTCGCAGGATTTCATTTTGAGGGGTTATTAGAAAAATATAATTCACTAAATACAAGTTCTAAAATATTAAACAACATAATATAATGGGGGGGAGGAGTTGTGATGATTAATATAAAATCATTACTTATTAAATATTACAATAGTTCCAATACTCACTCTTTGTATGTTTAATGGTTTAATCAACAATCGAAAACCGTACCAAAGCAAAACCGATAAGAAAATTCCTATTGTCGCGTATTTGTAGCTGCAACTGCAGTAATTGTAAGCCAACTGGAATACCAGACCGGCAACTATAATGAAGAATACAAATATGTTCATAATTTTAAAAAGATTATTTAATAAATTTTTCGATATTATTTGTATATTGAAGAATGTGTGATTTCTGAAAAATCGAACAAAAATAACACGCACATTACACGTAAACCACCTGTGTTGCAATAGATACTAAAGAACGAATATAATGATATGACTTCATGTGGTAGTAAGATTGTTTAAATTTGGTTGGATGTATTATATTCCTTTTTACGTTTATATCTTATTTTTTTAATCTTTTATCTTTTTTTTTTTATTGGGTTACATTTTATCATAAGAATATTTTACATATTATCTATTATTCATAGCATACAGGGTAATTCAAATTCTACGCAGCTGAACAAACAATTTCCTTTTCATTGATTTATTTGAGACAATTTGAGTTATAGCAGCATATAGAATGATAAATAAATTACTGAAAATTAGTAGTATATATCCGTGAAGTAAATCAAGTATTGTAATATATATATTATATACCAGATATCTATATAACAATTAAATTGTTATTATTGGTATGAAATAGTAACTAAGAACTTAATATTATTTATCTATTAATAAAATACAAATTTGCAATTAATGTCTATAAACCGTTAAAATAGTATATTAATGATTATTTATTATTAATTATAGGTATTAAAATACAATTTTTAATGATACACATAATAAAATCATAAATAAATTTTTAAAATGAAAATAAAACAAATGTTGCAGGCTTGCTGTTTCTCCTGAAACAGTTAATTCGCTGTATATGCATTTTATCGAATTTAAATTAAGTAACAAAAATATATTACAATTGACAATCGATTCGATTAAATTTAGACAGTGTTACAATAATTTACGTTAGGAAAATAAAGTACGTCGAAAATACAATAAAAAATAGAGTTTTATTATAATATGGTTTTTTGTTATTTTAAAATACTTAAAAAAAATATATATTTTGGAAAAGGAAGCGTACCTAACATGAAAAATAGATTTACCGAGACTTAATTTAATCGTCTGCCCACGAAAAAAAGAAAGATGAAATCGAAGGTTTGTTTAGGTAATATGAAAATAATATTATAAACTAACGTCATGAGCAATAAATATTTCGTAAAAGAAACATATATGCCTACTGGCTACGAATCATTAAAGTTAGACACTTGTTTTGCCGGGACAAAACACAACGTATATAATTGGTAATATACTATAAATAACATAAAACTACGTTACAATTCAAACGACTTTGAATATATATATATATCTAAATCTACCTGTTTTTTTTTTTTTTTTTTTTTTATATATAGGAAAAAAGTTGTATAAACGATTACAGTTGAGTATGACTACGAAAATATATATTAAAATGTGTAGGTATACGGTATATATAATATACCTAATATTATATACCTATCCAATGAAATGCTTGGTAACGAAAGAAAATTTTATCGGTCCGCATACGATTATAAATTATAATATATTACATTATTTTTTTGTGTTTATATATTATACTGTCCTAATGGTTTTGCATATCAATACGGCTGCAATCTGTATAATGACATCTATAAAGTGTGTGTGTGTGTGTGTGTGTGTGTGTGTGTGTGTGTGTGTGTGTG
>CM023357.1:14893225-15052321 GCA_013282895.1 Eriosoma lanigerum
GTGTGTGTGTGTGTGTGTGTGTGTGTGTGTGTGTGTGTGTGTGTGTGAAATGATTTATTCATGACGACCGAGTAGAAATAAAAAATAATAATATATAATATATAACTGGACATTATTTTTACCTGACTTGTGGAGTTTATATTTTACGATACAGGCATACGGCCATAAACGATGGGTCCATGCAACATTAATATTTTTATATACATATACAGGGTGATCAGGGTGATCATGTTACTGCAATAATAGTGATGTTTACATGCTTTTTCCATGTCATTTCTATTGGTTTTTTATCCAATATTTTGATCGTCCTGTATATAGAGTAAATTATAACTTTTGATTTCGTACACACGCATAATTATACGTTATATTATGCATAGCACGTTATAGGTCCGACTGCATCAAAAACTCGTAGAGTACGGTTGAGGATAATAAAATAATGCACAAAAGAAAAGAAAATAGATAGAATAAAAATATGATGTGTCGAACATAATAATAATCATATATACGTGTTTTACTTACGTGTGGCGCAAATCATGATTAAAATAATAAAAAAATAATATATAATTTATATTGTAGTGAATATTAATTTTTATATTTTCCAAGTACGTATGTCTCGGGGTGGAAGAATTAATTCAACATTTTCACGTATATACCTATGAAATAAGATTATCCTTCAATAGCAGATAACAAATTATAAGTTCAATTTTTTTAAATATATACTATACCTATATAGATTCAAATTAAAAGTATAATACATAATAAATTATTTAAATCCCTTATAAAAATAATTAATTGTGTTTAAACAAATGTAGTAGTAACTAGTAAGTAAAATTAAATAAAGGTGATTGCACCTTGTCAGATGCCATTTGTGGTAGATTGTTAAATTAAATAAAGGAAATGTAAGGGAGGAGAAAAGATGGTAAAAGGTGTATTTTACAAACTAACTATGATAACATACTAAAATATGTTTGGTGTATAAAATTGTGAATTTACCTCCTTCTGAACGGGTGTGGTAGTCGATGCCAATTAGATAATTTTATAACTCTGGATATTAAAATAAAGTGGGTTTACTATTATATTGAAAACGAAATAAATAATTAACTCTTTTAATTAATTTGTTGAGTATAACAAAATATAAAATACCACAGTGTGAATATATTTAAGAATTTTTTTATTATGTCAAATATTATATTTATTGTAAATTTAAGTTATTTAATTTGAAGAAACCGAGTAATAGCGCGAAAATTACTTTAAGCCAGAGTGCCAGACTGGGCAAATTTACACTTTTTATAAGGCTTTATAAGGCTCTCTGACTCAATAGTTATTAATTATTTCATCATTTTTTGATTATACATACTGTGGTATTTCACATCTTTAATTTTATTTGTTTATAAATGTCATTTCTATATAAATACGTTTACATATTATTACAAATATTATTTTAGATTTCCGGATGTTGATAATAATGTGATATTAAATTAATAAGAGTTAATTTATGACCATGACATTTTACGTTCATATATTAAAATAAGTTGCGTTTTTTATATATAATATTAATTGATAATATTCAGTTATTCTGAATATGACACAAATAAATAAACTTTAAAGTTTAAGTCTTGTTATAAATACAACGAAAGTACCTATTTGTAGGTATACTGTATATTGTAAATCATTCTTGTGAAAAAATTATATCTTGGATCTAGGTATAAACATATACATATTATGTTTAGGTAGGTATACGAAACAAGATAAACCATTTTAAAATTAAATCTTTTATAATAAGCTACTTCAAAACTAATGGCTTGTTTTTTTATAACATTCGATTATATTGAATTAAATTAAAATATTCAAACGTCCTTAAACTAAGAACGGTTTATTTTTTTTTTTATTAAAAAGTAGGTACGTTTTTGTTGTCTACACGTTCCCAATTAAATTTTTTAACAGTTTTTTTTTATCTATGCGTGTAAAGATTATAATATACAGGTAAACTTATAAATTAAATTTATAGTTTCCCACAACATTAATGTAGAAAACTTTTAAAATTAATCTAATGATTAATTTACAATGATAATTTAATATAGATATAATAAACAATTAGCCACAAAATCATGGTGTCCTTTTATATAGAATATAAATTATGATTCTAAACAAATTAAATAATAACAAATATTTTATGGAGAGGATTATAACTCTTTAAGCCCCACCAAAGTTTTTCTAATGGAAATTATGATAAAGGAATATTATTATGTTATTTCTAGTATATTAGTAGTATTTTATAGTGTTACATACAATAGAACCTTGAGAAGTCGAACCTTGATTAGTCAAAAACCTTGATAAGTCGAAATAAGTGCTGCTCCCTTGTGAAAATTTCGATTAAGTACTCGAAAGAAAAACTATAGGTAACTCAAACAATCCGTGTTCCCAATATAGATGGTTTTTACTGTGTACATTCGGTATTGTTAGTTACAGTCGATCAGTTCGCGTGTGCTGTGGAAGTTTTGTAAATGCAGAAGTATATCGTAAATTAAAAACACTAACTATTGGAGAAAAACAATAGATCCTTGAATCAATGAAAAGTGAAAGTAATAATATCGATGAAGAATCTGGAACTCTATAAAGTACTTTATCTGCCATAATAAAGAATAATAAGAAAATTGATTTGAACTTTTCAACAGATCGAAATAAGAAGAATTTTCAAACATAGAATTAAGTGTAATTAAGTGGTTTAAGTAACATAGAGATGCCTAATAATACCCACTGTAGTTTATATTATGTAATTAAAAACGATAATAAATTTAAAAAACTCTTTAAGTTAAATTTTTTTTCTTAAACCTTAATAATTCGAATACCTTAAAAAGTTGACAAAAAACGCATTTCCTTTTAACTTCAACTTATCAAGGTTCCACTGTACTTATATGTATTAAATTTGTTTTACTATACATAAGTTATATTGTATCTTCTATCAATTCAACTATATATACACTTAAGCACGCAGCATATTGATTTACGCAAAGAAGATGATGAAGTACTAAGTAAATATGATTGTTGTCTTATATTCGTAATAATATATACATATAAAAGACTCAATTTTTGTGGTGAAGAGGGGAGGGGGTGTTCCCCTTACTTTTAATTATTATAATAATAAATTAATTAATTTGAAATATATTACAACTTTTCTAAAAAAATGAATTCAGGGGAAAAGGAAATTATATATTTTATACAATATAATAATAGTATACGGATATATTACGCACTATAATTCAAAATAACAATTTATTTTGAAACGGGACATACATTCAAATTTGTACATTACTTTTTCTATACTAGATAACCTATTCGTATACTAAAAATTCCGCCTGAGTACAATTCGTCGACTGCGGATAAAATATTATCTCAATGTCAGGTCAAGGGTTCTGGGATACCCTTGAACTATTTTACAGCCTGGCGTGTATCATACGTATTTTCTACGTGTTGTATGGTATAGTAGAAGGAAGAGAGTAGACCGTCCGCTGCAGCTTGCATTTACGTGAAAGCGAAAAAAAGAAAGAAAGATAATTGGCGGCCAACCGCTGCGCTGCACGGGGCAGTCGTAAAAAAAAAATATAACAATAATATTATTATTGCGCTCGCCGTATTTTTGTAAACGACTCACGTCCGCGATGCAAAACAATGTATTATATAATATTAGGTGTAACCTATACGTGTTTAATATAATATTCATGCAGCATGCTTGCCGGTCTTTAGGGGCTAAGTAACTGTATACCCTCCCCTTTGAATATTAATTGTATATTATGTAAAAACATTAATATGCACATACACGAAAAAAAATTTAAACCCCCTGTTAAAAATGTCTAGATCGCGCCTGTATGCTTGAATAAAATACATTTAATAATTATTATTTGTAATAAATACTAATGAATAGATATTTAATAAAAATTTATAATAATCGAAATATATATTTATATTAGTATCAGAATATTTAGAATATTTCATAACTCATGAGTCAAAATTTTATTGTCAATAAATTTTAAATACTATCAAATTAGAAATAAAAATAAAATATTAAATTGTATAAATGCGAAATAATTTTTAAACCCATAATCGTTAATATGTTTAAGTAAATATAAGTATATATCACATATATTTATATTAAAAATCAAATATTCTACGCATCATGGATACATTTCACAGATGCGCCACTGATATGAATTAAAGCAATCACTATAGGAACTGGGAAACGAGATATGGAATTAATATTTTGGACTTTAGGCTTTCAGAGTTTAATTTAAATAATTTATTATTAATCATCTCCATAGTTCTTATCGTATTAAAAATGTTTCCATATCATTTCAATTATTAAAGCCAAGCAGACACCATTTTTCAGCTTCATATTATTTTGTAAATTATGCCGTATGACATAAAGAAAATAGCTCCTCTTTATATTTATCATTTACTCTAAGTAAGTGTGAACTATACGGTTTATTTAATTTATATTATATATATAATCAGACATCAGTGCATGATTTTTTTTTTTTTTTGATAATATAAAGTAATATAACAATAAAACAATATTAAAATAATAATAAAGTACAATTTTTTAAAATAATTATATTTAACATTATTGTTCGATACCTAAAAATGTATGTGAAGTAGACCATACTGACTACTTCAAGAGGGCGCAGGAAAAAAATTATTTTAGGACACCAATAATATTTATATACCTCATAAAAACTTTGAATGCAAAATTTAATATAAGAATCATAGTTCCCAGTTTTACTAACAAACTACCATCTGAAAATTTTGAAATATGCGGTGTTTAAATCAGGGACGTTCCTGGTATTTATTTTAAAAGGGGACAATTTTCAAAAAAATATTGATTATCAGTATAAAATATAAATTATTTGTTAAAAAAAATAATATAATTTTATTTATTATTAATTATATAATGAATTTTAAAAAAATATTGGGCGAAGTGGCGATCACATGCCCCCCCCCCTTAAAATACGCCCTAGGTTTAAATACGTATGATACTTCAAGTAGCAAATTACAAAAAAATAGGTACTGCAGTACATAGGATGAGCAAAATAAAATTTTGTTCTATACAAAAATAGTGGAAATAGTATAATTTTTCAATTGTATTTCTATTATATTTTTGTGACACGAAATTCTGATATTATTATGTTAGTTTTTTAAAAAATAACAATATAGGTAACATAATATTAATTATACTAGTATTATTTTTAACTTTCGTTTCGTAAATAGATGACCATACTATTTTTCTTTTGTACCATGACCTCTCTTGGTTCTAGAATATTTATATTGGTAGACAAATAACTCGTTTGGAAGAATTAGCAAATATATAGGAATGTATAGTTTTATATGTATTTTACGTCATGTGTTGAATTTTATTACTTGTATAATACACTTAACTAGTCAATAAAATAATGTAATAATAATATTATTATATAATATAAAGACTGACTTAGCTTACGAGTTATTCAGTAAAATATAATATGTTTTAAAAACAAATTTATGTGTTTGTAAAAATAGGAAAGAATAATATACTCGTATATTAATTTTTTTATTTAAAATACTAATATGCAGTAATAATGTGACACAGTTAGACAACCCATTCAAATTCTTTTTTATATAAATATAATTTTTATAAATTTAAACACATATAATTTAAAATTTTAAGTTCAATTTATATAAAAAAAAAATTATTTATAGTAGTTATAAAAATATTTTTTAATTTAAGTTTTTAATATCAAATGATTACAAATAACTTTCAATTTATATTAGACTACAGTATAAATAATATTGTTTATAAACTTATTAGGTATCAATTTTATAAACGAAGGTTTTAAAAAAAAAAACCGCTAAATATTCATGTTTTGATAATTATACAATAATTTAATATACATAATACCTACATTTAATTAAATCCAACTTCAGCGAAATACAGTAAGTCATTATAGAATATAGATCATACTATTTCAATATATCATTTATATATAAATATTTTTATTTTGTAAAACATAGGTACCTCTATATAAATATATAATATATTGTTTGTTCTAGATGTAAAATTATACAACTGTATATAATTTAAATGAAAATATATTTTTAAAACCACCAAATGTATACATTTTTTGTAACGTAACTTGGTTATTCCTTGATACCATACAGATATATATATTGTACAGTAATTGGTTTTAAAAAACAATTAGAGAAAAAGAGAAGTGATTGCTTCATTATTTCAAGGGTTGTCATTATAAACGTGTGTGCATCACTAACCCCTTTCCCCCCTCCAAAAAAAATACTGACCAGTAATTACCTATACCTTAACCTAACCAGAAGATCATCAATAATGTAAGAAGGGTATCCAAGGTCAAGATTAAGGTTTTTTAAGTACTATAGTGGGTAGTTAGTGGAACCAAGGACAACCAGTCATGTATAAGACGATTTTCGTTCGTATTATAATAAAAGAGATGCGGTCTGCGACGAGTGAAAAACGGCTGTAGCCTGAAAGTGAAACTGAATATTTTTTCACCTGCTTCATAATATTTGATTGATTTGATTTTGGTATAATTATATTTCATTCTGTTGACTTTGTATGCATTATATCCCACGTAAATTTAACTCTTTGTAATATACCTTTTGTAAATATATATATTTTTTTTTTGTTCTAAATAATTATTTGGTGACATTAGGGTATGAATTACAAATAATATTACAAAAAACAAAATACATTTTAGTAAAAAAGTATAAACTCATTTTAAAATAATTAGAAATTTTAGATAACCAATTAAAAAAAGGAATGTTGATACATTAAATTGTTTAATTTGATAAATATATCAATATTTAAAGAATTTTTTTTAACTAACTAAAAAATCTTCATTATTATTATATTCCAATATGGATATAATTATTTATTTTCTAATTTGTTCAAAATCATGCAAACATACCAAATGCAAATAAAATTAAAAATACGGAATTACAGTACCATAATATGTAAGTTAATTTTCAGTAAATTAAAAACCTATTTATACGATTTTTAAAATACAGTTATTAGTTACCTACCTATAATTAAAAGAAAAACATATTAAATTTATATATCTTCGGTACAAAAATTAAGTATTATAATATTATTAAATATTAAACAAAATCATTATATTATTTGGGATAAAAGTAAATCTCATATTTAATTAGGTAGGTATATAAAGAAAAACATCATTTGGGATTTTTTTAAAAGAAAAATAACACAATAGAAATTGAATTGAAATTTTTGTAGAATTCAACTATCGACACAATAAATTTTGATTTAAAAAATATTATAATTATTAATAAAATAATTTATTTTACTTAAAAATTAAATTTAAAGAACCTTATCTTTGTACCAGAAGATATATAGTTAAAAAATTGTAAACATTATCTATTTAATTCTAGCTAATTCATTAACTAAAATAAATATATTTTTTTTAATTTTAAAAACTTGAAATTTAATCATTTTAAAAATATAGACAATTATATAATTGTGAATATAATGACTGTAATATATTATAAACAATCTATTTATTTTTGAAGATACAATGCAATTAAAAAAAAATAAATAAATAAACAAATGAATAACTATATTATATTAAATTTAAAAACAAATAAAGAACGCCAAAGATAGGGGACATGAAAATGTTTTAAGATAATAACATTAAAACATGTTTAAGGACAAGTTCAAGGTTAAGCAATGAAATACTCTCATGCGATGAAAACAAATTAGAATATTAAAACATAATATATATTTCTTATGATGGTTGAGGTACTGTTATTCGGTCATGACCACCTATTGATATACTATAAAAAATACTCAAAGTTGCTTAATAATATTTATGTAACAAAAACGTTAGTAAGTAATCAGTAGGTAATCACTATTGCTACAAAATATTCATATGTATTTTATTTTAGAATTAATGACGGATTAATTATACTTTCTTATAGGTCATGAAATACTTATATTAACATATTTACCATTTCTATTTTGTTGTTTTCTGAGCAAGAATATAATATTGTTCTTAAAAACAAAACCATTCTATACTAAGAACAACGGTTTATTAGTGTTAATTATAATAGGTATTATATAATATTATAATCTATAATATTTTCATTATTGGAGCTATAATAATAGTAATAATAATTATTTTTTTTATCAATATTAAGAGGAACCTAGCTATATTTTATCAAGGAGCATATATTGAAATTAATACCTACCCATTTATTATTAAAACGTGTAATTATATACCTATTATTTTATCAAAAATACACTTAATAAACATAATCGTTGTAGTCTGTAGACGTTAGATATCAAACCTTGATAATTTCATAAAAACCTTCGTAATTCTGCTTAGCAAATTCGTAGAATATAATTTCTGCGTTATATTCATATAATTCATTGAAACATGTTTTTTTTTTAAGTTGAAAAAGAAAAAAAATCATCAAGGTAGAACCAGATTATTACTTTTTGTTTAGATAAAACACATTAATTACAAAATGTTACAGTTAGCAATTTTGTAAATTTAAAATTGAATTTTTATACACATTGTAGATCTCATATTTTTTCCAAAAAACATACTCGTTGCAAAGAAGTTTGAATTTTTTTCAAATAATTATTATAAAGTAAACCATGAATGGACACACAAAATACAATTAGAAAAATATATAGACTATTAAAATTATGTTAATAAAATTGAAACATTATTTGTAAAGTAATTCTTCGTTTAGTATAATCAATTGATGCAGACATTAAAATAGTAAATACCAAATCAGGAAATCGGTTAAAACCAGATTAATTCTATAAAGTTTTTATTATATTATATTTATTTTAAAATGTCTTAATTGCTTATTATATCATAACTATTTTTTATTTGTATTCTTTTAAAATTATTTATTTAAATATAGTTTTTCTGAAGTACCAAACTGACTATTTTTTAAATGCTTAAAAAATAGTAAGTTGTTTAGAGAAAAATACTATCAAACAGGCGGTAATCTCTTTGCAAAAGTCTAGTTATTTTTGTACAAACACAAGTCATACAAATGGCCTACGGCATAATACTATACATTAAAAAAAAATTAGGTTCTTTATATTTTCTGGAGGATCCAATGAGTTCTAGTTATTTTTGCTTTTAAACAATATAGATATACTCGTAAAACAACAACAAAATGTCAATATCCATTCAGTGTTAAGTCGGAGAAAAATAGCAAGTTTTATATGTTTTGCTCAGACAAATTTAGCCAGTTTTCGTTCGCATAAAATTATGCAGCTTTTTCTAATCACAGAAAAATATATTTAGTAATTTTTATAAATATATATTAATAATATTAATCAAGAATAACTATATTACATTTTAATTCAATAAAAAAATGCTTATTTTTTATACTTAATTTTTATAATATTAAAATTAGAAATCGATGGTATTTTATCAATCATTAGTCATTACTATTTTATTACATAATTATATTATTTTTTGTACTTTATTTTTATAAAAAAGTCAATATTTTATAAACCCATTATTCATTTACATTTTTAATTAATAATATTGGTACCTGCCTAATATTTTAGATGTGTTTAGATAATTTACGAAATAACTTAGATAAATATTTATAAAACTAAAGCACAACAAGTTTATAAAAAAATATTTGTTGTATATACTAGCATTGTATATATAAGGTATATAAAGTATTATAGTTAACAGTTGTATAAACTACATTCTACATTGTGCAATTATAAATTATATGATTAAAATGAATACTTAGCGTTTAATTTCTTTGATTTTACGAATTATTATAATTCGTACTAATATTGTACCTACCTATGATTTATGTACCTAAAATTTAAATATTTATGACGGCTTACAAGATTAGGTACCTATAAAATATTAATTGTTTTGTATAATAAATTTATAAATATTTACATCCACAATATTTATATTCTGTTTACAAAAACAGAGAAATGAGTAAAATAAAACTAATTATAGAACATTTTTTCACTTTAAAGAGTAATATATACTATTTAGACTATTTAGAGTATTTAGAGTATTATAGTACTGTATTATCTACTATTACTTTTTGGTAGAAAATAATACAACAAATTATCCATACAATTATAATATATGCGTCTATCGTTTGATTAAGGGTGTAAACGTACCTTTAGACAAAAGTGGGCCACTAGACCATGGCCTTGATGTAACCCTTCGGGCATTATGCACCTCCGACAATCGACCATTGTTAACCATTACCTGTTTTAAATATAATATATTCTACACGCTAGATAATTTTTTTTTTTTGTTCGTCACTTGTTGAACGTATGCAAAGAAGTTATACAGTCAGAACGTCTAAACCTTTAGGGTGTAGTAAACAGGTGGGTCCAATCTGATTGGCCTACCACTTTTACTACTTGTGTCTTGAATAGAACGAGATGTACTTTTTATGATCAAGACGAGTTTTTATTTGAAAAAAATATAATAATATAGTAGGTATAAGATATAACTATAGTCAATAAGAATAGTGAATATACAAAATTAATGCAACAATAAAAAACGAAACTGACTTTTTTTTGTTTATACCTACGTGTTAGTTATTAGATGTTACTACCACAATGTGAAAAGTTAATATACGTGTATTTATAATTATTTTCTTGTCATATAAGTTATAACTTATAACTATGGTAGATTTTTAATGAGAGAGTTAAAAATATTTAAAGTACATACAAAACAAGTATACAAAATTAATTAATACGATTTTTCACTTCATATTAATATAGTATTAAATTATATACCTATACATTTTATTTTAAAAATGTAATAAAACTTTATTTTGTAAATGTCTGATTAAAAAATGTATCGAGTATATATTATTGGAATTGATATTAAAGAAAAACGATTATATATTTTAAATTATTGTGCATGTAAACGCATAATAAAACAAACAATTGAATTAGATATTTACTAGTTATTAAATATATTCTTCAACGTATGCTTTTTTGCTAATATTCATTAGATTGTGCATTTATTTTTAAACAAATCACTTAAACTAAAAAAAAAATTGTGTTTTCAGTTTCTTCATCACAATACATAGGTATTGTACATACATACATACGTATTGTTATTTAGGTCTTATTTCCCTAATTATGATTTTTATGATTATTATGATTAATGTCCAACTTAACTAAGCCCCCAATTTTCTTAAATTGTTTGAAGTTTTGGTTAACAGCTAAGTATAATATATTATAGAATTCATTAATTTCTACTGAAATTTTAATCCTTATTTTTTTTAACTAGTTATGTATGAAAACAATTTACTAGAGTTTATATATATATAAATATAATATATTGTAGATACATAAAATAACTGTAGTTTCAAATAAAAAATATTTATACAAATTTCTGTGGACATTTTAAATTCCTTAATCACTGTGGCATTTCATTTTTTTTAATAATGACAAAATAATAAATATTCATTTGTTTAAAAATGATTTTTCGTAAATTTCCATTATCATTTTTAAATTTGTTATTAATTTATATATAAAAAAAAAAAAGGATAATAAGAATAACTATTTAAAATTTGTTTATAAGGTAAAAACAAATATATATTATACATATTTTAACAATTATACCTATGTTATTAATGTTATATTATTTTTAGAAATGTTTTTTTTATATATGTAAATGTATTATTATGTACATGGTTATATATTATGGAAAAATACAAATTAAAATTATAGTTATGACTATAAAAGTCACACACACACACACACACACACACACATAAACTGAACACCAATAATAATGATAATAATATAATAATAATACAGTAAATATTATAACTTATGAGGTATTAATCTATGATGTATAAAGTTTTACCTCGTTGTCCTCGTACCTCGTTTGTTATTTTTTATTTCTACAAAAATCTACCTAATTATACTACATATTAATATATATTATACCTACTTATAGTTTGATTTTAGGTCATCAAAACGAATCCAAATATTTTGAAAATCAGCCAATTCAGCTAAAATGTTTAATCAATAGACAATAACACATATAAATCTTGTGTAATGTTTGAAATGTCAATGAAAGGAAATCATTCGAAATGTATTCTATTATCGTTGGTAAACAATTATATATATTTTTTAAAAACTCATCATAACAAAAAAATACACGTCCTTATTATTATTTATTATATCTATTATCTATTACTTGATTTTTAAACGTTTAATATAAAATATATTAGTAAGTTGAACGTTAATTTGTCACAATTATAATCGATATGTTATATTAATATTGTGCCCGGGATTTAAACAAATTAACGTATATATTATATTTGAGTATTATTGTTATGTAAATAATATTATTAATATAATAATATAATTGATTGCGCATCGATCGAAATTGCGCGTTTGTTTCTAAGAATTTGAATTTATCGGTAGATATGAAATTTAAAAAATAAGTCAAAATATTATGTTACACTTTTAAAAATTGCATCGAACAAACTATTTTATAAAGTACTATAAAGGAGTATATTTTAGACGATTACTTATTATACAACAACTATATAATATAAAATCGTACATATAGAAGTAAAATTCACACAATATACTTAATCCATAATAACTATTGTGTTCAAAAATAACGACAATAACATTAGGATGTAATTGAAAATTACATAGCAATTAACATGGAATTACGATTACCCTGTTGCGAGTAAGATTTGCATATGAACATATGAATATAAATTAAAAATAAATTAAATTGATATTTTTTCTATATGCATGACTGATGCCATAAATTAATGAATATAGGAAAGTATCTATAAACATGGTTCGGTCAAGAACAAAAAACGGAATAAGACACCCATACGAAATACGAGCACACATTAAGTAAATCTACAGAGTTTGGTCTTATCACGATTCACGGATGTATAACAATGAAATACCTACAACGTTACAGTAATAATATTATTATTACAAGCGTTTATATTTGTTAGGGAACCGACAAACATTTATGACATCCATTATACACATTAGTCATTAGTATAAATACCAGATAAATATTCTCTTAAAACACCTAAAATACGATGATTGTATTCTCTAAAAAACCTACAAATATTCTCCATATATTTTCTTAAAAATTATAAATTTAAAATAAAAAATAATGAATTAACATAAATATTTACTTTATTGTGGACATATTTTAGATTCAAAGCATCAGTATAGTATTATATAATTTATGATAGTAAGTATTATCATTGTGTTTTTTTTTTTTTTAAGGAAAATGATAAAAAAAATTACGGTTGATAATTTCTTAGATCATATTATAATATATGCAGTATATGATCTAAGGGTAAATATAAACATACTCAAAAAAAAAAAAAAAAAAATTCCAGATACCTACCTTAATATAAAAAAGAATTAAAATAAATTTGTATGTTTTTCTCATAATTTACAAAATTATATTTCAAAATATTCTAAATAAGCTAATTATTCCTTAACCCATGAAATATTCTGAAATATGCAAAAATAACTTTTGCCTGTGAAATCGGTGTTAAATTAAATCGTCTACATTATTACTATCGTAAAATTGCATATACTTAGTAACGATATGTAAAAATATATAAATCCGGACTATAGTCATTACACATATGTCAATATAATTTACTGTAATGTTAGCGATCGCCCCTCCTCCCCAACCACCCGTTGAAAAATTGAATTTCACATAATATATCCATATTATGGACATTTTGCTGAATGTATACCTAAATAATATGTACTGCACAAAAAATTATAGTTCGCCCCTCCCCACCGTTATCTTGGGCCGGATCTGTTCCTGAATGAACTATTTAATATTTTATCTCATAATATTACCCGTTACTTTAATTTTTGGTCATTTATTACGATCGGTGCATTTTTTTCTTACATACATTTTAATGATTTTTAACAAAATAATTGTATTTAATGAAAATTTTGTAAAAAAAACAACGAATTAAAGTTATTTAATAATTAAACGTAAAAATATCGATGTGATAAGATAGAGTGAAATATCATCATGTTGTACTAAACGTTGGTAAATAATAAATAATAATATTTAGATTTTCGCGAGTTATTATTGTTCCTATACGGGCATACTTACTCGGAAATGTTTAACGTTACAGTTTGGTGAAAATTATGTATACCGAAACTATTATTGTGGTAATAAAAAAATGTATAATATTCAATTTGAACGTCTTCGGTTCTCGGAGGGGAACATGTTTCGAAATTAATTTTACTAAAAATTATTGATATTCTTTGTCCGTTGTCCCCTCGTTTCGATTTATACCTACGGTTATTTAAAATAATATTATATAGATACCTAATAATACTAAAAAATATATTTTACTTTTTATAGTATCGCTGTATTAAATCTCTACGTTTTTTATTATAGCCTGCGGAGTAGTTACTAGTTTTATATATAGCCATATAGGTACCAGCTGAGAAACAGCGTCGAACGTATCATCTCCTGCACGCCGCAATCTTTTTTTTTTTTTTATAATCCATACCCACTCGATCGTCATCGTCATTAAATTTATTATACACGAATTACGATTGCTATCGTCGGGTACACTTGCCATGGTGGTGGTGTTGTTGTTGTTGTTGTTGATGATTTGTTTTCCTTTCCTTTCCTTTCCTTTCCACTCTTTCTCGTCGAACATCGTTATTCCCATATTCGTTTGTCCGCAGCGCATCGATCATCTGCTGCCGGTACGCGCACGTTTTTCATTGGATGGTAGGGGCGGCCGGACGGTTGAAGGTGCCGGCGTCTGGGCGTATGTAATACAGGGGCGCGATCGCGTACGATATATAAATACGACCTCAGACGCAAAGCGGCTCTGATGGACGTCGTCAACGGGGTGGTGGCTGCTGCCGGTGACTTCGGCACCGCGGTTTTCGCGCTGTCGTTGTTCCTGCTGTCGCTATTCCTGAAAATGATTTGGTCTTGGCTATATTCATCACCGCCGTCGTCGGCACCGCGGCCGGTTCTAAACGGTCCTATTGCGATCCCTATCATTGGGGCCATGTACGAAATGACATTTCATCAGTCCCGGCCGTTCCGGCGGTTCACTGAGCTGTCCCACCGGTACGGACCCATCTACTCTATGCCCATGGGCCAAACTCAATGCGTTATCGTCAACGACTACTCATCGATCAAAGAAGTACTCATCACTAATGGGTCGAAATTCGGAGGTCGGACAGACTTTATCAGATACAACGTTCTTTTTGCTGGTGATCGAAACAACTGTAAGTATATTATACCTACGTTAAACATCTAAAGTAATTACAATATATATAATTACGTTTTTTGATCAATTATACTATATTATAATATTAGCTTTATATTTTATAAGCAAACATATATATGTATTGTACGCGAACATATATTATTATATATACATATATATTATATTACTATAAAATACGTGTACGTTTATACGTCCATTATGTTTATGCATGTTTTTAAATTTTATTTATACAAATATATTATAGATTTATAAATCTTATGTTTATTCCTAAAAAATATGTACAATATATAATAATTATAATGACACACAATGATATTATAATATTTTATACGTAAATGGTATATTTTTATGTCATTGATTTTATAATTTATAAAATTCATAACACAAATTAAAAAATTGTATTGATTCAGGCAGTTACGTTGGATAACATGTTTAACGACATAACGTAGGTATATTACATTTTATAACTACAATAATAAATATATATTTTTTTATGTCAACTACAATAATATTATATATTTACTAAAGATTATGATATTTAGTAATTATTAGGTATACCTATACTATTAATTAGTCAATTAAATTTATAAATAATGCAGTTCAATATATTATACATTTGTGTATGTTTATAGATACAAATACATTAGTATAGAATAAATATATTCATAGGTACAAATTTATGAATCTATACGAGACTATACTTCGTAATTGTAATGTTAATAAAAACTCTGTATAAATTGTTTATTATTTTGCGCATATTGTTGCTTTATAATGACATTATCGATTAATTATTGAATTACTTTTATAATACAGTGAATTGCATGTATAATCATCAAGCATTATATAGGTACCTAACCTATTTACCTATACATAGATTTTTTAAAAAAATAATAGTTTTAAAGAGTTATCATTTTTATGACGTTTATAATGAATTGTTTTAAATAATACGAAAACACGAAAAAAAGAAAACAACAATTTATTAAAATATTAATATATAATTTTACTAAAAATATTAAACGTATCTTCTACAAGTACTATAGTTTTATATATACTCGTATAGCTCAAATTATTTCTTATCGTTCTTTTGATTAGAATTCATAAACAAAATAATAATTAATATACATTTTTATTACGTGCTCATTTATAATATTAACTTGTCCATAACCCTTGTTATTTGTTATAGATATCTGACACTAATTTGACAATATAAACCAATAACAATTAATCTCGATACGTACAGAAATTTGTAGTATTATATTATGTAATATGGTATGCATATGCATAAAATTCTAAGTATATAGTTTAGTGTTCGAATAAGTTACCGTACCAGAAACATGTATAATAATATCCTATAGTAGACAAGAATTCGGTCAAGTGACGTAATTTATTAATAATTTTTAAATATCGTGATTAAAAAAACAGCGTTTTAACAGTATATAGATTATTACACTTATTTTTTTCTACATTATTAATGGTCTGTAACAGAAACAATAAACAATAATTGTATACTATAAAATATATTATTTTTTTTAACACTTTACTATAAAAAAATATATCATTAAATGGGTTACAATATATATATATATATATATATATATATTCTATTATTCTTTTTATATCAGCATTGATTGCATATAATATATAATTTTATGAATATACCTAATAAATCGAAATAATCTGAAATATCAAAATATGGGACAAATAATGTGATTATTTTAAAAATATATTATATTATTAATCGATGTAATAAATTAATTACTAAAATTAAAATATGTTTTTTTTTTTTTAACGTAACCTATATACGACTATATTAAATACAGTTAGTATATATTATATTATATACTGCATTATAATATAACATCTTATATTTGTATTATGACTATTTAGTACCTGTCAGTAAAAATATTTTTTTACAATATAAAATTATATTACAATACAGCCTTATAAAATTATCATTATTGGATCTATTTTATTCAATAATTATAAAATTGCCAAATTAAATAGGTAATTGTTTTAATATTCATTTATTATAAACATACATTTACATACGTAAAAATGATATACTAGTATTTTAACAAATTTAAATTTATTTGTATGTTACAAATTATAATCGTAAATTAATAATAAATAATAATATTATATTTGTTGTTAACTTTTGTTGGCACAGCTTATTTGTTTTATGACATCCTTATTTAATATAAGTATGTAACTCAATAGTAGTTATATAGGTTAGGTATTATATTTCTAGGTATGACAAATCAAAATATAAAAATAAGTAAATTAAATTTGAATAATTTTATTGTTTTCGAAACCAATTTAAATTTGATAATTGTCTCTGTATTACATTTTTGGCAGAGTAGGTTTATAAAGAATTTCCCTGTTTTCGATTGATCCACAGTCTAACTTTAAGAAGGCTGTAAGAACTTAGTCTACGGTGTTAGATTACCCTAGTCTTTGTTTTATATAATTGTATAAAAAATATTAATTTTAATTTTGATTTTGGATAGAAATCTACTGCATTGTAGGTGTCGTTGGAGTATCCGTATTTTATAATTATTTTGTATTTCTTAACAACAGTTACAGAAATATTTTTCTTTTAATAACTAATACGTATATGAAAATAGAGAAAAATGTATGATATGAACAAATAATAAAACTAAAATAATTCAAAAATACTTGGACACTTAATATTTTTAAACGCTCTTTTTTTTTGCGCTACCAAAAATCAAATGAAAATACCTGTTTTTTTCTGTAAAATTAAATTAATGTATACTTAATATATTTGATCAACCGGCAACGTGTTTATAAATTATATAAACATACAGTATACTATATTTACTATATATACCTACTTATTAACTATACTATATAAAATTACGTTTATTTATTTGTTAATATCATATTACCTAAATAAAACCTGTAAATATAAATCAATATTTTAAAATACAATTTAAATACTCAAACACACAAAATAATATTTTAGGAAAATTATTATAAATACATTACTATTATAAATATATTTTGTAGGATGATCGTAAGTTCTGAATTTTAATAAACTATCCGTTGTCCCGTAAAACTTTCACATAACGCTAGTTAACCCGTTTTTGATAATTTATTATTTAGGTAAAATTTTTTTTTTAATAAAGATGTAATTTATGATTACATTTATATTTATTTATAATTAATGTAATTTCTATAACTGCATCAATTTAGTAGGTACAAAATTGTTATTTTTCTTATTTCGTCCTGCATGGCTGCACTATTTTCCCCCCAATTATTTAATCATTTAATTAACGTCCAACTCAAGACTAAAAATAAATTATTTTAATACATTATTAATTTAATTAAAACGGTTTAGAATGTTATTAAAGGCTGTTATTACTATGTTACTTATTTATTTAGCTGTCAGTTAAGTTAGCGTACATTTTAACAGTGGCGTAATTTTTTCTTTTTTTTTTTTTGGAGAGGGCAAGCAGGGGTAAACTTTCCCCCTTAATTTTATCGGGAAATGGCAAAAGTATCATTTCCCCCTCCCAGATAAGTCAACAGTTCAAATTTTAAGATCTTTAAAATGTAATTGAAAGAATAATATTATGCAGAATGTAATTTTGAAACTTAACAGTACTAACGCTACTACCATAGTACCATGTTAACATACAGAATATGATAATTCGTGAGTTTTTTCACATTATCTACAATTCAACGTTAATGAATCCAAAATATTTAATAAGTAATAACAATCAACTAATATGTTATAAGTGGTTGTTATACTCAATATTTCTGTGATATTATTATTTATTTCATAATGTATTAGGACTTATCAGTACAATTATTAACACTTATTATTATTAACTAATGTAAAATAAAATTAATTCCCATGAGTTTAAGGATTGTGTCTTGTGTAGTAGTATAAAAATAAAAAATTAGGTATATGTAAAAGGAAAATGTATTGTACACACGTTTACAATTTTGGTGAGTACATTATTATGCCCCCACTATTTTCTTACCCAGTTACGTCACTGCATCTTAGTGTAGCGCGAACTTTAACAGCGACTTTAGCTTGAATCATTATTATTTATTACAATGTTCACGACAGCATTAACAGATAAATTATTTCAAACAGTACAGGGGTTTTCATTGGTTCTATCGAATCAATAATTATGACAATATTTTATCAATCTAATTTGATAACGTATCATTATTCTTATTATATTATTTTTTGTTGTTGTCTGTTCTTGACTTCTTATTCTTTTTGTTATTTTCTGTTTAGTATTCCTTTGAAAGTTAATTAAATATGAATAACGATAATAAAAGAGAAAGACAGGCAAACTTCACGAAAACTGATTACGAACATACGTATAGTAAATTGCACCGAACACTAACGAAAATTTGCCTATTTTGTACATATTCATTTTTGTTTCGTTCGTATTTCCGGGAATTTTTATAAAATCATGCCGTAAACCCGCAATTACATACGAAACTTTTTTATTACCCTACTAGCCAGAGAAACACTAACACCAAACAAATTGGCCACCGAAATTAAAACTATTAATATTAAAAATCCTATATTAATTTATTATTATTATTTTGGATAAAATGAAATATTACGAATTTTTGTTTTGGCATTATTCTGAATTTTTAATTTCAAAATACACCATAGTATATATTAATATTAGCCTATATGTATAATTATTAACGATACTTAATATTTATAATTGATATGGATACTAAGGAGTAAGAAGTTATACTTAATAGGTAGATACCAGACTACCAGACGATTTAGTAAAATCTGAAAATTCACATAAATTATGACTATAAGGCTATAGGTAACACTAATTATTAAGTAATATAAATAAGTAAATAACCTTATCTGCGGTTATATTATAATGTTATGTATGTTGGTGAATTGAGGAAAAAAACGTAAATGATACATAATTAACTAAAATTTGCGACTTTGCGATTGAAATTTCAATTCATTGACGAGAATCGTGATATGATTTGGGTTTTTTTTTTTTTTTATAGCCTTGGCACTCTGCGACTGGTCAAAACTTCAAGAGGCTAGGAGGAGGGTGGCTCGGATGTACTGTTCTCCGAAATGCCACTCTTACAACTACGGACTTTTTAATACGATAGTTTGCGACGAGCTGAACGTGATGCTGTTAAGGCTGGCCGCATCTATTGACGGCGTGTCCGAACGGGCGATTTACGCCAAACCGTTGTTGGGTATGTCCACCGGCAACGTGTTCCTCCAGTTTATGTGCTCGAAACGGTTCGCGTACGACCACAACGAATTCCAGTCTTTCGTCCGGACCTTCGACGAGATATTCTGGGAGATCAACCAGGGCTGCGCGTTGGACTTTCTGCCGTGGCTGAAACCGGTTTACTGGGTCCACATCAGGAAGCTGTCTAAATGGTCGCGTTCCATCAGGCGGTTTATAATGGACAACGTCGTGTCGGAAAGGAGCAGCTACGCGAATGCTACGGCAGCGGCTGGAAGCGGCAGTCGCGAGCGGATTGACGACGAACAGGAACCCGCGGACTTCACTGACGCCCTGCTCATTGCACTGCGCAACGACCCCGTGTTCAAAATGGACCACGTGCTGTTCGAACTCGAAGATTTCCTCGGCGGCCACTCGGCCGTCTCCAACCTGATCATGCTCGCCCTGTCCTTGGTGGCCACAAGACCGCACGTGGCCCAAGCAATCCGGGACGAAGTCGAAAAAATCACTGGCGGCCAACGTCGAGTCTGCCTTTTCGACAAACCGGACATGCCGTACACCGAGGCTACGCTCTTCGAGACTTTGCGCATAATTTCGTCGCCCATCGTTCCTCATGTGGCCACCGAAAGCGCTACGATTTCAGGTGAGAAAACGATTCAATATAATTCCAAATCGAAACTTTTAAAGTTTTTTTACTTTTTATAACATCATTATTTATACCTAATATATATCATTTCACTCGTCTTTACGGTAATAACATTTATTTACTATAAATGATCCATATACGCATACACGTATCTGGTATCTATAATACAATTTAACAAATCCAATATATTCTGATCTATTAATCTATATAATAATGTTATACTCAGTAACTATGAATGATAAATTTTATATAATATGTTATAATATTTAGTCTTTTGTACATATTATAGGTCACAAAATCGCAAAAGGTACGTGCGTTATTATTAACAATTTCGAACTCAACACAAGCCCCAAGCTTTGGAATAAACCGGAAGTGTTCGATCCCAACCGATTCGTACATCGAAATTCCGACGGGAGCCCAGGATACGTCAAGAAACCAGAATACTTTATACCGTTCAGCACTGGTAAAAGGACGTGCATCGGACAGCAATTGGTTTCCGGCGCCGGATTCGTTTTCCTGGCCGGCATACTTTGGGACTACGAAGTTAAGGCCGCTGGTCAACTGACGATACCTGAATCGCGAATGGCTCTCCCGCCCGATACGCACGCCTTGATATTTAAACCAATAAATCGATCTCAATAAAATCGAAGGGTACACTACTACTGTACGTTCGAATAAAACGAAACCTATATTATTAATTGTTGTGCGTTAAATTTAATGTTAATATGTTTGTACACACGTAAACCGCGTAATATTATAATAATTTAGGTATATAATTTACAAGACTGGTTGATTTAAAATATAACATATTATTTTTATTAAACATTAAAAAATATAATCTAGTCTAAACAACGTATAATGTAAGCTTAATGTGTACATAATATTTTATATTTTCCTTATTTTTTTAAATTTTATATAATAATTTTGTGTTCTTAAGACTTAAATTCTATTCATAGGAATTTTAAAATTATTATTTTGATCCAATAAGTTTTATTAAATTGCTTAATTTAAGCAATGATAGGTTTCTGAGAGTGGACGGCAATAAACTGTTCAAGACAAGTTTGGCTTAGCTGAAAAACAGTATTACCTATATCTATAATGTGTATTATAATATACAAGAAAATACAATTGTGTATATTAGATATATATTTTTTATTTTTACCAACTTGGTAAATAATATAAGAATAACTTTATTTAATATTTATTAATTTTTAATTCATAAATAATTTTTTTTTAATCACAGAGTAACGCATTTAATTATTTTAAATTTAAGATCTTATTTCATATGAAGTAAAATCACTGATAAATTTAAATATTTGTTTTAATGCAATATTCACTGTTCTGTTAATAACAATTTTTTGTGAAATTATCATAATAATCAAATTTATGAATAATATACAAATATATTTTTATGTCAGATATATAAATATTATGATTTTCCAGAATCCAGACATATTAAAAACATATTTTTTTGCATGCGTGAAGTGTAATATCAAGACGTCAGATGCAGTATAAAAATATAATGTTCCAGATGAGGTCTACCATATAATTATTTAAAGTTTATACTTTAAACTTACAGTGTTTCTTGTTTTAAAAAAAATTGTTTTGAATGTATGATAATATTATGTTTTTTTTAATTAATTTTATTTAAAAATTGTATATTTATTTGTTAATATTTTATATCTTCTTTGTTTTTGCATGTACTTTGCACAATTTAAAATAAATAAATGGATAGAAAACTTAAAATTGTTAACTTTGAATTATTTAATTTTTATTTGTTTAGGTCACATGATTCCAATGCCATGTTTTTATAAGACATACTAAAGTCGTTTAATAGTTTTTTTTTTTTAGTTAATTCTTAACTACATCATTTTCAATTATACTTTTTAATGAATATTAAGCAATTAAAATAAGAATGTAAATAATTATATACACACCACAAATTAATACATTAATAAAAAAAAAAAAATTATAAAATAATTAAATTTAATATTTGTTGTGCGTCTGTTGAGAAACTTAATACTTTACTAATATATTTTTGTTTTATGGTTTATTGACAGTATTAAAACAAATTTCTGATCGTCATTTTAAATTAAATATTGTAAATACATTAAATACAAAGAATTTTTAAATATATTATCATGTGCTTCGATTAGAAGATCTTATATCAGTTTAATTATGTTGGCATATGGTATAGCAATATATGTACAATATTACTTTATAGACGTTTAGTAATAATATTATCATTTTAATAGATATTAACCTATATACTTATAATATATTATATTCTAAAATTATTGCAAACAAATGTTTTTATGTTAATTAATATTAATCGTTCGGATCTGACACATTCGCATTGAAAATACGGAATCAAATGAAAAAAATAATTAATTTTTAAGGTAAAATTATTTCAATTTATGGTATTTTTGATACTTTTTGACTATATGAGAGTATATTGTTGGTACTCCATAATAAGTACATCAAGTGTTCTTATATTGTTATCTATAATAAATTATTTACACAAATACACGAGTTAACAAAAAAGTTTTATAATTAAAAAAATTTTTAATTATTTTTTTAATTAAAACATTATTATAAAATTAATTACATTTATATCCAATATATATACATTATAACATAATACTGATATTTGAGGAATATAATGCTTGGATGTTGGATCTTGCTAATCAAAAATAATGCACTGAAACCTCATATATTCAGTTTGCAACCGAGATGATACTCACACATTGTACATTTTTTGCTGAAATTTTAATGGTACGAACTACGAATGTCCCTGTTACTCTACAGACTACGACTAGACGCATGTAGACCACATGGAATGAACACTATTCATCAGTATCTATATCAATCAATTATTTCAAAATTATGTTAATCAAGAAAGACACAGTCGACTAGCAAGATTTATCTACCATAAAATTATATATTTTACATAGGTATAAACGTCCATGATAGTTGATTATGCAAGATGTATCTGCGTTTGCGTCTGTGGTCAAAAACTTTTTATAATTATTTCCTAGTATTGTTATAAATAATTTGGAAATATATACTATTATTATAATAATTATTAGGTACCTACTCAAATAAAATATCGAAATTAAAAAATGTAGGTATTAGGTAATATAAAAGTTTAGGTGCGTTTAATTAAACGACAACTGTGACGATTGCGACAAGGATAACCACATCTAACAACTTGAGACCGAACTACTAAAAGGCAAATTCAACTACGTATAATACAATAGTGAGAAAAATACGAATACGTTGGAAATGTAACCTAACCTTAATACTTGCAGCGGAAAAATAACTATAAATATTTTATAACCAGTAAGAAGGTACCTACCTAATATATATATATAATTAAAACCTAATATTATATTTATTAATTTGATAAAAATATTAAAGTACCTACTATTTTTTCAGTTATAAGAGTCGCATCAAACTTGGCCCACGATTCGTGGGGAAAATGAGAGAGAATATTAGACTGAGATGAATTGGATATGCTATGAGGAGTTATAAGGTAGTGAGAATTGTTATGAAAATTAATATAAAAGGTAAAAAGAGAAGAGGAATACTGAAAAAGAGGTAGATAGATGGAATAGAGGTTTATATGAAGATAATCGGTGTGAATGGACAAGAGGCAAGAGATCGAGATCTATGGAGGTTTAGAACCAAGGGTAACCGGAATAAAAATACCCAGAAAAAACGTACCGGTTAAAAAGTATCCTGGAAAAAAAGTACCTGTAAAAAAGTATCCAATAAATAAAAATATATTATAAATATATAATAAATATTTAATAATTAAAAATTTTTAAATAAATTAATATGTTTTTTTCTTATATTATTGCCTATGTTAATTAGAAACTGGTCTAGGCTAATTAAATTATTTGACAAACGTTCACATGTTTTTAATCTATATTGAATTTTTTTTTACTCGCTGGTTCACCAATTTCACTTATTGCTAATCGTGCTCTATCCGTACCAATCTCTTGTCTCTTATTCAATAAATTACAAAAACAAAAATATATATTTAAAATACCTCGTTCGTTGTCGTCGCAATATGTGAAAAACATATAGTAGTACCTATTATACTTATAAAGTTATAATAAACATACTAGAAATACTAATTTATTTTAATAATACATAATGTTTTCAATGATTCACATTTATTGGATACTTTTTTTCTTGGTACTTTTTTAACAGGTAGGTACATTTTTCCTAATATCAGAACTAAGTAACTAACGTGTCCGGTCTTTTAATAGGTAGTGTAAGATGAGGTAGGAGAATATATTATATTTTAATACATTTATATAAATAATTACCTAGGTATATATATATTCAATTTAATTAGTAAAACCGAATTTCAAATATTGAATGCCATCAATTTGTATTTATTTATGAGGTATACATACCTACTTCTTTGATTTAGTTTATAAAAATATTATTTAACCAATTATCTGAATGTATTCTCTATTCAAATTAATATATTATAATCATAATTATATCATATATTATAATGTTACCTACTGGCTAATTAAACCGCAAACTACAAAAACACATCTTAGAAATCAGCAATATTTACATTTTTTATATTCTATTAAGATTATTTTTTATTGTTTTAAAATACATATTTTTCAATTTTATGATCTGAAAATGTAATTTCGTCAATAAACATATAGGTACCTAACTTAACCTAATCTACTAATAATATAATAATTATATCTACTAATAGGTAGGTTATATAATCTACACATATACCGCTATGCTTAAATTTAAAAAAATTAAAATATAGCAAATTAACAGTAACTATTTTTAAAATTTTGAGTTCCAGTGAAATTAAATGTATGTATTTGTACCTACGTATAATAACTATTTATGTGCTATGTTTAATGTTTAATAAGTCGTTAATCTTTATATACCTACCTAATAATTTTAATTATTATTACTCAATAAGTAATAATAGGTAATTAGGTACACTACAATTGTAATTTAGGCCTACCCCCTGTTCAACCATAAAATAAATAATCGGTGGCAGAGAGAGGTATTTTTATGAGTCTTGAGACTATTGGTATTAAAAAAATCCTTTGTTATTTTTCAATTAACATATTATTTTTTTGTAATAAATAATAATTTATACTTTTAACTATTTAAAAATGTTGCATAATTATTTTTTGACAGGTACCGTGTCTATATAAAAAATGTACCTCATTACTTATAAGTTTATGTTAGATGTGTATTATTATGTATAATAATTGAATCTAGATACCTAGCTAATAGGAATCTAATATTATAGACTATAAGGCTATAATTTAATAATATTTAAAGCATCCAGATAAAAAGTTTCGAAACGATTGATTGATTTTCTGACTAAGTATAGAGATTTGAAATTTTTTCCAGAAATGTTTAATATTTCCTTCAATTTTCGGTTTATCGGTTTGAGAATTTTATCGAAGTCTAATCACATACTACTTAATCTTTTTACAAAATATTTTGATAATCGTGACTGACAATTTTTTTTTATAAAAAATGTAAATTGCAACTTTATTTTATAAGTTTCTAGAATTTGAATAATTTTAGTAGAAATGAATATTATGTTTTTTTTATGTATGAAGACACTTTTTCGGGTAGAAATAAGGGTCCAATTACCACAAGCAAGTGATGTTTTCAGTAGAAAATTGTATCTAGTTGGTACTTTATTTAGCTCATTTTTCGAATTTCTCAAAAACTTTTCCTTTGGAGAAGATAAACTACTAAAATATGGCGGAAAATCGGCAAAATAACGTTTCTGAAATTAAAAATTTTTTAATTTCGTGATAACTAATCGAGTTTTAACCAAAGTGTCTTGAAAATTTTTTCTAGTATTTACTAAAGTAAACTTCATTACAAGAAAAAAATTATAAATTAATGGTTGATTTTCTGATTAAGTATAGAGTTTTGGCTTTTTTAATAAAAATGTTTAATATTTCCTGCAACTTTTAGTTTATTGGTTTGAAAATTTTGTCAAAGTTTAGACATATACGACTTAATGTTTTTACAAAATATTTTGAAAATCGTGACTGACAATTTTTTTTCATAAGTTTATAAAATAAGAATTTTTGAAAATCGGCAAAATTACGGTTTCATTATTTTATTTCTTAATAACTAAATAAGTTTGGATCGTAGGAAATTGAAATTTATTTTAAATATTTACATTCGTAATTTACACACGTGGTAAGATTTTGGAATGGATTATCGGTATAGCATATTGTAATATATTGAGTTTCGCAGATTCGTATTTTCTAATGTAATGTCATTACATTCAAATCTTAAATATAATACACCACTAAATTCTCCGAGGACCGAAGGGACGAAGGAGGAACGTTCACAATCGACCTTCCCACTTTTTAGTATTTCTTCTTATCTGAAGGAAAAACTTTTGTGAAATTCGAAAAATGAGCCAAGGGAAGTACAAAGTAAATGCAATTTGTTACCGAAAGCATACCCTATTCGTGGTAATCAGACCATTATTTCTATCCAAAAAAATGTTTTCAGACATAAAAAAATCTTTGTAAAACTGATATATTCTTTGCTTCATTCAGAATCTAAAATTTGTTTAACTAGAATATAAAATATTTATAAAATTATCATGACAATAGTATCTACGTAGGTATGTATTTAAAATGTCCGATATTTTCTAATTTTCCGAGTATATATTTTGACAATCATATTTCTTAATTATCACAAATTACATAATTAATCAAAGACCTATTAATGTTTGAAAAAAAATTATTAACTGTCAAATGGGTGAAATTGATTGTGATTATATATATATTTTTATACTTATCTTAGAACCTTTATTAACGAAACATAATAATGTAATTGATTGTATTAATAATAATTTATAGGCCCTGTGGTTTGATATAAGGGTAATGATATAAAAAGAAACCTTACATAAACAAATAATACAAACCATAATCCAACTGTAGATAGCACAAAGAACAATTAATTCCTCATATACTTTAATATCCTATTGTCGTCTATCGATTAGAAAAAAAATTTTAAAAAGTTATTTAATGATGTAAACAAAATAAAAGTACTCTGGTAGGTACCTAAAATATATCGTTTAGATTGCAGAATAACACAAAATTATTAAAAACTGTTGACAATTGGAATAAATAAACATAAAAATTGTTATAATTTGTCTTTATTATTAGTATAACTATATCTATATAATTACTATCTTACAAGAAGAATGACAAATAATAAGAGACTGGGATAGTATAATATCATATCATAATTAGTACTATAATATTAAATAACTAATAAGGCCCTAAATTAGATTACTTAAATATGCAGTTAAATAACAAATAAAAACTGAACATTTATATTTTATAAGTAGGTTAGGTTACTAACTATATTTTAGCCTACTTATATTTTTTTAAATAATATGACAATTTATCCAAAAATAATTTAAGTTTCATAACCCATAATAGAAAAAAAGTGGGAAGGTTGATTGTGGACATTCCTCCTTCGTCCCTTCGGTCCTCAGAGAAATTAGTGGTTTATTATACTTAAGATTTGATAGCATTGATATTGCATTAGAAAATACAATGTTGAGCGAAACTCAATATATTACAATATGCTATACTGATAATCCATTTCAAAATTTTACCACGTGTGTAAATTACAAATATAAATATTTAAAATAAATTTCAAGTTTCTACGATCTAAACTTAATTAATTATCAAGAAATAAAACAATCAAACCGTAATTTTGCCGATTTTTAAGAACTTTTACTTTAAAAGCATATAAAAAAAAATTGTTAGTCACGATTATCAAAAATATTGTGTAAAAACATTAATTATTATATATCTAATCTTCAATAAAATTTTCAAACCAATAAACCAAAAATTGCAGGAAATATTAAACCTTTTTGGAAAAAAAGCCAAAATTCTATACTTAGTCAGAAAATCAACCATTCGTTTCTAATTTTTTTCTTGTAATGAAGTTCACCAAAGTTTATACTCAAAAAAATTAAAAATAACAGAAACCGAAATTTTGCCGATTTTCTGCTATTTTTTTGGTAGTTTTTCCTCTCCCAAGGAAAAACTTTACAGAAATTAGAAAAATGAGGTAAATAAAGTACCAACTAGACGCGATTTGCTACCCTGCATACCCTACTTGTAGATTATTTTTTCTACCCGTAAAAGTGTTGTCATACATAAAAAAAAAAAATTAAAAAAACATCTTTGTAATACGTTTATCAATACGTTCTTTGCTTCGCTCAGAATCTAAAATGCATCACAATTCATCATATTATATATTATAATTATTATTTGAAACTATTGGGAATATATATATATATTTTTTTTTGACTGTATTTATTATAAAACATTTTCGAAAATTAAAACAGGATTGAATTATTAATATATCTATTAGCGAATATTTCAAAGTCTTGTAAATAAATAAGAGATAAAGGAGTACATACCTAAATAATTAAATTACTTTCTTTTTTCTTTTTTAGGTATCCTTAACAGGCATTAATCACTAAAAAATTAGAATAGTGACAATTATTTTTATTTAGTGAATAATAGAAATTATTAAATTAATATTGATAAATACAAGTACATTTTCATAGATGAATTTATTATTAATTTAACTTTAACTATACATAAATTATATTTAATACTTATTTATTAAATTATACTCAATCGCTAGAAAAAGTTTTTAGTTATGTATTATATCAAGTTAGAATAATGATATGCCAATGATTAAAACTAACTTAATTATTACTTATTAATGAGCATTTCATATTGCAATTTATAAAATATTATAATAAGATACAGTTTGTTTGTTTTTATTGTATATGAAAATAATTTCATAAAAAACTAATACAAAATAAAACAATAATTTAATATAATAAAATATAAATACTATCTTCACAAATATTACATGTAATTTAATAATTTGTATAAATATTAAAAAAACATTTAATTCTAATTTTTTGATTTATTTGTGATTATTAACTAATTATATTTTTAATATGTATTGATTACCCTGTCAAATAATATTAAATTAACTTATCAAATTGAAAACAAGCTTGAGAAATAAATACTTAGTTTAGCTTTAATAATTAAATTAGCAATAATATTATTCATCAAATAATTTAGCAAAAACAACAATTTGATTTTTATTAATAAAATATACTTTGAATTATAAATAATACACATATAATTGACATAAATCACATACACAAATATAGTCTATAACTTGAATACCCTTGAATAAATTTAATAAACCTTAAACAAATTTAAATAATATTACTATCTATCCACTGTAATATAACTGGAGGTAGTCTGTAATAACTATTTGAAGCTGCTTTTATTTTATCTAAGTTGATTGAACATTTGTACAGCCGATATTCTTTTAAAACATTTTTGTTCTCAATAGTTGCTACAGGTAGTATTAATTGCATAATCTAAATGTTTGTATATAAACATTCATAATTTAATTCAATACCATAAAAATAACAAAATTAATATAATATTAATAAAATTTACTAACTGATATTCTTTCAAATGCTTTTATAACAACTTCTCTTTTAGTCAAAAGCAAAGTTGAATTTTGTGATGCAAATTTACAATAACGAGCATATATCATTTCAAAATTAAATGGCTCTTTATCATAAATATCTGAATGATGGCAAATTGAAATCATTAAACAAAATTCTAATACCGATAATCCTGTAGAAAAAATGTTTTATAAAAAATTTTATCTTTTAACTGATGTCAATATTTTTTACCTAGTAAGTTGACAAGAGTTATATCTTTTACATACAAAGTATTGTAGCTATCAATCAAATATTCTACTGTTAACATATTATCTTTTGATAAATGTGAGAGAGCCAAAAACTGAAAACAAAAAATATTGATATTTTAATATAAAACAAAATATTCAATATTTTAAATACGAACAATAATCATATTTAATTTTGTATTGTTGTTGCTTAATTTCAATAGATCCTTTGATAGATTTTTTATACGTTCATCTGATATCAACATGTCAATATTATTGTTCCAATTCTTTCGAAAGTCTGATTTTACTTTACAATTTGTACTTATTGTAAGTAAACATTTTAATCTCTTTAATAGCTGACTAGATTCCGTTAGTGGTTTTAACATAATAAAATTATGAGAAAACCGGGATTTTACTCGTTTTTCAAGTAACTCAATAACATCAATACGAGATGTTAAACCAATAATACATAATGGATTCTACAATAAAAACAACTGTTAGATAATTAACATATTATTATTTAATAATAAAAAGTACTTGCATGTTGAGATTGTACTGCATCAAATAAATTGTATAACAATGTTTGTTTAGAATGAGTTGAAAACATATCAAACTTATCTAATATTATAATAATTGATTTTGAAGCTGTTCTGTTTCCTGCTTGAAAGCTTTCCAATAAAAAAGTTAAATTATCTAAATAAAATTACTGTTATTAGTATTAGTACAACACACATATATATAAATAACTTACAAATTAGTAAACAAAAGTTTTTTTAAAAAAAAAACAATGTAATTAATTATATTATAAAATATAGTGTATTATAATATAATATAATTATATATTTTAGTTATAAAACAATTAATAATTATTTGAAGTAATAACTTTGTGATGGATACTTGTAAAATATAATTAATTGTTTTAATAATTAGTAATTTTAATAAAAATACTTAATATAGTTCATAAAAATTTTTTTCAAAAGTCATGAAATATATATAGGGCTTTTATGGTAAGAATGGCAATCCTTAAAATATCTTCATGATTAATAATAATATGTAATTAACAACATTTTTGGGTTTGCGTACTAGCAAATAGATACAATCTATAATCAATGGTACTAGTACAAAATAAATATACACTGGTATATTTATTTATATACCATAAATGGGCAACTACAATTTAACTTGGGCAAGTGTTAAAAAAAAACTTCAAATAGATATAATTAACAAAAAAATGTAAAATACGAAATAAATTATATATAAATTACAAATATAAATTATTTAGTGTTCATTGTTCAATAGCAGAATCAAAATAATATATTGAAATATAATTGATAGACTTTTGGTCTATATTTTGCACAATATATTACATAATATACAATTAAATTAGTGTGTTTATTGATAAAAACAATGTCCACTGAAGAAAATACCCAATATTATGTTTATTAAATTTACATATATCTATAAGTTCAGTAAAGAAATACTTGCACTATTTTACCTAGTTATTCCTATGAATACTGTATGAATTGAATCTTCTATGGTTAACTCTTATGTTGATTTTTTTATGTAATTAGTTGCAATAATTAGGGAAAAATGTTTATTGTAATTACACCTTTTGTAGAATATTAATTATATTCGACATATAGAAAAATATAAATAAATTTCAAACATTTTTAAGCAATTCATAATTTAATTTTAAACATTTGGTAAAATATAAATTTTACAGAAAAGTTTGAAAAAAAAAAATAATAAACAAATTGAAGAAGTACAAATTCATATATGGACTTCAATTTAAACAAAATTTACTTTTGTATCAGAAAAAAATCCTTAATTAAGGTATCAAAATAATTGGAGATATATTTCAAGTATAAAATTTCACAGATACAATGAGCGTTAAACTCACACTTCTTGATACAGTTAATATGAAGTATACAAGTCGGTCAGTTAGCTTATTCAGTTAATGTAAACACATTCCAATACCAAATTGGCTCCCTATTATTTTTTTCAAATCTAAAAGAATATTTAATATTTCATTGTTTCAATTATTATTATTTTTTTTATTACAATAAAATCCATTCTCTTATATTAATTTTTAATACATTTAAAAGTTTGAACTTGTTTTAAACATAAAATAAAAATACTAGGTATTTTAGTCATTCTTTAATTTATAAAATAAGAATTTTTTTTTTGCTCGTTTTTGTCCAGGTAAGGTTAGTACTGCTCACCTCTTTTGTCCAGATGACATACTACTGTTATAAATATATAACAAATATATTTTTTAATTACTAAATATTACTAAATATTAAAGTGTTTGATTTATTTCAATTGTTCTTTTATTTAAAAAAATATCTACAAGTTATAATTGATGAACATGTTTCACCAAAAAAGCATCATAGGTTTCGTCATTAATTATAAAAACTTTTATAATAAATGGTTTAATACTCCAGTTTATAGAACGAGAAGTGTAATAATAATAATAATAATAATAATAACAATAACATTTTAAAATTTTGTATCAGTTATTAGGTTAAGTTTATAAAGTAAAATAATTAAGTACATTATGCTTAAAAATAAATACAAACCAGTAAATGATCCTTCAACAAAAGCTCCTTCTAAGTTGTCCATTTGAAGTTGCTGTATAATACTTTTAAGTGCCAAATTATCATCTGTATGTATAAGACCATTTAATAACACACGTGTATGTGATTCTGGTGAAAGTGTTTTTAAAACTGAATCCACTAACTATAAGAAAAAATAATTTAAGTTTAATTAAAAAAAAAAAAAATTGTAAAAATTGTAAGCAAATTTAATTTGAATTATGTTACATAATTTTAATGCAAACTATGTATATATTAATTATTTCTATATAACACAGAATAATAATAATAAAAAATTAATCAATTATTATTAATGCTGGACAACCAAGATGAGTTTGAATGACCATCAAGGTACTGTTAAGCATTCTAACATTCTAAAAATACTGGTTAATTTGCAATTACATTTTATATACCTGGTGTCTTACCAGGTTTGTCCCTGTTAATAACTTTTAATAATAAAAATAACTTTGGATCTATCACATATTTTTATACTCTGAATTTTGCAATCTATTTTTGTGTAAACATTTAACATTATAATTTTTTTTTTGAGTACCTAAAATAAAAATATAAAATAAAATATTTGATTTCATATTAATTAAAATTTTCAGATAACCAATATATAGTAATAATATTTTTAAAAACTTGAATATTCAATTAAAACAATAATACAGTCCAGACTTAAGGCTAAATTAAAAATAAAAATGTTTATTGTTGGTTAATTAAACATCCAACGATGTAATAGCAAACTGTAAACACTTTAACGATTTTAAATCGTTTTCCATTTAAGATTAATTAGCATTTATTATACTAAAAAATAAGACAATTTTTGAACAAAATATAATGCCACAATTTACAAGGAATAAGAATTGATTATAAAAAATGTATTTTATTTAAATTTTTAAAATTATATATAAGTAAATACTTTATAGAAATTAATTATTCAACTACTAACATTTTCTGAAAAATATCAACTAAAAATATCTATAATAAAATAAAATATCATATAAAATATGCTACAAATCTCAACAGTTTAATTTATATGAATACAACAATTTAATTTTTTTTGAAGTACTGTAAAAAAAATTATGACAATAAAAATTTCATTTGTTTATTTGTTTATATACAAATATATTGTAAAAATTAGATTTAAAAAAAATATATAGGAAGGCTGATTTTAGATGTTCTTTGTCCTTTCAGTACTCGGAGAATTTAGTGGTGTATTATATTTAAGACTTGAATGCAATGATATTGTATTAAAAAATATGATTATGAATGATACTCAATATAATACAATATATTATACTGATAGGTCGTTCCATAAGTTTACCATGTGTGTAAACCTACGATCAAAACCTAATTAGTTATCATGAAATAAAATAAATTAAAATAACAAAACCGTGATTTTGCCAATTTTTGGGATTCTTAACTTTAAAGCTTATAAAAAAAAATTGTCGGTCACGATTTTTAAAATATTTTGTAACAAAATTAAGTAGTATATATAATTAGACTTTGATCAAATTTTTAAACGGATAAACCAAAAATTGCAGGAAATATTAAATATTTTTGGAATAAAGTTCAAAGCTCTATACTTGGCCAAAAAATTAACCAATCCATTCTAAAATTTTACCCACTTGTATATTGCCTATGTGAGTACTCAAAATTATTTTCAAATCTGTATGACCGAAACGCATTTAGTTATCACGAAATTAAAAAATTTTAAATAACAAAAACCGTAATTTTGCCAATTTTCTTCTATTTTTTGGTAATTTTTCTTCTCCCAAAGAAAAACTTTTAAGAAATTTGAAAAATGAGCTAAATAAAGTACCAACTAGATGCAATTTTCTACCGAAAGTATACTTTACTTATATTAATTGGACCATTATTTCTATACAAAAAAGTGTCTTCAAACATATAAAAAATAAACATCTTTGCTTCGCTCAGAATCTAAAATGTAATAGATAAAATGCTATTGAAACTAAACCTGGTAAGACCCTTGGTATATTTGTTGGTTGTATGCGTTGAAAACCATTAAAAACATTATATTTTCCTTCAAACTATAAACCAATTTCTTTGCAGGAGTGGTATATTTAAGGAGGGTGGGGGTCAACAGGGTTTAAACCAGAAAAAAAATATTTTGGTTCATTTTTTTATATTATAAAAAACAGGTAAAGGGGAAAACCTTCATAAAATCTTCCAAAAATAATCTAAACCCCCAAATAAATTCCTAAGTCTGCTTTTGTTCTTAACAAATTACCAATGATTTTCCACATTTATTGGGCCCAAATATTATCACAGAATCACTTTCTCCAAAATCAGTAGTCTTTTTAACTATTTGCAAAAGTTCTTTTTGTTCATCATCAAATCCATACAGTTGGTCATTTAAAATCAATTTTTTCTTTATATTTTGGATACAAATACCAATATCTGTTTCCATAATCTAAATTTAAAAAAAAAAAAAAAAAAAAAAACATTTAATTAAATTAATATATTAAACATTAATATATTACATAAATAATAATATATATAGAAATGTATTTTATATATAAATTTCCATTACTCTTTAATACATAAGCTATTTAATACCAATGTGACATGATTATAATTTGGTAACTTCTTTAATTATAAATTTGAAATTACCTACATATTTTATACTAAATGATTAATAGAATAAAAACATACAAAATTAACAATACTATAAGAATTATTTTGTTAAATCATATTTCGACAAATATTTTAAGTTGTAAAATAGTTATAAGCATAAATCAAATAAACAATATTATAGTTACTTATAGTCAAGATTTTTTATGTTTACAACAATCAACTAGAGTAACTCTGTTAATTATATATTTACTGTATATTATAAACAAAGTTATTTTTCTTATAAGCATAATGATATCAATAAACAAAAACCAGGTTTCTAATAAAATCAATCAATAATATGACCATTAATAGTTTTATAACTCTAAAAACAAATAATACCTATTCCAAATAAAGTAGTTTTAATTATAATTATAATTTTTAATTCTATATCATACTTATAACAGCAAAACTTCTATAACAAACTGCTACTAAAACGTAGGATAGAAATATTTTTCTGAGTAGTTTGAAGTACGACTGACCATAAATTACTTGAACGCAAGTAACAGGACAGAAATAAAAAATGAATGTTTATATTATGTAAAGAAGAAAGGATTAGAAGTGTCAATAAAAACTAGCTGTCTAGTGTCTAGAATATTTATGTTATTATGAATGTTTTTTTCTATCAAAATCAAAATATTTAAAGGCGCCAGACGTCGAGACTTGAGATTTACGAGATTTTATTGGTTATTATAATAATAATTATATCGATATTTTTGTTGACATTTTGGCGGTAAAAGAGTAGTGATAACAGACATAAAATGATTGCCATTATCAGTTAGTCTTATCACGCGTAAGTTGGTGTCACTGCGTTCTCACGTACATATGGTTGAACGCAAAATGGCGTTCCCTGAAATACATAGTGTTTTGCTACGCTACCGCTACGGAGCTGTGGCGCCATCATCCAGTCGCCCCTCCAATTGTCGTGCGTCTGTCGGTATTGTTTTTTTTTTGTTTCCGTAAAATGTTATTTTGTTTTTCCGAACAAAAAAAAAAATAAACAAATAAAAAAAAAATGATCCTTGCTAATTTGAAAATCACTTATTAAATATTCATTGGGTTCTATTTATTTTTTTTACAACACGGTGTGGCGTCGGATGTATAATGGACGCGGACGTATCGAAAAGGTAAATGTTTTATTAAACAAAATATGTGTCGACGTGTGGCCCGACGTGCGTATTAGGACAACCTTCACTCTCACCGGGGATTTTGTAATAAAATGACGTCGTTATCTATAAGTAAAAAAATAATAATTCCCATTATTGTTCGTTCTCAGAACCGCACTTGCACCACATATTGTTTTGAAGATCTTATTTTGCTACCATGGTCTTTTTTTGAACACGAGTGATCGACTCTGTTCCTACTTCGGTCATCCTTTGTTAGGATTCGTGGTTTAACAATGGTCGGATTTACATTGATTTTGATACGTTTTTCTTCAAACTATCAATATGATCTTCAGTGATCTTAGGTATGCCTTTCTCATTCGATATTTTTGTATAATTAAATTATTTTACTGACTACTGGTTACACCAGATTGTGTAAGATTTACAAAACATAGTGTCTTGATCAGGTTTGGATAATGATTGTATCGGCCCACCAAATTTTAGAATTTTTATCGGCCCAAATACAGTTGGTTGCCATTAAAACTATTACTTTTAAACTTGCATGATTTAATGTTTTATAAATTATTATAATAATTGAACACACATAACTTAATTGACCGCCGAGTTTAACTCTGTAACTTGCCAATCCGGGCCGGGTCTTGATGAATATAATTGTCTGTTAAAGCATCGACATTTTCATTAACACAAATTTTATTGTTCAAAATTATTATTTTTTTATACATCTTGTATAGTTTCTAGGTTTCATGTTTTTATACGTATTATAAATTACCTATCTATAATAATTTGTATTTAAACATTCTTATCAAACATCAGATTTTGTTTTTTAAATCTAACATATTACTACTACATTATATATTATATGAATCTTTAATTTAAATATTTTATTAAATTAATTTATATTTTAATTTTTCAATCTTTTTATTTTAATAATAATATCTACCTATTAAAGTGGTTTTTTTAAAAACTTAATTTATCCCGTCTACCTATACCTATAATATATATTTATCATGTAAATAGTAATGTTATTAAAGTCAACTGTTAAATCTTTAATAGATTTTATTATAAGTATTACATTGAGTAGGTACCTAGGTGGTTATTTTTTTTATAATTTATTATTATAATATTCTATTACAGGGTTAAAAAGGGTTTAAAATAAATACTTCAGTTTTATACATATTTTATTTATTTAGGTTATAGTTGGATTATTTATTTATCTATTAAAAATAAATTATATAACACAAAAATAACTAGTCCAGTTAATATGTTTATATATATGCTAAAGTTAGTTGTTAACAATCTTTAATTTTTGTAATATCATTTAGTACATTAATTATTTAAAAAAAAAAAATGGATAATAGATCTTAAATAATAACTAGGTTGTTACTAATTAATTATAATTATCTTATTTAGTATAAATTGATACATATATAGTTTAAAAAATTACAATACTTATTTTATTATTTATTTAATAAATAAATATCAACAAGTGATATGGTGTTTATTTACAAAGATCATTATTTTGTACATTAAATAAGCTTATTATTTTAATTTATTTTTAAAGATTCATTGTGTTTAATACACAATATTACATTTAGTACTTGCTATACCTATAATTTATAAAATATGTTTAAAGAATTTATTTTATATTGAACAGAAAAAAATATTTCTAATATAGTTTTTATTTTTTTGTAAAGAAATTAAGATAAAATTTAGTAAAATATTAATTTTATGACTTATTTATGCTATGGACTTTTATAATCTGTAGATTATAAAATGCTTTATATATGTACCATAAAATAGTAATTTAGAAATTAAAACTTATTGTAATTAAATGTTTTAATTGTGATCCATAATTCTATTGTAATTAAATAATAAATAAGTACTATCTACATTACAATTTTTATACCTGATGCAATTTATTACATTTATATTTTTAAAAAAATATTTTTAGGATGAACTAAATTGATGATGGGTTTCCCTAGTTCTGGTACATCTACGTGAATGCTATCGTTTTTTTGTCTTGAAGAATTAATTTTTGATCCTGAAAGACTTAATTTCTTTTTTCTTTTCCATTCTATAAATTAAGTTATCCTTATCCTGTCTGCTCAATTAAATTTTATCAATGGCTGATCAATTGAATGAAACCAGTACTGCAACCCCTGATCACAACAGTGGTAACTGGCCAAATACAAAGCTACCAGCAGATAGTGATGTTTCTGATGAGGTTTCTAATGGCCAAGAAACTCATAGTTTTGCTGATATATTAAGCACTGCATTCACGGCCACTGGACCTGTGCCAAGTCCACCTGCAGATACTGAGGCTAACATGCAATTAGGTAATTAAAAACATTGTTAATAATTAAATATTCATATATTGAATTTTTTAAATTTCACTAACAGTTAATGATAATAATAATAATAATAATTTTATTGTTGTTACCTGGTCTTACACTCCCAATTAAATAGAGTAGACTGTTCAGTTAGTTAAAGTTAACTATTGATATTTAAAAATAATAATAATTTATATACAGTCGATGTCTCAAGGATTTGACAAATGAAGTAACTTTGTTTCTATACTATATTTGTTTAATTATTATTATTATATCCCTATGCTACGATTAGGGTAAATTGAATTAATTATTTTGCTAATTTCGAAAAATGAGATAAATAAAGTATCAACTAGAAATAATTTGCTACCGAAAGCATACCCTATGTGTGGTAATCGGATCATTATTTCTACCCGAAAAAGTGCCTTTAGACATAAAATAAAAAATAAAAATATAATATTCAACTCTATTAAATATTCAAGTTTAAAAGTTAATATAAAAAAGAATGTAAGTCACGAAATTTACAAAATATTTTGTAAAAAGATTAAGTAGTATATGATTAAACTCTTGTAAATTTTTCAAATCAATAACCAAAAATTGCAGGAAATATTTTTAGAAAAAAGTTTAAATCTCTATACTTAGCCAAAAAATCAACCAATCCTTATAAAAATTCTATCACACTTGTATATTACCTATATTGATACTCAAAAAAAGTTTCTACGATCCAAATCAAAATTAGTTGGTTGAAAAATTTAAAATAACAGTAAGTAATTTTGCCGATTTTTCACTATTTTTTGGTAGCTTTTCCTTACCCAAGGAAAAACTTAAGAAATTCAAAAAAATGAGGTAAATAAAGTATCAACTAGATGCAATTTGCTACTGAAAGGATACCCTACTTGTGGTAATTGAACTATTATTTCTACCCAAAAGTGTATTAAGACAAAGAAAAATCTTTGTTAAACCAATACATTTCTCACTTCCCTCAGAATCTAAAAATCATTAAAAATAAATAAAAACATTTTAAGAAATTTTAATGTCATTTTTTTTCAATATAAATTTACTAAATAACTATTTTGAATTTAATAAATAGATAAAAAAAATTATATCCTAGAACGAGAGTTATTTAATTTGTCGAACCCTCAAGACTCACCCTATATATATATATATATTATTATTATTTTTAGATATCAATAGTTAAATTTAACTAACTGAACAGTCTATCCCATTTAGTTGGAAGTGTAAGACAAGGTAACAACAATGAATTTATAATTTTTTATTGGAGGTTAACAAATTTTTTTTGATACCACTCATTTTGGAAATAATTTAAATTTTAGCAACCTACAATAATACCAATCCCCCTTTTTTTATTTTGCTATTTTGTGGATCAGTTGCTTATGATAAAACATTAAAAAAGATACATTTTAAAAAACAGTAAATTGTATTTTTAAATTGTTATAATTATTTATTTATTAGTTGGTAAAGAAAAGTACTAGTAGGTATATCATTTTAATTTGAAGAATGTAAATTCCCTATTTTTCATTACTGTATTGATATTCACTTAAACATTTGTTGGCTTGAGATGCAATGAGTTTGACAATATCTCAATTTGCTCCATAATTTGGTTTTGATAACAACCATTGCCAGAATCTTTTCAATAATTATTAATTTAATTGTGCAATGTTGACGTGATCGCAGTTAATTTGTAATCGTCATTCTCATAGATAACGATTTAATAATAATAGTTTTGAACATCAAGGATAAGTAATACAAACACAGAATTATAGTAACACATGTCTAAAAAAAATGTACTATTTAAAAAATAATGCAACCTACAAAAAATATGATAGCAACAAATTTTTGGGCTGCAACTCACAATTTGGGAATTTCTGTTCTTTATGGTTACAGTAAAAAATAAAAATAATAAAATAGGAATTCATGTTCTAATCAATAATGTATGTGTTTAATATTAATAATCTAAAATATGGTTAATAAACTTACAAAGCTATACATTTTTATATTTTTCAGTAATTGTTTAAAAATTATATTTAAATGTATTATATATTACTATAAATATATATCAAACATGTTCTATTCGAAAATTAAAATATAAAACCATAGCTATGTTATTAAGCTTAAGTTTTTGTTTAATTGACAATTAATGTATTTCATAGAAATAGAAATAAACATTTTCTTTATGAAAAATTAAAGAAAAAAGAGAAACAAATTATTCGTACCCAAAACACTTGATTTATCTAATGAATAGAAAAATATAAAACTTAAAATATGTGTTGAATATTTTTATAATTATTTTTATTAGGAAATGATATGGATTATGATCCATTATTTGCGGATGGAAGTGATTTAGAGACTGAAGATACACCTCAAGAGTTTTCCCCGTTAAATTCTGATATATGGCGTTATGGGAATACTCTAATAGAGACACCTTGGTCTGTACCTCGTACAGATGAATCATCCAGTCGAACTGTTAACCATCCAGTTCCTTCTATTCCGACATCATCTGAAATGGGAAGAAAAAGGTATTTTTATTTACTATTTTAAAGATAGGTTGTTTTAATTTATGTTAACTGTAATATCTATATTACTAGATCGTTGTTATCAATTGATAATAACTTGCGCATGAAAACTGGCAAACCTGATACAAATCGTCCATTAACTTATCCCCGTCATCAAATGTCCAACCATCGTATGTATAGACCACAGCGTTATGGTCAAGATCAAATGTCTTCGTCTGCATATACATCTATGGGGAATCAAGGAAATTATAAATTCAACCAGCGACAAAATTCTCAAATACACACTACTACAGCCCCAAATGATCATTCTATAGCCAGTTCTTCTAATCAAACTAGAATGATTAACCCCCCACAACCATCATCAAGTAAGTTTTTAACTCGGTTAAACTACTTATTTGATAAAAACAAAATTGAAAGTTTATATACTTTATCTATATTATAAGATACAATATATCTTATTTTTTTTTTTTTCTTAGCTGATGAGTATACAATTTATGGAATAAATAATGCAGGAGCACCGCCACCCGGTCGTTTTAATAATGATCCTCGAGGTAGAGCAGAATGGTCAAATGCAATGGATGCAGATGATGATGAAGATAGTGGAATAGAATTAGTTACAGTCAATAATTATCAACAAAGAAATATCAATCAACTAGTAAGTAATTTTAATATTTATTATAACATTATCAAAGGTGTATTTGAGAAGAGATCAATTGGGTTTTAACCCTACCTTCCATATAACTTAAAAATTAATATATATTCTGATATTAATCCATCTTTGGTGGTACAGGATAAAAATATTCCAATTTTCAAATTGTCATTTAATTGTTATTTATCATATAATAATTAAACTTTACATTTAATATGTTAGATATTATTCTTATTATGTTATTGTATTTAGTTGATAAAATAAATTAATACTTTAAAATTATAATATAAACCAATCTGAAAATACTTTTTTTTTTCAATAGCCAACTGGTCCACCTGTAGTCGATTTAACTCAAGAGTCTGAAGACGTCATAATCCATAATGATCCGGTATTAAATCATTCAAGAACGTCTCAAGCTGATTTACCAATGGGCCATACAATGTTTGGTCGTTACCCAATTATACAACCACAACGACAGTATGTTGGTCATTCTGCTATGCGTTCTATGCCTACTTATAGTCAGCAATTTTCTCATAATCCGTCCCCCCAACATTATCGCAATGATGTAATATTCATGGATCAAGCTCCTCAACCTCCTTGTGTACATACAGCACACCCACCACCGGGTACTCCAGGATGGCCACCCCCATGTAATCAGTGTCATAATACCTCAAGAGTTGTATTTGGAATGGGAGGTAGTCACATGCATCCAGCACACCATCATCATCATGGTATGATGACTTCACATCCAATGACTCCATGTGTAACAACTTCTAGTGTACCTTTATATCATCAAAGGTTATGGTATAACCAACATAGAATACAAGAAATGCAAAGAAGAAGATTGGATATAATGAATAAGTAAGATAATTTTATAAAATTTATATTAAATTATATTAAGATCAAATGGGGTAAGTGTGATAATTATAAATTATATATTTTTAGCAGTTAAAGCATCATTACCTTAATTTTTTATCAATTTAAAAAAATAATAATACAAATAAAAAATAAAACTGATTTTATGACTTCACAGTAGTACTGTGCGATCATTAAGAAGCATACAACCTCCAGTTCCATGCATGCAGGGATATCATCAACAACCCCCTCAAGCAACACCAGTTCATCCATCAATTCAAACAATTCATACAGTGTTGCCTCAACCACAACAGCCAAATGTGTTCAGCCGACCAGAAGTAATTACTTCACGTAGAATTGGTCCTACTGCTGTTATTGTAAGTACAATTTATTTTCCTTTTAAAATCTAATAATTTTTTTCCTACATCAAGATGATGAATACAGAGTTTAGAATTTCTTATTACAAAAATAATAAAAACAAAAAACATTATCAAATTTTGAAATTTGCACTGTTTTTGTAACACTAAATTTTATCTTATTGTATAAATTTAAAAGATTTAACACAGATATGAATTAATTTTTACCTACACACAAGACTATAATAAGTTTATAAAACAGACAGTCAACTACTTTGATAAACGTTTCTAAAGTAGTCGCAAAAATAAACTTACTAACCTAACAACACTCAGTCTGTTAGCATAGTAACTAATTTAATGTGTATAATATGGACAAAAATTAAGTTTTGATTTAAAAAGAACTTATGTGGTTCATTACCACAATGATTAGTATATCTTATATAAATATGTATTTGTATAACTTTATTAATTAAAAAAAGTGGGAAGGTCGATTGTGGACGTTCCTCCTTCATCCCTTCGGTCCTTGGAGAAATTAGTGGTTTATTATAATTATTAAGATTTGAATGAAATGATATTGCATTAGAAAATACGATTCTGAGCGAATCTCAATATATTATACTGATCCATTCCAAATTTTACCACGAGTGTAAATTACATTTGAAAATATGTAAAATAAATTTCAAATCTCTATGATCAATATTCAAAGAGTTATCATTTCATGATAAAGATTATCAGTCACAATTTTCAAAATATTTTGTAAAAAGATTAATTAGTATATGATTAGACTTTGATAAAATATTCAAATTGTTAAACCAAAAATTGCAGACATTATTAAACATTTTTGGAAAAAAGTTCAAACTTTTATATTTAGCCAAAAAATAAACCAATCAATTTAAAAATTCTACCACTAGTATATTACCTATGTTAGTACTCATAAAAAATTTCAAGTCCCTACGATCAAAACTCAATTAGTAATAAAAAAATAAAAATAATGGAAACCGTAATTTTGCTAATTTTCCTCTTCTCAAGGAAAAACTTTTGAGAAATTCCAAAAATAAGCTAAATAAAGTACCAACTACATGAAATTTGGTATGGAAAAGGTATTCTATGTGTGGTCATTGGACTATTATTTCTACCCGAAAATATGTTTTCATAGATCAGAAAAAAAAAATTTCAGTCACAATTTTCAAAATATTTTGTAAAACTATTAAGTAGTATTTTATAAGGCTTCTATACAAATTTTCAAACTGATAAACCTAAAATTGTAGATAATATTAATTTGTTTTGTAAAAAAGTTCATAGATCTATGATACCTATATTAAGCCAAATAATCAACTAATCAGTTCCAAAAATTTTATGACACTTGTATATTACCTATGTCAGTACTCAAATAAAATTTCAAGTCCCTACGATCAAATTCCAATTAGTAATCACAAAATAAATACAAAATTATGGAAATCGAAAGTTTGTCGATTTTTTGATAGTTTTTCTTCTCATAGGAAAAAAAAATTTTAAAAATTCGAAAAATGAGCTTAATAAAGTAGCAACTATAGACACGATTTGCTACTGAAAACATACCCTACTTATGGTAATCGAACAATTATTTTTACCCAAAAAAATGTTGTTATACATAAAAAAAAAACATCTTTGTAGAAATAATACATTCCTCGCTTCGCTCAGAATCTAAAAGTAAATTATTTTATTTATAATCAGCTTTACATTACATTCTTAAAAGAAAATTGAATATGGATAAATCGTTGATTAAATACACCTATGATTAATTTAATTTAAGTACACATACTTACATAAATACATTATTAAACAATCTAACAATTCGAAGATTTATAGAAAATCTTAGAAATTTAAATCTTTATTATTATAGTCTTCATGATTATAAAGTTTGTTCATTAAATTAAAATTATATGTAGTTGATAAATGTAGAAAATCGTATTATCTCTAAGTTTCTTTGAGCATTATTCCTTCATTTACTTGTTTTGGTTACTTGACGTTTCTTAATAAATTGTAATTAGTGATTTTTAGTGTTTTTATTTACTTATTTATATAAAGTATCAAAAAATCCAGCAGAACTTCTTCGTTTCAATAATATAAACAACAATTGTTATTTAATTTAAATTTTTTAGACTTTATCACCGCCTACGGATGGAATAGAACAAGTACCTTCTACTTCATTACAAACTGAAATTGTGGTCCAAAGTGGTTCTTCTAGGTATTTATTCAATTTTAATTAATTTTCCTCATTTTATATGTTTTTTCTTTCTAGTGATGGTGGTCATCCTCACATTCATCATTACTATAATTATCACCCACCTGGAGGACCAGGTAGAATGCATCATGTACGCATTAGTATTGGAGCGCCGTCAGGCACTATTGTTAATGTAAGCTGGCAATAATTTTATTCTATATATATAAAAAAAAAAAAAATATATGCTATGTAATATTATGAATGAATATAAATCTAATAAAGAATAATATATAGGCAACTCCGGGCTCAACAATACCATCACAGCCAGGTGCTGATATACCTCAGATCTCTCAAATTGGATCATTACCCATGTTAACACGTCATTTGTCGTATCGGCTAGAAGATTATTTACGATTAATGGAACAACGCCGCATACACATGATGAACCGTGGTGCTACTAAAGATATAATAGAAAAAAATACTTTTCCTCATAAATACAAACGTGTAAGTATAAAGTAATAACATACAATATTAATGAACAAGTAAATTAATAATGTATTTGTTGTGTTAGATTAAGAGATCTTCAGATGAAATGGAAGATAACACAGAAAAATGTACTATATGTCTTTCCGATTTTGAGGATACTGAGGATGTTAGGTATACAATGAATTAATAATAATAAAAATAAAATAAAAAAATATGCTAATTGATAAAATGTTAATATTACAGACGTTTGCCATGTATGCACTTATTTCATATTGAGTGTATTGATCAATGGTTGTCGTCTAACAAACGGTGTCCTATATGTCGTGTAGACATTGAAACCAAAGAAACAAAGGATGCTGCTGCTGGCTCGCCTTTGCCAACTGACACTTCATTCATTGTACCAACTTGACACGGAGAATTGGTGGTTTTGCCACCAGCTAATTCGTGTTCCACTTCTTCTCGTTGAATTATGTGCAAAAGAAATAGAAGAAGAAAGAATGCGCCATTTTGCTGTAGTATTCCACTGCTATATATCATACTTCTAAAGGTTTTAATGGAACCTGTTAATAATACAATTTGTTACCCTCACCATACACTTTAGGGTCTTGCGTGTGATAAAATTTGAAAGAAAACAACCAGTCACACTAGTGTGCGCGAGCTTTTCCATTCATAATGTGATAATTTTTATTTTTTTGTCTAGCAATTTGCATGTTTTTGTTTTAGTAGAACTTATCTTTTGTGTTTTATCCATCATACAATTAGTTCTCTATACTACCCCTGCCTTTATTAAATGTAGTGGGTGTTTTTTAAATGTTGGAGATTTTTAAAACTATGTGTCTTTTAAATAGTATTATAGACTATCCACCAAATAGAGTTTTATTTTTTAAACACTTACATAAAAACAAATACATAATCTTTGTTAATTTTAAGAAGAATAATGTTTGTATTTTATTTCTTCTTTGGAATTTCGTTTTTTTTAATTTTTTTTTTTTAAACTAAATGTAATTTATTCAAGATTCTTTTTCATACTTTGACAATATATACTACTCACTTTGTACAAAATTTAAAACAAATAATTTGTTTGACTTGTTATTGGAAGAGTTTAACTTTTGAATCCATTTTAAATTTAAACGCTCATTAATATTGAATCGTGTAGTTTTTACGTAATATTATTTATATTATATATATATATATATATATATATATATTATGATTATTAGCATTTAACTTTTATCTTTGGGCCCCCTTATTATTTAAAAGAACTGCACGAGTTGAGTTTAAAAACATATCCTTGAGCTTTTTTTTTTTTTTGTTTTTGATAACTAATTCATCAACAAAATAAAATTAAAATTGGTCGTGAGTTTCTTGTTGTTCGTAGGATATATATTTAATTATATATATTTAGTTTTAGATTTTATTTTATTTTTATTATTATAAAATATTATTTTCTATTTTTAATTAATTGTGTCACACTTATCGAATTTACCCTACATACCCTAAGTACCTGCAATACAAACTATTTAAAAGTAAATTAATATGTATCAAGTTTTAACTATTTAGTATTGATCGCTTTATATAAAATAATCTTTTGGATACACATACTCACAAATATTTATAAATATAAACATATATTTTTATCATTTTAACAAACCATTGTGAATAAGTGAATAATTTATTAATAATTAATAATAGACTTTTATCGATAAATATTTGTAAACATTAATAATTTCATATTAAATTTAAATTATCAATAAAGTATATCGAAATAATATTAATGTTATAAATACTTCTATATTTATGTTTGTTTTCGTCAATATTATAAATAACGCTACAATTTAGAGAATTATCAGCTATTATGCATATTTTACTACCAACTGTTAGCCATTTTGCATTAAATATAAAAATGATTTCTTTTGAACTCTGTGTGAATATTATAATTTCTGTTGAGTACTACCGTTCCCTTTTCTTTTTTATTGATCTCTTTAGTTTTTAAGCACATTCGGATAATAAATTAAAACTTGCGGCGCAAAATCTCACAATTATATAATTTGATATTGATAGCCAATATATACAAGTAAACCACCATATTTTCTCCAACTAAACTAATACTATTTTTTTTCATTTTTTTTTTTTTTTTTTTTTTTGCAAGTGTATTGTGATAACTGAAAACTCTTAACAAAATTGTATGTTTATTTCTTATTATTATGTAACATTATTTTTATTATTATTATTATTATTATTATTATTATTATTATTATAATTATAATCACCTCTTCCAATTTCCATGTGAATGACAATGTTGCTTTATTATTATACATAATTATTTTTTTTTACTAGACATTTGTATGTATTTATTTTGTTTGATCATTAGGGATCCTCAATGTTTTTCAGATGTTTGTATTATCTGTGTTGTGCAAATATTTCATATTTTATCACAATATCATTTTCATATCCCCAAGCCATCTTGTGTTTGTTTTTATCATTGATATTTAAAACTACAGGTTCTCGTTGTCCAAATATTTTGTTGCTATTATTATAATTTCTATAAATCCTGTGACCTAGGTTAATATATATATGTATACACACTCCTTAAATGTGTTACCACGAATAAGGTATGCTTTTGGTAGCAAATTGCATCTAGTTGGTACTTTATTTAACACATTTTTCGAATTTCTCAAAAGTTTTTCCTTGGAAGAAGAAAACCTATCAAAAAATGGCGGAAAATCTGCTAAAGTACAGTTTCTGTTATTTTAAATTTATTTCATGATAATTAGGTTTTGATCATAGGAACTCGAAAATTTTCCAGAGTATTTACATAGGTGTTTTTCTCTTTAGAGAGAAAAATGTGTTAATGATTGGGTGATTTTCTGACTAAGTATAGAGCTTTAAAACTTTTTTCCAAAAATGTTTAATATTTACATGCAGCAATTGTGTTTATGGTTTGAAAATTTTAATGAGGTCTAATCATATACTATTTAATCTATTTTTAAAATCGAAGTTGACAATTATGAATATTTTTGTATAATTGAATATTGTTCTTTTTTTGTCTGAAGGCACTTTTCGGGTAAAAATAATGGTCCAATTACCACAAATAGGGTATGCTTTTGATAGCAAATTGTGTCAAATTGGTACTTTATTTAGCTTATTTTTCGTATTTCAGTTTTTCTTTGGAAGAAGAAAAACTACCAAAGACCGAAAAACATCAAAATTTACGTAAATTAATTTTAGGTATTTTATTATAACCAATGCAATTTGAACGTGGTTTGTATTTTTTTTAGTTTCCTCATAGGTAGTTTACACACGTGCTAGTAAACTTATGGAATGACCAATCAGTAATTTATTATATTATATTGAGTTTCGTCCAGAATCATATTTTCTTATGTAATATCATTGCATTCAAATCTTAATTACAATAAACCACAAATTTTTCAGATGACCGAAGGGAAGATGAGGTACATACAAAATTGACCTTTCCAATTTTTTTTTTCAATCTACCTTGATTTTTCGTATAGTTGATATAATTGAGGATCCCTAAAAACCACCATATTATATTGGTCATAACAGAGATTAAATGAATTAGATCTTGTTGCATACTATTTTCATGTATATGGTTATAACAATTGATGATTTGTATATAATATGAAAAATTGCATGATCTCCTTAATCAAAACAGTTAGAATGCGACATTGTTAAGTATTCATTTACAATCAAAAAAATACAATATAATTAAAAAATAATTTGTTTATTTAAAAAAAAAACAACACTTATACAGCCATACACCACAATTATTATATAAATATATATATTATAAATAGAGATGTAACTGAATGCATTTTTTCGTTATTGTGAACATCTTACATAGGTATGGTAATTATATAATAATATAATACCTTTGGAATAACATTAATAATAATTTAACTATTTTTGTTTGTTCATTACTAATATGCTCAGAAAAAAAAAATACAAATACAAATAGTTTGTTTTTCACCTATAAAAATTAAATATATAATTGGTGTTATTTATTTAAAAAAAATAATTAGTAATGAAACAAGTTTATTATATTCTTTGTAACTTTTAATTTGGTCGTTGGCTGAAGTCGGTGTGTTAATGCTTCTTAATTATTATTTTTGTTTTTACTTAATTTACTTTTCTGTAAGCTTGTTTTGTCTTAGTTTAGTCCTCGTCCTCACCAGACTCGGATTCTGAAAATAAACAAAGATTGTTATTGTAATGTTAATGATAAAAAAAAATAATTCACTAAAAAATAAAGATTATTAGTTTTAAAAGAATTTTAATGTGTAACAATATAAGTTTAATCATATTGAAAAACATAACTTGTATCAAAATGACAAACAAGTTGAAACAATGTTGATGTATAATAAATAATTTTAAAACATCAAGAGTTAGCTGTAATCTGAACTCTGTAGTTCCATGCCAATTCAAAATTAAAACTTTAAATATTAGAAGTAAATAAAAAGGATGATATAAAAATTTTTTTGGGTAGTCCCCTCTTAATAATTATACTAAAATAAACTAACCTCACAATTATAAAATTATATTTTAAAATGGTTTAATAATATGATTATATATATATTTTATAATATAAATTGTTTAAATTACATTTTACTCTTTTTTTAATCTTATGTATTTTACATATTGATACATCCAATGAAAAAGGTAGTAACCATTTTGTCAATTATTCAGAAGAAGCAAAATAAAATTCAAAGTTAATTTTTGATTCTATTTTTTTTATTTTAATATTAATTTATTATCTTTTTGGAATATATGGAAATACAATCATTTTTATGGTCGATAAAGAAAAAATTATTTATCAGAATGCAGTGTTAAAAGTTGTAACTGAAAAACGAAAAAAATTGAGTTGCTACTTTTTATGTTGGATGTATTGATAAGTAAAATAAGATATTACTTTTTGCTTATTATGTAAAATAACAAACGGGACAACTATGTGGTCACTGCATATAAATTTCACATATAAAATGAGAAAAAAACTAATGTACTAAATCACTAACTCACATCAGTCGCTAAAACAGTCTTACATATTGAAAATGAACAAAATTAAATCGAAACCAGTTCTAATGTATTTAGGCTGGGTTGCATAAAATCTGTCTGTAAATTAGGTACCGACTCTGTAGTTAACTAATCGATAACATTTTAATGGATGTTTAAATTGTAAAGAGTGTTGCATAATTGAATTATAATCTATAAAAGTTTTCTATGGTTACCAAAACAGTAAACGTATACCACAGGTACAGTGATATTTTGATAAGTTGATAAACAATATTAATTATAGGTTATACAAATAATATTATACAATTTACAAATGACAAACATTGACATTTTGGCAAAAACACAGATAAATTTTTATATCATTAATATAACCATAGAATAATATAATTATTTTCTACGATTAACCGATCTGTAAAATTTACTGAACCAAAATCGCATCTATAAGTTATAGGTTCAGTAACCGATTATTTACAGATCCATTATCTTTATGGGACGTTCAAGCAACACTTAATCTTATTTACTCAACCGTTAGTCCATTAAAGTTTCGGTAAGTTGCTATTGAACGTTATGCAACCCGGCCTTATTTTTATATTATTTGAGGTTAATGTAATACTAAGATATATATCTATATATATTTATATTTAATATAAAAAAAGGAAAATATTAATATAAATGGGGTCATTATATACCCTGAACAAGCAACAATATAATAATTAGAATTATTGTAAATAACTATATATTATAAATAATTATTATAATACAGAGTTCATTATTTGTTTTAATTGTATGAACATAAGAGGGTGGAACTCAGACGAATATGTGTGAGCACCGAAGGCAACTGTTCATTTAAATTTTATCCCTCAGTTAAGCATTTGATTCTTTGCAATTTTGAACAAAGGTATCACCAAGACTAAGGTTGGTTATAAATTGGTAATACAGTGTTTTATATTAATAATTGAAAATATATAAGAAAAACGAAGTTTCATAATAACACAATTTTAGTTATAAATATTTTATTAAAATAAAAATTATTAAATAGCATTACTATTAATAATGATAAATAATAAACAATTATTATAATACAGCATAACAAAATTTGTTTTAATTGTATGAACATTAGAGGGTGGAACTCAGACGGATATGTGTGAGCACCGAAGGCAACTTGTTCATTTAATTTTATACCTCAGTTAAGCATTTGATTCTTTGCAATTTTGAACAAAGGTATCACCAAGACTAAGGTTGGTTTTATAAATTGGTAATACAATGTTTTATATTAATAATAAAAAAATATAAGAAAAATGAAGAGTTCCTAATAACACAATTTTAGTTATAATTATTCTATTAAAATAATAATTATTAAATAGCATTACTATTAATAATGATAAATAATTAACATTTATAATACAGTATATCATAATTTGTTTTAATTGTATGAACATTAGAGGGTGGAACTCAGACGGATATGTGTGAGCACCGAAGGCAACTGTTCATTTAAATTTTGTCCCTCAGTTAAGCATTTGATTCTTTGCAATTTTGAACAAAGGTATCACCAAGACTGAGGTTGCTTATAAATTGGTAATACAATTTACACATAACAAATTTTATTTTATTAATTGAAAAAATGTAAGAAAAATTTAGTGTTACAATTTTAGCTTTAAATAATTAATATATTATTAGATGAATAATTAGAACTCGGACGGATATGTATGTAAGACCTCGACAGAAATTATATTTATAATAAAATAAATTATATTTGTATCAACATAAGAGGATGAAACTTAGCAAGTGTATGAGCACCGAAAGCAACAGTTCACTTACAATACAATTTATCGCTATTAATCAATTAATACTTCACTTTATCAATAAATCACCATGACAGAAAGATGTGATAACCAAATAAATTTAATTATTGTTAATTACCTTCTTCTGCGTTTTGCAGCCATTCAATAAATTTTTTCATTTGCTCCAAAAATGTTGTTTTACCCTTAGAGTGTCCTTCCTTGTACCATTTTAAAATTACTTCTTCAGTTAACACATCGGCTAAAATAATTAAATTTAGTTAGGTTAATTTTTAACATTTTTAATGATAAAAACATTCACTCACTCTTATAGAAAAGTAAAATAATCTTTTGGAAGACTCTCATGAAATTCATGTTTTCATAGCAGTATTCTTGAACCTTGAGCATGAGTGCCAATTCAGAACGTGCAGTAGTTGAGAAAGCTGAAAACAATGGTGAATATTGCTTTAAATGTTTTAGTGCCTGGTCTGCTAATAGCTCTTCTTTTTTATTCCATTCGACTTGCCTCATTACAACACTCCATACCTTGAACACAAATTATTACTTTTCTTGGTAAAAATATAATAAAATTAATTTATTAAACAATTAATAATTACCAAAACAATAATTTCATGTTCAGGAATGTCATGCTTAGAAGACAATTCTTTGATATTTGATATGATTTCTTTCATATTTTTGTTATCATTAAAGTCATCATGTAGTTGAATTTCTAAGTTGCGTTTAGCTTCTTGACTGGCCTGAGCCAAATGTAACTTAACTACATCACCCAATCCTTTTTCTTCAAATTGTGCACGGAGATTTTCCTCAGTGCGTTTGTTTGTGGGTAAGAAATCCATTAACCGACTTTCAAGCCCACCTTTCTTTAACACAGTCAGTAAATGGGCAACACCTACCTCTTGTTTATATGTTACAAATAGCTCAATAAGAAAATCTAATGCAAGGCCATCTTTAATCAAATGCTCCTAATAATAAAAAAATATATATAATGTTGATTAAAATTAATTACTTATAAATGTACTTACATTAGTTAGCACTTGAAGAACAGTAGGAGGAATTGAACCGTTAGATATCCACAGTGTAGTCATCCGTGCTAATTTAACACGTTCAATATCACTAAAACCTTTAATAAACAGTAAAATTTTTTTCATCTCCTCCTCAAACATCTTTTCCAGATACTTATATCTGCGCATGAGTTTGATGAACACCTGTTCATAGTTTCGCATGGAAACCATGTCCTCGGGCGCCTCAAAAACACATGCATTTGTCTTCCATAATTTGTCACCATCTTGAGATATTGATCCATCCTGAGATATTGATCCTCCCGGAACTAAACATAATATTTTGATAATTATATTCTGTAATACTAAAAATATTCAAAACCTCACCTAAAAGACCTCCGGCGATCAGTATATCAAAGAGGACTTCACCATAGCGACGATAATCAACTTTAGAACCGGCTTGATCGAGGAATTTCCAGATTGCTTCTAGGTCTGTGCCAGCACCATTGAGGCCCCCAAGGATATAGTCCCGGAAGCCAAAAGGGTCGTACTTTTCTTTTTCATCTATTAAAAAAATTATAGTAATTAATACTATCGGAACACTATTGAATCTTAACAATTAACAATTATTATGATAGTTTATGATTCATAATGTTAAGATTATTACAAAAATAAAATAATATTTCATTTTTATTTTAAGATCAAATTTAAATTTAAAATATTTATCATAATAAGTGTTCAAACAACAACTATTACCAAGATTTTTAACTAAACCATAAAAAATTATCTAAAATTTATTACACCACATGTTACATATAAACCCTCATATCACCGTATTATCAATTACCACACTATCCGATAATTTATGTTGTAGACTTAAAAGAAAATTATGTAGACCTTTTGCTTTAGTATCTTTAATAACTAACTCATTTACTGGGTAATTTATACAACCTACTTGTACACATGGTAAATTTATTAAAAAAATTAATAAAGGATAATTATACTTCACAAAAAATAATATAATATATATTATTTTGAAAAAATAGGTATCTCAACAAATAAACTATTATAGTAAATTAGGTAAATTATGTACCTACTTTTATTAGAAATTAAAATATATTTTTAACTGATTAATAATAATCAATAATAAGATGTCATAATACTTGAATTACATACCTTAAATAAAACATAATAATATGTTTTACACAGTTGGATTCAATAAATATTAGTATTAATTTAGTTCTTTTAAAAATCACATTTTATTTTATTTTCAAATGAATGAATAAAACATTTGTATTGTGCGAAATTAATCATTTTTTTCTTTGTTGATTTGATTTATAATTTTGTCCATTAACATTACATTTTCAAAATTATATATTTTTATATTTTGTATGTGACACTGATAGTCTGTTAGTTAGTAATATGTTCTAAATATCAAATATGTTTACCTCTTTTTCTGGTCTTGATGCGTTGACCTGACAATACCGGTTTTTCTGTTTTTTGACTCATACAACAACTTGCTGAAAAATGATTAATATCACTTATTTATGCAATTTGTTTAAATACAAAAAAAGTAAAAGCAATTATTATTATTATTCAAATTTGAATAATAATAAACTTTTAATGTTTATGTTAACAGTATATTATAAGAAAAACATTCAGAAATATAATAAAGATTCATAACAAAAGTATAAAATTTACAAAATCAAGATAGACATACGTTTAATTGATAATCGAAAAAAAAAATTTCTATTTTAATATAAGTTCTAAAATAAAATTTTTGTTTGAATAAATTTGTTTAATTACCTAGACAAATACGTCTACAATATAAAAATGTAATAGAAAAAATAACGCGTTTGTTTTTTTTTCCAAAGATATTAAAAACACCTACCTCGTATATAGGTAAACAATAATACAAATTGGAATTAGTATAGTCTGGTAATTTATGAATGATTCTCAATAGAACAATTATATAAATCATTGATGAAGGTAGATTACATACAAGTAAATACTAAACAGAAAATATTTTTAAAAAAAATTATGAATTTATATAATCTACATACCTAACCTTATTTACCTATCTAGGTAATTGAAATACCTATTATACATTTTTTTTTTTTTAAAAAAAAGATCATCAGATTAGATAAATCAAACAAAATTATCATGGTTGATAGTTTAATAAATTAATTTTTACAAAAAATTAAACTACAAAAGTTGATGAATTATTATCTAACCTATTTCATGTATTTTAATAATTACAAAAAATACTTAGATTAGATTAAGCATGGCTATTATATACTATAAACAATACAATTAATTTTTTTTTTATACATAAAATTGTCACATAACTCAGAAAAATATTAAATAGGTAGGTACAACAAAGATATTTAGGTACCTATTATTAAACATTTTGTATACCAGATTTATGAAAAACTTGTAAAAATATGATTTTTCTAATGATGATTGTTTATACAGAATGCTCATATATATATAATCTTCCTTTTAATAGTTTATGGTTACCTACTTCCAAAAAAAAATATTAATAAAATGAAATTAACGACCTACTGTAAAACAAACGTAATATAGTGGAAATAAATTAGATGATTAGTAGTTACAAATTAATTAAATTGTATTTTATAACTACAAAATCATACAACTTAATAATTATTTAAGATTAACATAGTAAAGAATAGGAAAATATAATGACTGTTTAAATCCATTAACTAATCCAACAAAAAAAATAATAATAAAATAAAATATACCTACATAATGATCATTATATGCATATCAAAGTATCAAAAATAACTATGAAAATAAAGTAATTAGATTAAAGATATTTTTTAGGTCAAATACCTAATTAAAACAAATTCTCACGGGTAGCTTTTAGGCTGAAATTGTTAAATAAGTAATAAATAAAACTGTCATTATTTTTACCTAAAAGAAAGGCCAAGTATAGTTATAACCAAATGAAAATAGGCCACCTGTGTTTTGTACAAGACCTAAGTAAAAATGATTAAATCAATATATATCGATATATAACATAAAAATAACAGCAATGTGTTGAAAATAATAAAACATTCAACAACTAAACTATTTTTAAAAGAAAACAAAAACAATGAAGAATACTTTGAAAAACACTGCAATTGAACAACAATCAATTATTATAGGATAAGTTTATATGATGACATCATAAAAAAAACAGTCAACAGGTAAGAAAGAAATTAATCTTGTGTGTAAACGTACGTACAATTTTTGTAGCTAACCGAATCATGTACGTTAGGTAGATACCTAATATAGTGTAGAGGTACTAAGTATAGGTGATATTATGTTATTCACAAGGAAAATTGACGATCGATATATATTTTTGTATATCAAGTGTGTAGTTCTACATAAGAGAAAGTGAAGCATCATATTTTTTCAAACAAATCTGATAGCGAATGAATGTGAAGAAACCGAGCGTAACTAACCGACGGAGAAATGGTTAGATACATCGAGCATTATAGGCTTACACGAACTATAATATAGAACCCTAACCATGTGACCAAAACTACGGGTAAAGACGGTGTATCCAGACAATTATTTTTTTGTAGAGCACAGTACCGGAGATTTGGTAAACAGAAACCGTTACTGCGGAGGCGGAAATGAGAAACAAGGAAATAATGTCAAGGCCGTAGATGTCACAAGAGTTCGGGGGCGACAATTGTCATTCAAGTGTACTCGCCAACCGTCCCGTGGTAGAAAACACAACATTAGTTGTGACGGCTTTTGGTCAGGGACGAGCGCACGAGGTATCCGGCGGAGGCACGAAAAACATCGTGACGGACAACGCAGGACAAATGTGACAACAGCAACGTCGTCGTGCGCGTATACGCACGGTGTCCGCCACATGGTGGCGGCCATCGCAAAAAAACACCGCCGTGCACGCGTACGCGACACGACAACCAATATTACGTTATGTTATATTATTACATAAGCAGTTTGATTTTACTTACAGAGATACCTGTTGGCAACGCACCGCTGTACTTCAAAACGTGTGAAAAGAGCACGAATAAAAAAAAAACAGACACTGCAAAACGGCAAGTAACAACAACGATCAAGAGTAATGATCGTGCAATTGTTGTATGCGACGTGCGTTGTTACAGTTCCTGGCTGTTGGTTGGCTACACATGACGATTGTCGATCGGTGGGTTAGCGCGGGGGGGGCGACCGTCGCGAAAGATCCGTTTCCGCGGAGGACGGGGCCGCGGGCCGCCGCTTTACTCGAGAAAAACATCTCGGAAGTCCGAATTCGTGGTCTGAAAATTTAAAGTCTAGGTGAAATTTCTTTTTGTCGTTTAATTCGAACGATATGTCATGACATTTTTTGTAGGCGACTCGAAAATGTCGAAAAAAAAAATAATCGTCCGACGCAGTGTTGCCACGTCGGGACTGCCCCGGTAAATTTCAATAACGTGCGTTCGGTTGATACAATATTATCGTATCTAATCGTGCCGGTACGCGACTGAAACTGCGCAAACACGGAACCCGTACCGAATGCCGATGTGGCGACTGGCGAATGGCGATGTCCGATAATCCGATATGCCGATATCGCGTTATACAAAAAAAATATAAAAACGATTAATCTCAATCCCATAATCCATGAGACTATGACTATAGATTAAAAATTAACATAAAATAATATTTATGATAAAGTGTAGTGAATAGTGAATCATTTTATAAATTAATTAACAATGATAAATTTAATTTAATGCGTAGATTACTATAGATTCATGTTCTCGTGGAAAAAATAAAGGTTATATATTCTAGTCTATTGTGGATAGCGACCAGTGGTTGACCAGTCTTGAAGGGGTTTAGTACGGGGCATTTGCCCCCTGAGCTTCAAAATGTCAAATATAATTTTGACAATTTTAAATAATTGTATTGTATTATTGTTTAAATAAGTATTTCATTGATATTTTAACTACTTTGGGTTTATTAGTTTATACATTTATACTGGAAAACAATCTCACTAACAATTATCCATGTGAAACTCCCAACGACTTAATATATTATCAACTGTCAATTTTTGTACCGTATCTGGAATCAATAATTTAATCTATCAAAGAAAGATTTGAAAAAAAAATAATATTGCTTTTTCATTACAGCATCTAATATTATTTATAAAAATAAAAAACGAGTACATTGGGGGTATCAATATTATTATAACTTTTATCAGATTAAAAATTTATTAAATTTTAGTTAAAAAAATTGTAATGATGGGGAAAAATATTTTGCTATGTTCTAGTAAATCCATAATGTCCATAATTAGAAAATCTTAATTTTTCCATAAACTATAGGTCTATAGCCTATAGGTATAAACTTCATCTTTCAGTTAATGAATTTAGGTCTACAACGGTGAAAACAGATCAAATAGCCTATATATAAGACTCGTCATGAAATAGTTAATAGCAAAAAATAAAAATAAATCATTGAACAGTCAATTATATAGTTTGCAATAGAAAAACCGCGGAAACGCGGTACGGTACCTAGCCTATTTATTTAGTATCATATTCAGCACTTTATAATATGTATTTAATATCGGATGACGGGCAGTGGAGTTAGTCGCCTGATTGGCGATTACTGTACTTATATAGGTATTAAAATTAATATCATTATGATCTGTAACGATATGTGGATCTGACAAAGTCAAAAGATTATATTATATTTTTACGTTTGACACATTTTTATTAACATTAATAAAATAAACAACAAATTGGCGACGAAAAATAAATAAATATTGATATATTTTATGGTTATTTTTGTATCAATAATTTTTATCTAAGTTATTATTTTATAAAAATATTAACTTAAAAATAATTATAAGTAAATTATTTAAAATATAATTTTTTATAATTTAATTCGCCGTAATGGAACGTTGGTATTACAACAAAGCGATTACAGTAAAATATATTTATAAATTATAACAAATAAACAAAATAGTAGAGTGAATACAATTAATAATAGAATAGTAATAACTAATTAGGCAGGTACGTAGTTAGGTTTTTCTTTAAAAAAATATTCTAACTTTAACTACTTAGAAATTAGAAGTTTTCATCAGCTCCCGATAGGTACTTCTTCACAAACTTGTAATATGGTCGTAAATTGTATAGTTTTTAATAAAAAAAAATTAATTTAAATAGTCTGCATACTTAGGTTAATATAGAAGGCAGAGGCGGCTTGATCATGCATTTTGTGGTTCACTGAACCACCAATAATTTTGGGGTGGGTGTCTTTTAATAGATGTGGACTTGGTTTAAGTTACCTGGTCTTAGGTGGTAATATGAAAATGATAATTTGATAACCAAGTCATTGCTAGCAGCAAATAGATACAATCACCAAAGATTGAATAGCATACATAACGTGACCATACGTCCCGCTTTTGAACGATGTGTCCCGCTGTCCCCAACGATCCCAAAAATGTCTCGCTTTGAAAAAAATAGCGATCTGCATTGCATTTTATCAAATATGATCATTGATCATGTATTTAATTGTTTCAACAGAAATCAATACTCATATTCGTATACGATTATACATATTAATTTATATCATGTTTTTATCGTAAATATAAATTATACAATAATAATAAAATTCGTTATCTCTATCACCGCGTCAACCACTCAAATTTATTATAAGTTATAATACTAATATCATTGATTAATTATAGAATAATTGTATAATTAATCAATGCTAATATATAAATATGTGTATCCCGTATCCGTCTACGATCATTGTTTATAGCTGGAGTAGCTCGTATAGAATATGACGACGTACGGTGTATAAAAATATTAGTTATTTAATTACATCTCTAATATTAATTGTCCCGTCTGCTTGGCACGCGTTGCACTTCAGTATTTGTTTTTATTTTTTTGGCGATTGTTGAATTTTAAAAATGCCTAAACGCAAATGCGTATTTAATAATGACTTACAAACGAAATATCCGTTCATAAAACAAAGAAGTGTTCCCTCAGACGTCACATGTGACAAGTGTACAGATTTCAGTGTTGCACATGGTGGTGCCAGTGATATTGAAAAACATTTACGGTCAGAAAAACACAAATCATCCGATCATGCTGCCGTTTCAAGTTTATCAATGCTCAATTTCTTTAAGAAAACGGATTCACCGTCTTCCCAGGATTTTGAAGTTGCTGCAGCGGAGGGGGCTTGGGCTTATCACACTGTGCAGGAAAATCATAGCTTTCGATCGAATGACTGTACGTCTAGTTTAATACAGACATGTTTTGAGCAAAAATTCAGATGTGCTCGTACGAAATCTAAGGCTATCGTTGTAAATGTGTTAGTGCCTATAGCAACAAATGAATTAAAAGTTCATCTTCTAAAAGCTAATTGCATAACTTTATTGACGGATGCTTCAAACCATGGCTCTAAAAAATTATTTCCTGTCTTGGTCCATTACTTTTTACCGTACGAAGGAGTAAATGTGAAAATATTGGAATTAGAAGAGCAACCCGGTGAAACATCAGATATAATTGTAAATTATTTGAAATAAGTATTGTCAAAAAATGAACTAATATCCAAAATTGTGGCTTTTTGTGGAGACAATACTAATTGTAATTTTGGAGGAAAAAATAGAAATGGAGTTAATAATGTTTATGCAAAATTGAATACATCTCTTGGAAATACACTCATAGGAATTGGTTGCGGAGCTTACATAATCCACAATGCGATAAAAATAGCTGCAGATTGTCTTCCTGTTGATTTTGAATGCATAATTGTTAAAATTTATTCATTTTTCTACATTTATAGCGTTCGTGTTGAAGCTCTTAAAGAATTCTGCCATAAAGCTGACACAGAATATAAACAACTTTTGGGCTACAGTAAAACTAGATGGCTTGCGTTGATGCCAGCACTGGAAAGAGTTTTGAAAATGTTTCAACCTTTAAAAAACTATTTTCTGAGCATTAATAAATGCCTAAATATATTAAAATTTTTTTTGAAAATCCCAGCTCTGAATTATGGTTATATTTTATGCACGCGCAGTCTGCTACTTTTCATCAAGCGGTATTGAAAATCGAGGGACAAAAGGTATCTGCAATAGAGGCTGCAAATGAAATTAACCAACTCAAAAACAATTTGAATCAAAAACCGAATGCATGCTTTCTTCCTCATGCAATGTGTACTATGATGACAAAATTACAGGAATCTGGCATTGTCAATCAAAAAAATTTAAAAATGCAGTAACTGATTTTTATAAAACAAGTAAAGAATATTTGGAGCAGTGGTGTCAATTCAATACAGAAGTAAAAATTTTTGAATGGGCGAACCTGACAAAAGTTCCCACCTGGGAGGAAGTTCAAAAAGTGATGGACTTACTAATTGAACAGAAATTTATTAACAGCAGTAAAGACACGGAAATATTTGACGAGTTTTCACTTATTTGTAATTATATAACAGCTGAAAAAATAACAAAATGGAATTCCAACAATATAGCTATTGAAAATCGTTGGGTAGAAGTATTTACACACTTCCATGATAAAAATCTTTCTCATGTGAATTTTGGTATAATTATAAAGTACATTTTATGTTTGCCAGGCAGTAATGCTCCAGTAGAAAGAGTATTTTCACATATGAATAAAATATGGAAAAGTGAAAAAACTCAATTGACAATTTCGGTATTGAAAGCCATTCTGATAATCAAGGGTAACATAAATAAGACGTGTCAACAGTTCCATTCCTACTTAAAAACCAAACCTGATATTTTAAAGCTGATTTGCTCATCTGAGAAGTATAGAAAAACAGCGGAATAATTTTTTTTTAATATTTAATATTATGATATGCTTAATTCTTAATTCTTAGTAAAATAAACATTATTTAACTCATTTTGAATATGTCTTCTTATTATCTTTTTCATTATATTATACGTAATATTATATTTATATTGTTGAAGTCTTGAGCAAAAACTTAAAAACCTAATTTGCTTTTCCTATTAAAATTTACAGGCGTCCCGCTTTGAGGGGAAAAAAATATGGTCACGTTAAGCATACATTAACTACATTAACGATTAACTTATATACAGCTTTATAATGAAAATATAGTCACGTATTAACCAGTAGCGGATCTAGAGTTAAATTCTAGGGGAGCCTTCAAAATAAATTATTACTAAGCAAAACAATAAAAAACATAGTTTTGAAAATAGCTTTTTTAAAAATAGTTTTTAAATAACTATATTATTACTTATATATAATTATATATTTTTATTTCTAATGTTAAATTGTGTGATTGGTTATTTACAATTTGGTAATAATCATATTAAAACATTGAAATTTCTTAGCAAGTTTTAGTATAAATAATAATCGTCAAAAAATTATAAAATTAAGTAAGGTTATGTAGTTCGACTTTTTTTGTAGGTGGGTGGGTGGTATTTACTAATCTTGAACCACCAACTGAAAAATGTCAAACCGCCTCTGATAGAAGGTACCTAAAAGATTTTTAGATTGTATGTATAGTGCTGGCGCTCTCACTGGGCACCGCGCACTCAATTATCTCTCATTTTAAAAATATAAGTAAAATATTTAATTTCAAACACCTATTTTTATATAAACATTTCTTCATCCTAGCAATCTGATATAATAATATTGAATAATATTTGAATAATATTACATGGTTGTTGGTGTGTTTTGAATTTATGATGTATAATTCCCGGCTTCCAGGGAATTTTTTAATGTTCGTAATTAATTTTAGTTGGCTGATAGATAGGTACTAATATAATTAGGTCATATATATGATGTACAAAAAAATTCGCACTGGGTCACGCAAAAAGTTGCGCCGGCACTATGTAGATACCTTATATGTAGATATTACTTTATAGTATCAGATCAATTTGATTAATTAATTGAAAGTATTCATCATTAATTATATAGTATATTAATTAATAATGTTATCGTTATCACTTATTATAATTTATTCATTAAATAAAATACTTTGAACTTTTTGAAATTGGGATTTGGCCGGTTCAGTTTTGTAAAATTTGTCTATTCGAGATTAGAGGATCAAAGTGTAAACTTCACTTGGCAAGTGAGATTGGTACACGCTATGAGCCATTAGTGCTTGAATTAGAAAAAAAGCAGAAAGGTCAATTTTAGATGTTCCTCCTTTAATAATTTGGTCCTTGGAGAAATAAGTAGTTTATTATAATTAAGATTTGAATGCATTGATATTGTATTCGAAAATACGATTCTAAGCGAAACTCAATGTAATATTATACTGATAATCAGTTCCAAAATTTTACGGCGTGTTTTAACTACCTATAAGAATACTCAAAACAATTTACAAGTTCCTAAGTTCTAAATTACATTAGTTATCATGCAAATCTAAAATCAATTTCGTCAAAATTACAATTTCCATGAATTTTTGGTAGATTTCCTTCTCTCGAATCCCGAGGAAAAACTTTTGAGACATTTGAAAAATGAGCTAAATAAAGTACCAAGTATCAACCGAAAACATACCTTACTTGTGTTAATCGAATGATTATTTTTACCAAAAAAGTGTCATCAAACTTTTAAAAATTAAAAAAAAAATATCATAATACTAAACATTTTTGGATAAATTTAAAAGCTTTATAATTAGTTAGGAATAATCAACCAATTCGTTCTAAAATATATAGAAAAATTAGTTGTCACTAAATATAAAAAATCAAAATAACGAAAACCGTAATTTTTTGTTAGTTTTTCTTTTTCCAGAGAAAACTTGAGAAATTCAAAAAATGAGCTACGTATTGAGTGACGATTGGGGGGGGGGGGCTTAGCCTCCCATAAATTCATTAAAGCCCCTCCCCCAAAAGTTATTAAAGCAATCATGAATTAATGCGTCAATAATTTTAGGCCCTCTAAAATTTTATTAAATCTCTGCCTATGGATCGAGGTAAATAAAGTACCTACTATATGCGATTTGCTACCGAAAGCATACTCTATTTGTGGTAATCGGACCATTATTTCTACCTAATAAAGTACCAGACAAAAATTAAATTAAAAAAAAAAAAAAACATCAATAGTAAAACCAATACATTCTTCGCTTCGCTCAGAATCTAAAAATAGTGAAGGTGCTCTATAGACTTGTAAAAAATATGTGGCCTTCACTACATAAATGTAAAGACAATAAAAATTAATTGATGTCATATAATTACCATTTAATAATAGTTTATTAACAATTCTTCAGATTTACAAAATATATCAACATAAAAGTTTCCTAAAGTTTCATAAAAGTATATTTTCATATGTGTACCTACAGTATTTATATGATATACAGTAGTGGTATACCTACAATTAGTACAGCAGTATTATTTATTAATTATATTACTTTATAATTATATAACTATATTACTAATTATTTAATTAATATATATAGTTATAATTTGTTTATTTATTTATAGTTATTACTTCTTAGGTACTTTATTAGTGTTATTACAGGTTACTGCAAAGCATTGATTTAAATGTTAAATAATATATAAATAAATTAATGAAATATTATTAAATAGGTATTTACTTTGTGCTCCGTGGATGAAATCGACTATTGATAATAATTTATAATATTATATTTTTGAAGCACTTTTTGATTGTCAATAAGCAATAATTTAATTTCCAAATCTACCTACTTTTGTTTGTAATTAAAAAATTTAATTTTCAATTCATTTTATACTTGTATATTATAAAATTATAACTATTTAATTTTGTCTTTATTAGTATGTCTGTGTAAATATACATATTTTCTGAACCGTCCCGCATTCCAGTCAAAATAATTAGTTGGACGATACTAAATCATTTTCAAAAAATTAATTGAGTTAAGCCATGCGTCCTACCCTCAAATTTATATCTGTATAGTGTATACAATCTAATAATTAATATTATAATTTTATAGATAAGTTTATTTTATGGTTAACATTTGAAATAATTCAATACAAAAAAATCGTTTAATTTGTCGTAGGTACTCACTATTTATTTATAATTTTTAATTGTAGTCTAATGAGATGAATGGAGATTGGATATTATTAATTGGTCTTATGCAATGAGTAATGACAATAATTATTAATCAATAGTGCGGCGAAAACAAAACAATTTACTCATAAGAATTATGTAATTGTGTGCTACATAAAAATGCTCTACCTAATGCCATTAATTTATATTATATTATATTGGCGCTTCGGCAGATATCGTAAAATAATTTAAATTAAAAAAAAAAAAAATTCTGGCTGAATAAAATATAACGTTGAGGCTACACACTGTTCATCAAAATAAAACAAACTACAAAGTGTAATTCTTATTATATAAATCATTCTAAAATATTGTGAATAGCCTTAATTTGTACAGGCACTTTTATATTTTTTTTAATAATTAAATAAACAATGGAAGGTCGTACAAAATTTTCAATATTAAAAATAAAGTTGTTTTAAATTTGTATTTGTCCTTTGAAGTAGTCTCATACTTGGCTACTGTTATTACTTTACTACTATAACTATTAATATCTATAATATTTAATTTATTAAGCCAAGGTCATGCAATTTTTGGCTATTAAATTATGTTTACTTACTGAGAAAACATTATTTCATTATTGTAACAAAATATTTATTTTTTGTTATGGTTTATAATATAACTATTAGTGGTATAACAAATTATTAATTAATAGAGCCCGGAAGTTAATGTATTAAAAACCATCAAAATATGCATGCAATTATGCTCTTAAAATTACTGAAATATGCACTAAAATAATACTTATATTTTATGTGTTTATTATATTGATATAAAAAATTATACATTATATTACAATTATTTTAATTTTAATAGAGTTCATGGTATTTATTTAATTCAAAATTTAATAATATTTGTATAATACATTTTAAATAAAAATACTTATACAATTTAAATAAATATTTATAATATAATATAAATGCTTAATTAATTAATTACCTTAAAGTTTTAAATATTACAATTAACTATTAGAGATTTTAATAAGTTTTAGAATACAAATAAACGACAGTTATCGGCCAACATATTTTTGTACACTGAAAAACTCCGCTCAATGTATACTGCGTATTTAAAAAATATCAAACCATTACTTGAAAAATCTAATGAATATGTTTCTCAGTATTTAAATTTTGAACACAATATTGTTTTTCACCTTTCACCTTTATTTCGCACATTTTACAAAATAAAACACTACCGTCAAATAAAAAATGTGTTCGTCAAATTCAGCTACGTAGTTTTTACCTCTACTTGTTACTGAGGCTTTTATTTTAGGCATTTTAAAATTATTTAATTAGACAATTTATAAGAAAATATGTACACTATTCGTAACGGTACATCCCACACAGTAAACTGAATGCACTGTAGATTGTTATTTGTTAGATTTGATATGACATCCAAAATTCATGTTTGCAATTTTAATTATTACGATAATAGAAATATATTAGAAAATTATACAACATTAAATTTATTAAATCAAATGTGTAGTTGATCTAGCAATTGTTCAATAAAAACATGCAAATGCATGAACTTCTGGGTCCTATTAATTAAGCACCTAAATTAAGAATACCATTGACTAAAAGGATAAATAATAATAACCAATTAAGGTCATAAAGAAACAAGTTTAATAATTTTATTATTATTATTATTTAATATTTATATTTATACTGTAAGCTATATTAGCTAGGTACTTCTCATATAAATTAATTTCAATTTATTAACTTTTAATCAACTGGAACAAAACAAATCTTTAATATTTGTTTATTTAAATTGTAAAAAAATATAATTAATAAAATAATGCACAGTGTAAAATATCAACATCTAAAAATAAAAATAATTATAAATTGTAATAAAATACTTATTTCTATATAAAACACCAACAATTTACATTACATAATATATTCTGTTTTTAATTTTTACTACAATAAAATAAAATATAAGCTTCAGGAGAACAAATCATTGAAGGTTCAATTTCATAAACTCGAATGTCATCAAATCTATACCACCTTTATAAAAATAAATATACATACACGTGTACTTGTTGTTATAGTCTTATTGAAAATATTTAGAAAACAGTTATTAATTTTATAATTACTTATTTGTAGATGTTTTGAGACAATTAGCTGTATAATGTCCACCATCGAGTGATCCAGAATGATTTGATACTCCATATAAATAATATTTCCGATTCCGGTGTTCTTCACCTTTTATATAGTTTGACATATCAAGATTAATTTTTGGGAATTCAACATTTGAATTTTTTTTAGAACCATCACTTGAAAACCTATATAATTATTCTTTATTCAAATTATCAATTTATGTTAAAATAAGTAATATTAAATACCTTTTTAGATGTATAATTAAATATGGTGGAAGTCTCATTATGTCTAATTTTTTTGTTGCATCTCTACTGCGTTTACACCTGGGACAATGCCAACCAGATATTGATTCATCATTCAAGTACAGTTGTAGACAATCCTAAACGTTATAAAATATTTTTATGTTACATTAAGATTATGGGTTAGTAGATCAGTCAATACCATGTAGTAATTAAAAAAGTAGTTCAACAGATGAAAAATATAAACTAAAAGAGTAGAGGGATTAGAATTTAGGATAATCAAAGTGTAAATTTTAAATTTTAATATATTACTAATTAGTAATTAGCAATTATCAATTATTTTACTTAATTATTACTTATTAGTGTTGAAGGGTCAGTATTTTCCTCAATATATCACATTCAATTGAAAATAAATAACATTATTTATTTAGATTTTACAATTATTATTTTTATAAATTATCTAGTAGCTTATATCCAATTACAGAAATTTCCATTTAAAAAACTTTGTTGGAGTTTTATGAGTTGGATACGTTCATATAAAAAAAAAAAATAAGTAGTACCTACTCAGTTTTATCATGTATCTCATCTCCCTTCCAATTATTTAAATACTGTTTATATGTATATTATTGTACAGGATAACAATCATGTAATAGAAATCATATTGAATAAAAATATGAAATATTTTCATATTTAGTTTTTAATTTTATGTATTTAATGTGATGGTCAAGCATATAGCAATTTAAAGTGGTTATTTCAATGAGATACTTTGTATAAATAATATATAAACCTGCAATACATAATTTACTTACTGAAAGAGTATGTTTATTACCCGCTGATGGTAATGGTAGACTAAGACTGGAAAATGGTTCAAAAGTAACAGATTTTTCAGAACATGTGTTACAGGACACAGTTGATTTTTGCTGGCCATAAAATAGTTGTTGAATTATAGAATTATTTGCTTTAGTCCAATGTCCCCAATCTTCTTCGCCTGTTTCTTTGGAAGCACCTAAAATAATTCTATTGTTCTCTGGCTGAAAAAATAAAATAATTTAAGTCCCGATTAAAGCAATAATTTACAGAAAAATCAATAATAAATTAGTACCTGATTTAAATCGTCATGAAGCCAATCTAAGAGAATAGTTAAAAACTCATGTGAATCTTGTTGGTCATATTGTTTAAACATATCTTTATATTCTCCAATAGTGTCCTAAATAATTAAAAAAGTGATAATAATTTTAAAATAACTACACAATATTCAATAAGTAACATAATTATGTAAATTTAAAATCATAATTAAATATTATGTGTAATTTATAGTGTATATGTTATGAGAAATGTGGTCCTGTCCAGGCAATATGAACCTTATTAAACAATAATAATTAAACAATTTTGCTATGTAATACTATTATATTATATTATTAATTATATAATTATTATTTATGATTTTAGATTCTGGGAATCTGGTGAAGCGAGAGGAATGTATTGGTTTTTACAATAATGTTTTTTAACATTTTTTTATTATGCCTGAAGACACTTTTTCGGGTAGAAATAATGGTCCGATTACTACAAGTAGGTTATTCTTTCTGTACCAAATTGCATCTAGTTGATACTTTATTTAGCTCTATTTTCTCATTTCTCTATTATTTAAATTTTTTTTTCGTGATAACTAATTAGCTTTTATAGGGACTTGAAATTTTTTATGAGTATTCATATAAGTAGTTTACACAAAATTTTATGAATAAGAGCTTAAAATGTTTTTCACAAAATGTTTAATATTACCTGCAATTTTGGATTTATCTGTTTGAAAATTTTACAGATGCCTCAGCCTAATCATACATTATTTAATCTTTATTTTTTTTACAAAATTGAAAATCTGAAGTCAAATATTTTTTTATAGGTCTTCAAACTTTAACATTTTACATTGATGTTTGATTTTCAATAATATGAATACACTTTTTCGGGTAGAAATAACTGTCCGTTTACTATGAATAGGGTAAACTTTCGTTAGAAAATTGTATTTAGTTGTTATTTTATTGAGATAATTTTTTGAATTTCTCAAAAAAAAAAAAGTTTTTCTTTGAGAAAATAAAAACTACCAAAAATGAAGGAAAAATGGCAAAATTCATGGAAATCATAATTTTAACAAATTGAATTTAGATTTTTATAACTAATGCAATTTTTAATGTAGGTATTTGACATTTTTTTGTGTATTCTCATATATAGTTTACACATGTGGTAAGGTAAACTATTGGAAAGGCTTATCAATATAATATATTGTATTATATTGAGTATCCCTCAGAATTGTATTTTATAATACAATATCATTGCATTCAAATCATAATTATAATAAACCACTAATTTCTCCGAGTACCATAGGGACGAAGGAGGAATGTCCAGAATCGACCTTTCTGCTTTTTTTATATTTACATTTAACAATTTTATTATTTTTTTATATATTTTATATAATGTTATTTGTTTGTACACAATATACTGTTATAGTATTTAAAATTACATAGTTTTTTTTATTATTTTATATATTATATTTATTATATAGGTACTTTTATCATAGAATAGGTTAAACAGAAATTTCATTTTTTCTGTTCTTTTATATTATTATTATGAACACACATATAACGATAAAATAATAACATGATATAATATTTTGAAAAATCAACTCCAATAATCTGATGTATTATTTTGGTAATTTTCTATATCCTACCAAACATATTTCATATAATTATTTATTAATTTGTTGATAAAAAATAAAACTGCCGATCTTCAGCAGTTAACCGTATAACTTTTGCTTTGTATAGACCAGTTAATTTTTCGAATCTACATCAGCATCAACATCAACAACCATTGCCTTTTGCATGAAATAACAAATATGTTTACATGTATTTTATTTCTTATTATAATGATATAATATTTTTAAATTTAATTTTATACAAATGGAATTGTTGTTTAATGAAAATTTAAGTGGTATTATAAAACTTTGAAAAATAAATAATATTTATATAAACAAATTTAATTATGATGAAATTGTAAATTGTTAAAAAAATTAAAGCTGGAAAATAAAACTGATGTAAGTACCATAAAATAATATGATATGATAGCAGCATTGGGAATATAATAATTGATCTATCATTGATCTTGTAACAGATGGGAATTATATAAAATTGTATATGATTATAATAAAGAATTATTCAAAATCATACATGAAATTGGAATCATATCAACAATCTATTGGATATGGTGGTAGAAATCAAAAGGAGTATGAAACAAATAAATAATATAAAAATATAACCAGGGAAACAATTATGATTATTATAATAATAATTATTATTTAATCTTTGTGAATCCTGTCAAAAGGACTACAAAAAAAAAAAAAAAAATCCTTGATGAACCAATTATTTCATCGGAAGAAATGAATATCTTATATCAGATTGACTTTATTCTGCATATCGCAGGTGAAATAAGATGATGAATATAAATTTATCTGCGTATACTAAAATCATTTGACAAAATTTATAATTCTTAAAACTTTAGAAAATAAAATTCCCAAGCAGATTCACACGTTTTATTAAATATTTTTAAATTTTTCGAAGCACCTTCCATTCTACAATAATAATAATAATAATATAATAATATAATAATATAATAAAATAATAATCTAGAGAATTTGTGAATAGATTAATACTTAACTAGTTAGGTACTATGTGGAACCTGAAAATGGCATTGCAAACTAAGACATTCTTAAAGTAAGGGCTTAGTTAAAAGAGCAAATCAAGATATAGAAAATATGTTTATAACGTGACTCAAGATAATAAAACAAAAAAATGGAACGAAGAAAATTTAAATAGGCTATCTTTTATATCATTAATAAAAAATGTTTTGATTTTTGTACTGAATTTGTTTTGTTATTTTTTGTAAATATTAAATTTTCTTTTTACCTAGGAGAATATAGAATGGGGACACTGTATATTAAACTACACCATGATGTATAATGTGTATATGGTTTAATAGGTACCACTTAATATCTAAATTGGTATGAAAATTAAAATTTTTAATAATTAAAGTAAAGTTAAAAACTAAGATATAAATGTTTTTGGTCATATTTCAAATACCTATCTATTCTATTTGATATATTTGTACAATAAAATTAATACAGGATTTGTTTAGCATATATATTAAGGTTTTATATCCAAATTGACTAAATTAAATATTATATAGTTAATCCTAGTTTAAATATTTTAAAACACTCATATTATCAAGTCAGTAGTTGTTTTATAGATTTTACTTTTTTTAAAAAAAAAATAAATACATTTTTACAAAATAAAATATTTGATTTAAATTTTAAACTATAAATAATAATCACTAAATATGAGATTTATTTTAAAATATAATATTATCATAATTTAGTTAAGTTTAGATTCATAACATTATTCAATAGATTAATAATACTTTAAAAAATTAAAGTTTTCAAAATCCAGTGTCAAAAATATAAGTCACAAACTCATGTTTTAAAATAAGAAGTTGTATTGCACACGCAAACAAAATGGTTAAACATTTGAAAAAAACATAAAATTTTGGTACTCATTAAGACATATCTATAAAACTAAACAACTGTATATAATTTTGTATATATAATATTTATTATTTTACTAACCTTAAATGCTTGACACTGAACTCCCCTGCCAGATTGTGACCATAAACTTTTTATGACAACACTAAATTCTTTAGCTACTAAACCTTTTGTTCTACTTTTATGATTGGTGAATTTTGTGTAAAGGTTTAAGAAATATTTGACAAGATCTTCTGTGGTACTTAAACATTGTAGTATTGAATTCATATAACATGTGTTTCCTAAATTTAGTAAGCCACATAGTCCATCTCCTCCCTTAGATGACAATAAATACAAATATTATCATTACAGATTAGTTATAATTAGACATAATAATAGATGTGGAAAATAATTATAACTTTTACTATTTAATAGAGAAAATCATAGTTTATAAAATATATTATATTATAAATTTTAAAATTTTATTTAAATATATAAGAAAAAACTTACAATAATTTGTGTTTTAGAAATTACTATTAAATCATCTGAAGGTTTAGTTGAACGGTCTACATGTGGGATCAAATTTGAATCATTTCTCTATAAAAATAATATATTCAAATATTATAATTAATAAAAACAATATGTTTTAAAAAAAATAGATATATACAATATTATACATAATAGGCACCTGATTTTTGTAATCATATACATATAAATCATCATTTTCTGGAGATAATCTTTTATTTTCTAGTTGTTCAATATTATTTGGTAACTATAGAAACAAATAATAATAATATATTGGTCATTAACTTTATTTAAAAATAATATCAAAGTACATACTTCATCATTTTCATAATCTAGTTCATCATCATTAGTATTATACAAAGGTTTAATAATTTCAGGCTCAGTGAATTGATTAATTTTAACTAATGGCTGTAACAAAATATTTATATAGATAAAATGATTATTTTTTAAAAATTTGTAATTATATTGTATTAATTATAAGGTAATTATATTACCTTGGTAGATCTATCAAACTGGGGACGTTCAATGGGTGTTTGGTCAATCAGTTGAACAGTTAATTCTTCTTCACTAGAATAATTATTATCAATATGATATAAATTTGATTTCATATCTGTTAAATTATCACCAACAGTCGAATTTAATCGAAATTTGTCAAAATCATTCTGAATAGTGACTAATGATGGATATTGAACTTGTATATCTGATAAAATATAATATATTTGTTATATTTTGTATTAATTGTTAAAGGTAAATTTAACTAGTGATTCTTTTTAATCTTTGTTTAACTGGTAAAATACTAAATAGAAATTTACAATAAAATTTATCATAATACATTAGAAATCAACCTTTTCATATTTGTAATACACAATATATGTGTAATATATAGTCTTAAATTATACCAAAAATATTTATACAAATTAAAAATTTAAAAATAGTCAATATTAAAATTTTTAATATCTAAGAAATAATTTAAATTAAATAATAGTGGAAAAATCAAAGTCAAATGTTTATGATATATTAAAATCTGTTTAAAGATTTCTTATCATACGATTATAGATCTATTGGTAATTAAAAAAAAAAATATTATCTAAATTCCTATACTCTATTCACAGAAGGAACCTCAGTTCAATGCCTACTTTTATGCATTGGGCATTGCTGTACTATTCGCACTGATTCAAGCAACACCAATGAAGGAATGACACATCAGTTTCTTATTTACTATAAATGTGCACACATAATTTAAAATACAACATTTATATATATGGACAGTGGATACACATGCGGCATTTGGAATTGCAGCAGATGGTTTAATTTAGTGCGAGAAACAGTAAGGGTGTTACCTAATTCGCCAAGGTTCCTTCTCTTACTTCTCTTTACTATTATGTATTATGTGCTCGTCAAATAGTCAATTTATTACTTTTAGGCTCTTCATATTCAGGTTTAGGGTCTAATTCGACATCCAAAATAGGTTTAACTTCTTTATTTGATTCTGTATTTTGAGAAAATTCAGTAGTTTCCCATGGGCATAAGTGATTAAAATCTTCATAACCACCTTTGAGAAATTTTAACTTTTTGCTATTATCACGGGTTGGATCCCATTTAAGTAATGCATTTCTAAGATTTATCAATCTTGGATCATCTTCTATATCTTCTGTTCCTTGATCTAGTATTACTATATATTTATAATTATGTCTCATTATCCATTTGTCTTTAAATGATTCTTCTAATTTATTTTTTAAAGTATCAGCTGTTATTCTAAAAATCATAATTGTCATTAATAAACAATTTATGTTATGAAATTATGAAATTCATACCCTGGAACTAAATGTTCTTTTGGTATATTAATTACATCACAGGAATTAATTTTGGATTTATAAAACACATCTGATGGTCTTGTATCCAGTAAACAAATTTTTTTCCGGTCAGTATTTTGAAGTAGATACAGTAAGTTAGAATTAGTAATTGTACTTTCTAATTCAAAACTTAATTTTTCTTCATTAGAGCATATTCCATTTTGCTTTAAATATTGTATATTTTTATTTTCTGGTTTTATTTTTTCATCATATCTAAAATTAAAAAATATTAATAATTAATTATTATTTTATAATATAGTATTATAATAATAAAAATAATTAATATTAGTCGTATAATTTATATTTTATAACCAATACATTAGTATAAACATCCTAAATGTTATAATGTTTCATTAAAACTATTGATTAATAAATAAGTTATGTTCCAAATTAAATAAAAGGGTAATACAATTTTACAAGAACAAACTAGGTATAAATAATTTTATAGAAAGGAAATAGATTATTGTTTATATTTCATTTACTCCAATGGTTATTATTATTACTATTTAGTATTTAGTATTTGTAAAAATAAAAGAGAACTTCTTTTTTCCCTTATAATATTTCAATAAAAAATGTTTTTCAAATAGTAAATAAACCAAAAACCTTATTATAATGAATATGTTTTCATTTAATAATTTTTAAAAAGACTGTTATTGATAAAACATATTATATTAATTATATGTATTTATTTATATATGATATAAATTTATAAATCATTTTGGTATCATAAAATATAATGACAATGGTAATGAATATTAATTATATTAGGTAGTTCATAATTGTTTATTGTTAATTATATAATATAATATTATCAGTGATTGTAAGTATCATTTTTTAATATAATATGCTATTCATATAAAGCTAATTATTATTTTCACTACATTCCTAAAATTTTAGCCTTGGTTAAGCAAGTAGTTATAAAGCATATTAACTATATTTATGAGAAGCAATTATTTCTGGGTATTTTGAACTATTTAGAAGATTGGGATATAACTGTGGTAAGTAAAAGATTATTATTTTAATTAAATTTCCTAGAGGTAAAATTTAATTATTATTCTTTTAAGGCACATGGAGCTAGAAGAGTAGTTGGGGTAAGTCATTAATATAATATATTAATAATTATTAAAATTTCTCTGAAATTTGAAGTTTGTTACACCACTTTCTACAACTATTATTTTTACTGCTATTCACAAATACTGTAATACATAAAAACTATATAATTTAATCTTATTATTTTGTAATATTAATTTTGGGAGTAATTAATTATGTTAAGAAATATATATATCTTTTATATAGTAAAATTATTTTAATTAACAATGTAATATTTAGGTTGACTTAAATTTTCTAAAAATGTAAAAATTAATATTTTCTATTAGGTGGTAATCATGTAGGCAAGGAATTTTTAATTTTAGGCTAAAAAATAATAGAGTATGTCTCAGTACCTTTACTTTACAACTTATAAAATTTAACTTTCAATTTAAGTAAATACAAATATATTTTAAAATAAAATAAACAGGATTGTATATAAGTATTATTAATAAACTAATTTAAAAATATGAAATAACTGAAAGTTGTTAAAAAGAACAAATACCAGAAAATACATGCAGATTTATCTAGTAAATAAACTTTAAATTACTTTTTTTACTATTTTTTTTTGTTATAAATGACTTGTTATTTTTTATTATATTTAAAAATGTACAGTACTTACCTATTTTCTAAACTTTCTTTTATATAGGTCAACATTTTAACTGCCTTTTTTAAATTATTTTTGTTCATACCATCAACATATTTAGAATCATTTGTAAAAGTATTTTTCATAATTTGCAAAATTTCACAGTATCTCATTAAATAAATATACACAACTTCTTCATCATTTTCACTGTTAGCTTTCATAGCTGCTTGAAATACATTCTCGGCATGTTTATTAAGTCTATATAGAATATAAATATTTTAGCGTTGATCTTACAATTAATAAATCATGGTTTAATCTTATCTATTAACAAATTATAGAAACATTAACAATCATACGTACAACGGTACATCCAGTTTTTTAATTCTTTCGGGTAGTTTGATCAAATTATTTAAATCTTCTATAGATGACGCTGTATGGAGTTCTTTTTTATTCCTCATGATTGGCCTGAAATAAATTTATATCAATATTAATTTTTAGAACATAATTAATGATTACTTTACAGTAATAATACTTAATGTAACTATTGATTAACATAATTTAAATTTGTACCTTTCGTTTTGATTAGGCGTTTTGAACTCGTTATAATTTAAACCTTTCAGAGAATATACTTAAATTATTTTAAACATAGTTTCACTATAAATTCGTAAGATTATTGACAATTTCGAAGAAATCAGAAATGAGTAAAAAATTATGAACATAAATAAAACAACCCTGAAGAGAGTTCTCAAGGATGTACTTAATGTAAAATGTATGTAATATAATGACAAACGTTAAGAGATTACAGAACATTAAATAGATAAGGAATTACTTTATCATGGAAATAACTATAATCATAGATTATAAAAGAAAATGGTTGAGTATGTATTATCTAAGGTTAGAACCATAGGACTATGGTTATAACCACGGAAAACTACACGTCACGAGCACGGTCGTAAGGTGCCTTCACAGCTCATAGTGATAATTTAGAAATTATTCACTATAATTTAATGGTACTTTTCGATAACAGAACGTGTAGTTATGGTTATAATAACTTGGTATATTAAGTCAAAATCTTTTACAATTTGTAGGTTAGGTTGAATTTTAAAAATAAACCGGGAAAAAAAAACATTCCCGGTTGTATTAGTTTAATAATTTGAAATTTAACAATTATTATATTCATTCTAAATTTGTAATTGTGTTGCAATATTATATTCTAATAATTTTAATTTTTTAAAACTTATTAAAATCCGAAAAATATGTCATTAGTTGATTACCATTCATGAACATCACGGTTCGAGTAGGATTGAAATCAACTATACGGTATATGCGGTATAGGTATGGTTTTGGGAACATAAACTACAGTTAACTAGTGGTTAACAACCACATAGTAACCATATTATTCTACCAATCACAGTTATAGAATATTTTTTCGAAAATCACGTTTTACGGTGAGTTGTGAAGGCCCCTTCAATCCTAAATTCAAAAAAACATTAAAAATTGACATTCCCGCTTTTTAAATTTGTCTTATTAATTAAATTTAAAATTAAATTCGATTATGATTTTATATGGTGGCCTGACTTAAAATCGAAATAATTAACAACAAAATAAACATTTTAAATTTGTTAATTCATTCTTTATAATAATTTACGTACATACATTAATAACATTGTGTTATTAATTTTACATTATCTTTGGTTACGATTACCTACTACTTATTTAAAATTGTTTGTTCATAGATGCATATTATAATTTTGTATAATATAATATTTGAGTTTAAATAGATTAAAAACAATATAAATGTTATAAAAATGAGTTGTTTTTTGTACTGTGTCAACTCCCAAATTTGATGTTCAATTTTATAGCTATACACAATTACATTCATATAGCTACCCCTAAATATGTTTTTTTTTATAAACATACATAGATTACAGTGGTGTATTTGCCGTGGTGGGAGGGGGGATGATCGAACGGGTTTAACACCCCCTAAATGACCATAAAAACAATTTGCTATTATAATGATATTAAATTTAATGTATACAGATACAGATCATATTTAATTTAATTTAATTATGTTATAAAACGGTGAGGGCGAAGGGTTTCGGCTTCATAAAAGCTTCCAAAAAAAAATAATCTAAACCTCCCCTTTATAAATTGCTAAATACGTCTCTGATAGATTATCATTAAAAACGACCAACTTAATTAGTTTGTTGCCTTGTTGGAAATGTCTAATGGTGTTGCGACTCTAAGTTAAGAGTTACTATCCATCATATTCTGGCGATATACATACTTTACGTTTACACTAATCCTCAATAAGACTCCTGGAGTATTTTTTAATAATTTATCTAATGATATATCTGCAGATTTTACGTGCTAATAATTTTTTTCAGATAAAGTACTGACACGATCCGATATATTTCGAGCACGCAGGTGCAAGCGATATATCCAACGCGGTCTATTTTCTTGGTAAACCACTACCTAGGTGGCGCAACGGCGTCTACCGGTAACACCGACTCATCGAATGGAACAGGTGTGGCGGCGAGCCGAACCGATGCGTGGACCGCGGACAATAAACTGTATCGCCGACCGTCGTAACTATAGATCAGTGGTACGAAACCTTTTTTTGATCCACGACCCCCTAATAAAATTTCGCGACCTACTTAGGGGTTGCGACTCCCAAGTTGAGCACCACTGCCATAGATGACAGATTAAACTTTGGTCCTAACGTCTACATGTTTACAAGCTGTGATCGTTACAAATCTTGTCGCTATTTTTTTGTGTTGTCGACACGATGTTGCGACCTACCTATGATACAATTTTTTTTAATTTTTACATATTTATAAAACCTTTGTCATTGATTTTATAATATTTTATTGTATATTATAAAATCAATGCCTTTGTGAATATCTCACGACAACCGCCGGATAGATAACCGCGTTACGGTGGTCGTAGTTTTTGACTCAACATTAAACTGAAAAACAAAATACAAAAAAACAGTGTTTTCTTCTTTTTTTGTGTTTATTTAACAACCAACGTTTGGCACACCTAGTAGTGCTGCTACAGTACAGAAAAATATTTTTACTACTTATACAATAAAACAAAATAATAATATCAAATTAAATATATTTAATGCATAATTATTTACCACATAAGTTAGTAATAAATTTGCCTTGAGAACTTATAAAATAATCAATCTTATGAAATAAATTAATTCTCATCTATTCATCTTGTAACCACGCTTCTAATTCATCCAAGTTAAGATCTGAATTATATTCAATAGTTGATTGCTTTTGGGAAGATTCGGCTGCATCGGCAGAACCTCTAGGTAATGGACCTAATTTTTAAATTACAATATAACAATACGTTATTGTTTAATTAATAAACGGTTAAAGATATTAGAAAAAAATGAGCAAACAACAAATAATTATTTTTTTTTATATAAAATCTAAAGTTTATTAGATCAACAAATTAATAAAAAATTATTTATATCTGTATTTATTTTAATATGTTTTAATATGTTTAAGGAGTGTGAAATTGGTCCACATCATTATAAATAACATGTGATAATAATAGTTTTTTATTCTTATGTAGTTTTAGTAAAATACAAATTTCATTTAAGAAATAATAAAATATATTAAGTTTTTTAATTCTTGTCTAAATAATACATTATTGTTTAATTTAAAATATTATATACTACAGAGTTATCCGAATATTTCTTTTACAAAAATAATGGACATGTCAATCAAATTGTTTATAAGTTTTATTATTTTTTTTAACTTCAATTTTTTATCACCCTGTTAATAATTAATTAATAATTATATTCAGTAGCATATGCAGGATTTTAGTTCGGTTAGGATTTTTACTGTATAGCTTGATGATAGACCCATAATGAGCTTTATTAGGGGTTAGCTTTACCAATATTTCTACCCGAAAAAGTGTTTTAATACATCAGAAAAAAAACATCTTTGTAAAACCAATACATTCTTCGCTTCGTTCAGAATCTAAAATAATATATAATAAAATCCGTTAACGATTAAATGTCTTGAATTTCCTAGTATTCATAATTCATATTGTGATTTGTGGAGGATATCAACATTTTATAATATTATATAAATGTAACCTGCAATTTTATACACTAATAGATATGTAATAATAATATTACCACTTGTATACAATTTAAGTTTCCTAAAATATAATTTTTTTTCAAAAATATTATTTAATAAAAAATAATTAATATTTTTATTCTGAAGTATAGATCGGACACCTATATTGAATTTTTTTTTGGCGGGGGGCTTGGGGCATATGCCTTTCATGGCTCCCGTTAAATCCGGGTTTGATCATAAATACAATTTTGATTGAAGTTGATATTTCCGGGGAGGGGGTTAGAACCTTACCCCTGCATACGCTCTGATTATATTTAATGTTTTTAATAACATTTCTTACATAAATATATGAGTTGAACAACTTTTTCATCATTTTGAGAGGGGTTGTATTTTGGATCTAGGATTAAAAAAAAAAAAAAATATATATATTAAAGGTTTGTTAGATAGTTGCACTGGTATTCATCGGTATAACTTTTTTCACGCACTGTTTCTTAATATTAATACTTATATGATACAAAAATAAGACCATTTCTTGTGTAGTTCACGTCTAAAATTGAAGCTTTTAAATTCATTTACTTTCGTGTTATTTCAATGTGATCACAAGCGGAGATTTAATTACATTTTTTGGGGCTAAAAATTATTGAATTAGTGATTCATGATGGCTTTAACCTTTAAGTAATAAAGGAACGAATGATTTTTGGGGGAGCTTTGATGAGGGGGATGAGCCCTCCACAAGCACCCTCCGATCTCTGTTTATAAATATGATCTATCTAAGATGAACGTTATTTTATGTACAATTGTACGTAAACATTCAGTTCTATTTTTTGGTAAAACAGTGCGGACATAATATAGATTTTTATTGATTAAATTTTTTAAATAACAATAAACGATGTAATTACTGACGATACAACAAGATGCTATTAAAATATTAACTGACGATTTACTGTAAAAATAACAGACAATATCATATTCGTGAAAAATTTGATTTAATTGAAGCAGCTGATTTTCGACGTATACTATAAATAATGATCAAGGATTATCGCATTATGGCCAAGTATTATTGTCATGGATATAGTGGACATAAAGAAGTGATGAAAAAGCATAAGAAAATAATTACAAAGCTCTATTTCAATATTCCAATGATTGTTGTGAATGATTTATAAAGAAATTACGGAAAAAGATTACGCGAGAAGTTATCGTACGGCCTATTTTTTTTTTTTAACGATCGGGGGCAAATGGTCTTTGTTGATTTCTAAACTTAACCAGACGAAATTTTTTAAGTTTATATTTCACAACATTTTCATTTTTTCTATCTCTGAAGTGTAAAAAAGCTTCAAAAGTAGAAAAAGATCCATCATTTAATCCAAACGCATATGGGTTCTGATTAAAACTTACTCGAATTATTTGAATTGCGCGATTCCAGTTGATTCTATTGGAATTTTCTTGATGTTACTAGGTTTATATATATCAGATTGTTGTTCGAAATATGAGAAATATGAGAAACTTGTTGTATGAGAAATGTTTTGCATTGAAAAAGTATTACCATACGTTTAATAATAATAGAAAAATAAATAAGTACTTAATACTATTTTAGTTTACTATTTCAGCTCCAAAAATGTGTAATTTTCTTTTTTTAAATTTGGGGAAAGCCTTTATTTGGTAGGAAACTATATTCTTTGTTACCACTTTGGACATGAAAAATCTCGTTTTATATTATAAATTTAGAAGTTGGTAATCTCAAATACATTTGAACATACTTATTTTCTCAGTCATTTTATGAGAGAATTAATATTGATAAAGATAATGATATACATTGCGGATATTATTAACTTTTCCTGTAGTTTACATTGAAGATTGTGATTGATTTCGAACCTCCTTCCATAACTGAATTAATTGTTTGTAAATAACATAAAAATTTTTATATTAAAAACTTTTTAATAATTTTTTTGATTTTGATTTCTCACTTTTTTCCTTTATCTCTTTTCATTTCCATTAATATTTTTGAATGACTATAGATTTAAGCTAATTTTCGATAATAATTTTTTTTTTATATTTAATCAAATTTTTATTTTTAAATGAAGATTATTATTAGTGATTAAAAAAAAAAAAAAAAAAAATACTTAGAGTTATTCCCTAAGACACAGTATGTCAATAATTCATTAATTCAATATAGTATACTGTAACATATTTATCATACTCCTTAATGCGGACCTAGAAACGTCTGGGAACTTTTTCAAATCATTCATTCTAAAATCCGACAATTAAAAATGGCATTGCTAATCAATAAATAAAGATATCTGCAATTGGGAAATTGCATTCTTATCATCTGATTTGTACGAACCTAGTGACAATAAACAAATTTTCATGAGACCAACTGGAGTCGCGCAATTCTAAATTTTATTAGTCTACATATTTTTTAAACAGATCTCGTATTGATAATATTTAATACCTAACATGTTCGTATGTAAATATCGTTATAGGAACTTAATATAATAATTATAAAACAAAAAAAAAATAAAATATACATAAATATTTTCAAGATGTAATGTTTATGTTTACTATAATATATGTATGTAATGTTTATTTTTACTATAATTTTTCCAAAAATTATAGTAAAGCACCATAAATTTAAGGTATTTTAATTTTTTTCAAAAATCGCAGTAAAATAGCATAAATTTATGGTTGAATGTTCAAATTTGAAACAAAAAAAATTTTTTTTTCATTCAATATGATACCTTGAATCAAAATTTTCGTACTTTTATTAAAACTTTTTCAAAAATCGTAGTAAAACAGCATACATTTATGGTTGTATTTTAAGAAAATAAATTATTGATAACTACACGTCTTCCAATGTAACTTTAATAATTAATAATATGTAAAGACCAGGCATTGAGAATAAACAGTTCAACTTTATGACTATTACATGTAGTCTATTCATTCCTTGTATAACATTGTAACTGATCATCTAATCGACAAGGCTGGGTAAGATAATGGAATTTTTTACCTAAGTTAAGTTAAGTTAATTGACATTTATTAAAAACAGATTACAATTAATACTTAGTTAATGAAATATTTTATTACCTCAGTTAAGTTAATAGTTAAGTTTAAAAGTAAATTAACTTATTAACTTTAGTTAAGTTAGTTTTTGTTTTTCATACATTAAAAACAAAAAATATTATTAAAATTAAAACTGCACAGTGCACACGATAAAATAAAATACAAAACAAATTCAATTTTTGAGAAAAAAAATTTTTATTATTAAAAATGATATTCAATATTGAATTTATTATATTTATTATAAAAATATATTAACTTAACTTGGATTTTAAGTAAATTAATTCGTTATTTATTAAGTTTATGAACTTAACTTTTAACTCAACTAAACTTTATAACTCATTATTGGCCAGTATTGCTAAGTGCTAATAGATCTGATCTAATTATCTATTTATTAATAATAGTGACGTATTATCGTGTACCCGAAAAAATATAGAGCTAATAGAATATTTTTGTTTTATTATATATTTCACATTTTAGTACCCATTTTGAATTTGAAATATTTAAGTATAATTTACTTACTTTTTAAGGCTGTAAGATTGTGTAAAATTTGTTTTTGTTTATATTTTAATTTTTGAATTAATAAGTAATTAGTTAAATTTTACTATCTAAATACATAAAATATAATATATATATATATAACTTTGAGTATTAAATATTTCGATATTTTATTTTCTGATGAAGATATTTAAGGTACCTACGTATTCTATAAAATATAAATATACATTTATATTATATCATATATAATTTACTTACCCACATCTAGAAAAACAGTTAATAATAATATAAATTTCAGTTTATTATAATTAAGTATTTTATTTTAGGATATTATTGATTTGTTATAGAATTTATATTTATATCGTAATATTTATTATACGGTCATTAAAATCAGATGAACAAGTATTTTTCAGTAAACTTATATTATGTTTTATATATAAGCACTTACCATTAGCAGCTATTATTGGTTAAATAAATCAGGGTTTTTAAATATATTATTTATTTTGTAACCTTATTTCAAATACATTATTTTAATTTAAAACAATAATGAATAGATGTTATTAACGTTTAAAACTTATTGAATTTTAGTAATAGACAATACATTTTTAGTAACAGTAATGTTATTATATTTTGATTAATAATTTGTGCATAAAATCAATTTGATTCTATAAAAATCATTTTAACTGATTTTCATTTATTTAATTTACTGTAAGAAAAATATCTTGATCGTATCTATGTACGAATAAATTAATGAGATAAGTACTCAAGAATCAATAAAATATGTCTATAATTTAATTGTAGAATGATGCAAATTGAGTACGATGATGACTGATCACTGTTGTTAAATTTTTATTGGCTCAAGTATAATTATTATTTATTTCACAGACTAATGGACCATTTATTCAATGTACAATAAAATGAAATTCACTCGTTTATCCATAGATATTTTCTTAAATGCAATTAATTGGTTTAATAGGTGTGACAAATCTTCATAATATAAACAATATTTTCTAAATGAATTAGTAGTAGTAGCCGTTAATGTGATTTTGGATGAAGGCGTGGGCAGCTAACTAAACTATAGAGGACTCTTGACGTTATCACTTCCTTTAATGTTTTCAAGAATTTTACATTTTTGTTGAATGAAAGATATTAAATAGTCAAAATCAGGAATTTTGTTTAGAGGTGCATTATTTCCAAATAACTGTCGAGTATTCGATTCTAGTAATTGTGAACAAATTTAGAATAATTAGAAACGTCAGTTACTTTGATTGATACTAGCTTAAATAGTAATATTTTCATAAAATAAATATTCGTGAAAGTTGTAAGTGATGATATTGATTCTTTAGTAATTGGTTTGAATGCGAATATAAGATCAACATGACCTGATACCAAAAGACGATGGTTTTTAATCTATTATGCCTTTCACGCAATGGTATAGTTGGTCCCAGTGATAGGTAAGACTCTTTAATGTTTGATAATGCTGGTGTAACAGGCGATTTATACCCCCTGAAAATTATTACCCCTGGGGATCAAAATATCCTAGTATATTATTACCGGCGGTATTATTTTCCTAGATTTTACTTACCCCCTTAGAATTTTAGGGGGGTATACATATCCTAGAAGAATATTACCCCCGGTAATAATTTCCTAGGTTATTATTACCCTCATTTAGAATATTTATACCAGAGGGGGTAATAATAACCTAGGCAATTATTACCCTCATTAAGAATATTTATACCGCGTGGGGGGTAAAGACAGCCTAGGGAATTATTACTCTCATTTAGAATATTTTTACCGGGGGCGGGGGTAATAATAACCTAAGATATTATTACCCTCATTTAGAATATTTATACCGGGGAGTAAAAATAACCTAGGATATTTATAGCACCCTTAAATTCTAAAGGGGGGGGGGGTAAATAATGACTAGGAAAATAATACTCCAGGTAATAATATACTAGGATATTTTTTCTCCCGGGGGTAATAATTTTCGACAGTATAAGAATACTCCGACACCGGCCCAGAAAGATAATAATAAATAATGAAAAATCTCGATATCATCGATATTTTTGTATCATAGACCAATGACATGATTGTATAACAAAATGATATCTAGTTGACAATAATATTGTTAGAAAGTTCTATTTTTTTAGAGAAGAGCTTGATCAGAATGAACAATTTTTTGCTTCATAACAGTAAATGGGACAAGATAGAAATCTCAAAATATATTAGTTTCATCTGATCTGTTAAAGAAGAATCATATTTTTCAAAATCGAGTTCGCGTCTAATGTTAACGAGAGCGCCAATATAATACATAATGTTTATCATCAAATAAATCGAATGATTTTTTTGATAGACTCAAATGAGCTTATATAAGTAAGTTGTTCAGAATTATTTTGTACTTGCATGGCAAAATAAGAATATCTTTGAATGATTTCAATGCCCGATCACGTGAAATTAGAGCGCGGATGAAAGACATTTCTGCATTCTCGATAACATTTTCGGATGGCATATTCAAATATGCGTAAAATCAATTGGATACGGAGGACCAAAATGTGTACCGAACTACCGAACATATTATAGTTTGCGAAAGATCAAATGTTATTTAAAAGTAACTATTTAATATAATATTACAAATTTATAATTTGATTCTAAAACTAAAATATTTAAGTTATTAATATTATACTGATAATCAATGTACAATAAAAATACATAAAAATATTAATACATATTTCATTAAAAAAAAACTTACGGCATTGATTATAATACAAGTAAAAACTACGAACATATATTGTTGAATACAATGGTATTCTATCTGTTATAAAATACAAATATTTCACTTGTGAATAATTAATATACCTACTTTATAATTTTTGAAGATAACACTTTGTATTGTTTCTACTTTTTAGTGGACTGTATTTTTTTAAATTAATTAGCTGATTAATATATAATTCTTATTGTAATATCATGTTTTTCTGTATTCAATATTAAAATAATAATAGCTAATATAAAATTTAAAAAAAAAGTAAAGATAAGTGGGAATGTCGATTGTGAACGTTTCTCCTTCGTCTCTTCGGTCCTTGGAGTAATTAGTGGTTTATTATATTTAATATTTGAATGCAATGATATTGCATTAGAAAATACGATTCTGAGCGAAACTCAATATATTATAATATGCTATACTGATAATCCACTTCAAAATTTTACCACGTGTGTAAATTACAAATGTAAATATTTAAAACAAATTTCAATTTCCTACGATATAAACTTAATTAGTTATCAAGAAATAAAAGCGATAAAACATAAATTGCCGGAAACATTAAACATTTTTGGAAAAAAATTCATAGTTCTATACTGGGCCAAATAATCAACCAATCAGTTCCAAAATTGTACCACATATGTATATTCCTTGTGTTAATACTTAAAATAAGTTTCGAGTCTCTAAGATCAAAACTCAATTAGTTATCACGAAATTAAAAAATTAAAAATAACAGAAATCGTAATTTTACCGATTTCCCACAATTATTTCGGAGTTTTTCCCCTCCCAAGGAAAATCTTTTGAGAAATTCGAAAAATGAGCTAAGTAAAGTACCAACTAGACACGATTTTCTACCAAAAATATACCTTACTTATGGTAATCGGACCATCATTTCTACCCGAAAAAGTGTCTTCATACATAAAAAAATATCATAATATTCATTTCTATTAAAGTTATTCAAAATTTAGAAGCTTATAAAATAAAGTTTCAACTTATGATTAAAAAATATTTTGTAAAAAGATTAAGTTGTATATGATTAGATTCTGATAAAATTTTCAAATCGAAAAACAAAAAATTACAGGAAATATTAAACATTTTTGGAAAAAAGTTAAAATCTCTATACTTAGTCAGAAAATCAATCAATCGTTTTGAAATTTTTTTTTCCAATAAAGAACACTTATGTTAATACTCAAAAAAAAATTCGAATTCCTATAATCGAAACCTAATTAGTTATCAAGAAATAAAAAAAATTAAAATAACAGAAACCGTAATTTTGCCGATTTTCGGTTGTTTAGCTTTAAAAGCTATAAAAAAAAACATCTTTGTAAAACCAATACATTCTTCGCTTCGCTCAGAATCTAAAATAATGTAATGCGAGTGCCTGCGAGCGTTCGCTTGTAGGATCGTACTGGTTTATAATTAAAGGCATTTATGATCGCACTTCTTATCAAGGTACATTTTACATAATAAATCAATATTATACATATTTTATAAGACAACATAACTATAGACAATAATATAATTTTAAATATACTCCAATAATAAATTATAATTTAGTTTATCATGTATAGTATAATATATTTGTATATATATATACAAATATATGGCTATAGGCTATATAGATATACATAAAAGTATATAAAATTTTTTTTATTTTTATTTATCTAGCCTTATTAGGTATTGAACATTGGTTAATTTAGAATCAGTTATTTTTCAACTCAAAACCTAGTTAGCAAAATTGATAATTATTTAAATGGAACTCTACCATTAAATTATTTATAAACTTGTTTAATAGATATCCACTACTATTGGTCCGAAATTCCAGAACTGTTGACGAGTAGACATTATATGAACGTATATACAGTAGGTATATCAATATTGTATTTATATAGTAATGATTAACCGAAGAAGAGAGAAAAATGACAGAATCTGCATTTTTACACTTTGTAACTTTGCAGGTACTTATGTATAATCCAATGATCCAATTTTTTTCCCGGTAATTGTGGGGAAATGGCCCGCATGAAATTTGATTGAAGGGAAATTATTACAGGAAAAAATGCCAATATTACAGATCTTTCGTAATTTTCAATAAATATCAATAATATTATTGATGAATTTGTTGTAAATGGGGTTGGATTAAATAGGAAACTATCATTAATATAATTTTAATAATACTAAATAATTTTATTTAATTTGCAGTAATAAATTAGATTACATAATAAATATATTTAATATAAATTATTCAATTCTATCCCCCCTCAATTTTAATCGAATTACTACAAATGTTATGTAGTAGGTGTAATCACATTTAGATTAAGTTAAGTTTGACAGTTAGGTTATCATTTATCAATAATATAACTTACTAAGTCTTATTAATCTCATATAGTAATTTATCTTTACTTCTGTTTTCATTGGTTTAGCTATAAATAATAAATAAAACTTAGTTTTATAATTATCTATGAATATATTATTTAGTATAAAACTTGTCGCCGCTGATTACCAATCTCATTTAGAATATATTAAGATTATGTGTTATACAAAATAGACATTGTTAGACATTCCATATTTGAAAATTATTTAAAATTTTATATACTATTGAGTATTTTTATATACTCAGAATATTTTTTTTACAAAAATAATGGACATGTCAATCAAATTGTTTGTAAGTTCTATTATTTTTTTTAACTTCAATTTTTTATCACCCTGTCAATAATTAATTAATAATTATATTCAGTAGCGTATGCAGGATTTTAGTTCAGTTAGGGTTTTTACTGTATAGCTTGATGGTAGACCCATAATGAGCTTTAAATACCTTTCACACTTTTATTTAACTAGTAAAGAACATTAACATTAAAATACAAGATAATTCAAAACTCTTATTTTTATATTTGTCTTAACTCTTAAGATCTTGTACTTAATTTGAGATTTTTAATAATATTTAAGTAATAATTAATAATATAATACATAATTAATATACTATAAATCCCTTCAGTCCTCGGAGAAATTATTTATTTAGATTTGAATGCAATGATATTGCATTAGAAAATACGATTCTGAGCGAAACTCAATACAATACAATATGATATACTGATAGGTCATTCCATAAGTTTACTACGTGTGTAAACTACTTATGAAAAAACTCAAAAAATATTTAAAGTCTCTATGATCAAAACCTAATTAGTTATCATGAAATAAGAAAATTTAAAATAAGGAAACCATAATTTTACCGATTTTTCGCAATTTTTTGGTAGTCTTTCTTCTCTCAAGGAATTTTTTTTAAGAAATTCGAAAAATGAGCTAAATAAAGTACCAACTAGGTACAATTTGTTACCGAAAGCATACCCTTTTCATTGAATCGGACTATTATTACTACCCAAAAAAGTGTTTTCATACATACACACAAAAAAAAAAAAAATAAATAAAAAAAAAATAAAATAAAAATAAAAAATATCTTTGTTAAACCGATATATTCCTCGCTTTCTTCAGATTCTAAAAATACTATATTAATTTTTCCAATGATTATCTAACTATTAAATATTTAAGTTTGTTTACATCTTGCTCTTTAATTTCAGTTATTCTCTTATAAAGTAATATTTTTATGATAAATCTAATGTTAGTAAAACTGCTTCATTCTTAGCATGCGTTTAGTCAATCATCATTCCCTAATATCAATTGTAATTAAGTAATTGAAGCCTAATATGTTTATGGTTCTTTTTAAAAATTTCAATTAAATTTTTTACAGGAAATAATTCTTTGTTACTATTGTTACTAACTTTCAGTTTCAACTATGTAGTTGTATTATTGATGCTGTTAATTTTTTACTATAATTATTGAATTTAATGATATTTAGTCTGATTGTAGTCTTGACTATAGAGACACATATTAAGAGGATATACTTCTTAGTTATTAATTACTCATAAAAATAATTAGAATATTTATTATTCTCTCCTATGTTTCTCTAATATTAATACAATAAACTCACTAGAAGTTATAGAATCGAACCAGACTTGATCTAAAAAATTAAAAAACTATAGCTACCTACATTTTAGTTAAAATTAATTAGAGAAATGAAAATATTTCTAATACTAATTGTACATATTGATGTCCAACATTATAATATGTAAATATATAATATGTATATTAATATTATAATTATATAGTTTTTTTATAATAAATAATTTATATTAAAGTCTTAACTTACTGAATGTATTTCCTGTACATCATATTATATAAATTACAAACATTCAAAAACATAAGTATTTATTATAATATATTTAATATAACTTCATTTAATAATAAACATTAATCAAATATTTAAATGTTGACAAATAATGTAAATTTAATTGTGTTATAAAGTATTATTTTTAAAATTATATATGTAACGACAAATCTTAAATTAATTACCAACGACCATTACTGTAATTTTTAAATTAATTATTTTAGGTTTTAAATCAAATAAAAATATTGTATACAACATTAAAATTATTTAGATATTATAATTTTTAACAAAACCTACACAAAAAATTCGTGTTTTTTGTACGTAGATATATTATGTTATATAGAAATATAATTGACGACCTTCAACATGATGTCTAAATAATTAGTTAATAATGGGGATATGAAACCTAGGTCAATAGTAATTGGCAGTGTACAATTTTAAGAGGTTTACGAGACGTTCTGGGAGTTCTGTAGCCAGGTTAACCAGACGTAAGTAACCTGGCACTTACCCGTTTAGTTGTTTTGTGCCATAAAAATGGCGTAACTTGATCTTTAAGTTGGGAAGCTTGAGCCATAGCCAATGGTGAATTTTCAATATTTTCTTGGGGGAGGGTCCTAAAAAATAATATGTAAAAACACGGAATGATTGATTTTGGACGTTCCTTCTTCGCTTCTTCGGTCCTCGGAGAAATTAGTGGTTTATTATAATTAAAATTTGAATGCAATATCATTAGAAAATACGATTCTGAGCGAAACTCAATATAAATATACAATATATTATACTGATAAGCCGTTCCAAAAGTTCACGTATGTAAACTACTTATGAGGATATTAAAAAAAAATTCAAGTATCTACAGTTCAAAATTGCATTAGTTATCATGAAAAATCTAAAATCAATTTCATAAAAATTGCGATTTCCGTAAAATTTGCCGTTTTACACTTTTGAAAAATTTAAAAAATGAGTTAAATAAAGTACCAACTACATGCAATTTTCTACCGAAATTGTCTACCTAGTTGTGGTAATTGAACAGTTATTTTTACCCAAAAAAGTGTCTTTAGGTATTTAAAAACTTTAATATTCAATTTTACTAAATATTAAAATTTTAGAAGTTTATAAAAAAAAATCGTGAATTACGATATTCATAATATTTTGTTAATATATTAAGTAGTATATTGTATATGAGTAGGTTTCTATAAAATTCTCAAACCGTTAAACTCAAAATTGCATGCAATATTAAACATTTTTGGAACTTCGTAAGAAATCCATTAGGTAAACTAATGATATAACGATGGGTATGAACAACAGACCGCAGGGATCAGAGATCATTTTTTGTGCCTGCGACTATAGTAGACTTTAAAGATACAGAAAAATGTCCAAATAAATTAGAATGAATTAAAAATTTCCCGGTTTCACAAATAGGTAAAAGATATTCGTAAGTACTTATAAAGGGGATGCGACTGGTACAGTCAGTTTGTAGATAATTACGCGGATACCATATCTCCCTGACAAACTTACTGAAACTAGCAGTTAAGTGGAAATGGATGGACGTAGAACAACATACGTTTGAGTCGATCAAAAACGTGCTGTATTCTCCCCCGAAAATATCCACCCCAGAGTACGAAAAATCTTTCTAGTTTCTGCCTTCAAACTGATGCAAGCGAGATTGGTGCTGGTGCAGTCTTTTTTAAAGGGGTAACAAAATTGAGGACAGACATATCATCTCATATGACGAAAGTTTATAAACACGGTGTTAATCGTTTTATGTTATTGCTCGACCTGAACCATTACACTTAGTCGACTGACGACACTCAGTGTACCACGATTACAGTATAGTATATACAACGAAATAGTATAGTTGTTATTTTAATATTATTAAAATTGTCCTACACCTACATCTCACACCAGCATAATTGCGTAATGTATAGCAATTGTATGGGGACTAATTGATCAAATAATTAGGTCAGCTATTGTTTTATACACATAACAGAACAATAAAGTCTACACAAATCAATCACTTAAATCCACGAACAGAACTTTATACTCGCGCTCTTCTATAGTCTCAGTCACCATATTAGTCGTAGTTGTAGTCGTCGTCAATAATCTTGTCGAGGATGCGTATGGAGTGATCAACATATGAAGATCCGAAGATGTACACCGTGAAAATTACTGATGTATCTAATCTTTTTGTACAATCATTTATTTTGCATTATACCTAACGAAGTCATAATTTAGTAAATTTTTTTTATTTAATTTTTTTCACTGCCGATTTGAAAATAATATGAAAAAAAAAACAAGTTGATAATTATTCTAACATTCATCAAGGACAAAACTCGCTCACAATAAGGTAAATACAAAATTTTATATAACAATCATAATATTAGCTACTCTTGTAGTTATTCAAAATCAGAAAAATGAGTAATTTTAAATTATGAACTATTCACATTTATTTTATATTTTCTTTATTTTTAATTTACTAAAATTGTATGTATTATAATCGTTATATACCTGCCTATATACCTATTATTATAAATAACTTAGTGCGGTTGTGGTAAAAGAAATACCCGAAACTGTCGCTACTACTTATACAAAATAAAATTAGTTCAGTTACGATCAAACCACCGAGTTGTACTTATGTGATCTCGTTTCCAAGATAAAACAATAATAATTTGTAAAATGTAAATAACAAATATTTACTTAATATCTTTATTACAAATCCAACAAGCCGGTTCTAAGGACCGGTTAATGTTAATTTAGTAAGGAATACCATGGAAGATAGAGGTGCTTTGTAATATTCATATTCAAATAATGAATTATACTTCTCAATATCATATCATATATATAGCTCATTTAAATAAGTTTAAATGTATATAATTAAAAGAAATATTAACAAGAAATACTCACACTTCTCCAATTTATCTGAAATTTCCACACATAAGTTAATAATAATTCTTAAGGACATTATTAGTCATAAAATATGGCTTATGAAGAAATATTATAAATTGTATATATTGAGAATATTAAAATTTGTATTATAGTATATCTTAATATAAAGTTATATTGCTTTCCAATACATACATAACACAAATAAATCATACAGTCTTTGTTATATATATTATGAACTATTTATAAAAAAATATCTTACCATCAATACTAAAATTGTTATCTAAAATTAATAATATTCAAAAAACAGTTTTAGAATTATTATTTTTTTAAATGTAAATAATAATATTAGGTAATATAAATAATAAAATATTCTTGGGGAATGATAATATATTATGTTTTATATTTTTTGTATCAATATATTAAAAGAATCAAATTGATAAATATATTTTATAATAAAATCTGATTATTACTGATATTAAATGCTTAAAGTTATTTTATTGGATAGGTAGTTTTATTTTAAGCAAAAAATCTATTAGTTTTACAATAATTTTAGTTATGTATGAAGATAAATTTTTGAGAAAAGAATGGTTCAATCACATATTAAAGGATAGGTTTCCTGTAGGAATTTTTATGCAAATGGTACTTTAGAAAGATATGTCATATTTAGATTTTTCTCAAGCAATTAAAACCATCAAACATTTATGAAAAATAAGTAAATATTAAATGATTAATGTAGTTTACATTTTCAAGTGAAGTGTCAATTGTATCAGTTAGTCCAATATTATATATTTTAGAATAATAATATCTAAAGACAAACTAGGAAATGGGAAAAATATTAGCCAATGAAATCATTGATTTTAATTTTTTAATTAACTAATAATTAATTTTTCCAAAATTATTAAATATAACGGTAATAAGAAATTAATGGGACAATATACAAAATATTTTTTTTGTATATTATGAGAAGAAGGTTTTTTTTGTAAATTCATTGCGATTTCCTATGTAATAAGACCAAATCTCGCGAAATTTTGTAATGCAATATTTAATTTCACCAAGATAGAATGTATTAGAAGGAAAAGACATAGGAAGTGGAATTGTTAATATGTTCTTTATTTAATTATTGGAAATTAAATAAATATATTTAAATATAAGTAACTCCAATTTTTGTTTGAACCATTTAAGATGATGCATTAATGTTAAATGTTTTTATTATTTTCTTGGTCGTGTCTTTTCTGTTACCCATGAACCTTATTTATTTTAGTAGAATAAAAGTTAAAATTTTGAAAAAACTTGCAGCTTTCCTTATTTATCTATATTGTATTGAAAGTGAAGTTATATAATTACAGAGTAATTTTTATATTTTATATGTAATTTATTTAGATGACTATTGAGGGTGTATTTCAAAACAACAAATAATTTATAATTCATATTTATGTAATAATGTAGTACGTACTATTATTCACTGTTAATAAATATTAAAAAAAAAAAAATAACGACATATAAAAAATTGTGTAATACATTTAAATCATGTAAATAAAAGTACTTGAGTGGGAACTTGGGAATTGAGAAATGTTGATAAACATTATAATTTGCATTACAAGTGGTAAAAGTGTGGAACAAGTTTTGGAAAAATTTTGAAATGGATTGATTGATTTTTTGGTTAAATATAAGGCTTTGAATTTTTCCAATAAATGTTAATGATTACCTGCAATTTTAGGTTTAACGGTTTAAAAATTGTATAGAAACCTACTCATATAATACTTCTAAATTTATTTTTCCACTTTTTAATAGTCAAGTTGTTTATACCTATTATTATTGTTGTTAAATTAGTTTTCTCCCCCTATACGATCCAGATTATCTAAATTGACAAAAGTCATTGTATGGGTCCAGAACACGTGTTTAATATTTTTATAATATACTTATATACATATGTCTTTGCCATTATTATTATTAAATAAATATTATTTTGTGTTGTTTATTCATAAGTTGATTATTGTTTATATATATATATATACGCATAATATTTATAGAAGTGTTATAAGTATAATTATAAGATAAGTCTCACACACTACATCATCACTCATCTTCATCAAATACTTTTTTTCAAGCAAAATTGTGACCAGTCCCCGGACTTTATTGAGTGGGTATTATTGGGCCTCATTATATGCCTCTATCAATTTTTTAATCACTTCCCTCAAAATTGTACACTATTGCTTTTAAAGATTAAATATCAATTTACTTAATTTAATTATATTCGTTTTATGCTAATTTGATTATTTTAGAATGATGTATATATAAAAAATAATAATAGGCTATTTAAAATAAAAGTAATACGAATTTAAATTATAAAGGCGTATTATTTATAAATAGTTTATAATTAGAATAGTTAATTCCTATAAGCTGAAGTTTATGTTATAATTTAATTACCCTAACCTAACCAATTGAGTTTAATAAAGAAAACTGTTTTGTTATAATTTAAGTCGATAATAGAAATATGACTTTAAAATAAAATATATAAACATAAGTTATATAAATATGCTTACCGCAGTTTATCACTGAATGTATTAAAAATTATAAGAATATAGTCAATGAGAAGAAAAATAGAAAATAGAAACAATTAATATTAGTAACTAATTTTTGTTTTTAAAAATAGTTATTTACAATTAAAACAGTTTATTTAAAATAGTTTATTGGAACAAAAAGGAGATAATGTATGTGTGATGTATCCTTATCGTTTGAATCACTGGTTTTATTGTAATACGATAATATCATACTAGGAAAATGGTGGTGATATTATTATATTATAATATATAGATTATTATCTATATTTAATTACATCCATTTAAATGTACTGTAGCTATAATAATATTTATTGTTATTAATATTATGGTTTATTAATTCGTATATAAAATTATACTTACAGTCATTTTGAGTTCGTTTTTCATAAGCTAACATTGTTTCATTCTCCATTGGATATACTAGATATTATAACAATATTAGAGTTAGGCCGATGATACCTTATATTGAACTATTGGTATAGCAGGTATTAGTTTTTTTTTTCAGATTAGATAATAAAACCAATATAATATGTCTTATTGTTACTTAACCTTATTTAGCGATTTTTATGTAAGAAATATTATAAGTATTTTTAGATTCTGAGTGAAGCGAAGAATGTATTAGTTTTACAAAGGTATTTTTTTTACGATGTCTGAAAACATTTTTTTGGGTAGAAATAATTGTCTAATTACCACAAATAGGGTATTCTTTCCATACCAAATTTTATATATTTAGTACTTAATTTAGCTCAATTTTCGAATTTCTCAAAAGTTTTTCTTTGGGAGAATAAAAACTACCAAAAAATGGCGGGAAATCAGCAAAATTACGGTTTCTTTTATTTTAAATTGTTTTATTTGGTAATAAATATTTAAATTTTGATCAAACTTGAAAATTTTGAAAATGATTGGTTGATTTTCTGACTAAGTATAGATCTTTGATATTTTTTTTAAAAATGTTTAATATTACCAGCAATTTTGGGTTTAATGGTTTCAAAATTTTATACAAGCCTACTTATATTTACTTGTATTTGAAATTACTATTTAAATTGTTTTTAATTAGATCATTACACAATTTTATTACATTATTAATTTTAGTTCTAATAAGAATATAACAAGTTATAAATAAGTTTATTACATTAACATATTATCATTTAACAATTATGAGGAAATTTGATTTATTTTATTTTAATAAAGCAACTAAATAAATAATAATATTATTACATATACTTACATTTATATTCTAAAAATTTATAATTAAATGTGTAATATTATGTCTTTGTAACATATGAATTTTATTATCTATATTTTAACTAATACTATTTCAAATTTTGAGCTAAGCAAGATAGTTTTATTATTATTTTTTATTAGTTTTACAACAATGTGTGGTTTTTCTTTAACATAAGTACTTTTATAATAGCATTGATAAATTAATCAATGATACTAATTATTTACAATATAATAATAAAAAAAAATACTAAGTTTTTAAAATATATATAATTTGTATTCAAATATTTAATTTTTATTTACTGTAATGTAATAATAAGTCGTTATTTGTTGGGAGTCCTAAAAAATAATGTGTGATAAGTAAAATATATTTATATACCTAGTAAATATATATTCAATAATATAATACTTTAATAAATAAGTGACTATAGCTTACTCTTACTCCTCTTCTTCTTCTTTATAATTTTTTCATCAGCATCCATATTTTTCAGTTTCCTTATAAATCCTAAAGTTATATATTTTATTTATTAACATTAATTAATTTTATTTATATATTATTAGTTTATTAACAAACAAATTTTAAAATAGTCATATTTTAGTTCGTTAGAGTTTATTATTTTTAATTTTAACTCATTTTTATATTTAATAAAATTTAAAAGTTACATTTACATAGGTAATAATTTTTATTTAGGTATAACATGATAATTTGTAAATTATCATAATATAAGCATAATATTTAAATTCATATGCTTACAGTGAGATAATTTATAATGTTAATATTAGTTATATCACTTAGACAGTTTGATTTCATTAGACACTTGATGTGACAGGTACCATATATATAGTCAATATAATATAGGTAGTGTTTATACAAAAATGAAATTATTAAAATTATTATATTATTTTCTATAAAAATTACAGACTTTTTGATTTAATTTATATGAAAGTTAAAATAAATATTAATGTAAAAAAAAAAAAGCGGGAAGGTCAATTTTGGCTGTTCCTTCTTCGTCCTTTCGGTTCTCGGAGAAATTAGTGGTTTATTGTAATTATTAAGATTTGAATGCAATGGTATTACATTAGAAAATACGATTTAAATGAATCTTATTATATTACAATATATTATACTGATAATTAATTTTAAAACGAGTGTAAATTACATATGTAAATATGCAAAATAAATTTCAAATCCCTACGATCAATATTCAAAGAGTTATCATTTCATGATAAAAATTGTTAGTCACCATTTTCAAAATATTTTGTAAAAAGATTAGGTAATAGGTTAGGCTTCTATAACATTTTCAACCCGATAAACCCAAAATTTTAGGTAATATATTGGAAAAAAGTCCAAAGCTCTATATACTTAGGCAAAAAATCAATTAATCCGTTTAAAAATTTTACCACAAGTATATATTATCTATTATTATTATATATTAGTAAATATAATAGTATTATAAATGTATTTTAGATTCTGAGCAGAGCAAAGAATGTATTGTTTCTACAAAGAGGTTTTTTAAAATTTTTTTTATGTATGAAAACAATTTTTTGGGTAGAAATAATTGTCCGATTACCACAAATAGGGTATGCTTTCGGTAGAAAATCGTATCATCTAGGTGTTTTATTGAGCTAATTTATCGAATTTCTCAAAAGTTTTTCCTTAGAAGAAAAACTACCAAAAAAAGGCAAAAAATCGGCAAAATTACAATTCCCGTAATTTTTAATTCTTTATTTCGTGATAACCAATTAAATTTTGATCATAGGGACTTGAAAATTGTTTTGAGTACTAACATAGGTAATAGTTACGTTCAGTAAAATTTTGAAACGGATTAGTTGATTCTTTGGCTAAATATTGAACTTTGAATTTTTTCCAAAAATGTTTAATATTACCTACTATCTTGGGTTTATCGGTATGAAATTTTTATTGAAGCCAACTCATATACTATTTCATATTTTACAAAATATTTTGAAAATTGTGATTAACAATTTTTATAATGAAATGATAACTTCTTAAATTTTGATCGTAGGGATTTAAAATTTATTTTGAATATTTACATATGTAATTTAGATACGTGATAAAATTTTGGAATGTATTATCAGTATAATATAATGAGATTCACTCAGAATCGTATTTTTTAATACAATACCATTGCATACAAATTTTAATAATTATAATTAACCACTAATTTTTCCGAGGACCGAAAAAACGAAAGTGTAACATACTAAATTGACGTTTTCATTTTTTATTTTTTTTGTAATGTTCAATGGGAAATAGTTATGAGTCATAACTTATGACTTATGTATAATATTATGTAATGTAAAGAAAAATGTTATAAATAATCCAATTAATTCGTATTATATTTATGAAATTATTTGACTTAAACATATTATTTTGGTCGGATTTGGCCAAGTGGTCTAAGCACATGTTTTAACGTTCGGCTCTTCGGTAGGTATACGCGGGTCTTTAGCCCATAGTGGCGTCTGTACGACTGTACCTGTAGCAAGCCAGTCATGATTAACGCGAAAAGGCACAATCATTTACTAAATGATATTTAGTATAGCATATTTAGAATAGTCGGTGACATATAAATTGACCCCTGATCGTCGCGGTTTATTCATCAGTGGTGAAAAAAAGTCCAAAACAATTATTTTAGATCCCTGGACGCATTTTTTGAAGGAGTAAAGAGGATATAAACTGTTAATTTTAAATTTGAATAAACCGTCATAAACAACATACTTACTTTTTAGAGGTGGTTCAGCTAAAACAGTTTTTAATATTATATATTGGTATGTAGATACAGGTCCGTACTGGCCTACTGGGATACCAGGAGCTTTCCTGATGCGCCCCTGAGTCAATTAGAGCTTCGGTACCCAATTAATTGACTTTCTTTCATTATATTTTTAACATTATTCAGATTTTTAGAATAGTATATTAATTGTATATGAATAATGATCAAAATATGTTATATACATATTATTTAAATTCTATTTTTGCATTCAATATAATATAAAATATTAACTCTTGTGGTGACATGGTGTCATGACATCATTATATCTTTATCTCGATCAAGATAAAGATGCAATTAAGATGTTTGTATGCTACCATACTATTATTGGACTATACACATTTACAAGTATCGTAACACCGCACGTTTCAAAATTTTCACAGAGTAGCTTATAAGTAAAACTGGGACTAAGATTTTCATATTGTATTTTTTTATTTAACATTTTTATTAAGTACACAAATATAATTTTTATTTTTCTGCGCCCCCTTTAAGTAGCCAGTACGCAAGTAAGTAGCCTGTATAGTTACAATTTTACATTATTGAAATTAAAAATATAATTAAACAATATATAGCAAATATTAATATAAAATAAAACCTCAATTATTTATTAAAATCAATGAGTAAAATACGTCGAATGATTCTATAAAAATATTCTGAATAATAATTATTTTTCTTATTCATAAAATAATATATTACATTAAAATTAAATAAAATATCTATAATAATAAGTAAATAGTTGAAAATTATAATATAAGTATCTATAATTGCTAATTTTTTTACTCATACAAAGTAATAATAAAATTTATAAACTACAAATAATTAACTTACAATCTTTATCTAAATATAATAAATAATATTTATTATGTATATCTTTTTAGAGTTATAATATAATACGAGTATAATATTAGGTATATTATATATAATAGAAATAACTAAGTTCGTTATTATATATAAGAATAAAATCATTAGCACTCATATTAGAAGCAATTTCAACATAGGGAATATTTTTTATGTTTTGAATTTTTTTTATTAACTTACGTTATTACCTATATGATATTAGTTTTTCGTTTTATAAACACTTCGATAAATAGGAAAAATACATTATTTTATCTTTCCTTATAAAGTATATTTATTTATTTACTTCACGATTATATAAGTATGAAGTGCGCCATTTAATTTCTTTGATTTAAATTATCAAAATTCTAAGTCGTATTGTATTTATATGGTGCATTAATGTATTATTCTTATAAAATATATTATATCTACATTTATAACAAAAAAACGAAAAATTGTTGTGCTTTTCAATAGCATAATTTTTTAAAGATATTTAATTACAATATAACATACCAAGAAGAATTTTATGGGTTTTGTTTATTTGAGTTGTATTCATTATATAATTGTTTTCTAAACGATAAAAATATAGTTTTATTGTAATTATTATTATCAATGTCAATGAATACATTATTGTAGACTGTACTACTTTTATTTATTAAGCATAAAATTATTAATTATAATTTAAAAAATTACTGGCTGCAATAAATAATAATGTTGAAGTATATTTATTAATTATTCTCCAAATAATACTATTAAGGGGATTCGACCCGGATCGTGTTTTTTAACAAAACATGTCTATGTGCCTTGTGCATATACCGTCTTGCCTATTGATCAGATAAACTTCTAAAAACGTAATTTATCAAAAATTGGTACGATTGGAAACATATTGATACTTCCAGTAAATATGAAATTCCTTTAGCATGAAATGATTTGATATTGACTTGTGCGTATGCGTATGAAATTGTCTATTTTCTTTGTTGTTGTGTATAAGTTATAAGTAGAGAGCGGATTTTTAGGTTCTTAAAAGCTTAAATATGATGCTAATATGCTCTAAAAAAACCTATAATATTCTCTAAATATTCTTCAAACTTGTAAATATGCACACAATATGATTTTTTTTTTCTAAAATAGTTCGATAAAAACAATGAAAAACTGTTTTATACCATTCCTTTGGTAACAGATAAATTATTTAAACATAAAAATGAAAACCAATTAATACATAGGTATATAAACATAAAAAATATTTATATAAATCTATATTACCACGGACAACGTAATCAGAAATTCGTTTACATAAACCGGTGCGGAAACAAACGCATCGGTATCTTGAATTCATCATATAAATATGGTGACCAACATTACCAATTTGATTACAAACAAGTAGATAATTGAATGACTTTTAATTTTTATCATTCTTAAATCAAATTATTTTTTTCCAAGAAAATATTGTTCCTAGATAAAATCACAACTCGATATTAATGAAATATATGATTTTGTATGAACAATAATAGAATATATTCTAAAATATGAAAAATAGGCTAAATATTCTCTGATGTCCAAAATATGCAAAATGAATTTTTCTCTACGAACTCTGTAATGGATAAATCGTGCACATTTTTCATCCTCGTTGAGTTGCATAAAGCCAATAAAAATATGTAAAAACCTAAAGATCCGCTCTCTAGTTATAAGTCATGTATAAACAGTTCTTTTTATTTTTAAGTAATTCTTTATAATGAATTACCGTCCAATATATATATATATATATATATATATATTTATATATATTGTAATAACACAGGAATAAAAGAAGCACTTTGTAATATCTCAAAAATAAAAAGAGAATAAAAGGGAAGTGATGGTAATAATATGGTAGAAAACGTAGTTTTCACAAAAATGGCTGCAGACAACAAGATACTAGAGATGGGAAAATAATCATGTCGCTGTGACTTTGTCACGGTGACATGTGTGTCGCTACTAGTCACTGTGACTCCATAGCTACTCAAATGGTGACATTGTCGCTGTTAGGTTTTATCTCTTATCTCGCTCATAGAAAAAACTAATATACCTAGACAGTGGCAAACTAGTAAAGTAGTAACTACTCAAATGGTGACGTTGAGACAGTGACTTTGTAGTGTGTAACCATGACAAAATAAAAATTTATTTTATCATACGTGTAACTGTGACATTCAAAAATTCAAACCGTGTGGACTGTAGTACGCTTTCTATCACTCATTATAAACAATATGAATTAAAATAACAAATACAAATATTTTTGTTCGAATTGTTATTTCTAGAACATAGAAATTAAAAGTGTAGTAGCAAATTGTTCCTACATGGTAGGAACTAGAAATAAATAATTTAATGATAAAAATCATTAACCAATTTTTCATAATAAATATTTTATATTTAAACAGAGAATTAATAATATATACTTAGTGTTTGTATGTGTTTAAAATATTGGCTGTCACAAATATAATAGTAATATACAATTTTTGAAAAGATTTGGTATAATTTATAGGAAATCTAGAAATATATTAAAAGTTGCTACCTATGTCCCCCTTAGTCCTCTTAGTTACGTCGGAGTAAGGTGCTATAAAATAACAAAAAGCAGGAAGGTAGATTTTGTACGTTCGTATCTTCGGAGAAATTAAAGGTTTATTTATTTATTATAATTAAGATATGAATGCAATATTGCATTACAAAATACGATTCTGAGCGAAACTCGATACATTATACTGATAATCCATTTCATATTTTTTACCATGTGTGTAAATTATCCTCGTAAATACTAAAAAAAATTTCAAGACTCTACGATCAAAACTCAAGGAGTTATCACTAAATAAAAAATTCAACGAGCCAAATAAAATACTAAGTAGATGAAATTTTCTACCAAAAACAAACACAATTTGTGGTAATTCGACCATTATCTATACATGAAAAAATGTTTTCATACACCAAAAAAAAAAAAAAAAACATCTTTGTAATTCGTTGCTTCGAATCTTCGATCAGAATCGAATCAGAATAGACAAGAGTACAAAAATAATAAAATTATATTTTCAATTTACTGAGTAAAATGAATGGTGACTAGTCACCACTAAAAGTAACAATGACATACTAGTCACTGTCACCATTATTACCGTGACAATTTTTTGTCACCTTTTATCATTTCTACAAGATACACAACACGAACCACCAAAAGTCTACTTTTTTCTTAGACGGACCACCAAAAATAAAAAACCTACTGTAAAACATGATACCAAAAACGATACGTAATAGCACGAACGATGCTCACCGCTGAACCACAGCTAGATAGTGTTGCCGTAGTGAACATCAGCGCACCACCACGACACGGCGTATTGGCGCCAAACATTAAATTTAAAAAACAAAATATACATAAACAAGTTGACTTATTTAATTCTGAGTTATCACCTTCTCTCGATGTTGTGATGGTTTCGAGGATCGTAACAGACCTCGTATATATGTATGTACAAAAAGTAAAAAAAAAGTTTTTAATGTTTAATAAAAATTTGGCCAATGATTCGTCAATTATCACAACCCGACGTAGCCAATTTTTTTAGTTAAGCGCTACAAAAAACGCTTAAAGTATGGGATTGGAACCATGAAATGTCGGAAGCTACGCTGAGTTACACGTTTTGTTTTGTTAAACAAAGTCAAACTGCGAGAAAAAAATACGAGCTCCATGAAATTGCATTTTGATCATGAGGTTGTACAGCTGCCATCCTATCACTGCCAATATAATCTCATTGAGTTCGTATGGGCTCAGGTGAAACTAAAATTCTCAAAATAAAATACTACTCTTAAAATGGTAGATGTCAAAAGCCCTTGGACACTACACCAATTGCCAAATGGAAAAGGTGTGTGAAAAAATGCAACAAACTACAAAATGATGAATTTATTAAAGAGATTTTACGTTAGATGTACAAATTTAAAAAATTACAGTACAAAAATAAAACGGCATATTAAATATTAATATTGTTTTCATTTAAGAATTTATATTTATAGAATTATTGTATTATTTATCTGAAGATTGCATACCATGGTTCAGCATGTACAAATTCTTCAATTCAACTAAAATTTAAAATTAAACTAAATGTTTAAACAATTTAATTATTCACAATTGTCAATTTTACATAAAATAATTTAGACTTCTTTTTTATAGTTTTCAATCTGGAATTTTAATGAATATATATAATGGTACACGTACAATACTACAATATTATGTGATTTGAATTGAATAATATGATAATTTTGTTTTAAAATTTAATTATTTACCGCCATAAACAATTTCATTACTATAATAATGAAAAATATTCCCTGAAATTATACATTTTACTGTTAAAAAAGTATTAAATGTGTACGTTTTTTATGATATTTATTTATTTATATTATACAGTACAAGTCCAAAAAGATACGAAATTTTTTAATGATAAATAAAAAATCACAATTATAATTTATACAGTTAAATTAAATTAAAGATTAAATGAGGTACCGATATTAGCAGTTCTCATAAGACGGAAAAGAGGAAAGAGTTGCTGATGTAATTAGCATTATTTTGCACGAAGAAAATGGAAAATGAAATAAAAGAATGAGTAGGGCAGGCAGTAACTCCAAAGTTAAATAAGGATAATTAAGTAGGGGATTCAATTTCACTAAATGTGTGACGACGGTCGATTAAAGTTGAAATATTATAGGCACAACTGACAGGCGTATAATCATGAGGGGGAGAATATGAAGTCTATGAGCCACAATGCGCAGGAACCTCCTCTGAACTCTCTTAATCATGGTATTGGCTGTAGGAGGATCCCAGAGGATACAGCTGTAATAAAGGATGGGACGCACTAGAGCACAATATAATGATTTATGAAAGGAATGGAGATGGAACTCAGAAGAGGACCGTAAGATAAAATCGAGAACTTTCAGTGCTTTACAGCAAATAATCTCGATATGTTTTACTGATGAAAGAGATGGAGTAAAAGTGAAACGTAGGTCACGAATGGAGACTTCAGAGTATTGCTATATTGGATAGGGAAATTGTGAACATGGTAGGTATATCTGATTAAAGACCGGCACGAAAAAATAAAAAATTAGAGCATTTAGAGATATTCTGAGAGAGATCAACAGACTTAGCCCAGGTAACTAAGTGGTTTAGGCTCTAACTTAGCCAGAAACAGAATTAATACGTAAGAATAATTTTACGTTGTCAGAAAATATGAAAAGTTTAGCATGAAGGGGTTCAAACCCTTCTCCCCGAAATATTATTTGTTTTAGAAAAGTTGTAGGTACAGTGTTTTGAAATTATTAATTAAACATCCTTGTGTAAATATTAGACACGCAATAAAACATTATATATTTGTAATATATATATACATACATATAAATAATATATAATTATTGAATGTGTGGTGTACAAGGCATGTATAGAAAGTAATGACCGGTTACTTCTAAATCTAATTGGCAAAGGGAATTCGGAGCGCGTCAATGTCATGTCGAGTTCACAGGCTGCCACCTTAGTGATCTCGCTTTTTCCATGTGCCGTTCCAAGTGAATTCAATTTCACACAGTTTAAGAAAAATGTACTGCTAAAGTTCATCGATAGCTTTTTACCTTGAATGGAGAGGACATTATGTATACAAAAAATCTAAGAAAATCAGTAAACGCATTTAAAGAAGAAAGACGGGAAGTTTGTGATGAGCTAAGGAGTGATTGACCGTGTTAGTGAAGAATTCGTTGAAAAAAATTCAACAGTCAGATTATTATCTGTCCAGCCATCTGAAAGAGGCAATCAATGGGAAACGGTATGAAATTTATGAAGAGCTTATAAAAAAGCTTGCCGCAGAGGATATCAATGTGGGCATACAAATCTTATTTCCATGTACTTACCAGATACGCATCGATCGAAATATGTTGGAATATATAAACTATATAAAAAAATAGCTAGATACCTTAATAATAAGTTGTAAACTTGGAATTGTACAATAATAAAAATTCGTTTTTCTATAATAGTCTTTACTTTCTGGACATGCCTTGTATAATAAACAAAACAAATGTTTACTTATAAAACTAAAAATATAAAATATTATATTTTAAATTATAAATAATAACTATATGGATTAATAACATCTACATGTTTATACAAATATTTAGAAAATAAATTATAATTATTGTATTACACATTTTATAATATATTTAGACTTTAAACTATTTATTTATCATAAAGTGTTTTAATGTTTAAATAATACATTCATATTGTTAGTGACAGGATATAGACGAAATATCCAATAGGCAATATATTTAAAATTTAGATAAGTTACCTAACTTTTGTAATATAATATTGTTTCAATTTTAATTTAATATTTGAATTACTAGTAAAAAATGGCATTATTATAGAATACAATGTTCTGTCAGTATGTAAGGTCTGAGTATGCCGTACCCGTATATTTTTTTATATTGCTGTCTTTGCCTATACATCAATAAATTAATAAAATCACATCCATGTAGAACTTAAGAGGATTGGTAGCGGCCTGTTTTATCATCGATTTAGACCGTAAAACATTAGTTATCATGAAAACCTAAAATCAATTTCATTACGATTTTCCGTAAATTTAACGTTTTTCCGTCATTAATTTTTGGTAGTTTTTCTTCTTCCAAGGAAAAACTTTTGTAAATTCAAAGAATGAACTAAATAAAGTACCAAGTATAGATGCAGTTTTTTACCGCGATTATTTTTCACGAAATAATACCTTATTATTTAATTGAATTACTATTTCTACCCGAATGTTTTCAGGCGTCAAATAAAAAAAAAAAAAAATATCTCTGTAAAACCAATACATTCACCGCTTCGCTCTGAATCTAAATATTTACCACGAGATTACATGAGAAATATTAAAAAGTTCTACCTGACTATGATTTTGCTATATTTTTCCGATTGATAAACAGGGACAAGAAAAATGTCCTCATAAAAATGGACAATAATTATTTGTTGTCGATTTGTCCAGAACCACTACTTATTTGAATAAAAATTCATATTATATGAAAATATGAATATATTCGTTAACATTGAGGTTTTATACGATTTAATTAGTTAAAGAAATACAAGATATAAATTAAACTTTCCTTTATTTAATTCTTAAATGTAAAAAAAATGTTAAAACCATTTTCCAAGCAATTTATCAATATTTTCAAATTTTAACAATAGGTATTAAATAATAATAATAATAAACTTTATTAATATCTTTATAATCAAACGTTAAATATTTTTAAGTATATTTATTGTACTTTATGATATTATTCCAATTTTATTTCAAATTTAATTTATTTAAATTAATATTATATTATTAAGTTTTGATTTATAATAAAATAAAATCACTTACCATTATCATCTATTTTGTAAATTGTATTATTTGAAACTAATCGATACCTTCTTGGAACTGTTAATAACAGAAATATAATAATTTAAATACTTTTGAACAGGAAAATAAGCGCAAGCTACACAATCTTTAGTATATAAATAATATTCAATATAATATTCAAATACTGTTTCGTAGATCGAAAAAATGTTCTAGTGTCGGCTTTATTTTTATATACATCCTCGCAAATCGAGTGAAGTGTTGACGCTCAAATTATCGCGAATCATAATTTGGCTCAAATACCCAAAAACATTGTGATCGAACTAGTATTGTTTTCCGTTCGCTAATCGAATCGGGAGTATAACTACCGCTAATCGTGTGTTTTTAATACTATTAATGTATAGGATAGAACAGCCTCATATAACCCATCTATCTCGGTGGATAATTATATTAATTGGCTCTAATAGCAGCGGTGACTAATTTACCCTTTATATATATATATAATTTATCCATATTGCTCTAATAGCAACCTGTATTATTTTCGATTTTATTTATTATTATTGTTCTAATCGGCTCGAATAGCCAAACAGTATTGAAAATTATTACCTATTGTTACCATTTTTGTGTGCGTGTGTGATTTTTGTAATTTATTTATATTTTAGGTACAGGTGTGCAGCTGGCCAGTTTTCACACCGACAAAAATTGTGAGTTTTATTTATTTATTTTTACTTATTATTATTGTTGAACCAGAAGGGCTATTTAATTATTAATTGGTTGTGCCAAACAGGCGATTGTGTATTATTTATTATATATCTATTTTTGTGTTGCTGTGATTATTACAATTTATGTTTATATTTTACTTTGTACCAGCAATACACAAAATTTATTTACCATACACCAGCGTTACCATTTTTAAACGATAGTTATCTCTTTCCTTTTAGTTTTAGTATACACAAATAAATATTATGCACCGTGTGACCGACCAAGTATACATTCAGTAGTTGGTGCGCGTGAAGTAAAAGGTGACCGGACGCGCTTATTATTATTATAAGTTCCTGGCCCAAACAAAATGTTTATAATAAAAAATTTTAATTTCTATTTACATATTGAATTTGGTATAGAATTTCTCTGCATATATTCATTTAAACTTTCGAATGTTACATTGAAGTCATTATCGACTTTAATTTTTAATAAATCTGAAAAATTGAAAATATAAAATATAATTAAATTATGATACATCAAATTCCTTATTTGTAATTATACATAATTTTATATTTTTGTAATGCTCTTTGAAAATTAATTACTTACTTTAATATTATTATTATTGACAATATTATAATGTTTTAACGTAGAAAATATTACATTAGATATACAATTATTTTTCTTAATTACTCGTCAATACAAAATGTTTTTAACACAAAAATTTAAATTCAAATAGGTAGATACTTACCAACAATTTCATGGGAATATGAAGAATGTATATTAACTATCAAAATAACAATAGATATATAAATAAGACTAATAAACGTCATTATTTTTAACCGTATAAACGTTTGGTAGAATAACGATTATAAAACAATAACAAGACTAACTTATGAATATTTAATACTAAAAAACATGTACGATAAAATGTAATAAAAAAAATATTTTCTCATAAAACATTTGAGTAAACGATATACACATTAAAATGTTTTTATGGATTTAAGTTTAAATTATTAGTTAATAACTATTAATACAATTTATAAATAAAAATAGTTTAAATATAATTGTTATTGATATTGGTATGTAATATGTGTGTGTATACTAAGAACATTTAGGTACTAAAATAAAATAAAACTTAAATATTTTAATTTGATAGGTATGATGGACTTATATTTAAATTTAAAAAAATTTTACATGTTACATCTTATATACAGAATTTCCCAGATATATTTACTAATTGTAATATCTACACTAAAAATTAAAATTTTTGAATGTAGTTTTTTCAAATTATTATTTAGGCAACGGACTATAATATTACCTTTATTACTTGTTTTGTAAAATTTTAAGATAGCCATTTTAAAGAGTATATTTATATAACGTGTCAGTCTCTTAATTTAATCCAAATATCGGTTTTTAAGAATTTTTTATATTTATTGGAGAAATGATATTTCTGACGTCATTATTTTTAATGGTTTACTATTTTAATATCATGACACGTAATATTTGTACTATTTTAATCCGTGGTGCATATAAAATATTATTATACATAATTATATTTATGAATTTATAGCTGCAAAAATATCATATTAATCCTACGCTATATTAATGTCAGAAATATGTTTTTACCAATAAATAAAAAAAAAATTCCTAAAAATTGACATCTTGATCAAATTAAGAGATCGATACGTCAAAATTATCATATAAATATATTATTTAAAATAGCAATATTTAAATTTTATATAACTTAAAAAATTAACTATATATATTTTTATGAGACGTAGTTTTTAAAATAATTTATAAAGCTAATAATATTATAGTCCATAGACTAAATAATATTTGGGAAATACTGCATTCAAAAATTTTAATTTTGCGCTGAGATATTGCAATTAGTAAATCGATCTGGATATCTTGTATATATTTTAACTATAAAATCGTATTACAAATAGGTAATTTAATCAATACATTATCTGATCATCATATCCAAATTCATAATTCAAATTCATATTTTGCTACTTGTATAAGTAGGTAAGTATATAAATTAAAAACAGTTATAACATATACTGATATACAATAAAAACAAACTTCCATTTCAATAAAACGATAAAAAATATTGAAATATGTATTTAATATTATTTTATAAAAATTATATAACTATATATATTATAAAAATCTTTTATCTCTATAAAGTCCAGCGTAGCAGCGTATTCTCATATACACTCCGTGTATTACAAGGCATATTAAATAACAAAAACATATTTACAATAAAACAATATTTTACCCAAATACCACATCATTAACTTTTTATCGCTTAATTTTTGATAGGTATCTACATAAAATTTTTTTTGATACATAAAATAGTTTAGTTCGACAAAAAATCCATTCTTTACTAATTTGGAAACTACAATTGGTTTAAGAACATGACCGAACAACAATAAATACTTAGGCTTTGCTGGAATTGTGGCCGGCTTATTCCAAAGTCCAGAAACGCAAAAAATTCGTGGCTTATACCTCTTCCAGAAGTCAAAGTAACCAGAAGTTACTAAGAATCTGAATAATAATATTATAGATTAAAAAATATAAATTTTTTTCAATTTGGTGGATGTCCCGACATGCACTCAGGGGTATCGCAGTCTGCTGTGTGCGTCACTGATGGCGATATCGCGTAGAAGTCCGTCTGTTGATCATCAATGTAATATTTTTATATTTTGACGCAGTATTTAATAAAACTAAATTTAATTATTATGATAGAAATAAATAAAAAGCACTTATAACTGTTTATTTTATTATATTCTTAAAATTGTATATAGTTTTAAATACGTAGCAAAACGTACAGGTTACAATATTATAATATAATATAATATAATAGGTCATTGCAGCACCCGAAATCAAAAAATGAATTTTTTGGGTTTTGGATGTAGTACATAATTAATTTTTAATTGTACAAAAAAGTACAAAAGAAAATACATTTAACTCATTTTGTTTATCGTCTTATAATTATTTTAATTTGTGAATGCTAGGGTAAAGTTACCACATCAGCGCATCAATAAATAAAATAAATATATTGGATATGGGAATATAATAATATTTTTTAATAATAGTATATTAATATCGACAATTCCACAACCCTGACACCCGAATAGAGCATTAGAGCGATAATAGTCATCTCACCACCGGCTACAAACCCGTGTTTATAGACATTAAGTATTATACTGGTAGATATTATTATCGTTTAAAATGGTACAGGCTATCCGATTTGAGCGACATAATCCATCGAACGTCATATGATTCTGCACCTGAAATCAAAAAAACAAATTTTGACAGTTTTGAAAAGTAGTACAAAATTAATTTTTAGTCGTACAAAAATGTACATAATACTGGATAATTTTTTTTTACAATATCCAAAGTGCGGGTGCAAGGGTAACGCACCTGAATAGTAGGCAAAATTTTCTTTGATGTACCGCTATTATCGCGAACACGAAATACATATATGTGCACTGTTTGTAAACACGTATATACGTATATCCACTAACTACTAGCAATGTTTTTAGTGAATGCACTGTATTTGCGTGTACTGTGTGTCATGTTTGCATGCTATGTGGACGCACCTTTAGATGGCAAGAAAACATAAAATATGTTATTATAAAAATATATTGTCATTTTTTTTCTAAAATTGGATATAATGAATTATAAAAATGTTTGTTCATTTTCGGATATTATAGTTTCCTAATTTAATTATGCTTGTAGGCTTATTGGTAGGCCATTTATATAGTGGGTACTTTAAATTATAATAAGCTTATGATATGAGCTATATCATGAGGTAAGGAACTAATATTAAACTATTGTTTGTAGTTTACGCTCGCATGAACATTATAATAAACTATTTTTAGTAAATAACAATTTTTACCTAGATAATTGTGTTTAGATAACAACATTTTTATTTAGGTACAGAAGATATATTAATTTAAATTTATTTATATGAGATAATAAATGAAATGTTTTTATCTAGATATTTCCCAACACTGATGAATGATGATAAATTCATAAGTAATACTGTAATAGGCATATTGAAAATGTTTTTAATGTTGTTCTTCTAGGTTCAAATCACGGTAACATTTTTGACCCCATCCGGCTCTAGTGGTATCCATACGATCAGGCCCGGATTACCTCTATCGTAGGCCCTAAGCACAGTGCTATATTATCCACGTGCTACGGTCCTGTAGTGTCTAGTATTTTTATTTAAATTTTTAAAAAACTTAATGTTCGGGAGAGGCAGTATAGAATCTCAGTGTTAAGCTTTTAAAAACAAAAAAAAAACAATTTATTTTATACCATTTTGTATATTTTTTCCTCATATTGAAGTATAAAAGAAAAGATAACTAACAAATTAGAATAAAATATTATGTAGAATATTTTTAAATATTCTATCTAATACATATTCATCATACACCGCCGTATGCCCGTATGTCGTATACTATTTAGCGACATTTTATCGATTTATGGTATATCCAATCTGATTTCAATAAGTAATTATTACGAATTACGAACTACGACAACGAACACTCTAAATATACAAGAAATATTATACAAATTATTGTACTTGTTGTGTTAACGTCTACAGAAGGTAAATTAAATTAACAAATAAAAAATAAGTAAATAAATATTACGGAAAAATCGTAGCCACACATTTTATTTTCGTAGGCCCTAAAATGTTCGTAGGCCCTAGGCACAGTGCCTATAGTGCCTATGCCCTAATACGGCCCTGCATACGATAGTGATTTATTTGTCCGTGTTCGTAATTTTTATTCTTTGGTTATTATATCTTTCTGATTAAATTTGTTTACAATATTATTGTTCTTCCGCTAAGTGACTCACTTTATAATATTACAAATTGTTTTCCCGTGTATTTCAGATTCTGAGCGAAGCGAGGAATGTATTGGTTTTACAAAGATTTTTTAATTTTTATTTTATGTTAGGTATGAAAACCCTTTAACGGGTAGAAATAATGGTCCGACTACCACAAGTAGAGTATGTTTTCGGTAGCAAATTGCATCTAGTTGGTACTTTATTTAGCTGATTTTTCAAACTTCTTAAAAGCTTTTGATTGGAAGAAGAAAAACTACTAAAATATGGCCGAAAATCGGTAAAATAACGGTTTCTGAAATTTAAAATTTTTCGTCCACAATCGACATTCCTACTTTTTTCAATTTGTTTAGTCAAATTTAGTATCATCATAGATGTTAACCTTATTTGTAAACCTTAGATCATATAGGTACTATGGATGTAGCGATAAGGCTGATTTTTGGAGCCAACGTGTGTTGAGCCCCAGCTGTTGGTGCGCATATAATTTTAATATAGATATTTATATATAACGTATTATAACGCACGCATAATTTCAACCAATCGGAATTACGCGCGTGCGTACAAATAGCTAGGGTTCTAAACATGACGGTTTCAAATTAAATACATTGGCTCAATAATATAGCTCTATCCATAGTATCAGTGCCGTGTTAACCAATTTGCTGGCCGGGAGCAAATTTTTAATAGCCGCGCCGCCCTTTTATTCTCTTCTATCCATTGTGTAAAACAGAGACGTATTTAGCAATTCATAAAGGGTGGGTGTATTTAAATTTCTTTTTAGAAGCCTTCATAAAGCCGAACACCCCCTCCCTCACCGTTTTATAATATAAAAAAAAAAATTACAAAAAAATGAAATTAAACATGTTCTGTATCTGTATACATTATAATGCAAAATCTAAAACTGATAACAAAAAAATATTAATAGCAATTTTGTTTTGTTTTTTTTTTTTTGTGGTCATGGAGAGGGTTTAAACCCGTTAAAAACTTCTTAAAACTTCCCGCTCCATTGTAAATACTTCGATGTAAAATAATAACTTAACTATTATAATCATATAAATATATAAATACATAATTATTGAAATTCCATATTATAAAAGTGATAGAAATGTTATGAAAACAAATTAATTTTTTTATGTACATGGCGAAATAAAATATTTTATGACGTAAATATAAAATTTAACAAGTTGTGCTTAACTTCTATGTATACTTATATAATATTATAATTATAATATTTTTATAATTTTCAATACAAATTTTCATATTAGGTATTGAAAATAATAAAGTTGACAGTTCAAAATAAAAATACTGGCACATGACTATAGATAGATCTACAATAATACAATGGACAATTAAATATTGTTAGTACTTTAACCACGAAAACAATAATATTATTACTATAAAATTTTCAACACTTACTAATTTAATAATTACTTATTATTCATCTTTTTCAATAATATTAATAAGTAATAATTATCTAAATTAATATAATACAGCTTTTTTTCGCTAACAAAAATTTGCCCCCGGGGGCATCTGCTCCCTTGGCCCCCTTCTCCTTTACACGGCCCTGCATAGTATATGATCTAAAGTGTAAACCGGTTAACGGTAAATTTCCCATTTTTATGATGTACTTAGTTATTGCCTATTATTGATTTTGTGTTCGGTCTTTACTCTCTAGTGTATGCGCTAATAGTCTTGTTTCTATAAAATAAATTACACTCAAAATAAGAACATACATTTTTGATTAATTATAAAAATATACACACCATTTCCTTAAAAGTATACAACCCACTTATCCGATGACACAATAGCTTGGACCGTAAATATTGTTGGGTTTTATATTTTACTTAGGTATTTCAATTGTAAATTGATATAAATAATGAATATAAATAAAGTGAATGAATATACTATAAAATAAATATTTCATTACCTACAGTCCTATGCTATAGTTAATGTTATATTTCTATGGTGCAAGCAAGTGATTATCGAAAGTCATGTAGTACTTGAATTTTTAAGGGGAAATTTTTTACTTTATAGATACTTAATTGGTTTTTGGTTTTATAAATTCAGTAATTCAACATTTTATGAAATGTTAACCAATATCTTTAGGTATCTGATGTAAGAAAATTTTAGTAAACGACCTAATAAATTTTAAATCGGTTTGCTAATTCAATTTAACAATTTAAAATCAAACAAACTACTTAACGTACTTTAATAATATAATATAGATTTAAAATAGGTCTATTGAATATAATATACAGGTATTGACGGTAAAAAACACTATTATATTTAAATATTTATATAATGTATAACATTTCTGAGAATGGTGGCAAGAAAGTTATACCTAATAAAACTAAAATTAATATTTATTATTATAATATAATACGTTATGTATACAGTATAAATACATTTTAAAATTCTATCACACAAGACTAGGAATGATAATAAATAATATGTTTTCACTTTACAAAAGTTACATATGCACCTATTTAAATATTTGTCCTATAATAGTAATTGGACATAATTATTAAATAGGTATTAATTATTTATCAGAAATATATCAAAATTATTTTCTGATCATTAATTTGAAAAATTTAATATACCTACATTTTGTTTTATACAAGATTATAAGAGTATATTAAAATAGTTCTTAAAATAGCCGAATCACATTGATTTTTATAAACTAAAAAATAAAATTAACCAACAATATGAATTTGTAAATTTCATTATTCCTATTGGGAATCGATAATATTGATTATTTTTTTTATTAGGACAGTAGAAAAAAAAAATTAGGCACTAAAATTTGAAAATACAAAATCATTTTGTTGATACATTTTTGTTATTATGATGATATCAAATTAATTTTAATTAATTATATAGTTTGTTTTCATGTAAAATATCATATAATACAATTGTATACATTATACATATATAATATATATTTTTAAATTTAATATTGCAGTATTGCTTTGGCTTATTTGATATTCTATACATTTAAATCAGCCATCATTTTCCTAAAGTCTGCAAGTGTATTATAATCTGGATCTGCATCAATATCTGCAAAATCTTGATTTGAATCTGATTTTGCAAATGTCGGATTATATCTGCTCAATGATAAAGGACAAGGTAATAGTTCTGGCATAACTGAATGATGTGTTATTAATGCAGTTAACGTAGTGAATTCCTTTGTAAAACCCTATTAAAATAATTTTAGAAATAAATATTATATTACATTTCATTCAGTAGGTGTTTGTGTTGATCAAACCTTAATTTTAAACCCTTTATTAGTTCTGAGTATTAAATAATGAGCTATTCCTAATGGATGAAATTCTTGTGGTACCCTTAATGATAATGCAAAACATCCGGGTTTGGTGGTGCTTTCACGAACCATAAAAGCTCCAACTGGTTCTTGTCCCAAAACTTCCAACGTTATTTCTCTATAATAAATCATAAGAGAGGTTAAGCTATCTTGATTATAATTTTATAATAATAATTAATGTGTTATAGATTATTTTTAAAATTTATTTGATTTTAAAAGTATTTACCTTGGAATCCCGGCTTGAAACCATGGGGCCTTTTTTAATTCACATTCTTCTGGTTTATCCAAAAGACTATCTGATCTTTCTGGTAAAGGTGGTGGAGTTGGAGTTTTGTCCATACCATTAGTTATTAAGTTGTTTTTAATTTTAATACTTGTAGGTGATTCCAGTGACCTTGTACTGCATTGTGTTAATCTATAAAGTCGTTCATAAGTTAGTACATCATAAATATTTATGAAAATATAATTTACAATTTACCTGTTGTCTTTTAGTTTTTCTTGAGGAGATTCAGGTGTACTACATTCATCACTATTGGTAGAAGGCGAACTAGACACAGATGAGCTACAAACTAACGGATACCAATCTTCGTTTGAACAGTTTGTGTGTACAGATAGACCCATGGCTAAACGTTTAATTAGTGGTGGCTTTTCTAACATACGCTTGTACGTATTCAAATCAGGACTATCATCACTACTTGTTGGTGTAGAAAACTGTCCGGGTGCGAGGTCTACACCTTTTTTATGGTCAAAGGGACGCACACCAGGGAGGGTTGTGGGAGGAGTTGGTTTTGGAGTTTCAGTAAGCTTTTTTGATAAAGGAGACCCATTGTGGATTCGTTGTACATTTAATTTATCACTTGGTTTAATCTGTAAAATAATTAAATAAAACATATTTGGGTCATATAATATAATTGTTTAAATTTACCCAAGAAGTATTGTTTAAATTAATTTTAGGTGAACTTGTCACCGATCGTCTTTCCAGCTCCAATTGGGCAGCATACGCCATCCTAAACGCATTTCCCACAATGGAATTCAATCCTTCAGCCTGAAAACAATAATTATATAAATGAATTAATTTTATATAATTTTCCATCACTAGAATTCACATGATAATTATTGGATATTGTTGTATTGTCATTTGGGATTTTATAAATAAATCGTACATTATATGAATAAGTAACTTGTGACTGATCAGTATTAATGTATTATAATAGCTGTTCCTTAACGTAACGATGATTTCCAATACCTAATGTATGTTTTGCTTTCTTTATTATTCGAGAAAATCGGTATACATAGGTATCCTATATTCCTATCTACATACTTTAAATAAATATATTATGTGGATATTATATTATTATTGTTGTTTACATTATGTTGTAGGTACATACAGTATTTTAATCTCAATTATAATTTATTTATCTTATACAGATAAATTTAACATTTTGATGCAATATAATTTTAAATAGTAAAATGTAAAAACTTGTTGACTATTTGTTTGAGATATAATCGAAAGTGTCGCTTTCCATACTTGGTACCTAACGCCAGTTTCTATTTACAAGAATCAAGTCACGGACTGTTTCATTATAAGAACACGCAACCAGATAGTTAGAAGGTAATCGACGTTAACATCACACACCATCAAATTATTTTTATGTCGTAATGGAATGTATATTAAAGTCTATTAAGTTATTCTGAATGTTTTAACCTGTGTGTGTGTGTGTGTGGTCCATGTAAAAAATAGAGAAATAAGAATTATATAGATATTATAAAAAAAATATTCTATATAAATACTCACAAATTCACGATAAATACTTTTTAAAGAAAAAAAACTTTTCTTGTATAATTAAAAAGAAGTCGTAAAAATTATAGCCTATTCAGATTATTTTAATAAGTAAACAAAACGATTAATAAAATAATTTAACAAGATGGTTTAAGCTGGTTTATCAGTTCAGAAGAATGTCATATGAAAAAATTCATCTTTTACGATTAACCATTCTTATGTTTAAAAATTCGAAATTGAATTTCTGTATGACTAAAATTTTTGAATTCTTAAAATTATTCGACATTATGTTCAAAATAAGCAAATTTAAGAGAGAAATAAAAAAACAATAATAACTTTTTGACTTCAGAAAATAGAGTTCAATTAAATCAATAACAATATATTATATTCTTAACTTAAACTACTATTATTTGTTCATAATATCCTATATTAAAATTAGGCATAACGAAAATTTAAAGAATCTATTCAAACATCTTAACGTTGTTGCCTTTGTTAAAAGTAATCGGATACAGTGGCTTGGACATGTCTGGAGAACAGAAGGAAGCGAATTAAAGGAAACACTATACAAGAAATTAAATAGAAAAAGACTGCAAGGAAGGCCAAAGCAAAGATGGTTGGATACAATACTGAAGGATTTACGAACCATAGATGACACGATACGAGTGGAGGATGCAGGAGACAGGGAAATATGATCTTTTAAATTATTAGTGATTGATTACCTATGGTGTGTAGAACTAGGGTGGCCGATTCCATATAGTTAGGAGTATAAAGTATTGAATATTGATTAAATGTGTATATTTTTATAATTTGATAGGACATTTAATAAATGTAATTTTTGAGATTGCAAATAAGTTGGTTCAAATAGTCTTTAATCAATAATCACGTATTGTTAAAATATTAAATTTAATAAATTATGTACAAATTATCTATTTATCAAATAACAAATTGAACTTAACTCAAAAACAAAATGTATGTTAGTTAATAAAAAATATATATTTTTAAACGATAATTCTATGCTGGAAACATTGATATTTTAAATATTTCTCATACATTAATAATATTTTATTTGTATATATAGTTAAAAGTTTTTATGTAGTTTACAACTCATAACGGACATATTTTCAATATTTCATACGAACAAAAATGAGAGATAAACCTTTACATAAACTATCCGATGGAGGCTGATAAAACGAGACAACATGTTATGTTTATTGTGGTGTCATGTCGATGCTATGCTGACCTATGTCGATGCTTCGCACGATATAGGTATATATGTATAAAAATGACTTTGTTTTTTTATGGTTCGGCGGTGGGAGTCAACGACTCGACGTTTTGTCGAAAATATTGCCACACGGCCAAAAAAGAAAAACGGAAAAAAAAGTCACGTAGTTTTTTATTACGTTTTTTTCCTCCCCACAATTAAGGGATGTGGAGGGAAACGCACACGCGCGGTGAAATACTGTCCACACGGCGCGAAACGTCTGTAACGTTTGTATTTGTTTCGTGTGTTGTGCGCATAAAATATTTGCATTATTATACCTGTGGAAGAGACTGCACAACACGCGGCGGCAGTCAAAGTGCACGCACAATCGGCCGGTGTCGGCGGACGTTAAGCGCCGATTGCGCGTGCACTCTCTTTGTACAGTATAAAGATTGTGTGTGTGCTCCCCCCCCACACACACACACACACACACACGCAGACAACGGGCCGCAACAGGCGTCTTCGCGGTCGACCGACGCGTTCACATTTTTGTCCTCATTCCACCACCACCAACACCGCCACAACAACAACCGCGTTTTGTTTTCACTGTCCGACGTGCACGTACGTGAGATACATCTAACGACCGTTTGTGTCGGCGGCGGGACTGCATTCCACACATATTTCCACGTGAATGCGGGCGGCACCGCGATGACGAATCGACACCGCGCTACCGGGCACCACCGACGGCCGACACCATTGCAGACTTGTAGTTGTTATAATAATACAATAATAATAATAATAATAATAAATAATAAAATTATCGTAATCGGTTCTATACAATTACCATTAGATACTACAATTATGCATAGTTACTAATAATAGTTATATACGCACAGTGTTATTAATTTATTATATCGTAACCAGTTCTAACTATAATATTATTAAGTATATATTTAGACGGTCTAAAAAAGTATCGATGGTACCTCTTTGCGAAAAAAACGTGCTAATTACGATACTTGTCTTAATGAGTAATTTTTTTCGGAGTCTACAGATTAGTATCCCGATTGACATGCAACTTGTTATTTCATTATGTTATCGTCATGTGAAACTGGCAAAATATACTTAAAATTGGTGTTCGTTATTTTCATGATCACGTGGACTGCTCTATTTGATGTAGATACTTTAATATTATAATAATTTACTGTGCTATTATGTCATGCAGTTTAGCAATTTATAAAGAGGGTTCAGATTTTTTTTTTTTAGAAGCTTTTATGAAGCTCCTCTTGGTTTGTCGTTTTATAATATAAAAAAATTAATTGCATAAAAATGAAAATAAACCTGTTCTGTATCTATATACATTATAATGCAAAATTTAAAACAGGTGGCAAAATAATATTATTATTACCAATTTAGTTGTTTTTCTTTGGTCATGGGGGGGTTTAAAGTTTAAACCCGTTCAACCACCCACCCATAAATACGCCACTGACGTCATGATATGCAGGGGTGGATTTATGTATAGGTCCTTTACGTCCGAGCCTAGGGCAGCAAATTTTTAGAGAGCAAATAATGTATGCAATTATAAAAATTGTATTACTTATCAATTTTTTTTTTTTGGCCTGAATGGGTGGCATTGATGATATGCTATGTATTATTTATTATATGATTATTCTTATTATGTTATAAACCTACAATATAAGTTGGAAGTATTGACTAGGTATTGATATTATATTTTAAAACTAACATATTTGATCACTTTTGCCGGCACATTATAATTTATATTATAATTGTATAGTATTATATAGAATGTCCCAAAATTAATTATCTAACAATATATATTATAATAATATATACGTGAAAATGAAGATTTTCTAATACAGTTTTTTTTTTTTAATTTTGATGGGACAAATTTTTAATTTAATCAAAAAGAAATGATTTTAGGAATTTTTACCATTTATTGGAAAAATCATATTTTTGACATAATTTTTTGTAATTATTTTATTTATTATAATATCGTGGAATGAAAATTAATATTATCAATATTCAATATTATTAAAAGTAAATGTTGCATAAATATAGTTGTATAGCTATGAGATTGACAATAATTTCTCGAGAAATATTTACAGAAATAACTGAAAATAATAATAATTTTTCATTCCATAATATAATTACAAAATTGACGTCAGAAATTAAATTGTTCAAATAAATGAAATACATTTCTAAAAAAATACATCTTGATGACTTGATTTAATTAGGAGGTCGATATTTACATCAACATTTTTCAGAAAATTATACTGTTTAAACTAGCTACTTGCTAAAAATTTTGAAAACATTGATATAAATTCCATTTCCAATGTATGCATTTGAAATATTCATAATATATATTTTCTATAGTTCATACTACTCTTTAGCGTTTACACATGTCTAAGAAATATATGTAATTATAATATATTTATATAGGTGTTATGATGGCGGCGACAGTGGCAATTTCGGTAGCCGCCATCGGCCGCTATCGGTTTATATAATGTACCAACGCCGACCCATACATCATTATATTATATACAATTATTACTTTTTATTATTCTACACGGTTCCGTATTATTTGCCTTCGGGTTATGATTGTAAGAGTATCGTATTAAAATACTTCACCCTTCACCACTAGTAACATTAGGTGCGGATCAAGAAATTATAAATGGGGGGGGGAGGTTAAGCTTAATCTAAATTCTAAGGTAGGATTGAATAATATCATCATTGTTTTATATTAATATTTTATATTTGACTTACAATATTAATATTATGTTCAAGGCATAGGCGGAGATTTGATTAAATTTTAGGGGCACTAAAAATTATTGACGCAGTGATTCATGATGGCTTTAACTTTTAAGTAATAAAGGAACTAATAGTTTTTTTTTTTTTTTGGGGGGGGGGTTTTGAAGAGGTTAGGGGGCTAAGCCCTCCAAATATCCGCCTATGATTCAAGGGGAAGATACAGGCATACAGCTCCTTAGCTCCCCTCTTTATCCGCGTGTGAATGGTGTAATTATGAATTTATCTTGGGTGGGATATGGATATTTTTTACAAACTTAGCAAATATTTATTATATTTTCAAGTACCTAATCTAACCAATATATAAATAAAAGCCCGCGGGTCATTTATCCCCCTAATCTCTACTAAATTACGTCACTGTTCACCTCATTGTATAAAATCGTATGTGTAGTGTCGTGTGATGAATTTGTCCGCTAACAATATAAATATTATCGTTTTTCGACATATTCGAATAAATATCAATTTGTTTATTTATCTACAAATTCATATATTATACATTATCGGATGTGGCAAAAATAATAAATTCTTCCGATGGTGTATATTGTATAAGATAATTTATATAATATATTGTATTTTGTATTTAGTATCCATATGGTGTAAGAAAACTTTTCACGATATGTATATCCGATTCATGAACTCGATCATATGTGACTTATTTATATTTGCAACTAACCTAAACTTTAAAGCAAGTTAAACATCTATACTTTGGTATTGTCAAACCCAAACGCAATTAGAATAACCTTATCCAATTAATATTTAATAGACTATTTCGCACAAAGTTAGATCATTATTATTATATTTTATTTCATCAGTTTATTAAAACAATTTGTTTTTATATACGTTTCACAAATTTTAAATATTATACTATCCTTAGACCTTTTATTATACCATGTTTCGTTCCAAGTTATTGGACCTATATTAATTTTGTTTCACAATAACTTCGATTTTATATTGGTAGGTAGAATAATTATATATTTTTGGTATAATTAATATGCTTAATAATTAAATCATTAATTAAAAAAAAAATATATTATATAAAATGTAAATATAAAAAAAACTATACAGTGTGAAAATTTAAGTTTTCATTTCATGGAATGGATATGTATCTATTTTTTAATGTGTGGTTATATTTATTTGCTAACTTTTATTTTGTATATATGTAAGGTTAGGTGTTATATAACCAAAAACTACATTAACTACACTTTAGTTTATATAATAAAAATGAGTATAGTAATATTTATAAGCAGGGCTTGAATTTGAAAAATACATTTCGTTTAACGTTATTAAATAATATAACGTTATAAAACTTTTATGTTAATCGTTATCAAATAATATAACATTATTATATATTTTTTTTCGTTGTTTCTAATATGTCATTTAATATTTATTAAATGTAAATGTATACTACCACCAAGAGTAAATTTTCAAAGAAGGTTCTTTCAATAAATTATTCTCCATACATTTTTAAGATTAACATGGAACTTCAGCAATTTCCCAATATGTGGGATACAATTGCTCAACTAACTACAATAGTAGTTAGTAGTATTTTTAATTCTTACCATTTTTAACAAAGTACAAAATACAGAACTCAATAGTAAAATAAAAAATAATAACGAATAAGTAATAATAATTAATAATACGATAATCGTCATTTATTATTTCCGCATTTGTACTCCATAACTCTTCATCAAATTATAATATATTGATGTAAATATACATAATATGTTATAAATAACAACTTGCAACAATATAAAATAAATATAAGTAATTAACTAATTTTGGCGTATGTGACGTAAGGATTTATAAATAAAATTACGGATATTCAAATTAACGCTAAAAATCCCAGCTGCGATGCCTTATCGATAATCATTGCATTATCCCAAAGGACGACTGCGTTAAAATCTATAATAAACTAAAATGTATTTTATTATTTTTTAGCCTGGTAAAACATGTTTACGAATATAACTATATTTATAAAAAAACTGTGATATAACTATTTATGTATAGTTTATATAATGCATATTTATTGTAAACAATATAAAACACATTTTATTTATATTATTAAAATTAATAAACTAATATAGTTATTTCGTGACTATTTACCTACTAAAGCTAAATTAAAATTAAAACAAATTTGTTCTATAAGGGTATCTTATATACAGGGTGTGGCAAATCAAACAGTACAGTTTGAAAGGTTGGTTTTTTCCTTGTGGTGGAGATAGTGCGATTATGATGGTTTCATTTCGTCGGGCGGACCATTATCAGTCATTATCGTGGTCTGGTGAACAACTTGGCTTCGCCGTCCGCACGTTTTTTGAAAATGGTCATTCTCTCATCACAACTCAGCAAGCTTTTCGGCTAAACTTTAACCTTAAGCTTCATGATACCGTCCCTCACCGTAATGTAATTGCGAATTGGGTGCGTACATTTGAAGAAACTGGTTCTACACTAAAACCTAGGGGTTCAGGAAGACCCATTACGTCAAGAAAATTCGAGGAGAATGAGAGAAGCTGTTGTGCAGTCGCATACTCGTTCTGTCCGAAAGAATTCAATTGCATTGAACATTGCTGACCGTTCAATAAGGAGAATTTTGTATCAAGACTTATTCTTTCACCCCTACAAAATTATGATTGTCGAGGAGTTGAGTCTATCCGACTATGAAAATCGCATAAATTGCTTACAAGAAATGTTGAACCGGATCCATGTGAGGTCAACATTTTTCAGTAGTGACGAGACTAACTTTTATCTCAATGAAACAAAATTTTCACTATTGGGCTGAAAATAATCCAAGGTAAATTCACGAGAGACCTCTTCACTCCCCAAAATTGACCGTTTGGTGTGCGATTTCAAAATTTGTGTGATTGGGCCTTATTTTTTTAGGAGAATGGACAAACCGTAACTGTCAACGCTCAACGTTATGTTTCCATGATGGACAATTCTTTTGAACCTCAATTGGAAAAGCTAATGGGAGAAACAGATATGGGGGACATCTGGTTCCAACAGGAAGTTCCATCTCGTTGTTCGTTTTCACCTCGGAAGAACTTAAAGAGCAAATTCGGGAGGAAATTGGTGCTATAACTGTCGAAATGCGGCCGAAAGCTTTAGAAATTGCCTTCATCGATGTCTCGCGTATGGCGATCATCATCTTTGTGATGCCATATTTAAAACCAGATATATTAAACGACTTGATGTAGGGAAGAAAACTAAATAAATAAAATTTCTGTAAGTTGCGTATTTTTTTATTAATAGCCTTTCAAAACTGCATTGTCTGTTTCGTCACACTCTGTATAATAATACCTAATGTTTTAAATTTCTAATAAAGAAGAAACGTTTTGATATGTTTACATTATGTTATGTTTGGTTATTTAGTAATTTAATAATATTTCGTTTTATGTTTTTTTAAAGTTACACACATTTCAATAGTTTTAATCGTTATATTCATAACGTTATAATAACGTTTGCAAGCCCTGATTATAAATATGAATATTTTATAAAAAATTATCGTTAAAACTTAAATAATAAATTATAAATGCATAAATAATATTTTAATTATTTAAGTTAATATTATGTAGTTTTATTTAATGTTCCTTTAGTTTACTTCATAGTGCTATGATGTATGAACTTTACAGTCTAAATTAGATTTTCATATAAATCATTAATTTATAATTATTGTAAACAAGTATTGATAATTGATATGAATATAGAATAATTACATTTTATGAAACGAAACATGTATTTAGTAACACTATTATTAAGTGTAGGAAATATAGAGTAGTCGCGCTTGACGTGTAATAAAACTCTTTCAGTAAGTAGATAATTATTATATACTAAATATAATAATTATATTTTAAAAAAAATTAACATTTATAGTGTTGTCCTAACGCAGTATCGTTTAACAATAAACCTTATTATCGTTTTAAAAGATGTATTTAATATATAGTATTTAATAGGACTAAAATAAAATTATATTTAATTATATTATAAAATACGTTATATTTTATAATAATCAATTTATGAGTAGTTTAAGTATAGAGTAAATATTTACTACTATATCTATTTTTTTTATAGATAAATAGATACCTATATATAAGATTATCATTCAGTCAATTGTCCTTATTCTATTACCGCAAAAGAGACTAAGGGAATTCAAAATTTTCAAATACCGTTAAATATAATTCAGTTAACTGCTATTTTTAAAAAAAAAAAAAAAAAAAAAACAATAAGGCGAATAGTTATGAGTTTATTAGCTTTAAAAGATATATAATATGTTCACTAGTTCACTGTGTGTATTGTAATAAAATAAATGATTTAGAGGGCGATGCATATGTTCTTGGGGGGTTGATCACAAAAGAAAATCGTAAAACATGACGTGAAGGAACTCGTATTTAATTAAAACTACATAATATAATATGCGAGCGTTTTTCTATATGGGCCCTTTAATAATAACAATAAAATATTTTTTATGACTCTTAATTTCACAAATAATTTTTAGTATTGTTTAATAACTATAAATTATACCGCCTATACGGGTGTACCGATGAGTCATTCTTAAAAAAAAGTAGTAATATTGTTTTTGGGTTCAAAACGTATTGATTATTATAAGTGTAACTGCTCTAACATTAATTAATTATTTGTAAATTGATCATTTATCAGAATAGAAAAATATAATACTTATTATTTATATTTGTAATTTAAGTATTATTAATTCTGTTAATCGTGTACAGAGTACACAAGAACGAATTAGTTTTTCATTTATCTTTAGATGTCATTTTCTCTATACTAAAAGGGATGGTATATATTATAAATCATACATGGTATAAATGCATGCACATACACATATATATATATATATATAAATATATAAAAATCAAATTTTTAAATTAAATTTTTTTTATTCATAGCTTAAAAATATACATTATTATTATCTAGTATCTATACGCAATATACATTGTTATTATTATAATTTATCGCCATCAAAATATGCCACCGGTTTATAACATATAAATCATTATACCATTTTACTTATTGTCCTCCGGGCATTCGAGATTACACCTTTAGAACTATACATAATATATTGAAAATAAAAATACTCTCAAATAGGCCATCTGTTTGTGTTTTGAGCTTTTCCGAGAAGATTTCTTTGCTGCATTTTTTTCTACTCTGGGAGCTTTTTTTTTAATTTCACACAAAAGGCGCGGTTGTAAAATGTTGCCCGAAGGCTACTAAATATACTCGCGTTTCCCATAAAATGCAGACGTTTGTTTCACACAAATTACACGGCATTGCACTCGAACGCTTCCGGCCGGCCAACTGACGTTTGGAATTTCAGGACGATACAGGTTTATTTATACATATATTGCAGAAGATATAAAATTGTTTAAACTACAATGACCTATGTTGACCCTCTCCTGGTGTTGTCAGATCACAAGCATAATATGTGGCAATAGTGTTCAGATCGCGAAGGCGGACAATTATTATTATTTTTAATTTTTGTAGTACATATTAAATATGAAAAATGTGAAAATAATTTTTAAAAACTTGTCGAACTAGTCACGATTTGAATATAATTAATATGTTACCATCGGTAAACATACAAACGTTCAGCAGTCTACGCGTTGGGAAAATCACGATCTATATTATATTAATATATTATTCCGTCACAACTCTCAGTTCTATATATTATAGGCACATTGGATACATTTTGACAATAATATTATATAATTTCGATATTTAAAAAGAAAAACAGACGGACATTTAAATGCAATGTTTTAGAGATTTTATTGTTATATCTATAAAGAAATTATAAAATTATAGCTAGGTTTAGAACGAGTACTTATGTTCTATATTCGTATTAATACAGGTGCCTACATGTATATAAATATAATTATAATTGTGTTTACAAAATAATATCACAAGAAACATGTCGTCAATTAAAACGAATGATATTAAAGTTTAGGCGATATTTAAAGAATGTCGTTGGACGGCGATGAGTCAACCAATGACCATCTGCTTGGGGATTCTGAGAAGGAATTCCCCTTTCCATGGTTTCATATTACTTAAGCAAAATAGTTTAAATGTAATTATACACATTTCTAATATGATTATAAAAAAAGGTACAATAGTGTTAGTTTGTACATAGTAATTTCCTTTACTATCATAGGGATAATATCTTACAAAAAATTATTGATAAATATTGTACTACACTATATGTCATTAAAATCAAAATTGTATATTCATTACATAATTAGTGTAATATAAATAAGCATATAAATATAAAATTTATTGTTAATTCTTATATTATTTATCCACGAGGAATTCCTAGTAAAACAATTCCTCGTTTGATACGATTGTACATTTTTACTTATGAAAGTAATACAGTTTGTATTATATATACCTAGCTTAGTGAAATAACAACATAGTCTATATAACTTATAAGTAATAATAACTACAACAATCGTACGGTAGATATACGTTTTTAAAAGCTTTCTAAATATTATCGTTATTTCCAAATCCGATAAATAATTCTAAACCCAAACGTATACCAAACAATATACTTTATAAAAAACGTATTATAGCTATGCTACGTTTATATAACTATAATATATAGATAAATCGTTTGGCACATTTTTACAACAGCAGCGTAAATGCTGTTATAAAAAAAAAGGTCTTACAAACATTATTATTATTATTATAGTAGATTATAAATCAACTTGGTCGTTAAATTATAATATTATAATAACAAAAGTCATTCGTACGTCGACGGAACGATGTCGAGTTACCTGTAACATTTGCACGCTGCCGCAACCGGAACAAGAAAAAGACCAACATCCGTCGTTGGGTTTACGGTGCGCGAGCTTTTGGTACCGTACGCCTGTCCAAACCGGTTGACAATCCGTAACGCCGCCCATGTCACGCCATGTTCATATTCCGGGTTCGGTTAATGCCGTACATGACGCGTACACGACACAATGTTCGGTATGATAATATTATTATATATGACAACGAGTGTCAACAAGTGACAAACAATCACACGTAGACGCAAACGCGTGGACCGCACCAGCACCGAAACCGCAACGTTCGAACTGACGGCGCGTACTGAACTGCTGACTGCAGTCTGCAGCAGCCAAACGAGTAGGTAGTGTCGCCGCTGCCGCGCGGGCGGCCTGTGGGAATCACCACGTCGGTCGCTGTGCCGGCCGGCATGAACCGGTTCCATAGATGTCCGAAAGGTGCGTTCGTCCCCGGTACGGTGGTCCATTCATGAACCGCGCAGCTTGCGATAATTCTATTCTTTTGTCGCATCATCTATGAATATTATGTAGAATTCACGATGATTTTGTAGACATAGGTGTATACTAGATAGTTATTTTCTTTGAATTTATACATATTAAACATTTTGGCGTGTCTTATCGAGATGGCCAGAGAAAAATTCGCAAAAATTTTATTATTTTAATACGATGCTGCAGAAAAAAAATGGTAATTTTTAATATTATTAATCTTGACTATTTACAAAACATGTTTTAAAAAAAAAAAAAAAATTATATAGATTCTTCAGTAGTTGTATATATTTGTACGTTGATTTTGAAATTACTTTATTTGTTCGTACGTAGTTGCAAATTGTTTTTTTTCTGGATATTTATTTTTTTAAATTTTGCAATTAATCATTTTTGAGTTTGTTATCACTCTCCAATCTACATATCATACATCGACGCGTGTGTCCGTTACAATCGTTAGCTTATATTATGTCACGAGAATAAATTGCGAGAAACGTATTACATATATATACAGTTACGAGTTGTAAAAGGTTTGCTAATAATATTATGTTTAGCTGATATCATTCTTATAATATTCGCTGAATCGGTAATATTTTTTTTTCATACAAATACGACTCTGTAATTCTTTCTGTAACACCCAAGTATACATCATATTATATACTTACAATAAGTGTATAATAAGTTCCATACGAATTTAGATTAGTTATATCTAGTCATAAAATATGGTTTCTAGTTAGGTACTTACCTACTTATTATACTAATTTAGAGATATTTGATATTAAAGAGGTATTTATTTCATTAAGATTAAAATGAATATTATTAGTAGTTACATAACCAATTATGATTATAATTTATAAACTTATATATAACATCTATATTATCTATATTTACGAACTAAATATTCTTCATAAAAAAACAAAAATAAAACATAATTTTCAGCATCTTTAGTTTCACGTTGGTTTGATATCATTGTAAAGGTATTTTAGTGTTCAATAAAAAATTCTTATAATTAGGTATGTTTATATGCAGAGTAATGGAGGAAATTATTATATGATAATATGTTACAGCTAACCTGTTTTCTAACCATCAAATAGTACTAAATTGGTACTTATTTTTTGATTGCATATACAACATTTATTTTTGATTTTATATAAATATATAGGTTCTTTGAATGTTGGAAGTATTTTCGAAAGTATATTTGTTTTATATATTATACGGTCATTTACGATTCACTACACGACCATTCATCCATGAGGTAGTCTAAGGAATTTATTCTGTTTATAAAAATAATACTGTTTGTATTTCCACGAAGAAACTATGTATATTATTTTGTACGTATTGCATTTGTATAAAATATTTACTATTAACCAAATCATTTTTAAGAAAATCATAATATTTACATTTATTTAAAATTTTGTTTAGATATAATAATTATAATATAACTAAATTTAAAACGTTTAAAACTAGGTTCTCTGTTCTAATTAACTAATTGTGTTCTACCTAACTAATTCTCTGTTCGAATTATTTAACAATACCTATATATTTGTCTGATGATGCATTTATATTCTTTTAAATTTGATTTATCTATCTATTAATACCGAAAAAATTGTTTATAACAATTTTTGTTACATATTATATAATATTAAATCTAACTGGACTCTGAATCAAGTCGTTCACAATTACCAAAATTATCTTTTGATTAATTAAATTGTCATATTTTATCTACTATTCTAGTTAAACAAACCAAGAAATGGTTCTTTATCCATGTTACCTCTCGACCTCTTTACATGAAATTAGTACCAGCCAGGTAGCACAGCATGTCATTAGAGTGGAATAAGAGGATGCAAAATTGCTAATTTTGTATATATTAAATGTTATCTTATTATATTTAATTATGTTAGTTTTTAATGTACTACCAAAAATATCAAGATAAAAAGATAAAACACAACGTTAAAAACATATTTGCTACAATTTAGACAATAGAATAACCACTGAAGAAGAGGAATAGCTCATAAAAAACCAGTTACAATTATAAAATGTAGGTAATTTAAACGGGTAAGAATGATAATTATTTAAATTTAAAAAAATGTATTTTGGAACAAATTGACGTACGTATATCCCAACGATATAACTAAAGCGATTGAACAACAATATATTATATTATATATCCCGATGCTTCGTACATTATTAATATGAATATTTATTGTTTTTCTGTAAACAAATAATAGTTTTAGCGTCGCAATTAACATGCATGCACATGCATAATTCTATGGAAGCAATTTGTTGAGTATTAAAATAATAATACGTATATATATATATATATATACATATATAAGTATATAGGTTGGTATATAAACCTCAACGTCAAAACTGCAAGTGAAATGTGCGTAATAATAATAAGTCCAAAACGCTGTGCGTGATATATTACAGCTATTATCTTTCGTGTTTTTAAAAGTAATTTTTTATAACAATCCCGAAGTGTGTGCACACATACAAACACGAAAACACAAACACTTGACGAGTTTTGTACACGCCAGACTAATGTAATAATATATATTGTAATGCACGTTTTCGGTTCAGCTATGCCAACCACAAATACTGTGAACGTATAAATACTTTTCATACGTTATACCGCCGCGAGTATGTAAAGTGTATGTTATTGTGTGTGTAGGTAACTATATGCATTAACTAGTGTCTGGTTGAAGAAAAAAAAAAATGTACTTATATAATATTATCTTGTGCGTATGTGCGTTCGTATGTCGAACAATAAAATCGTTATCCGGAACGGTCAGGGATCCGTAAGCGTTTATTATTATTTTTTCATGAATGGTATTTCGTTTAGACATACTTTAGACTACATGTATATATATATATATCATTATTGTGGAAAAACTAATATAAAATTGATGCGTTTGTGTTATATTATCATGTTATATGACGGGTGTGAAAATAATAATACAAATTTATCTTGGGCAACATAATGTACTTAGGTACTTTATGACGTTTATACACAAAAAGATGGGCGCGACATGCCGACACTGTCAGCACAGTTTGGAATGAGAATGAAAAATGTGTATAATAGCTATGTATAATAATAATACGCATCATGATAATAATATGAATGGTGATTTTGTGTGACTTTTGCGGTGAGAAATGTAAAACGAATGGAATGTTTAGTAAAAATGAAAAATATACGTATGTTTAGTAGGTACCGTTAGGCGTTAACAAAATGGTACATTTAATACCTAGTGAGTAGTGATAAAACTAATAAGACATGTATACTTAATATTGTTATATTTGACTTAATTGTTTAGCTTACCTAGACGCATTAGATATCTAGTTTATATATGAATTTTACAATATGACCCGGAAAAGTGTACAGAAATTATTAAATTTATAATAATGCAAGATAGTTAAGAAAATAAAATTAGGATTACATATATTATAATAGTTTTTTATGTCATGGGTAAAACACTAAATGCATTTGATTAAAAATCATGATTTTAAATTCCCATCGTTATATTTTTGCATAAAATTAATTAAGTTTTCAGAAAATAAAAACCTGTCCGACTACCTTCGTGTACTGTGGACAAATTAATAAATAAAATCTGTAATTTTCAAGTTAAGTTAAGAGTGTCAATTAATTTTTTTATTTACAATAATTTGTATTCACAATATGTAAAAAAGATAAAATAAGTGTAATGACATGATAATGGAAATAAACCATTGACTATATTCATTTTCATACTATATAGAAATTAGAAGTATAGAAAAATAAAATTTTAATTTTTATATACTTATATATGTATTACATTTTTCAAAATAGGAATCTAAAACAGTTAAACCTACATATATATTAATTAATTAAATATATAATATTATATAATTATATAAATGACTTGTATTTGAAAACTTTATAAATATTTTTAAAACATAAGATGCATATCAAAATTATTTGATATTCAATTTTTTAAAGACTGTCGTATATAGTTGTATATATGTTATACATAAATTGGATTATATCAATTAATATAGCTATATTGAAAGACGATCATTTATCGCTATAAATTAAATCTGTACGAATCGTTAAAATGTATACACATTATTGACTTAACGTTACTTTATTGTTTATTGTAACTATACAAGTAAATCGGTCGCGTATGGAATTTCAATTTTTAAAAATGATTTATCTTATTTTGTTTCATTACTTGTATTCGTATGGTCAGGTTAGGTTGTATTGTGTTAACGACACCAGATCGATTATAGATTGGCCGGTTGCGTTTGATTGAATTACGATTGAAAACCAGATAAATGTAAAATGATAAATGCACGGTAGTCAGTTGCTACTGCTGTTGTACTTATAGTGCTTATTATATCTTGTTGTCGATGAAATCCGATATAACACTGTAAGAGAGGCCATACGACTACCGGCGGTGCTCATATTCTGGAACATGACTATATAGGATACGCAATAGACGAATCAAAATGCTTCTGGTCATTCATGATCATTAATATATAGTAGGTATACCTATAAGATATTTATCACGCGTTTATTAAAATATCGAAACTAATAAAATGTCGTTTTTAAAATTTATCATATTATATTATGCTATTGGAAAAATAATTCCATCAGATTGTGGGTAATTAAATTAATCATGTCATATCGATGGCCCTGAGCCAGATACTTGCTGTAACCAATAAATTGTTATATCATATCGAGCGACATCACTCACTCATGATAAACATTACAATTATGCTATATTACATTATATTATGCATTATATTTGTTATTTTTACGAATTTTATGTCAATCGGATATTTAATATTGTATAACCTTAATAAGACTGCGCTAAAAGTAGACGTTTATAACTTTATATAAAAATATAAAACAATGTTAAATGTATCGGGATACAAAAAATGTGTTATACAATGTCATATCCAATTAGTATTTATTATAAAATGTTAAATAAAGATGTGAGAAACGTCAAAAATATACGGATTTACTCGCCGCATTCACGCAATAACGGTATTCAAACGTTTATCTGCGTTGTTTGGTTGTAACGCGTTATAAAAATATCATTGGACGGATAAAGTTGAAAAACCGTACGTATTTTCATCGTAAGCATCAATGAAACCATTTTATTTTTATTTTTATTTTTTGAATTAGTTACAGCCATCGAACAAACTGAAAATAAGTTAGATAGGTACCGTAGTTAATATGAGTTATAATTTATATTTAAACATATACTTTTAAGTTATAAATATGAAAATGTAGGGGAGAAAACGCTAATAATGGGGTGCGCATCTATCAGAACGACGACCGTCATGCGATATTCGCGGACTAAGTACAGAAAATAATAAAAACATACGAATACGGTTTTTTTGTTGGCTTGTTTCATATTATGCTGTAACGGTATCAAACAAATGAGATTTAAAAAAAAATTATATAAAAACAAAAACAAAGACGACGGCTATACAACTCATAGAACGTGCGCATGGCAGTCAGAATATTAATTATAAGCGTCCGGAATATAATATACCTACAGGGTGTTTCACCTCGTACTTGTCTTCCACGTTAACTTTTTACCTTTTATATGTTCCTGAACATCACTCGTTTACAACAGCTAGAGTTGCATTTATTTAATTAAAAAACACATTCCGGTTTAATCGAATTCCAAAATTGAATTTTTAATTTTTTTTTTTTTAATAAATCCCGATTTTAAACTTGATTTGCTAACGTTTCCATAAACGAAATGTTCTTATAATATAGTTGAAAAGTTTAGAGTAATGGGGAGGACATCCTGTATATAACGCGCACCGCGAACGAATTTAACGATCGGGTTACTAAGAACGGTCGATGAATAATAATAATAATAATAAAAAAAAAAATGAAAAATGAAAATAATAAAATACCAGTAGCCGTACAACAGTTATAATATTATACGGACAGGAATACAAGCGGATACACAGACAAGCACACCTAAACAAGTAATTACCGAATGGTATAGATGGGAAAAAGAGGGAAGAAATCCACATAAAAAACAAAAAGATGTAATCTGCCGGCGGCCATCGGACTCACTCACTCAATATTTCACGATATCTTTCTCTATCCGTCTATAATATGAGTATTATTATTACCGTATAATTATTACAACTTACGAGTGTTTTTTTTTTCCCGGCGAACGGATCGAGGGGAAGAAAAACGCCGTCTGTTGCGTCGACTGTTGCTGAGGAGTTATCACGGCGCGGTAGACCGGTTTCCTGTTTCTATACAGTATACACTTTTAGAACCACGTGCATCACCGGATAAAATATGTTTTTCGTGCAGTCGTTATCATTACGTCTTATCGTCGTTATATACTCATTATCGTTGTAAACTAATATTACGCAGCACGCCGTATTATCGATATTTGTTAATAATATATTTATGTTCAATTCAGTGAATGAAATCAGCCAAAGCGTTCCTACGTAAAATTACTGTTTTCTATATTTTTCATTTCATTTTTCGGAACAAACTGGTCATTTTAAAACGTTCATAATGCGTTTTAACGGTGTTTTTTTTCTTTCACATATAGACGTGTTAATAATGTGCTTTTATTTTATTTTATATAATAAATGTATTAATGTATCGTAGTATTATGAATAAAATAGTTGAGTTTTTCGCAGAACGTGTTGAATAAAGGCACGCAACTATGACATTTTAATCAAATCAGTAGTGTAACACTCTCACCACTTTCGGTTCATGGTGGCCGTCTTCACGAATATATTGTACCAATATATCGTGTTTTCGTGTGAGTGGTATATTTTATTTTGAAAATAATAAAAATATATACATAAAAAATAGAAGTGTTTTTCTAATTTTATAATAATAATATTGTTCTAATATTTCTCTGGCTTCTATCAAGACGCGGGCATACGATCAAATTGAAATTGTATGATAAAAAATAAAATTGTCACCTCTTATCTTATTGATTCCCCCTGGGACAATCCGATTGCCTGCGTAAGTCGTAATATAAACCAACGAAACTAGCATTGTCATTAGTCACGTTCAGTCCGATACGTATTTGGTAGATAGTAATAGATACTCGAGCAAATTCCACGTGATACATCAAGTCGAACGTTTTCGTATAGCAATTTTCCGTGTACAAATGGCGACATTCCCTTCCCATTCATTTCATAAAAAGTTTTACGCTGTTTTTTGCTTTTCAAACGAACATTTAAAAAGTTATTTTTTTATTGCTGTTCATTTCCTTTTAAGTTATTTTATGCGCACAGTTTTTTTTTTCCTTAAGAATATATCCTACGGAAAGTATTTTGAATATTTTAATTTATTTACATTTACCGGGCACAATAATTTTAACATTACATTATGTCTAACTGTATCATGTTAAAATAAAAATAAATCACAATATACGCATTGTACATTATAATAATAGTTATAACCTGACGAAATATTTCTCAAATTTGAATTATGTTTTGTAATTTATCGAATATCTTGTAATTTATAATATAGATTATAAAAGCTTATTTATATAGTTCATACTGATTTTTCCCAGAACTTTACATTAAACATATTAATATTTATACCCATAATTTAGTTTTTTTTAAAAAATTTATCTATACATAAGACATATACACTATAACTAATAGCAATCGTAAAATGTTACTGTTCTAATATAGAAGTATTTAATGATGGATAATAGATTCAATATGACTTTAATCAAATTTAAGTAACACAGTTATAGTTCTTTTTATAAAAATGTAAAAGGCCTAATCCATAAATAATTTCTCTTTGTATATTAATATACTTGGGGTAGTAATTTTTTATAGTATTATTATACTTCTATTTTAGTTAAAGATAATAATTAATATATTCGACATATTTTATAAACGTTGATATTATTCAATTTTATAGATTTAAATAGGATTTTAAATAAAATTAATTTGTATTAAAGAAGCCAAAAAGTACATTATTATGATTTCTATTATTAAATATTAAAATAATTTTAATTAAAATTCACTGAATGTTAAACTTTTCATTCTAATAATTCATTTAAATTATTAATAATTTAATACAAAGTTGTATTTTCCGTTCATTTGTATTTATAACTTGAAATTAATTTGATGTTAAAATGTGTACAATGTAATATTTAAAATAAATTACTAAGACAATAAATCATATTAATAATTAATAAGTTAACAATAAATCATATATTTATATTACATTTTTTATTTGATAGTGTTTTATTCTTATAAAATTTGTTCTTGAATACTGAATATTTTCGTAACATTGATAAATATAATTTAATTATTTTACAAAAATATAGAAAACAATTAAAAAAAATTAAATTTAACATTAATTTACCCATTTAATTTTTATTTAGAGTGTATCTTAGCGAATACAATTTATCATAATATAATTAATATACTCGTACCCGGTAGGAAGAATAAATAAGAAAATTGTTTTTATTATTTTATTATTAGCTTTAAATTTAAAATATTAAATAGTATATGACAGACTTGTTAAATAATTGAGTAAATTTATTTTTAAATGCTTTTTAACTATCCAAGTATTTTTATTTAAATGCTTTTTAATAGGTGCACATTAGTTTTGTACACGATAGTATTAAAAACGAGGAGAATTTATAATTAATTAATTACAGATATTTTTCATAATAATAATCTAAAACTTTTAAATTTTGAGCGAAGATAAGAATGTATTGGTTTTACAATGATTTTTTAAATTTTTTTTATTTATTTGTTTTTATGTCTGAAGACACTTTCTCGGAGGGAAATAATGGTCCGATCACCACGAATTAGGTATGCTTTCAGTAGCGAATTGCATCTAGTTGGTACTTTATTTAACTTAAAGGTTTTCCTTCAGATAAGAAAACTACAAATAATGGTTGAAAAACTGGGATTTTGATGAAATTGATTTTAGATTTTTCATAATAACTAATGAAATTTTGTTGTAGAGATTTGAAAACTTTTTTAAGTGTTCTTATAGGTAATTTACACACAAGTTAAAATTTTGGAATGGTTTATCAGTATAGGTATTACTTAATGTAATACATTGTATTATACATTAAGTTTCACACAGAATTGTATTTTCGAATACAATATCATTGTACCGTCTAAAATCGATCTTCTTGCTTTATTTACATTCAAGTTTTAATGATTTTTGTAAAATTATTAATAATAATTCAGCAAGGCTGAAAATAAATACATTTTATCGTTGGACAATTTAAGTATTACCATACAAGCTATTAGGTAAGTACATAATATATAATATATCGTCTATTGAGTCCAAGTTTCTAAGAAACATCGAACATGATCATATCAATAATAATTAAATTTATTAATATCTACTATATATATTTTCTGGAAAATAATAAAATAATATAGGTTTTCTTTTTACGACAAACAGTCGCTGTACTACTCGTACTATGTTTGTTTTATATTTCATTGTAATACGCGTTTGTGTGATATTAATTTTGCATTTATAATTTATGTACTATAGTGATTGTTTTTATTATATCGTCATGTAAGATACGGTATAAATCGAGGTTTGCCAATTTTATTTATTGAGATAATTTAGTCATTAGTTGATAGTTTATTATTAATTGGGATAGCCTAATTTTAATTAATATTAAAATATATTTATTATGTATTAAACAATAAATATATTTATTTATAATTGGCAATTGATAACTTGTATTATAATTTTTTCAGTGCTTATTAGTATTTAAATATAATTCAAAATTTATTTTCTACAAGTTTAGATTAAATGATTATCAATTTATCACTTATTTATTATAAAATAAAAAAAAGCCACAAAATATTGACTACCTATTAAATATTTAAAAATATCAATAGAAAAATTACTCAGTGAGAATATTTAATAATTATAAATTATACACCATGTTCTTTATTATATAAAATAAGCGTATTATGTCTTAAATTCCTAAGTGGTCAATAATACTTTTTATAGTTATAATAAATATAAATATAATAATATAATGAATTAAAATTGTATGTATAAAAAATAGTATTTTGTTTAAGTAATTTAAAAACATTCGATTTACCAGTTATTTTCATAATATTAAAATCAATTAAATTTACTTATATTATTATGTATAAAATATGTTTATTTAAAGATAATTACAATTTCTTTTGATTTCAACTATTTTTCTTGAAAAACGTGTTTTGTTAAAAAAATTTACAATTACGTAAGCGAAAGAGGTATATATTTACCTCTCTAAAATTAAGTGCCAAAATATATATTAATATATATATATATATTGGTACTTAATTTTTATTTATATTATAAAGTGGTGATAGGTAGTCATACTAATAGAAATGTAAGATAGAATTATTAATTTATAAACTTAACATTTAAAATATATTTTTATCGGTATACTTTTAGAAAACAAGTATTGTTTTAATTAATTATAATCACTACCTACTCAATGGCTTAAATAGAATAATTTTGTAAATAATTATGAGTATTTAATACTTATTAAAAAAAAAAAATTAAATTGGAAATGGAAAATATTCTAAAATAAATTATTTCTTAAGCATATTTCTTTGACTGAAAATTAAGTAGGTAATATAATATATTATTTTAGTAAAATAAAATATAATAAAAGAGAAGTACCTAAATGTATTTATGGAATGTAATAATCACTACCTCCTCAACCTCTAAATATAAAATATAACAAATTAATCATAATTATATCAATTCATCAATATTTTGTGTTTCTCATTATCAAAAATAATGAATACATACGTGCACATCATATTGTCAGTATATTTATTATAATTTATAAGTATAATTAAATAATGTTCAAACTATTTTAAAGTAAAATATACGTATTAATACTTAATCAATAAAATAAATGTAATAATACATGTTTGGTACTTAGTATTTTGATAGTCATATAGTAGGTGTGCACGATTTTTGAATTATATTGCGAATAAGAAAGAATATTCGTTTATAATTAGTATAGACGTAAATTGTTTCTTTTGACCTTAAATAATGATTCAATTAAAGTTGTTGTTCCATAATAATAATAATGACAGGGTTTTTCTGTACTATAAAAACTACTATCTATTAATTTATTAAAATACTTTTATCATTCAATATCAATATACTAATCGGTATAATAATAAAATTATATTTATTATATACATACACCAATTATTATTACAAAAAAAATAAAAATAAATAAATATTGTTTCATAAAATCATTTAATTTATTTATTACTTTTATTTATTTAATTACCCCTTTTGTATACTTTTTTATATCAATTTATAATTTTTTGAATTTTTTTTGTAATCATATTGCTTATTTATATATAGCTCTCTAATTTTTAACTATATTGTGGATTTAATTTGGTGGACTGTATTTATGTCCAATGAAATATTATGAATTGAACAATGTTATATATATATTTTGTAATATTGAGTAAGTAAAATAATGAAATATAGACTATCGCGTTTGAAAAAATGATGAATAAGCAATTTTATAAATTTTCTGCTGACCATCAACGTTATATTGTACATGGTATATTATAACTATAAAATTTATTATTAGAATCATATGATAATTCTCTAGAATATGTCAATGATTTTACAAAACAACTTTAGTTAGTTTGGTAAAATTCAAAAGTACTCTCCGACCTATTGCGATTAGACTGACCAAGGGACGTGATTATTTTCTATATTGTAGCTTGTTAAAAACACAGATACGACCGTTTCCTACACGATTTTAATGATCATCTGGAAGAATTTTCAATCACGCGAGTATGAGCGTAAGCAGATAGACAACGTTTTTCATTTAGTTCGGTAAACATTTGACGAAGTGACTCGACGTTTATCACAATATAAAGCAGCGCTGACGGCTGATCAAATCGAAACCGGATAGTTAAATATTATTATTAATTCTTAGCATTGCATTCATAGACAGGAAATTGAATTGTTTAGTGTCGATTCATGTTTGTGCTATATGAGTATTCATAATATATAATATAAGTACGATGAGTAGACAGTAATCGTGATTTCGAAGTGCAGAATTAGAACAAAAAAGTAAAATTACGATTTTCGTTGGATCAAATAAATTTATCTAACATGATATTTTATCACACAATATTCATTTGTGAAAGTACAATAGTATTATACAGTGGAGTAATTGGGATAAAAATTAAAGGGGTGGGGACGAATAAAACGTTTATAGTAATTATGTAATCTAATTTATTACAGCAGAAATCAATTTTCATGATAGGCATTAGGCACCTCATGGTTCATCTATATAATAATATTAATATATTAATAATTTTGTTTACGCATTGTATTACAAGATTTGTTATTGCTATAAAAGTATAGGTATATGATAGTATTTTGAAAAATTATGATGTTTATACTAGAAATATAATTTAGTAGGGGGTAGGGGCAAAATTAGAACTGTGTATCCAGTAAAATCAAAGGGGTAATTTGCCCCCCCTACAATTACGCCACTGGTAATATTATTATTATAACTATTCAAATATTATTATATGTTTTTCTTACTATGAAACAGTGCCGCATGATCGTGATGCAATTTGAGGTGGTCTACTAATCCGTAAATGCAGTATTCGACACACGTATTTTACGTATAAGGCGCGGCGTCTATAAATAATGATAAGACTTGTTTTTTTCATCGACAGAATTCTTTACATGTAGCTACATAGGTACATACTACATAATATAGGATTAGTTTACGGGAATTTTGTTCTCGAATATAAAAGCGTTATCGTTCACTTCTTTTCTTACTTTTTTTTTTTTTTTAATGCGATTCTTAAGTATTTTAACTGCGATTTATGACATTAATTTCTTATATTATGCAATTATACTATTATTGTTTTATAATAAAATTTACATAATATGTCGGATATAGAATATTAGGATATAGCTACTTAAATTAGATAATTGATTACGAATTATAATAATAGTTAAGTATTGTAAAATAATTGATTTTTTTTTGGAGAAAAAAATACAATTGGTCGAATATAAATTCGTGTCGAAACCTAACCCCTCATCTTCACCCCGTCGCATCGTAATCTGGACGGGCGATAAAAGTTAAGCGACCGAGAGCCAAAACGTTTCAATCGACGAGGATCTTTCTGGCGTGTCGGACCATATTACGAGAGCTCAATTATTCAGGATTATTATATTATGTGATATTGTATAAAATTAATTCTCTCCTCTCCTATACATAGATTAAGCTCCGTCCATAAAAGACAAAACTATATAATATTATAAAGTGCCAACCGTAGTATGTCTTCTTAAATATGCTTAATTTATAATATGTCAGCCACACTAATCCCCGCCCGGAAACGACATTAATATAGCCGTCTATATAAGATGTTCTATTCCGATCCTTTATTATCCGGTCACCGTAAATTTCACGAGAAACGATTTTGTGGTTTTTTCACAGTTAAAATAATTTTTTATTATTATAACATTTTGTAAAAATTAAATTTGGTAGATGATTATGCGAGTTTAAAACAACTTTTACGGAAAGTTAATTTATCGCTTTTATATACGTTAATATAATTTACAATGATTGTTATTTCATTTACCAATAGAAACATAATAATTATTATTTTTTTTCTATTATAAGGAACTTATTAACTATAAGATTTTTGTATTAGGTATATAGTAGGTATATATAGGACTATAGTATGTTTAAAATAGTGATTTTCAGATAATGGTGTATAATATTGTATTATTCATAAATAATAAATGAATGAATAATACACAGTTATAGCTACTCTTTATGGGATTGCGATATTTTTCAGGAAAAAGAGAATACAGAAGAATGGTGCCGTATATAAAGTAAATAATAAATGCATAATAATATGACTTTAAAAATATATCATGTAAATTACATTGATATCCTACTGAATTTGGTTAGGTATACGTATTAATAATACTATTATTTATTTATATTTTCGTTTTGTTTTTTGTTTTTTTGTTCCTTATTATGTTTTTCTAATTTTATTCGTAATTTTAAAAATATTATCTTTCGTCGTTTATTTTTATTAAATTTAAATTTTCCATATTATTCACGAGTTACTCAAAGAAAACTAATAACAAATAATTTGAACTTCTTGTATGTTTTAAATTAAATCAAGATCCGTTGGAGGATTAATGAATATAAATAAATAATAATTAAAACGACGGTTAAGTGGGTAAACGTTTATTATAAATTTACGTGCCGGCGCATAATGTAGGCAATTTCGATACTTCGGTGCGCGCGCTCGCGCGTATTTCTCCGGTGCACGCGGAGGCGACGTCTGCTGAACAGATTTAGAAACTAAATTGAATTCTAGTTTTTATTCTCTGGGCTATTTTTCCTTTTTCTCCTCTTTCGTGTCTCCCACTCGTTTTTTCCGCCCGCTTAAGTCGTTGCGTCACCGGGGACGAGAACGCGAACGTTCATTACTACTGACACCGACGACTGACGAGCGAATCGCAACTCGTTTGTCAAGTACAATTGTGTGCTTTATTGCACCCCGCGGCTACCGCGTGACGTTCGCACGCCTCCCGGGCGATTAAATCGGAAATGTAGAAAACATAACACATTACAAAAAAAAACAAAAAAGTAAAAATAAAACCTCTGAAAAATAACAAAACGTAAACGATACCAACCTGTTCAGCCGTCTTCGTTAAGAACAAATGACAATATTGTTTGTTGATATGACCGCCCGGTTGTCTGGCCAGGAAACAAAACTGTTTACAGCCCGGATCGCACGTAGCGTAAGACACTCTCCTGAGTCCGTGAGCCATTAACACCTGCTGGTGGGAGGGGGAAAAAAAAACAATCAAACAAACACAACACTTTATATTTTATTTATCAAAAAAGGGGTAGTGTCCGGAAGTGAGACTACCGGGCGAATTTCGTACGGGAAATGAATTAATTTCCTGCCGTCGTCGTCGTCGACAATGTGATCGAAAACCGTGGTGGCTACGCCAATTGAATTTCACGACGACATTTTCATTTCCTCGTTCTCTCGTTCCTCTCGTCAGTTTCCGACGTACACCGCTTATCGAGTGTTTTACCCCCCCCCCCCCCCACCAAGAATAAGTAGGTACCTATACACATCAAACATGTACGTAATATTAATACTGAATAATAATATGTCGAATGTTTGTTCCAAAATCGATTAAATTTGTATTAACTATACTGACAAAACTACAATAATGGTTCTCCTCATTCTATTGTTTTACACGTTCGTAACGCGTAAGAGATAATAATATTGTTTGTATTTTTAAATAAAATTATGAATTTATACTAAAACAGTTTGACATTTCAATAGAGATAAGAAAAACACTTTTGATTGTTTATTTATCCGTGATGGTTATTTTTTATGTTATTAAATATAAATATGCAATACACGAGTCGAATGGTTTATATTTTTATAACTTATAAATCGTGTTTATTATTTGAACAATTAATTTATGATTAAGCAAAAATGTACTTTAACATAGGTAATAATACTTTTTAGCTTTTTTCCATAGTTTTGTAGTTGAAATTAATAGTTTATATTCATGTACCATATATCAATGGTCTTTTCAATTTTTCATTCTATACAAACAATTATTTTACCAAACCGAGTGAGTAGAGTTGACATGAATTATATTATCTGACTTTATATGGCGTGATTTGGTTTAATAAACAAAATTGAAATACATATATTCTGAAATCGAATTACTAAATGTACAATCTATAATTAAATATCATTGAACATTATTTTAATCATTTTTTGGGACTGCACGATACATAAAGCACGAGCCGATGTGTAAATCATGTTCGCCAGGCACCAATCGCCATTTTACAAAAAAAAAAACTGGCCGAAAACTATATAAATATGAAATATGGGTTTCATAAAGATATATTTTCTATGAATGTCATAATAACATAACGATGACAAGCCATAGTTTGGTTACATTGTATCGTGTGTAATATTAATTATTAATTTATGTTTCGCTAGAAATATCGTATCGATAATTTGAATCACATAAATATAAAGATAGTATAGTAAGAATATTCGTACACTACTTGGTTTTTCTCCACCCGACGAAGAAATATGCAAGTTTTCAAATAATATAGTCATCACAATTTCCAGAATTATTAATAGACGTGACTTCGAGTTGGTTATTTATCGAAAATCATTATTAAAAATATTTCACTTGATCCTGCGTATGTTATTATGTGTGAATCACTTTATGAATGCCAAGAGACACGTGCCGGAAGTAATTTTTTTTTTATTTATCTTTCCCCTATTTTTAATAATATCACAAAAAATATTTATATTTATGGTAGACAAATTGAAAAATTCGCATAGAATATTTTTTCCCCTTGAAAAAAAATCAATTAGTCTATAATCATTTTAAAAATGATTTTTAACATATTATAATATCACAATATTTATTTTTAAAAAATCAGCGTTTTCTGTAAAATCAGTTAATGCGTTATTTATTAATATTATCAGCGACAATTTTATGTATTTGAGTTTAAAATTAAGCTTAATAACTTTATATTTATCTTAAAATATACATGGAATTAAATACAAAATATATAATATATATAAATGAAATAATTACTCTTAGTTTTAGGAGCTGAACAAGTTAAGTTTAAAAATATTTTTCATACGAATATTTTATGCTTATTGAGTAGAATTTATTTTTAGAAAAAATTAAGTCATTACGTGTTAAGTTTTCACTGTTTTATAATATAATTTACTTATTCAATTTGTAAATAATTATATAAGTATATATTTTTATTTTATCAGCTATTTACTTATAATGTGATAACGATATAAATCAATAAAATATTTGAGTTTATTATATGTTCTTAAGTATTTCTCATATTTTAAAATTACAAAGTAATCGCGTATAGATTTTGATAGTAATAAAGTACCATCTTTAAATAAGAAGAGACTCTTGATTTTAAGTATTGGATTATAATTATAAATTATAATAATATTCTTAATACCATTGTAAATATAATATGTTGAGCAATATAATAGAATACAATATAATAATTATAATATTATTATGGCTGTCATCCTGCTTGGAGTTATTCTTTAACATATTATGTGGTCACTAAACATTTCAAATATTCAGTAGTTCAATTGCCACTAGAATTCTTGGTAAATAGGGAATATTATTATTATACCGTTTCGCTCGGTCGTCAATTTAAGCATCCGCATGCATTTTTGGACTGTGAGTTGATATGTGATGTTATGGTCCAAATAGTTTACATACCAGTATGGTCGGTTGAACAGCAATAGAATGACTGGCCAGAAGGAATTCTTTCTTGGAAATTAATGGTTATCATTAATGTGAAAAAAATTGAAACGTCTTATAAAATTTCGCAAAAGTTTCAAATGAATTATACGGTAATCACTATTATTATTTTCATTCGTATTCATAAAAATATATTTTCTTTTAGATGAATTATAATTTTACCAAAACAAATTATCAAAAAATTATTGTTTTATTCTAATAATGTAATTTAAAAACGATTTATATTTTAAACTTTGTAAAAACTCGACTAATTTAAAACATGTTTTTGGTTTTTAAAACTTTGTCTATATAATTTATTTGAAATCAATAATTAAAAATATTTTAAAACAATGTTTATAACAATTATTCTTTGGTTTCTAGTGAGGGTATCACAGTTGAAAAACAGAATATGGTATAATATTATTATGTACCATATAGGCATAATATTATGAATAACGATAAAACGATTGCCAATATATCGATTCTCCATGTAGCTTCTATCGTAGATAGTCAATTTTAAAATTATAATTATTAAATTGCATATTAAGAAATAATGTTCATCAATAAAATTATATATATGGGATACGTATTATGTTGGCATATTCACACGTTCTACCGAACGTTTACTTTCTTGTTTACTCTCTATTTCTATACTATAAATATAAAAACACAGTCACCATCCGTACGTTTTACATTATACCCTTGTTCCACTTATGGAAAGGGTGCCGAATACAAATATGTAACGGATTTTCATGGACATTGCATTTCGATTTAAACAAAACGCGCTAGCTTAGAAAAACATCAGTTTCCGCGTTACGTCCATACATTATTCATACGGATTGTTGTCGTCGTGGGTACGCTATATATATTATTATACGAATATAAATATAAACATATAACGTACTTATATTTATATTAAATAAATATTATATGAAAACAGGGTGTCTCATTTTTGTGGCTATACTTATCGTAAAAGTTTGAAATATTTTCTTCGACATTTATTTTTATACCGCTGGACGTAATAAAAGAAATTATAAAATGGTTCATTTGTACGATAACGATTTTAAGCAAATTAAACAACATTTATATTTAAGGAAATTTAAAGTCTTAGAGAAAGGAATGTAGAGGAGTATAAAAATATAGATAGAAGTTTAGAGATATTATAAAGTAAGTAAGGATACACTGCTTTGTTGACCATCTACAGAAATTAAAAAAATTCATAATAATATTTGTCATTGTATAGGTACTACACAAATACAAGTATAAAATTTAAGCCCTACACTTTGCATAATTACAAGTAGATAATAACTACCAATAATCTAGAGGTATAATATTTTTTATTTCTCAAATTATTATTATTGATCAATATATAATAACAAGGAATATATTTATATATTGTAAATTCTTAAAAAATATATTTATAGCTGTTTTCGTTAAAAATTATTTTGACTGAATTCCATAATTTTTAAAATTATATTAATGACTGTGTTGAAAGGTTTTAGAGAATTCAATATTTTAGCCTATAGAGTAAATTACATTTTTTAATAAAAATCAAGTATATTATACAATGAGTTTTAAATTGTATTTTAATCTTAAGTATATGCAATATATATATATAAATAAAATCGTATTTCTTAAATATTAAAATAAATATAGGTAGGTAATTGGTGAAAAGGAACAGTATAATATAATAAAAGACATCCTGTATATATATAAGAAATAGAAGAGAACGCGATTTAGTTTCGTACTTACTTCCTCGTGTTGTGGGGATAAAGCGAGAGGAAAAAGGAGTATAAAATAATGCATTTTTTTATACTCGAATTCACGAGATAGAAAGGGAACGAATAAAAATATATACGCTCGTCTGAATATTCTCAGACGCGAATTGTCTATTATATGTCGTACGACTGCTGCAGAAGGGCTTAAACTTTTTAGGTGTTCACACACACACACGTTCCCTGTGGGCTGCGATAAAAAATGAAAATTACAAGCTGCCGCATTCATATATAGCTATAGATAATTTCAATAGGAATAAATATGTATACATGTTACATGATGTATATCACTGATTTTAAATGAAATGGTTTTAAACAAAAGTTTTTTACAAGACATGATTAATTTTATACCTTCTATTTTTTATGTTGAAATTATCAGAAAATTAACAGTTTTTGAAATACACTATAAAATATATTTTGTATTTAAAGTAATAATAACTAATATATAAGTTATAGTTTTTCGAACAATTTTAAATTAACCACGCTTTACAAATTTTTAATTTCTAAGTCAACGATTACAACTTACAAGTGTAATACAAGTCAACTGACTTAACAAACAAATCCCGCATATTATATAGCATATATGTATATTGTATATGCATTTGTACTGAGGCTGATTTCATTCTTGGAAAATACATTTTCAATCCTTTTATAAAACGTCTGATCATCGGCTTTGTCAAATCTATTCATCAGTTTGCCGTAAATTCATATAAAACTGTTTAATTTCCACAATCATAATAAATGTGTATTTTTGTGCTTACAACAATATACTGAATATAGTGCTTTAACGTTATTATAACGTAAATACAAGTAGTTATGGGCTAGGTACATAATAATGTATAATATATTTTATATGTTAATAGTTTTTAATGAAATATTAAATATGAATGAAAACACTCGAGCGCGGACACTTTCGAAAAGCTGTTGTTTATTCAGTACAAACTATAGCACGAACACAATATATTGTATAGAAATACAATGACATTTTTAAAATTGTTTTTAATTTACCGTAACGAACCGTTTAAAATCCTACGTTGTTAATATATATATAGTAAAGTAAATTGTATTTTAAAATAAACAACTAACAAAATACAACCACATTCTCTGTTAGAGTTTATGCAAAATAGTCTAGTCCTTTACGCGAACAAAAGAGTGAAATGCATGTTATTAACATCAGTACTATATTAGATTTTTTTCAAAATTACTACCAGATATGCATTATAGAATATAAATTAATGTTAGGTACTAATGCTAATATGATAATGAAGTTAGTGACTATGACGTTTATTATTAATAAAAAAAATATTCATATTTAAATATTAAAACATGAAGTTTGTATTGGATATGATGAAATTTAGATTTATTTTTAAGCGTATTATATTTATATGGTTTTAATACACTAACTTCAAAAAAGTTGTTTAATATTTATAATCTACTTTAGTTTTATTTTCATTTTATTTAAATATAATATTAAAATAAATTATATATTAAAACTAAATTTGATAAAACTGAGTAATAACTGAGTATTTTTGGATATTATAGTATTGGAAAATATTTATTGTGATACTCGTACACTTAAACAACAAACTATAAATCAGTATTTTTTGTAGAGCTTACGTATTTTAGTTTATTACTAATTTGATTTTTTTTTAAAATAACAACTTCTTATAAGTTTATTAGTAGATAACTGTATTTAATTAATTATTATTTAATAATACGAATTATTGTTTTTATTAATGTATTTTAATTACCTAGTTATATTATAACTTTATAACTACGTTTTTCTTTACTGTAATAATTTCCTTTGTATATGATTTACTTATTAATTTTCTCGTGTTATTTCTGAGCGAAGTAAGAAATGTATTGGTTTTACAAAGATGTTTTTTTTAAAAAAATGTTTGAAAGCACATTTTCGGGTAGAAATAATGGTCCGAATGCCACAAGTAGGATATGCTTTCTATCAAATTGCATCTAGTTGGTACTTTATTCAGCTCATTTCTCGATTTTCTCAAAAATTTTTCCTTCGAAGAAGAAAAACTTCCAAAAAATAGCAGAGAATCGGCAAAATAGGCAATATACAAGTGTGGTAAATTTTTAGAACTTATTAGTTAATATTTTGGCCAAGTATAAAGCTTTGAACTTTTTTCTAAAAATGTTTAATATTTCCTGCAATTTTCAGTTTTTCGGTTTGAACATCTTATCGAAGTCTAATCATATACTATTTAATCTTTTTACAAAATATTTTGAAAATCGAAACTGACAATATTTTTTTATAAGCCCTTAAAATTAAAATTACCGAAAATCGTTAAAATTACTGTTTTCGTTATGTTAAATTTATTTATTTCATGATAACTAATTAGGTTTTAATCATAGGGACTTAAATTTTTTTTGAGTATTGACATAGGTGTTGTACATTAGAAAAAAAATTGGAAACGATTAGTTGATTTTTTGACAAAGTATTATATATAAATATTATTATAAAAATTTATATTAATCCACTTAAAGGCAATATTATATAAATAACAAAAACAACATTGTCTTGTTTTTTATAATGTTTTTCGATTCACTTTGACATTTATGTTATATAATATACACGTATTCGTATTTAGCATATTATAATGTTATTCACAATTCTGAAAGATCGATGAACTTTATATCATCGAATAATTATACTTATATATACAACGTAGATTTTTAATGATTTTTTTATGCAAATTTAATCAATAAACTGTTGGTTCTTATAAGTTGTAACAAAAATAATTTACATTTGTTTATTTGATATAAAATGGACTTAGAACAGTAAATAACTCTATGTTTTTTATAGTAAAGGTTAGGTAAATATATTGAATAGATATATACTATGTACAGAAACTTAAATACATGTATATTTCTAAATAGTAGCCCGTTTATATGTGCATAAAATTAGGTTTGCATAGTTGGTTAGGTTAGCCTTAACTAACTATAATACAAATTTAAACTTAAATAATTTCAAAATGTATAAAAATGCTTAATTCGATTCATTAATACAATTTTATATATTTTAATAATTATGATTATTCTTTGTACTACTTTGTGGATAATTCCTAACTTATTTAAAACTTGTATAATTAGTAAAATAAATATTTATGGGTTAATACTCCACTGAATTGACTTATTTAATAAAGTGTGATTCTGTGATTTATTATTACTAATTAGTTACTCTAATTAGTAATTACAATCCTTCAAAGCAGTACTTGGAAACTAAATTGAAAATACCAGTACCGGAACCTTTTGAAAAATCTTAGAACCAACATCTATCCGGAAGCCTTATTCAATTTTCTTAGGAATCCAAATCAGAATAGAAATCGATATTTAGCGATATTACTTTTTTCGATTCTTTTTGGGTCCAATTTAATTTTAATATTTAATTTTTGTCATTCTCAATTAAAGTTGTTAATGTATAAATGGATTTTATTAAATTGCATAAAATAACTGTACTTTAACTGTACGCACTACGCATTTGTACACGATGTACGTGAAGTACATGATCGTGATCCGGTTTTTGATTATTAAAATTTATTGTGTTTTTATACTTTTATGAAAACATTTTATAAATTTTATGTGTATTAGATAAATTATAATTTATTAATAGGTATATATTACATAGTGTATACAAAAATAACTTTAATAATAACATTATTAATTAATTATAAACAGTAATCAGAGGCGAATTGGGACTGAATTTTAGTTCAGGAATTTCTTAATTAATATTAATAAATTATTATTTAAACATTTTTTTATGATGAATAAAAATTAGCGCTGCATAATATATTTCATAAGTTTTAATCTTAATATATAAACATAATTTGTTTCAACTATTTTATGTAAATTTTTCATATATTTTAAAAAAAAACATAATATTCTTTAAATTCCGGTTTTAACTAATTTTAGAACTGGACACTTCTTTCTCTAATTTTATAAAATAGAACCGTAACCTATACCGAAATTTTTAATTTCCTAAGAACCGAAATAAAAACGGAAACGAAAAAATTACAAAAGTTCCAAGGTCTGCTTCGAACGTACCTAAATAATAATTGTTAGGTTCATTATTTTTATCGGAATGTAAAAATATCGGCCAGTCTGTCGTGTCTCAAAGGGCGGTTCGACGTATATAGTAATTTTATTGTCTACTCTGTTTAATATATTACATAATTTTGTTCGCGATAGTCATTGTAATAATATCAACATAATGAATAGGCCGTAAAATATTTTGGGCAAACAATTATATATTTATGTGTAAATACTAAAAGCTGCCCTTCGCCGTCGGGGTAGCTTTTCGGTTGGAGTGATAGCGGTTATCTCGGCGAACAGTCCGGTTCTCGGGATGTTTGTGTGTGTTGACGAGATCACGCGTCAGGAGAATACCGTCGCGTCGCCGAGGCGGGGAAAATAGTGTTACCGTGGCGAGTAAAGGATATTGCATCTAAAGGATCGCGAGGGGATAGGTACGCGCGAAAAGCCGTTTGATTGATGGTCGTATCGTACGCCTTTGACGGGTTGATTAATTAACGATAGTCGTCGTCGTTGTCGTCGTCGTCCCCGTCATTTACCTCGCAGTGCAGGTGATCGACGAGAGCGGTGGACCGAAGAGGTGGAAAAAATAAATAAAAAGTCCATATAACCATCCCCAGGTAAACTTAACCGGAAAACCGCCATTTTGTTTCCCGTCCTGTCTCCTCTGCTATTATAGGTACCGTTCGTTTGGTTCCATACGGTATAATATAATGCACCACTTCCGCTCGTTCGAATTTTGATACATGTTCAGCCACATTATATACATCTTAAACATGCTCATTAATCAACCCGAACGAAAAGTATTCCATCATCATCATCACCATCACCATAATAATCATCATTATCATCATCATCGTAGTAGACCCTTGCGGTAAGAATAATAATCTAATCCCTTATACATTTTCCGTAATTTTATCCGCCAATCTCTTCAAAATTTCCTTTTTCTTGGCCCAATTCAATTTTTTCTCCCAACTAAAATATAGACTATCAACAAATTGAAATTTAATACTACATAAACAAGTGTAATACTTTCCTACAGTTCTTTAAATTGTATGCGGTATAAAATTATAATTAGCCAAATTTATGATGATTTTTACAAAGTCGTTATGGATTCGTATAATGTATGTTTTATAACTTTAGAAACACACCAATATGTTTCGTCTATTTTTTTTATAATTTTTGAATAGGTAATTTATTGTTTTAAAATATAGGTTAATGTTTACTATTAATAGTATTGTATATTTCGTACTTATGGTTGATAAACACATATTTTATTCATATAAATAAATTCAGGCTTTGACTAAAGTATAAGTATTGAAATAGTGCTCTTTGATAGTTTTAAATTAAATATTTAAATAAATAATTAACACATTTTAGATTAGTTATAAATAATAAATAAAATAGATAATATTTATATTTTTTGTTTCTTATAAAATTAATAACACAAAATTATTCAGTAAAATACAAATTTGATTTAATGATTTGATGATTTAAATACATATGGATACCTATTATTTGACATTTTTATATTAAAAAAATATCTGTTAGACTATAAATTCCATTTTTGTTTTAATCGGATGAATTTACATTGAATATGCTCATAAGTTATCACTATTCGTTTAATATATGTATTATGGGACTTAGTACCTATTATAAATGTATAAATTATTAAAACGTGCCAAATGGATTTTAAAAAAATATTTGAAATCTATGCTATTGTAACAGTAAAATTATCTAATTGTATTATCAATTTTGTAAGGCAGTTCATAAGATATGAGTATAAGTAATCTTTATTAGCCGCGTTTGTTAAAAATAACTTGTTTATTTATGAGGTGTTTTCCAACAAATTATGACTTATATTAATTATAAATTAAGATGTTTTAGATGTTTAGATACAATAACGGCGTAAAATATAATTAACTTTGAATATTTTATAATATTTAACAATTTCAGAACTGTAAATTTTTTTTACAATATTTCACTATAAGGTATCAGCATGTTGAAAATCGAAATACTTGTTTGTGATATGCGATAATTGAAGTGCGACAATCATATAAGATTTTGAAATTACGTAGTTCAAAGATAATATATTAGAACATAGTAATACAGAGACAAGCCATTCATTATGATTATTTGGTTAGATAAGGAAAATCTGCTATATATTATACAGGGTCCATATTTCCATAAACACTGGGGAATAAGAATATCAACATAATATATATCTGTCTGGACTTTGGAGAGATGACGTGTTTAATAATGCATTATACAGGTACGTATTATTACTATATAAACATGATTAATAGTTTTCCTACGCGACCTTGTCAGTTATAGTTGTAAAGTAGTACTTCATAATACTATTAGTTAGGTCCAGCATGCTTATTGTTCTTATATTTATTCGGTGGATTAATTTTTTCATATGGAATATCCTTCTTTTTCAGAGGTTTTGATCAATGATAAATTTTATTTATTTTTTTATTTTCCACAAACGACTATTGTTTGTCAAGGATTTCATTAACTGAACCTACTCCCAGACTCCCAGGACTTAAGTTTCAGACTTAATCGAAACGCCAAACAAGAGAATCTCTGGGGAGTATATTATATAGACCACAACAATAGGAAAATAATAATTACTTCTGCATGCCAACTCCATAAATCTATGCCTTGCAGCAACTTATGTTCGACAAACGAGAATATAAAACATAATATTGGATATTTTTTTGCCTTACACACGTTATTATCATTCAATGAAATGTCATTAAATCAAAATTATTTGAAATTTAGGTAAACACAATTTAATGTTACTTGATTTTTCAATGAGTATACTATTCGACAATACATGCAAATGTTTTTTCTTTTTATGTTTTCAAATCTTTGAAAACAGCAATCGACACAATCGTACTTCAATAATATAGCTTCTGTAATTAGGTTTGTTTTTATGTCATGCGAAAGACTTCATCATTAATAATAATTATAATATAATTATTGTTAATTTTAAATCATAGCTTGAATGGAAATACACATAATACTAACAAAATATTTTATAATTATATGGATTGTAAAGTTATGACGGATATTTCGACGGTCTAAAGTATACACGGTCCGTAAACTATTTACTCTGAGCAAACCCATATTGTTATTATACTATAGTATCTATCGTGAACATTCTACGGAATTTCATATAGTCAAATTATTTGAAATGCCATCAAATAAATCGTTTTGCGTTTTCATTAATTTAATAAAGGGTATCTCTACATAATGGTAATATAATAAGAAATTCTGCAGTACGTATTATGTAATACCTATCGCACTCCTTCGGCCTAATATTTAACGTCGAATGATTTAACTAAATTAAAAGTTAATTTTGTAAGATTTTTTTTGCATTGATCACTGTCTGACAAAAGTTTTAGCATTCCGTGGGTCTTGGCCGATAACTAAAATTCAGATCGTTCATCGAAAGTTTTGTATTTGATCTGATTTGATTTTTTTTATTTGTATTTTTTATTGTTCGTCCATTAAAAACTTCCGAGATTCCGTAACTTTTACATCGGATATCTATATAATATATTTTAATTTACTTTTGTTGGACAAAACAGACGTTTCAGATTTAAAAAAACAAAATATTATATTGCTGAATACAGATTGTGTTTTCAGTAAAATATTGATTTTACGTTCGTTTAAACACTTTAAACTAATTAATTCATACAAATACTTATTGACAGTTATGTTTAACGTTTTATAAAATGTTATGATATAGGCTTTGTTTATTATTAATAAAAAAAGAATTCCGGCACGTTAAAAGTTTTAATAATACAAGAATGAACCGCTGCATAAATTTATGAAGTAAACATCAATTAACAAATTATAAACGTATTAAAATTATAATACATTTATGTCATTAATTTATAGTATTTATTTTTAAATCAATTCTTTTAATATTATATTATTTTTCTTTGTCATCAATAATTATAATTATAATTCAAGGAAGTTTTTAAGAAAATTAATTAGGTATAATCGAAACAATATATTATGTTTCAATAAACTCAAAAGTAGTTATTAAAAATAAATAAATATTCCTATTATATGTTTTATAATATAGTCGTTGAATCATTAAATATCGGTTTGTTTTAAAATAGTTGTATTTATTTATTTTTAATTTGTATAATATTGAAACAGTTTAATTGGT
>CM023357.1:15052331-15425343 GCA_013282895.1 Eriosoma lanigerum
GGAAGATAAATTTTTAACCATTATTTTCAATTGTTTGAGGAGGCACAAGTTATGGAAATACGAATTAAAATAAGTAATGGATGGATCCAATCTGGTGCAGTTGTGTATTTAAAAAATGGTTTTTCGTAAGAGATACTCCAAGACAATTGGGTTTTTTGTGGATATAAATTATCAGTAATCCGTAATTCGTATTTTATTTCATAAATAAAATATTGGTATACAAATGGAATTTGTGTAGATCGAGATTGTTTATAAGATTAATATTATATTTTCTGATTTATGAAATTATTAATAAAGCAATTATACTTATAGTCATTCGAATGAATAAACAAAACACAAACCACTAAGACCCTAATTGTTTGGTATCTAAATAAAGTATAATAAACACAATTCAATATTATATTGATATTTAATTCAAAAACCGAAAAAATAATTTTACTAAAAGGGTAAAATGAATATATTTTACGTATTATTAGACATTTATTCGTTGGACGTCAATAGAGCTATTTACGTTATAATTTTTTACCGTTCGACTAAAATGTGATAAAACGATTTTTTTATGAAAATGCTCGGCGAAGAAGGATTTTCAAACGTGACGTTTTGACGGTCATCGGCCGACGATTCTCCCGAGAGGCCTTAATATTATATATTATACCCGTAACGACGCGGCAGCCCGCGATTGTTTGATCGATTATCCACCGGTCGGTTGTTTCTTATCTGTCGCAGCACAGATTTATTTTCCAAAGCGGCGAATTCAAACTTTAATGACCGCTGTAACGTATTTTTTTCTCCATTTATCGTTCCGTATTTATACCGTCTAAAATTCTTCATCGCCACTCTTTCTCTCTCATTTTCTGTATAGGTCCTCATACTATATATTTTATTGTAGTAGGACTCTGGCTGTCACATATATCGTATACAGAGCGATCACTTTATGAAAATCGTAGAGACTACATTTTAAATGTCACTTTCCTCCCCCCCCATTTTCGTACACCGGATTCCTGATCAACCCCCATACACGATTCTCGAGTAAAACTTATATACCTATACATAGACAATCACGGAGAGAATTTCATGAAAATATCATTTAGTGTGAGAGCGTATAACACTTTGGCAGTTTCCTTTCCGGTCCGGGCGTGAAAATCAAATTAGCGGGCGGCGTCAAGAGACGCTAAAAGTTTTGTTGTACGCGGCGGCGGCAGGAATGCCGTTTCGAGGAAGCTAACCCTCGGCCTAAACGGTATAGATAAAACAATGATATGAAGGGTGAAGAGGGTTTTTGGCTCAGATTATATATAAATACACATATACATGTGTGCGTGTATACAGGGCGATCATTAATATTGTGTTTATAAACGAAAGCGTATGTAATCCCCAGCTTTTTTGTAACACGAAATTCTGATCACTCTACGTATAGTATTAAAACGTCTCCCCATATACACGGACGACGTCATGGTGCATATTATAGACGGCATACACATATTATATCGATGGTGCTCGGGATTAAATTTATTGCGACAATGCGTGTCGGAATCGGGCAAATTGCGGTTAATAACAAAGACAATAATATATTGCATTGCCGAAAATAGTCGAAACATATTATTATATACGTTTCGGCTATGACCGTATAGATATCAGAATACGAGCGTGACCGATTGATAAAATCTCATCTATCTGAATGCATCACAGAGTGTTTGTGTTTTCTGACGATTTTTTAATCATGGAATAGACTAATTGTTTACAAAATTAGTTGTGGACAAACACTTTCTACAAAAGTTATAACATATATACATTAAACCTGAATACGTGCCTATTATTTTTATATTATATTTCATAATTCGAATATATTTATAAAAAAAAATATTTATTTTTTTTTTTTTACTATTTTTTTATTAATGATTTATATACATTTATAAAAACTTACATAACAGTATAATGATAATTAACTAGTATAGGTAGACACAATTAAAAGTAGAATAGTTAATACAGATTCTAGATATTGAAGTATCAATAAGAAAATACCCTGTCTGGGATAAATTTGTAACGAGTGGACGGCGTTAAGAGGAATAAATATAACATAAGACGAGAAAAGGAACGGATGTGCGAGTTGGGAAACTTCTTCGTATAAAAAAAAAAATCTTTAGAATTTCAGCAACACTTTTGGATAAGTGATTCGTGAGAAAATTGAGACTAATCGTTTATCTACAACAACTTTATAACAAGACTATAGAGGCCAAGTACTTGAATACAAGTGAGTAGTCAGTGTTAGGAAATATATTATGAAAAATAATTACTAATTAAAATATTTGTACGTCAAAATACATATTTGTCATGTATCACATTTAATCCATATTTGCAGTTTGACGTAGAAGGTATGAAAAATGATAATTTTTCAAATAATATTATTTTTGACGCGATATTATAATAATGATTTTTTCTATGGTGTTTTTTTAAACATTTTATTTTTATAACATTTACTTTAATTTTCATTAATATATATTATTTAATTTATGAAAACTGTTTATGAAATATATTTCTATTTGTTCGTTAGTTTTTTATTTGGTAATTACCAGTACGTAATGTTTACAATTAGGTATTTACATTATTATTTATTTGGATCATATTATTTATCGTATTATTAATATCGTATTAGTTAGTTTTTCATACTAATTATATATTAGTTAATGCTTGGCAGCTTAATATTACGAAATTTCAATCGAAATAAATGGAAAACTCAGTTGACCATTTGTGAGTTTGTGAATAGACTTTTTCAACAATACACACCGTTTCGTGTCTAGTTGGTTAGGTTACTTTGAAAGTTTCTAGACGGAATTTTTTAATTCGTAAATTACAATAAAATGAAAGTGTAGTTCATGAAAAGTTGTATTTTTTACATAACTTTCTAAACATAATTATTAAAGTCAATTTAATAATCAATTTACTTTTTAAATTATATCTAAAAAAGTATTCTTAATATTGTTATACATAATTTAATTACCTTTCCATCTGGACTGCATACTTTAATACCGGTTACTGTAATCAATAGTGAAACGTCTTTTTCAATCAGCACCTAAAACAAACATGTTTTTATTATTTTGTTCCTAATGTAACGTTCGCAGGTCAGGATTGAGCCGAATGACTTTTGTTATAAAAGTATTGCAAAAATGAATACTTTTATGTTTTATATTATTAATTTATTCTTTTTATATAACGATCACTGACATCAACAACCTTTAAAAATATACAAAATATAAATATCAAATGTAAATGCGTGTAATTTTGTATCCAAATCATATTGATTTGTTGATAAATATAGTAATAATGTATTAGTGATGGATATTTGTCACAAATCATAATTATATAATATCAAATATTATATCAAATACTAATGTAGAACTGTTGACAGTGTAGTATTTTTATATTAAGTATAATGTATTATGTAGTCCTACATTAAAATTTTTTATAATAATCAATAATTTATAATATTTTAGCTTACTATAATGGTTTTATGGTCTTATAGTATAGCACCTACAATTATTTATTAGGTATTAAAAAAAAAAAAAAAAAAAAAAAAAAATGACTATTAAGCATTTAATAATTAATACAATGTTTGAAAATATAATCTTGTTTTATTATTTTGAACTAATGGATTTATTTAACTAAAAAATAATTTTAAATTATAAGTTAATCTTATAACACATATATTTATATATTTATAATTTTATTATAATTATATTTATAATTTAATGTTGCTTTTTTGTAAAATACTATAAAATCACAAGCCAGTGTTATAATTATATTATATTATTAAACGTTTAAATTTAATGTGTAGTTAGTATATATTACATTTTAATAATTAATAATATAATTTTCAATACATAAATTTAACATTATTCGTATACGATACTCAACTTTGCTTTTTTTCGGAGTTAAAGTAAAATATATTAAATAAATTTCGAACTTATTTATCGAAAGATAAAACGGATACATTTTTACTTAAGAAATTATTAAGAAAAATATATTACTATTAATAAAAAATGAAAATTTTGTGCAATTATTTACTAATAAAAGTAATTTATTAAAAAGATTACCACTTTAAAACTATATTATATTTTCTTTTCTTATGGTATCACATTTTGTTTACCTATTTAAATATTTTGTAATTATATTCATTTATATTGTAATATACTAATAATGTTTAAAAAAATAGGAAAAATTATTATTCTCTATTAAAATTATTTTTATAGGTATTTATATAAAAAAACATTTTTGAAATTTCAATATAATTGTTATTCGGACCGTAATCCGGTCACATTTAATAGACTAATAAGTAATTATTATGAAAAAATTAAATTGTATTAATTTATATATTATCCCTTATTCGGCGTTAAATATTTGTGAAGTTGGCCCTCCTAATTTATTTGATCAATTTAAATCCTTCATCAGTATTTTGCAACTTATTTTCAATAATTGTCAACGAAGGTTTCAGAATTTTCAACTCAATATTTTAGTCATAATCAAAGTTTTTATATCATGGTGAATGATAACTACTTTACTTTGATCGATCGACTACGAACCTACGTCATTATTTTGAAACTTATTTGGCGCAATTTGCTTTGTAACTTAATATTTTAGCCACTATTAAATTTTATGTTTAAGGGATAACTGACCTTGTGTAACTGGCTTTCCCGTTTGTACGATCGACTCCAAACCTACGCTAGTATTTTGAAACTTATTTGCCACAATTTGCAACTCAATATTCTAAGCGTAGGTAATCAAAGTTTTTGTATTGAGGGGAGGAGAGCTACTTAACGTAGCATTACCACTTTATCCCTTCAAATTTTAATCTTTGCCAATATTATGCAACTTATTTACACAATTTGCAACGAACTTTTTAGAATTCGCATATGTATAGTATTATATATTATGTAATATATTATATATATTCGAGGTTTTAGTAACATATTAGTATATTTCTACTAATAAAATTAGTAATTAGTTAGTAAATAATAAATATTGTTTTAGTGAATTATTTGTAAAGCATAAAAAGTAAAATGTATCATTAAAAGATATATTTTTCTTGAAACTATCATAAGAAAAAAAAATCTGCAACCTTGAAATAACCATATATAATCACTATATATCTTTCATGATATAAATATATTATACTTATGACCTATTGATAATGTTAGTGGAATATGACACATTATCTTTGTACTTAGCCATAAAATGAATTTACTCTAGGTATTTTATTTGAAAAAATACCAGTTTGTTATTTTATGTTATATATATATATATATATGTACCATTGAATGTAAATTAAAGTCCTCTAAACTAAAATTTGCCATTTTTATAATTATAAGTGTTGTGTTAAAATTATTACATTTTTAAATATAAGACTTAAATCATACGTTATTTAAATTTTACGTTTAACGTTACTTGTATAGGTATATACATTTTATGTTTACTTTTATTAAACATATTATTTTTATTTTTATTTTTAGATATGTGTCTCGAAATTAAATATTACGATTTATTTATACATAAAATGTCAATATAAGATTTTTGTGTCATCATAATACAGTTGAAATTGAAGTGTACGTGTGATTACTGATAAGGTTAAGAGGACGCTATTATATCCCCAAGTTTTGTTTTCGTCTAATGGGGAAAATAGTAAAATCACAGCAACTCAGAACATTAATTGTGACGTTTAGGTTGAACTCAGAGTATAAACATTTATCATTTAGCACATTTAAAGAGGAGCATATTTTGGAGGGATTGTCATATCTGTTTTATAAAATATCGTCTGGCAAATAAGTAGAGTAATATAACATTTTCATTCAAAATCTTAATTAATATTACGTCAATTGATTATTTATTAATTACATTTTTATGTTTAATATTTTATTTTCTATATATATATTTTTAATTACATTTTTCGTTTAAGAATTACGTTTAATTATATTTTTACTTTTTATACGTTATAATCACAACGTTTTTAAGTCTTGTCAAAAAGGTAGTATTTTTTGTTTGTACAAAAGCCATAGAAATAATTAAAGTTTTATATGCCGTATATTTTACTCAAATTAATAATTTATAAAAAGATAACTATTAAAAAGTTCGTGTTATTTTAAAAGTCCAAACATTTTGCGTAAATTATTGAGAGTTTTTACATAGTTGTACACAATAGTATAAAAAATAATATTTATGTTTTCAAAATTAATTCCTTTTTTTGCGATTTTGTAGTTAAATTAAATGTAGGTATCTCAAACAAAATATAATGAATGTTAATTAATTTTAAAAATCTCAATAGGTATCTACATAATACATAAATTGTAGATGAATTTTATTACGTGATTTAAAACTGTATACCATGACTTTTATATATACATACAATTACGGAGTTCATTAGTTGTGTGAATACCTACTCAAAATTAGTTTTTATTCAAGTGTCTGTTGCTCGGATATAGGAACAAAAAAAATATAGGTATTATGTTATTGCAACCTTAATTCAAACTTTTAAAACTACATTTATATTAAATTTTTAGATAATTAAAATTAAAAGAGTTCCACGTCGTTTGGTCGAGTGCGCATCATAAAAGTGACTTCATTTGGTCACAAATAATTAAATCGCACAAGTAAAAAGAGAGGGAATTATAATTACTAAGTCTATTTTTACATATTTGGACAGTATCGTCTGTTCAGTGTACGCTGTTTTAAAATTAATATGCTTGATTTTAAATCGAAATATTTATATACTTGTCAGTTCCCGTAGGGTCCAGAACACATTCACCGTTTTACTGCTACCACTTCATCTCACCGTCAGGTCGACAGATATCTCGTCGCCATCTCTCTCATTTCTCTCATCTAGCCCATGAAATTTTTAAACTAATAATTTTTCACCTTTTTGTACAAAAATAAACAAATATCACGCATGATGTACATAAAACTCCTAATTCCAAAGGAGTTCTCGGCAGCTTCATAGGAGTCAGGGGAGAATTTATATGTTTAGCGTTTGTAGGCCTGTAAACATTTTCTGCCTTAAATAATTATTAAAATAAAAGCTATAATTAAGCGGCGCATTTTATATAAACATATTTTACATAAAAAATTTGAAAATGTACTATTTAAAAATTTTCCGCTTCTTTTAATATGCCGTTTTATAGTCATGTGCCTATAATATCTGCATGCAAATACGCTATTGATAAGAGTCATGCCAATTTTGTTTTATTTACAAACACAGAATAAAGTTACCGAGTTCACAATACAAATTATAATAAGAATCGAAAATTAAAAATTATTGTATTTTTCCGAAATTACAGTCATAATCTAGGTATTCCTAAATTATTGTATTTTATTTCTTGTGGAAATTCCACGTGTTCAAAATTCGACCATGGTTGAGAGGGTTCAGGGATAATTCACGTACATGCACAATCATATTACACAATCGTTACTTTTGGGAATGTTATGTTACAAAATTTACTTATTTTACTTCACTTAATCTGATCGCTGTGATAATCCGATAAGAATTATTCTGAAAATAAATTAGAATATTTTTTTTAAATCTACTTGAGAATTAATTTAGGTGATTTTTTTCGATTTTATTTATATAACTAAAATATATATTTTTTTAATTTCCAAAACTTAAAAATATTATGTACCTACCTATATTAGTTTGTGTTAAATATAACATCAAAATGTGGACTGGCCATATTTAAGTAAACTTTATACTAAATTTAAATCTGATTTCAGAATATGATTCATTATTTTAGATTATTACAGCTGAGTGAAGTCAAAAAAGTAATTTTTAAAATAAATATGTAACTTCAACTAATGAGATGAAAATAAGAAATAAAATCAATAATAATTAATTTTTTCAGACACAGAATATAAAATGTCGTACTCATATTCTGAATTACATATTGGTATAACTCAATATTGTTTTTCAACGACTTATATGTAATATAAAATGTATACAGAGGGAAATTTGCCAAATTTATTTTCATTCCAGTTTTTAACTATAATTATTATTATACATATTATAATATTATAAGTAAAATATGTAATAATATTGACATTATAGGACATTATATAGGTACCTATTAGTTAGAGACTATAACTGATATTAAAATATAAATTAGAATAATCGAGAAACTACCCATTAAAATTTGAATTTTGTTACACATTTTTTATGTCAGAAAAGTAAATAATAATGATTTGTAGAAAAAAGTTTTAGGATCCATTATATGATAAAAGTTTGTTCCGCTATCAGTATGTAATTTATCTGTTGTTTAATACTATGTTTGCATTATAAATTTGACCTAAATGGCTAAATATAATGTATAATTAATACTACTAATATAATATAATAATAGACTAAAGGGTTTTTGTTATATTATTGTGCAAATGTTTATTTAACCTAGTTTTGAGGAACTGAAAAATTTAATATTGAAAAACTCATAGTAAATAGATGGGTTGATTAAAAGGAAAAGAAGTCTGTCGAATTAACTAAAGTGGACGAAACGTTGGCACATCTTTCCTTCTGTTTTTATATTATTAAAACTTACCCAGTTTTCAATCTATTAAACACAAGGCTTATAAATTAAATATACAATTTTAATTTTAATATTATAAATCTTACATAATTATTGTTATACAATATTAAGTTAGGAAATCTCAAGTCATAAAAAATACATAATAAAATATAAATAGAATTCATGTCTCATAATAATAATTATATTAACAGTAAAACATATTATATTAAATTTAAATTTCTGTTTTTATTTTTATTGGAAAAAAAAATTCGGGGGAGGAGAAGCCCTCAGCTCTTCCCAGTGGTGCCAAAGTCTATAATTATATGTAGGGCGAATATACTTAAGTACCCCTACCATCTACCAATTTCGTAGAGACATTTTTTTAATTATTACATTATTTATTATTTATTAACATTAAAATAATTAAAATATTTAATACTAAAACTCACCCACCCGCCCACCAATTTTTATACGTAGGGCGATTTCTCTGTATCAAAATAGGTTTCGGCTCCTCTGGCCATTCCCATAAATATAACCTTGATACTGTTTATAGATTATATATACCTGTTAGATATAATTGACTTGAATTTACTAAAAATAAAAAAAATTGTACAATTAAGCTTGCGGAAGGTGTATCATCCTGTATATATAAATGTGATCAGAATACCATTAAGTGTTTCAATTTCGAAACGTTAGTTGAAAAAAAACACTATTCAAAACTTTAACAATCTTAGAGTCCGGATCGTCAGATCTACAAGTGTTGTAGAATTTATATCATCTATAAAACACAGTGCGTCCCATAAGTTTTAAGACTATGGCTGCAGACCAAAAAAAAAAAAAAATGCAAAACATTTTTCAACAAATTTTTTATTCAAAGTAGCTTCCATTACATAGTATATACCTATGAAACAATTCCTCAGCTTTGCCAAATTCGTGAAATTTTTTTCTTTGGCATCATGTTTAATTTGCTCGTCATAGACTATTGAATCCCTTCAATCGAAGCAAAATGGTTTTCTTTGAACTCCATCTTCAACTTTGGGAATAAAAAATATTCTGGTGAACTTAAATTTGGTAAGTACAAGGGGTGGCTGAGCACCGGAACCATTTTTCTGGCTAAAATCTGGGTATTGATTGCAGTAGAGTTGAAAGGAGGTTATTTTGATTCGATTGAAGAATTTCAAGAATCTGTGATGTGCAAATTAAGCATGATTCTAAAAGAAAAATGTTCATGGATTTTGGAAAGCTGAAATAACGTGCTATTAGGTGTATACAATGTAATGGGAGCTACTTTGAATAAAACATTTGTTAAAAACATTTTTACAATTTGTTTGTTTGTTCTGTGTTCCCATAGTCTTAAAACTTATGAGACGCACTGTGTACAGCTGATGATATATGACGCACACGAGATTATTACGAATTTTCATGCGCTCGATATAAATTATCGATTAAAATTTTAAAGCCAAAGAATATAATATAGTTATTGTTTATTATATATTATATCGTTGTCCATACGAACGACACTAATATAATATAATATTAGAATAACGATAACGATAATAATTTAAAACGATACAATCGAAATGTACGACGGCAGATAATACTTTAATATTTACAGTTTAGTATATTATCCATGGGCGTTCATCGCCATTTCCTACGCCTACAGCCTTCTCGCCGTGCTCGCGGGGATTCATCGTTTGGAAGTCGCGGTCGTTTTAAACATAATATATATATTATTTTATTAATCCGCGTCGTCGTTTTGCGCTCACGAAAAGCGCGTTTTAATGAATATATTAACTGTACCTATATAATAATATTATACACATTGTATACATTATGATATACACGCGCGCGACACTGCTATCGCAATAATATTATATTTATATGTATACGTCTTGTTTGCGGCGCACGTTCAGCCCTTTCGGTATTCCTTTCTTGGCCCGACGCCGCCTATGCAAATTAAACGAAACTCCGATCTCGCGCGCGTTTCACTAGACCCGGCCTATATGTATATTTCGTTCTTTGGAATTCGCGTGTTTTGTCGACGAAATAAATATGATTTAATCCACGAAAGCGCCGATTTCATCTTCCACCGTATATATAAATAAATATAACCTAACTGCAGTCGGTATCCGGTGCCATTGTCCAAACATAAAAACAAATTAAATTTATTAACTATCGCTGTAGGTCAATTTTAGTGTCTCATTAAATACGTCCATATTAAGTAAGCGTTAAAATGGTTATCGATTTCTACCTATTTGCAGGTGTTAAAAATCAATTGATAAATATCTATCGTATATGGATATGGATTTACATCATCACAGCACAAAATGTAGTAATGGTTTGAAATTTTTCTTTAGGAATATATAAGATAATTGTATCTCATCCCTTCAAAAAAAAAAAAAAAAAAAAAATGCGTGTATGTTATATCGATATTAAACATCGTTTGCGGATATTTTCCCAACAATAATCATATGTGACCGAAAGGGGGTTTGTCTTGGAAAAGAATAAACGGGTGGTTACAATGATAATCGCGAATGACGTTTATATACATATTATATAAATAAAATGTACATAAAATGCATCTGTGGGCCAGTTTGTATACGTGGTCGTTTTATTAAACTCTTTTCATACACATACACGTACAGTGACTCTTTTCTTTTACCCTAAATTTGGGATGGGTGTTTGTTGGCAAACACCCTAGGCCAAGTCTGCTGCCGGTGAATTATAGCCGCACCGACGACTCAGCGTTTAGGCCACGATCGGTCGAAATTTACGACACCGTCGTCGATATAATAATAATATATGTATACCGCACACGCGTTTACGACGTTGAACATTTTGCGTTTTTCGAATAAATTCTATACTCTATAGAAATATCCGTCTACGATATTATATTGCCGGTTATTATTATTAATCCGTGCCGCTGAATTTTCAGAGGTCACAATATAGTCACTAGTTCAGTTTATAATTCATAATTCCCGCCAGGACAATGGATAATACGAATAGCAGAGAAAAAGCGTATTTAGTATCTTTGGGTTTCGGACGAATGTTCAGGTTAAAAGGCTTATCGCAAACTATTGTCATATCTATAACTCATACGATGAAAATATAATATTATGTTTGGCTGTGTTTTATGTACATCTTTCATGGATGCGACACAATCTAACATTTTTTTTTTTAACAGAAATGTAAATTATAAAGCATTTTACGGTCAAACATCAAACTCGTGGATTTTTTAATTTTTTAACTGAGAGCCGGAGCGAACTGTTTTCACATTCCTTTTTTCCGGTCCAAACACTATCATCAATATTAATAGATATGGGTCTGATGTAAGGAACATAATTTTTACTTTTAATAAATACAATACGAAAAATAATGATAATATATATATATATATATATTATATACTTAAGTATATTTAAAAATTGTAATTTAGAAAGCATTTAACGTTATCAATAAATACATTTTGAGACTATAAATCTTTGCAAAAATTGATAAATCATTTTTCAAAGTGTCCACATTAAAAAGTCGCAGATTGAAGTGAAACATTTATCCGCAATTAAATAACTGTTAATATAAAACAATAATATCGAGGTAAGTTAACTACTTAGGTGTAGATTACCATACAAACATACATTTTTTTTTTACAACATACGATTATTGCTATTATCGCAGTTTGCAGATATCTATAGATTATACATTATGAAAAATGTATGTTGTAGTTATAGTCGATTTATGTATGCTGATTGCTGAATATACCGAATGATTAATTATTATATTTCTGAAATTGGATGTTTGGAATTGAGATATTTAAGAGTTTAACTCAGCTATCAATCATAAATTCGTAATATAAAGACACGCACGTCATGTAGTACGATTTATCGCATAACCATGTATGACTTATTATATTATATTCCTGCTGTAGATGAAATCATGTAAAAAGTCGTTTGTCAATTCTGCATTTAATTGATATTAATTTATAATTATTTACTAACTATTATTCTTAATTAGGCATATTGGAGATTTGCAATTATATTTATGTACACTAGACAGTAATAATATTTGATAAAATAACAGTGATTTATAGTATTTTTTTTTTATCAAAACAAATTTTAATAAATATACATATGTGTTGTGTATTTGTAAATATCGTATATTTATATTTGTTAAATTATTACAAAATGTATAGATAATGGATCTATTATTTGATCAAACGTTGGCTCGATCGACGTTAATTTGTTTTAAACTTTATTGTACGGTTTATACTATATTATATTACACAGATATGACGCATGGGTGTTAGTCATTATAACAATATAAGACCAATACGTATACAATAATAATCGAAAAGAACAGGATCATAGAGATAACGTATTATATAAATTATATTATTTTTATCACTTTATCGAAACTTTTGTACACTCGTTTACTCTCTTTTGCAGTTTCTTCCATAGTTTTTTCATATAACTTAACTTAACGTAATATATTATATAAATTATGAAATAACGATTTTTCTCCACGAGGCAATCTTAACGAAATAACTACACACGCACACATCGAATATTGCATAAGTTGCACTTTTCTGTTAGGCCCTTATTATGCAGGGTTTAGCTTTTTGTATAATATTTCTTCGAAAACTTGTGCGATATAGGTATATATATATCGAATTTGCAAATTACAATTCGTCTTTATATAGTATACATATATTTATTTATTAATATCTATTCGTATGTGAATATACAGGGTGACTCAGAGTAATTTTTTTGAATTTATTTATAATTATAAATATATATAATAAACTAATATTTTAAGGATTAAAACTTTAACTCAAAAACAAAACAAAAACTTAGCTAGAATAAATAATATACACATCTAGACATCTAGGTATGGATTTAATAGGTCATAATATGTGTATAGGATATAATAGGTGTAATATGTTGGTAGGTTATATGGTTTAATAGTATATTTACCTCTAATAAACAATTTATAATTGTTTTAAAAATTGCGCCAACATGGTAAATACTTAATATTAATTTATCTACTTTGTGTGTATCGTTTATTAGTATTTAAAAAATATAGTTATATGATACTAAGTATATTACTATAATAATATCAATTGTATATTATTATCCTTAGTATATAAATTAATATGAACAGGAAACTACTAATTGAAATTTGTTATTTTATTAAAAAAAATCTCAGAAAAATACTTTGCTGAAATATAAATGTATATATTTCGTGAGAATATACTTAATTTAGTTAATGGTAGAAATTGGATATTATTTTGATGAAACATCCTGTAGGAATAATATAACAACATACAACTTATATATTATATAGAGTATCCACTTTTAGTATTCGAACCGTATGACGCTCGTTTATCCATTCCATCTTGTTTTCTACCGATCGACTATGATGAAATATTATGTATAATATCCGAAATCACATAAATCGTAAAAATAACGATTTTATACACGATAGACATTTTGCGCATTCTTAGAATAAACCACGATTTTAATATTTTACCGCCTTTTTTGCAATTGATGCATTGTACGTGATACCCATCTCCAATGATGGTTTTTGAAAACTTTTCTGGGTGGGATCTAAATTTATCGTAGTATGCAATAATATTACAATAATAAATTAATGTATAATTATCTACTAAACATTTACTTTTAATTAAATGTTAAATTCATCTGAAATGGGTCCAATACCCCTGGACTATTCATAAAAGCGCCACTGCCATGTTCATTTGATATATTTTCATTACAGTTTGAGATGAAACGATCACTTTATTAACTAATATAATTTGAAATGTAGATTTTAGTATTTTACCGTAAATAATTTAAGTAAATTAGTAAATTTTATTTAAATATTTTTTTCATAAACAGGTATGTATACAATAATTTTCTTTGTTTTAATAAAATTAGGTCGTACAGGACGTTGTTAGGGGAGAAAAAAAGTATGTAAAACAGCTAATTTTTTAATGTATAACGAAATATACAAACGTTCTACAAATTAAACAAATATAATATTATACACAAACGAGAATAATTATCGCGTGATTCACAGCTATATAGTTCATACTTTCAAGAATATTACACAGTATATGCACTATTTGTATATAAATCTGTAATTACATGCACACCGCAAGACATGAAAATCGAAATAGATAATGATTTTTGTTCGCGTGTTGAAAATCTATGTTTTTTCTTTCTTTTTAATTTATAACGATGACATTTTTTTAACAAGATAGTGATTTTTCACGGATCCTAGTCTGAACTGATGTTCGGATTGTGCTAACGGTTCAATATACGTTTGTCATCCGCAGAAATTTTGTGTATACACTATACAGAGTGTCTCAATAATATCTAACAAATCTATAAGGATAACTCGCAGGTATTTCAGAATCACGCTTTATATATACCAATATTGATATATTATTTCGAGTATAGTTGTCGTGCCGCAGAAATATATATTATCCAGAAGATTTTTCACCTTCCATTATATTACATAATGGGTCCTATACATATTGTATATTATGTTTAGACGTACGCGTGCGCTGCGGTTTGTCGTATTGTCCGATGTATCGGTCCCAGCAGACCATTAGACCGTATATATAATATAGTGGCTTTCTCTGTATCAGACTCGAGAGATTGGCGAATCGAGGCTTTTTAGACATCGGAATAAATATCGGGGAAAAAAGAGGGGACGTAAAAAAAAAGTGCAAGACCCTTTCCTTCGTCTGAATGATAAAAGTATATCTTATATGCGTTGTAGTCGGTCGTCGTTGCAGTTGTCGCAAACAAAAGAGTAAAAACCTTTCGGATCGACGATATCGCGACGGACAACGTTTATCACAATAACGGATTGACGTACAAGTATACATAACCATTACAAAATACGCGTTCGCGACCTTACATACAAGCCGAGCAGACTATTATGTTGCAAAAGTAATGGCAGGAACATTGAAGACATATAAATATATATGATACCACAGTTTCTGTAAAGATAAAACGACGAGATCACTCTGTATAGTTGAAGTACCTATGTGTAATAATATACTATCGATTTCCACGCGAGTATTTCAATTACATATTTACATACACATTGTTTTTCGTTTTAAAAACATTATATAAACAATAATAAAACCGACGTTGTTATTAGGTATATAATGGGTTACTACATATTTATACGTTAAATATTACTTCATAATCATCTTTCACTTCGTATTTTATATTTTCAATGACAGAAATATCGGTCTTTTATTTTCTTCCAAGATAATTTACCTTTTAACATTTAACTATCAAATTTTTCACACCTAATATACAGGACACAATTTATTATTATAATATAGTATTTACTCGTTTTAGTAGGTGAAATGACAACAGATGTGTAACATGCAAAATATTTTATTTAAAACTATCGGGTGGTTCAAGATTTTAAATTGGTGCCTACCTCTTTTGTGGTTGCATGTTTGGATATAAAATAGAACATGTACATATACTTGTATTCCGTAACATCGAATTGCTATATAACATTAAATTTTGATTATTGCTTTGTCTATCGGAAGTACAACTTATTTATATTTCTGATTTTCTAAACTGTTATTTTCGAACATACACTACAATTATTTTTAATAGGCAATATAGTTATTTAATGGCGATTACTTACGTAATTTATGTAAAATTATCGTTATATAAATACACGAGTAAAAAAATTATTTATACACGCATATAAACACATCTAGATAAATAAGATTAGTTATGTTAATAATGCATTTTAAATCTCCGTCGGATTATGATAACACACGGAGGCGTACTGTATTGTTTGCTCGGCAAGTATAAATAGCTAACACGGAATAAAATTATACCTAAAAGTGTTAGTGTGGCTTAATATTTTACAATGACTTTTATTACATTATCTTCGTTATAGTTTCAATGACTTTAAAATAATTTTCTAAAAAGTAATGTATTTAACGTAATTATATAGAATAGATACGTTAAAGGTACGATGATAATCATTTAACATGTAATGTATTTTATTTTTTCTACATTTTGTTTGGTTTTTGTAAGCTTAAACCTTAAGTGATTTTATAACGGTATCTACAAAAGTATGTAATTTTCTATTGTTCTTTTTATGAAAGTAAAAATACAACATATCGAGTTTTTCTTAATTATTTCAATTATGTAATTAAAATGTCTTATATTATCTTCTAACCTAACCTAATATTTAATATTGTCTTTACAGTAATCGAGTCATGGATATTTTAATCTCAAAAATTTAAAAGGATTAGTTAGATAAATATATCTCGTATTTGAAAAATCTTGTGGTTTAGTAAATGTAGTGAAATAGTAATGAGTAGTAATTAAAATCTACATTATGCTATTATTATAGGACAATATTTTATGATCTGCCATCTTTATGCTTTTAGAGAGATAAATATTATATGAGAAATATAAATATAATATAAAAAACTACTTATCTAAACTAAAATACTAGATATGAGTTCTTTAAGGAATTTTATATTTCTTTTTCTTTTATTTGAAAAAATAATATGATAAAGTTATAACTAACTAATTTTTAAATCCTCTTAAATTATTTATTGTAACCCATTTTGGATTTGGTATAAAGCATATTATATTTTAACTTATTTATTTTAACTATTTATTTTTACTTATTTCAACTAAATAATTAATTCAAATTAATTTGATGTGGAAAAGACAACAATAAATGGCAGTAAATAGATACTGGAAAATTACGAATGTGCTATTAATATTTAAAAAGAACCACTTATATAAATTTAATAAACAATTATTATTTATGAACAAAAGTACAATTTAAAAGTGTAGACAGATTATTAATATTATTGGATAATTAACGTAATATTTTACAAGTATAGTACCTATTATCATAAATCATAATATATGAGTATTATGCTATATCAATCAAAAAGTTTAAGTTTAAACTCTAAGAAAATTGAAAAATTCGTAGTGAGAAAACGTTAATGGAAATTAATTATGATTTTTTTAAAAATACTAATAAACTTTCATTATCAGCATAATCTGAGACCTGAGTATTATAATCAAATGATTACACCGTGTAAAACGTTTATTCCCACAATTATTATTTAATATTTAGCAAATTAGCTTTAACATAAATCATTATATTATCTATGTAATAACCACAATGGTACACGCACCACCGATTTATAATGTTTAATTGTTTAATTACTTCGGTTGAACGAATAATAATTATTATTTTCATCATATTACGTTGGCAGAAATTGTATATCGTTAAATAAGACCTAAAAGTCCAAAACCCAATCAATTACTAATTAATAGTTATCTAAATCACGCTATAACCTGCCTAGATTTTAAGACGTTGTACTCATATTTGTAGTCTTCAATTATCCAACAGGAAATATAGCAAAATCACAGCCACTTAGAACTTAAATTGTAATATTTAAATACAATTTGTATTTTTAAATACTTATTATCAAACTAAAGAGTGGAAATTATTGCCTCTAATGTTATTTTCGTAAAATGTCATCTGATAATGAATTTATATTTATTTGAAATATGAAAATTAATAAGATTGTTGTTAAATGACATTTTACAAAAAGCCCATGAGAGATACTCGAAAATATTCCGCTCTAAATTTGATAAAAATATTTAATCTATACGTTTCACTTAATGCTAAAAATTTAGTTTCATGTGGCTGTGATTTTTCTGTGGTTATTGTTGGATAAAGGAAGATTGCTATACAGAAAAATGTATGCAAAAATATATGTCTCCTTAATGCATTTATCGATTAATTCATACATGATCTAACCTGACCCAAGTCTTGTACATGATAAACTATCAATTGATGATAGCATATCAGTGAATAAAATAATCAAAATTATAATCCAAGTATTTATTTAAGGGTCTTCTGATCCCAATTACTATAAAATTGATTTTGTAGATAATTATAATTTCCGCTATTTACGTTTAGAAAATATTTACTACATTTGACTGTATGAGAGAGTCGTACAGACCTTGGATTCAATATAGGAATTAGAGTTTTTAATTTTATTTATAAAAGTCATATATATATATATATATATATATATATGTATTATTTATTAGAGACTAGGCACAGAGTACTAAACAGTCAATTAATTGCAATAATTTTATTTTCTTCCATTCATGTGTTCAGATTTTCTATCGATTAATTACCAATTATACATTTAATCGAAATGTTATAGGACTAATTATGATATTTTCAATCATTACAAAATTATGTTTCATTATCCTGTTCTTGTCCATACAGTAGAAACATATTCTGACCCTCAGATATATCTTTCCTCTTATTATCAACTCAGCATTCTTCATATATATTTTATTTTCTTATTTAAAATCTATTAGCTAGAGTATTATTTTCTATGTTAAATTATGTTTAATAATATTTATCATTAATGTAGTTTTCGTGATAAAATTTTTAAAAATTGTGGTTTCAAATATCTAAAATATCAAGAAGTTAATTATTTTTTTGTTTGTTTTTATATAATAAAAATTAGCTACTTTGATCGTGTAAAATTAGGTTAGTTAATAAATAATTTAAAAATAATTGCCTCTTTGGTATCCAAAGCAAACATCTTGATCTCTATAGGTACGTAAAACAACTGGCGTTATACTCTTTTCAATGAAAACAAAATAACAATATCGCACAAGCATAATATTTCTTGATAATGCTCAGGAATTTCATTGTATCCAACATGAGGAGCACTTGTATTACCTACAACTCCAAATTATTTTTCTACAGGTTTTCTTGTAGATTTATAATTAAATAGGTTTTACTATTCTATTGTAGTACGTTGGGGCTTATTCCACTCATACTTAACTTAATTATGAGAAAATATCATAATACCTATTCTATTTTATATTATATTTAGCTACTTTTGATATCTTTCATACTTAAATATTACCACACTACAATTAATTTTGAAGATGGTTAAAAAGTATTTAATTGTATCTAGGTTTCATCTTTTCAATTAAAAAATCTAGTTTGATTTATGGAGAACTAAATTAAATCAAACAAACAGCTAAGATTTAGGTATGTTCACCATAAATTCATTTAGATTTATTAATATTAAACTTTACTTACTGAAATACCTCGTCCAAATTAATATGTCACTTAAAAATTAACTTTCAACAAACATAATAAATGAATAATAATCAATTTGTTTAATATTAAAACACGTTTTTTAATATTTAAAGTTAATCACTTATGATGTTGTGAATATAATATCAATACTTTACAATTATTTCAATTAATAAGCTTAAATATCTTGTTAGCTACTTTTATTATTTAAACTCTTAGTGACCAAAATTTTAATATCTAGACAATACTTGCATAACTAACTTCTAATTGTTATTATAACTTACATTCAATTACCTATAATTGCACTAAACAATAATTATCTAATATTGATTCCTTCATCTCTGTCATAGATAACACAATTTGCCATTTCATAAGGAAATGACTGAAGAAAACATTCGCCGCTTTTAATGAAACTATGTCTGTACTTCGAAAACGATCTAATAATAATATAATATATAAGTATAATGATGATTACATATAAAAAATTGTTACGCATCGTTTTCTAATAAAGCACTTATATTTTTTTATTATAAAAATTTTTAGCCTGATGTAAAGAAAATATATTTGACGTCGTCGAAGAATAATAAATATTTGGCGTATAATAAAATATAACCCGAGCACGTTTTGTACACATACGTACGCAATCGTTCGATTTGTGTTTGGTCAGAAAACGAAAATCCTCGTCGTCTAGGAGATAAATACGCCTTCGGCAACAACCAGAATTTACGGGATAAGTAAGAGGATGTCCGATTTAATCACAGAGATATACCGTATATTATATATGAAATTCAAAGGTCAGAAGAGGAAGACAAATAGCGCAAAAAACTAACAGCTATCTAACTGCTACTATATAATTTCTGTGTGCAATGGACGAATGACGCGAATTGTAATCTAGTTATCTAGACGATGCCCAAAGCTTTAAATAAAAGATAAAATGATGTCAGAGAAAATAATGAGAGACGTACAAAGAAGAAAAAAAAAATTATAATATATTTTGTCCGAAACCATTGTCGTTTTTTCTGAAATTTCCTACTAAGAAATCAAAATATGTGCACTGATAACACACTTGGTCAATCATTCGTTACTCCTTACTCCATTGTATATATATATAAATAATTTTTAAAAAATGTACAATACAATTTTAAATTAATTATTTAAAAAAATGATTGGTCAACAAAAACATAGGTATACTATGTTTTGAAGAGGACAAAGAGTTCTTATACTATTGCACAAAACAACAATTTACAGTATAATATTGAAAATTATTTGCATTTGTAATTTAATTAATAATAGTATTAATAAAAGAAAACTAAAAATTCTGTAATTCTAAATTCTATAAACTTTTTATAGGTTAAATATATTAATATTAAACCTATTAATATTTTATCTATTAAAAATAGATATAAAAAATTTTAGTCTATAAATTTCATACTTTAAATTGAATAAATAATTTATATATTAAATTATGTACAATTAATAGAAGATAACCTAAAACTTGCGGAACGCCATATTTTCATGTGTTATATTCATTGTTAATTTGAATTTATTGGTTATGCTACACATTTTCTAATTAAATTGCAATTTAACATATTAACATGTTAATAATACCATGAAAACCATAATTATCTAATTTTTGCTGTTAAACATATTATATTATCTACCAAATGACATTTGTGATTTTTTAACGTCCAGAAAAGTGTTATATCAAATTTGCATTTATGTACATAATATATATAGCTTATTGTATACATATTATAGAAATTGATGATTTATATTTTATGTTAGACCAATGTTAGTGTAATGAACTCCAAATATTAATAAAAAATATAAAAAAAATTATTATATAGAATATATTGATCATTTTTATTTATACTGATCAGGATGACCTGACGTTACAGAAATAATGAGTATTAGATTGATTTGGATCATCATGTATGTTTACTAATTCTTAACTGGAAAAAACTGTTAAAAAAAAAAATATTATTTTCATTCAATGGTTTAAAAAATATGACTTGAGGAATTTTTATAAAATTATAACATATAACACTTCAAAATATACGTATACTTTCTGTCATTAAGTTTTGAATACATATTTTATACTCTGTTGCTTTGACACTTTGTACTTTTTGTAATAATGGGTTTTTACAATTTTTGAGACCTACATAATAATATCACACAAGTTTCACGTTTGTATTTCCAGATTATACAAAGTCAAAGACCAAATGTGAAATGCATTTAAAAATATATAAAACAATGTTACTCAATATAACTATAAAACTGGTCCATTGCATATTTTTAACACCCATCTGATCGCACGAATTCGCAAAGTACCTAAGATTAAAGGTACCTACTAGTTTAGTACGAGTAAAATTATTTCGAAAACATATTTTTTTCAAAAATTGATAGCTGATGTTGTAATATTACATAGAAAAAAAATTACTATATGAGTAGTTAATAATTTGTAATTTTAATTATTTTATTTTATTTATTATTAGTATTAGATTTAATAATAATAAGGCATAAGTATAATAGTGAAATAAATGAATATAATTATTCGCGTATAAATAATAATATTTACATACAAATAAAATATTGTTTTATAAATATATAATATATCGTCGTATATAATTACAATTGTAAGTGTTTTTTAAATATTTTTCAGTAGTAATCGACTATGTTATTCTCCTACAAGATATTAATAACAACGTATTGTACATCAATTGTACACACGTTTTGATATATAAAATATGTTGTAATAATAATTTCACGAAATGTCGAGATTTAGTGGACCCTTATTTATTATATTATTACCATGGTATACGAGTATTGTTGAACGGACTCTCGGTGAGGTCAGTCGCACGGTATTATTTCATTTGTTTGCGATTTGCATTGTCCCTGTTTTATTTATGAGTCACTGTCGTCGTCATCGTCGTCGTCGTCGACTGCGCGCGTCGTCGTTATTTATGATCACTTGGGTGGATGCGATATGTTATAAACTAATAAAATAATATACAAAATGCAGAAACGAATAATAAGGAACGGAGAGGGAACAATACGTTCATTGTACGTTTATCGGGGCAATCCAGAAAATAGAAAAACTAAAAAGAGTTCGTGAAGTGTCCACCAAAAGAATACTCGAGTGTTCGAGACCTCCGTCGACGCAACTACAAATGAAATAAAGTAAAAAAATAATAATAATCTATAGGTTCGATAATAATAATTGGGGACTATACGTATATAGAGTTATCAGCATTTTATAATACATTAATTTAATTTTAAGGCGAACGGGTTAATTTGATTATCAAATGTCGACCTTGTAGCACATATCCAAAGATATAAAATCTTTAATCCTACAGGCTATAATTAGTGTAAAATTCTATTGATTTCATATTATCCATTCTATTTATTTAAATAAAAAAAATATATAAATTGTAATTACTCTGTATATTAAATTATATAAAATGTAGATACATTGGATTTATCCATTTCGATGGAATATTTCCATGTTTATATATTATTTATTTTTGTCATTTATTCATATTTAAGAGTGCCATGCTTTTATTTAATTTTTTTTTTATCGGTACTTTTTTTTATTGGGTACCTAGTTATAAAGTTTTTAAAATTTCATAAGTTTAGGATCGTATAACTATAGTTGTAAAGAGAGAGAAACTATAACTACCTCCCTACTAACTAAAGTTGATAACTAAATGAATAGGTACCTAATGCATATTAAAAAAAAAATTAACTTAAAACATTACATAATGGATGGACATTGAACAATTTTAAAAATAATTCAAATATAAATTTTCAATTGATTTAAATTAATAAATATATTAAAATAAAACTAACAAGTAAGTGAAATTTTTACTTTTTATAGTTATCAGAAATTTATGATACAAAATAGTGAAATTTAGATGTTTTTTTTTTTGTGTTACAATATTTTGATCACTCTGTACATATGTAAAATCATCCTTTACTTATATTTCCTATGTTTTTTTTAGAAAAGTTTTTCTTGATATTCGATAATAAGTTATATTAACTCAAATATTTATTACATTAGTTACAGATTAAAATATATCACAGAAAGGCCTGAAGTTTAGAAGTTTAAATTATGTAAAAGTACCATGATAGACCGCCGTTTATTATTTAAAAATTAAAATAAATAGGTACCTAATTCGAAATAATAAATATATTAATTTTATGCCTTAAAACATTTAATATTTTATAAATTATGATGGTTTTGTTTGTTGTATAAACGACAAGTTTTCTTAGGCACCACGTTTTCGGAATTAAAATTCAATTTTCCAGTTGCATAAAAAAATACTTTAAAACATGTCTACTAAAGTCTTTTGAGTAAATTATAATTGTGTTTAAATTAAAATATGAATATAAAATAACTTAAAAATTTAATATAGCGATACTGCAGAAAAGATAGTATTTTTTATTTAATATAAAAATATAGTTATAAAAGTATTAAAAATTAAATGAAAATTGTATATAGGTCGACGGCCACATTAATTAATCAGTTATAAGGTTATAACGTCAAGTCAATAAGTAATAACGTAGTTACAATAGTAAGTCTACTAAGAAACAATGTTTTGTATTTTTTTAATTACAAAAAAATATATATTGTTAATTATTTTATTATAATTATTATACAACATGATGTAATGTTTGGTCGTATATACATATAATAATGTGATAATATTAGATTAAATATGTTTATTGTTTTTAAAAATACGAAATCCATAAATATAATATTATATTCATCCAATTTAGCATATACGATTTATTCTACTTAAGTGCTTGTAAAATTACTTCGATACACACACAAATCAGATTATTTTAAACTTTGATTTATGCAAATGTCGTGTAATTTACTTATACCATCTTCGAGTCAGTGGCCATTCCCCCACCCCTCGATATATAAGAATATTTGAATTTTGTGCTGTACTGTAGTTTCTATAATAAAAAAAATATATAATTCGTCCCCCGCATCGTTATCTTGGATGGATCCGCCCCTACTTCAAATCAGAAACTCATGCAATTGTATCACTGTTGAAATAATACGCTCCAGAATATACAAATAATTTATTATTGTACCTTGCAGAGTTAGCAATTCAAATACTATTTTAAGTGAATTATTAAATGGAATTTTTTAATTAAATGTGCATACCTATTAAAAAGTAGTATTTTAAGTTGTATTTCTTATGACTTACAAATTTACGATAGAATGTTGGGAATTGTTAAAACTTAAATTACTTTCAAAACGTCTGCTTAATAGTATATATACATATATATCTACTGTTATATATTTACTATTTACAGTAGTGAGAAAAATAATTTATATTATAATATTAGTTATTATACAAGAATAAGAAAGCCACGTGGGCTGTTAGGAAAATTAAATTGGCAGATAATATGCACAAAGTGAAGAAACAGAAAAACGCTAAAATGTGATACTGCGGATAATATTTTGGTTAAATTGATTAACAAAAACATTTTGTACTATTTTTCCGTAATTAACAAATTCTAATGAATAAAAACAGTTAAAAATGTACAATAGTAGTTGTCAGTATTTATAACAAAACAATATTAAACATATTTTATAATGATTAATTTTTTTAAAAAATAAATTGTTTGAAAAATAGCTCGATTCAAGAAGATATGTGGCGGGAATCCATATTATTACTGAAATCGTTAAAGACGAAAAAAAAATGATAATAGAAAACGAGGGAGAAAAATGTAATGGTATTAGGAAGGTATCAAGAGAAATAGAACTACAAGAAGAATAAATAATAGACGATCGTTTGTGATCCAAAATCTATTCAAAAAGTTTTACAGGCTGAATATGACTGTAATTTTATTATTCATATTATGTTAAAATTTCTAAAGTAAACATATGATAAACGTTATCTAATTGAAACAACGATTTAAAACGATTTTATGCTATTTCAAATATATTACATATTATATTATTTTAGATGCCAGTAAAATAACTAAATAATCGTTTTTTGATTAGAATTTTGTTCTCACAGTATATCTTCAAATATTTTTAATATAGACTAGAAAGAAACTTTTAAACTTAATTTACTCGTGATCAATTAATTTATCTTTTTTAAAAACAGCAATAACTTTTTAGATAATAGAAAAAATTTCAAAATGTTTTCCAAAATATGTAATACAATTGTATTTAATGCCAAATAAGTAAAATAAAATTAGCATATATTCATATCATACTAAATATAGAAAATTAATATTTGATACAAAGCTAAATTATTATAACACAATTTGACAATAAACTTATATTACTAAATATTCTATTTTAAGTGTTATGATGATTTAAATATTTTAATCAAGCAATATAAAATAAAGTTCAAAAGAAAATGTTCAATGACAGTCAACAGAATAGATATTGAAACCCCTTTGAGATTAACCATATAATATGGTCCATATTCAAATATTATTTTCATTTTATAAGTCTATTAAAATAAATACATTTTCATAATTAAGATTTTACAATTATTATTTGTGTAGTATTACATATAGGCGTGTCTACAGAGGAGCCCAGGGTGGGCATTAGCCCCTTCAGCGATATTTTTTCACCATGATAAATAATAACAATTAGTAATTACATGATGAACACAGTTTTTTTGGATTCTGAGCGGAACGAGGAATGTATTGTTTCTACAAAGATGTTTTTTTTTATGTATGAAAACATTTTTCGGGTAGAAATAATTGTGCGATTACTACGAATAGGATATGCTTTCGGTAGAAAATCGTATCATCTTGGTACTTTAGCTCATTTTTTGAATTTCTCAAAAGTTTTTCCTTAGAAGATGAAAAACTACCAAAAAAATGGAAAAAAATCGACAAAATTACGATTTTCGTATTTTTTTATTTTTTATTTCGTGATAACTAATTGAGTTTTGATCGTAGGGTCTTGAAATTTTTTTTGGGTACTAAAATTGGTAGTATACAAGTGTGATAAAATTTTGGAATGGATTAGTTGATTATTGGGCAAAATATAGAGTTATAAACTTTTTTCCAAAAAAAATTAATATTACCTTATACCTTAATCTTTTTACAAAATATTTTGAAAATTGTGATTGACAATTTTTTTTTATTATTTTTTTTTCTAATGTATGAAAATATTTTTTTGGGTAGAAATATTGGTCCGATTACCACAAATAGGGTACCCTTTCCGTACCAAATTTCACCTAGTTGGTATTTTATTTAGTTCATTTTTTGAATTTCACAAAAGTTTTTCCTTGAGAAGCAGAAAATTAGAAAAATTACGGTTTCCGTTATTTTAAATTTTTTTATTTCTTGATTACTTATTTAATTTTGATCGTAGTGACTTGAAAATTTTTTTGAATATTAACATAGAAAATGATAGATTGGTTGATTTTTTGACTAAATATAGGGTTTTTAATTTTTTCCAAAAATGTTTAATATTACTTGCAATTTTTAGTTTAACGGTTTGAAATTTTTATAGAAACCAACTCGTACTATTTAATCTATTTACAAAATATTTTGAAAAACGTGACTAACAATTTATATCATGAAATGATAATTCCTTGAATATTGATCATATGTATTTGAAATTAATTCTACATATTTACATATGTAATTTACACTCGTGGTAAATTTCGGAATGGATTATCAGTATAATATATTTGTATATTGTAATATATTGAGATTCGCTCAGAATCGTATTTTCTAGTGCAATATTATTGCATTCAAATCTTAATAACTATAATAAACCACTAATTTCTCCGAGAACTGAAGGGACGAAGGAGGAAAGTCCACAATCGACCTTCCTACTTTTTTCAATTTATAGATATATATTTTCATGTCAGCTCTCCCAGCCTTCTCAGCCAATAATGTCTAAAAACGTCTATATTTTTAAGTATGAAAAGTATATAATATAGTTATATTTGTTTCTCAAATTTTCTTTGGGTAAATACACCTCTCCAAGACTTCCTTTCCATATTTTTAAAACAGTCCTGATGTATTTGATCTTTTGGATATGTATTATCTTATTTGATATTTGATAAAATTACACGATTACCTCTATTTTTTTTTTTTTTTTTTTTTTTTTTTTTTTTTTTGTAAGTACATTAGTCAATTACGGCATAGATAAAACACGGTGTCAGGAATTGTCTAAAATATAATAAAAAGATACACTACGAACAATATCAGTAGTGTAATAATTATAATAATATATAGGTACACGAAAGGGAGATATATATTTTTTTTATTATTATTATTTTAATTTTATGTCAGACACGATTTTCATAATATTATAGAATAACGTTATTTAAACATTTACGCTCTGTTATCATTTTTAAGAACAACATTACGTTATAAATATATACCTAAAATAGGTATACAGAACGGTATAATATTTTCTACCGATTATTTTTCACAGAGTATACCAAATACGCGCGCTTTCATTCTGCATTAAAGGTACCTACTTTGTTACTTATATAAAAAGGAAATTAATTTCCATTTTAAACATGTTATTTACAGGCGATTAAATTTTCCGGAACGGTGTTTTTAATCGAATTGCGACATTATGCGCGCGTCGATAACGTCTGACAAAAATTGCGTATTATAAAGTATAGTATGATAATACGATACGAGTACCCATATTATTATTTAATGTTTATTTTAGACATTTTTTACCGTGTAATTTGTCAACAGAATGTTATTTGATTATTATAATTCACATCCAAAATTTCAGCGTATTACTAAATCGCATAATATATAATATTTTTATGTTATATTTAAGGATAATAAAATAAAGAATAAATTGTATTATTATCAAGAATGTTATCATGATACAACATAATAATAAAGAGATAAAATAATATTTATAAATAGTTTTGTTCTCTATATATTATCCCAACGGGAGAAAATTATCAATCGATATTAGTTTTCATGTCAGAACAGATTGTTAAAATGTTAATTTTGTTTAATTTTAAATGTTAATCTAATGAAGAGTTTTAGACTTCCATTCAATATTAATTTGACCCCTCTGATAAAAAATAGATAAATAGTGACATCTATCACTGTTACGGAATCAATATTATTAACTTCTGCCTTATCACTGTTGAATTGAATTTGATATAACATTCTATTCTGACGAACACAGCGTATCATAATATTGTATGTAGGCTTAAGTTCACATAATACGCGTCATATTATATTTTATCGGATTTATAATTATATAATTTGTTTTTTTTGTATTGAACGCACTCGTTAGTCAATCAGTTTGGTTCGGTCCACGAAATGTTTAGGTACATGTTATATATATATATATATATATTGAGCCTTGATTTCGAGACCAATGGTTGAATTTATCCTGTTTATGAACATAATATAGAATATAGGTACTGCCATTACTCGTTGCATTATTTCCGACGTCGAAATTTTATGAAAATCGGTAAATATTAATTTTCGCTTAATATTATTACTTATAACGTTATTTTAAAGAGAAAACATATTTTTAAACTTTTTCTACGTCATTTCGACGACATATGCTTCGCGTCGGTAAATCGATATCGAATCGATTTTATTTAATCGATTATTTTACGTAATTGAAAAAAACGATTAATCGTCATTTCTATTAATCGGTTAATTGTTTTCTTCAAATGAATAAGAATAAATCAATAAACTATTTATAATACTTAATGCCCATTTTCCATGTATATGTGCAGTATATATTTATATTCAATATAAATATTGTGTCTTAGTATTTATAGTTTTTAGATTTACATATACGATATACCGATTTACCACCAGTTTAGATTAACAATAGTTTTTATAATTGGTTATTTTCATATTATCCATGCGGATCATTTTATACAGATATTTTATTTGTGAGTACATTTTTATTATAAAATATATTAAAATGTTACTATATTTATACATAATTATAATTTAATAAAATAAAAGGAGAAATAATATTATAATTTAAAATTTCTTTATGACTTATTTGAACTACATGGTTTATTTACTAATTTAATTATAAATTGATAAAATAAACAAATTTTATCAATTAATCGATTGAATTAATCAATTAGTCTAATGATTAATAATTTTTTGATTGATATTTTTGATTAATTGTGCGTAATCATAATCGATTACGATAAAAAATAATCGAACAGTCCTATAATTTTGTCCAGACAATTTGTTTTTTTAATATTATTTATTATTATTTAGTACCTAGTAATTGTATAATTGTATAGTCACTGTTTTTGTATGGAAAATATAAAAATTTACTCGATACGATTTTTGAAGGCAGTTAAAATATCAATTAAATTTTTTTCTTCAAATATTTATTGTCAAAACCCGCAAAGTATATTATATAACTCAATATGAATTCCATTATTTTCGTATCACCCTGTATATATGCAAGTGTAGATCGCAATAAATGTCAAACTGATGTTGACTTTTAGCAAAAACAAATGTTTTTATTTGATTTTCTGTGCTGAAAGCATAATAATATCGTTTTCGGAGAATAATCAGAGACAACGTTGACGAATGTCGAATAACAGAAAACGGTTTGTGAAACATTCAATTTAATTTCATCGGTTTGACATTAAATGTTACACGGTATCCGCGTAAACTCACCACAATAATATTGTCGTGTAAAATGTGATTTACATTATATTATTATATAATGATGTAATATATCTGTGTATAATAAAATGCGAATCGAAATGTGTTTGTTTTCGGAGGAAAATAGCAATAGATTATAATTATTATAAAATATTTTATGGAATTGTCATCGTGGATAGGTATCGATAATATTATGTCTGTTACTATATTCTATCGGGACGTAGTAGCGACCACTTTCGATATTGACGACATGTTTTACGTCAACGAATTTATAATATTTCTCCAATCAAAATCGTTACTGCTTGCCATTTTGGCAGTTATGACTACGTGCGGATTTAACTAAATAAATATAAGCGAACGTTCTTTCTGTTTTATATTGTAGTCACCTACAAAAAGTGAAATTTCTTTGTCTTATTTTCTCAATTAAAAACAAAAAATACAAATATGTTTGGCCATTTTGTGTTTGATTAGAAAATAATTTTTTTTCGCTAACGTTTAACAAGCAATGAAACAAAATATCACGTTTATATTGTACTTAATTGTAATGTATATAAATTATTTTATATCTTAAACGAGGGCAATAAAAGAAAAACCATACTTGTATTTTCGTTTACTTACTATTATTAATAATTAATTCAAATAACTAGAGAAATATTAAAACGAAATAGCAATAAAAATACAGCGGTAAATATAATATGTATACCAAATATATTGTTTTATTTATGAGTTTGAATTTTTAATTAATTATCATAGTAGGTAATTAATTTCAATAGTTTTCGCTTGTAAAATGCAAATATAAAATATGCGTTTTTATTGTGCACGACTCATAAATCTAAACTAATATAACCCTTGCAGAAAAAAAAAAAAATAGATCGAGATCTATGTCGGTATAGTATTAGGGTTGCCTACCCCATCTAGTTGGGTGTTTAAGGCCAGGTAGAAGAACAAGAAGTCATACTTTTAAATAGCGAGTTATACAAAACATACACACGCGCGTATATTTTACCTAAATCTAAAATTTTTTTAAGGAGTAACAAGTTGTAATGGGCCTCTGGGATTTCGTAAAATTCATCTTTGACTGTGTTAAATAATATTATTTGTAACACATAGCAGTGGCTATTTTTTCTGATTTTCCGTAGTGCACATTTTCCATGGTGTACCTATTGGGGTAACGATAAGGGAATTCCTCCCCCCTTGGCTCATATACTATATTGTGTGATATGTGCATTGTTAATGTGGATAAGTGTTCAAAATTATAAAAAAAGAAGGAAATAAAATTTATTATCCCTCACATAAAAGAAAAGCCTAAGTACGCCACTATAATTTATTTTTTATTTTTATTAAATTACAATTAATTTCCATAGGTTTTATCTTATATTATGCATATATTTTATTATTAAAAAAATTCTTATTTTTGATTCATGTTTTAGTATATTGTTTTCATCTTTCTAAGCAATAGAAAAATCGAAAAACACTTTGAAACTATCTTTGCTTAGTAGCTTCTGGATGTATCTTATTAATTATTATATTGTACTTATTATAAAAACACAGATGCCTAGACACAGATTTTATTTTTTGTAGTGTACATTTGTGTTTTCGTACTACACAAAGTGTGTCGTAATACATACAAAAGTAGCCACTGACACATAGTATTTATGCTTATTGAAAAGTCAAAGGTTAAAAATTCGTTAATATTTCACCGTTTAATTATAATCATCATAATAATGATGACGCGGTTTGCGGTTATTATTGTACAAACATCATTAGTATACGAAATGTTAATTGCGATAATTATTATTTCGAGCAGTTCTAAACTTTGAGTTAAATTTTATTAAACGATATTGAGTTTAAAAGTTGTACGATTACCAATGTCAATGAAAACAATAATTATCGATTATGATAATTTATTGTTGGTGTTCATGGCGAAAATAAAAAAAAATTATGGGAAACGTTATACCTACATTAGTTGTCTATCTAACAAAAAATATAGGAAAATCACAATTATGCAGAACCTAAATAATGGCATTTGAGTTAAACTTATATATTAAATACATTTTAATAGTATAATATTAAATAATATCTATATTTGAGAAATATCAGCTGACAACGATTTACGTGTTTTAATTTTTTCATATTTTAAATAAATTATATGTTCATTGGTAGATAACAATAATTTATAAAAAGTCCTTCGGTTGAAAATATTCCACTATTTAATAAGTGTTTAGTTTGTAAGTTACATTAAAATTACATAATATAAGTTATATTTTGCCATTTAGCTATACTTTCCACCGGAAAGCTAAACAAAAAGTTATATGGGTCTATCTACTTAATATGATAATATTATTATATTTCTGCGAAGACCAATAATGTATACTTTTGTGATAAAATTCTAATGATATAAGAAAATATGTATGTTTTTTTTATTATCGAATAACGTAAAACGAATTATTGGAAAACGTATTAAATTCATTTGTGCTGGGTAAGTGAATTTTAAACTAGGTTTAAAATTTTAAATGTTTCATTAAAAATGTATTATAATTTTTTGAAGTATATTTGAAATTAATACGCATGAAAAATATTTTACGGGATATTAAAAAAAAAAATTGTATACTATATTGTATAAAACAACAATAAAGTTGTTTAAAAAACATTTTTTAATTATAATAAATTTTGCATAAATGTTATAACTCGTTTATTACCGATTATGTGTTCGAAAATAACAATAATATATTTCAATTCGTATATTAAAACGTCTAATTTTATTGTCAAACATTAGATTTTTTATTGTTTTCTCGAGAATTCAGTCATCTGGATATATTGTGGCACCACACGCGACAAACACGTACTTACAGCATTTTCTGATGAAAAGCAGTATTGTGGCATTTTAGGATAACATTATTGGACAAGAAAGTGTTTCGAGTTTTATTTCGAAAAGAGAATTTCACGCAATTTTGTAAACACGAATTGTGACAGTTCGAATAATAATAATAGTAATAACGAAAATGAGATCCAAACTATATATACGAAACGTTATATCTTGGTCATAAAATTTTAATTTATGATATTATATTTATTACTAGATGCATGATACAATAATTTATTGGCACGAGTCTAGGATAAAATAATATATATATTTATTAAATCTTAAAATATACTTTAATTGTGTTAATACATAAGATATTATTGGTTTTTAACCTGATTTATAAATTGAAATAGTATTTATGTACACGTTAAATTATACAAATTTTAAACAGTAATGTATTAAAATCGCAAATTAAAGTTAAATTGGCTCGTATAACTTTAAAATAATTTATTATTTTGTTTTTTTTTTTAATCGTATAACACTTATTAATACATATAAATAATCTACTAAGTATTATATATATTTTAGTTATAGCTAAATATTCATGTACCTATATAATTTTATATTAAATGGCGCTCCCTTTAAAATTGTAATTGAGCAATCAAACATATATTTCTTTTTGTTTTTTTAAACAAATATATAATATTAATATGTACATTTTTATTAGATTAAATTTTTGTTTACGTTATAAAAGAAAGTTAATTTTTATAATATTTACTTGATTATAATAAAACAATATTTTTATATGAATATATACCTAATATGCTGTTTTAATTTCGATATTAGACTGACAACAACTAAGGTATATTATACTCACCCTCGTGTTTTTTTGTTTAGTTAGCCCCTATTGTCGATATTTCTCTTTCGAAAATATTCCGTGTGCGCTACGAGTCTACGACCAATATTGGATATTTGTATCTATATATATATATATATATATATATCAAAAGAAATAATCTCAGTTTTTTCGTTTGCGTAGAAAATATTATATTTTCCTAAAGAAAATAATATGTTGTCTCAAACGATACGGTTATGAAAGAAAAAAATATAATACAAAACAATATTGCAATATTATATCCATATCGGTTATTTTTAGACCATAAACCAAACAATGTCTAATAATAATAATAATAATATTATATATGTTAAATTTGGTGACTGAGTTTCCTTTCAAAAAATCGTCATAAAACGAAATATTTGACTGATACCTACATATATATATATATGTATAATATAATATAATATTCGGTGTTTTTTCATTTCAAAGAATTATTCACAGTATAAGTCACGTTGGGTACGAATGTACGATGGAACGTTCAATGTTTAAATAAACATTTTATTCAGTAAACACATTTATACGAGAACTAATAAATACGATATTAATTAATTGCTATACTTAACTTAATCTGTAATCAGGTTTGAAGTCTGTTTTCAATTACTATAGACTATAAAATATAAACACATCAATATGTCAATGGTAAAAAACTTTGTTTTTCAAGTAAACTGCCCCAAGTAAATATATATTTAGTACTTTAGGGTTTTTTTCATATTAAATTGCAAGTACTTAAAACCTAATACATTCAAATAATAATATAAAAACAAATTAAAAGGTTAGTAGAAACATATAAAATGCAATATTGAACTATAATACTTGTATTATAATTATGTAAGCAGAGTGTGATGAATTCCGTAAACTGATCAATATCATCGATTGCAATATTATGGTTATTATAAATTATGCAGTTTAATGAATGGAAAGTAAATTAGACTATATTATACGATAGCGTTTGCTGTGAGAAAAAAAATGTGAAAAACAGAAGGAAATAATCCAATATATATTTATTGAAATTGAGATAAAATAAATGTAATATTTTTAATTTGTATAAAATTTAAGTAAACATGTCAGATACAATAATATTATATGTTACATAACATAATTAAATATTAATATTTAACTCGTTAATCAATAATCAAGACTTCATAAAAATTATAAATTTATAACGAATACAATTCATAAATTACTAAGTTTATGATTCATGTATTTATATTATTGTTATTGAGTTTCAATATTAGACTTGTCAACGTTCAAATTAAACTTCTGGTACCAGATAACAGAGATTATGCAATTAATTTCCTTAATGAAGTGCAAAAAGTATTTCAAATATAAACGAAATTAAAAAGGTAATTATTGTTATCTGCATAGTTTTAATAAAATAAAATTATGATCGCCTTGTTTATTGTTTATACTTTGCTCCATCCTACATAGAAATATTTTTTAATTTTAAACTTAAGGTTAGGAATCATTGATATACATTATACAGTAACTGAAACCTAGTTAGTACATGATTATCTACTTACTAAATTTATTTAATAATATTTATTGAGAAATTGTAAATCAATAATAATTTTATTTTTAGTCGTATGCATTACGCGAAATGTATCATGGAAAACTAAAGATATTTGTATAAAATATATTATATATCATCGAATACTAAAATTATACTAATTATATGCTTATGAAATATTATCCATATTATTATAATATGTATAATGTATATACTCATATAAATGATAATATTGACAAACATGAAATAATTACATGAATTCCAAAAACTTAGACAAAATTAATGAAAAGGAAGAAAAGTTAAAATTATATCATATTTTAAGTGTTTTAAATTAAAAAAAAATTTAAAATAATATATTATATTTATAATTAAATATATTGTAAGATATGTATATTCAAATCTTAAATCTACTTTAATTATCAAATTACTTATCCCGTTTTTCCTACTGTGACCATTGTTAGCTTTGCAATTTTAGTATCATAACTTTCGTCCATGAAGTTGTTTTTTAATCGGGTCTGTGATAAGTACCCAAATCTAGAAAATAATTTTTAAGCAATTTGTATAGAGCAATAATAATATTGGCAACGTGTACTGTATACCGTATTTGTCAATCGATAAAAATAATATATTAATATTACGAAAAAAAAAAAAAATAATAATACTTAAGCTGCACCAAAATAACGTATATATTAAATGTTAACATGTCGTTACAAACCGGTCAAATCCAATAATACCTACTCTCAAAATCTGAACACGCTGACATAATATTAAATAAAAATTAATTTATTATCCCTAACGCGTGTGTAATTATTGTTTTTCTAATAGGCTTTCCAATGAAATGTGTACTTGCGGATTACGTGACGAACACGACCTAATCAGAGATGGAAATAATATTGTTCTCACATTATGGGAGAAACTACGCTAATATTCTTACAAGACATTACATATCAATAGTAATTATGGTTATTATTGTCTACATTCGCATTTTGTTCTCGTTATTTTCGATAGAGTCCTCCGGTACATAATTTATTTGTGAGGTTGAAACTGGAACGAGTGTAAAAAAGGTAAATGCAGAAAGTAATAATTAAATACTTTTTAACTTCGGTTCTTTATGCCGGATATCAGAATTTCGTTAAAACTGTTAAAATTTTTAGTAAATTCTATCAGTTTTATTTCTCTAAAGTATCTAGAAAACAAAAACATAATGGTTTTAAATAATACTAAATCCATATAAATACAATACTTTGGAACTGAAGTAGGTAATTTATTTGAAATTTATTTTGATATCCTTAAAGTTCTAAAATATTTAAAACATCTTGATATTTAAATTATTTAATGTTTCTTTTTAACTATTTAAATGTTAGAAAAATAATAAACTAGAACATATACTATATACGAATGTAAGACTAGAACCTTGTTTTGTTATTATTCAGCGATTTTCAGTATTTCGTTTTAGAATAATAAGATTGGATATACAAAATAAAGAATATGTTTTAAATATTAAATTAAAATAAATGTTTTTATTTTACTTAATCGTATATGTTACTGTGGTATATTTTAATTACAAATAAAACTATATATTATACATTAGCACCTTGACGGATTACGAAAGTACTGATCAGAAGGAGAAACGATATCACGCGTGGTTAATATCAGCATCTTTATGACTTATGAGTACGAAATATGTTTTTTAGATTCTGAACAAAGCGAGGAATGTATTGGTTTTACAATTTTTTTTTTTATGTATGAAGACACTTTTAAGAAATAATGGTCCGATTACCACAAATAGGTTATGCTTTCTGTACTAAATTGTATCTAGTTGTTACTTTATTTAGCTCATTTTTCGAATTACTCAAAAGTTTTTCCCTGGAAGAAGAAAAGTTACCAAAATATGACGGAAAATCGGCAAAATTACGATTTCTGTTAATTTGAATTTTTATATTTTGTGATAATTAATTCTATTTTGATCGTAGGGACTTTAAAAAGATTTTTTAAGTAATGTCATAAGTAATTTACACACGTGGTGAAATTTTGGAACAAATTTTCAGTATAATATAATGTATATCTGACTGAGTTTCTCTCAGAATCGAATTTTCGAATATTATTATTAATCGAATATTATTGTATTCAAATTTTAATTATAATAAACCACAAATTTTTCTGAGGACCGAAGGGACAAAGAAAGAACATTCGGAATCTACCTTTCCAGTTTTTTTTATCAATAACTCTCCCACAAACGTGGTTTGTAGGGACCTGATAAGGATCGTAAAACAGTGGTATTATAACTATAACCCACTGGTCTAGTATCATTGCTAGATTAAAGGGAGGGGATCTAGCCGGGGCGGATGCCCCAGGGACCTCTCAAATACAAATGTGATAGGGGCCCATACAATTTTAGGCCGATACACGTCTTTCTATAATTTTAAATTATAGTTTCCCTATTTTTATGAAATAATTATTTTTTTATCGACAAAAACAACTAAATACATATAGAAGTACTTAAAGACGCATTTTACTGTTAATTTATTTATATTATCAATGATTATTAATATTATTTATACACTGTAAAACTGCTATTTTTTATTTATAACTCACTTAACCGAAAAATGTAATGAAAAAATTGATTTGAGTGTCACAAACTATATTTCAAAGTATTAAAATGATGTAGTTTCTACTTTGTTAAACGAACTTGAACAATTTAGAGTGTATTGGAGGCTTTGTCAATCGTCTTTTGATCTAATTGACATTATTAAATTATTTCACTGGTTTAGAAATCATTTACTCGAAGAAGTATTTCCTTATATATTTATATCTTTAAAAATTTATTTAATAATTCCTTTGGCTAATTGTTCTTCTGAGAGAATATTTTAAAATTAACTAGAATATTAAATAGGTATAGAACCATTTAAACCTAAGAATACATAGACATACAAATTATTTTATATCCTGAAAATCAATATACTTAAATAATGTACTAGAAGAGTTGGGTTTAAGTAAAGCAAGAAAAAAAAATATCTGATAAAATAGTTTTTGTTTATATACGAGTATTAACTCTTTTTTGACCCATATTGTAAAATTTTACTGTAATTTAAATCTGTGAAACGGTTTAAAAAAATGTAATTTTTTGAGTGCGTAGTGAGTAACTTTATAAAACATATTTTGTTAAAAGAGCCCAATGGATCCTTAATACGACCTTATCTAGTAAATATTACTAGGAGAGGCTTCATCATGGAGAAGATAAAGTATAATATATAATAACATATTGTTTTATATTTTCCTCGGAGAAGAATAAGTCTTATACTATACCCTCAGTAAGATATATTATAATATATAAATAAGTCCAACGCTGTCAGTCGTTTCTTTGACAGACTCTCAGTAAAGGATTATGCTCGTGTCACTCCGGATCATCCGTTATAGGATTTTCGGTTTCTCTTTTATTTTTTCGCCCGACGACATTCACAATAGCAGCGTTATTATAATTCGTAGTCCAGCGTTCATCCGAAAAGTTTAGTTATAATCGCCGAAATCCGACCAGTGAGATTGTATATTACGATTAAATATGTATTATACGTTATTAAAGAAACAAAAAAAATAAAAAATATGATATAAACTATATTACATACTTAATAATCGTTTTAAAACAGACATTAAAAAATTTCCACCGAGATCATTTTAAAAAATGAGTCTGTTATTTATTATTTTTTACGCACTTTAAAGGAATAAACGATTTACACGATACTAGGTACCTCGTAACAATATTTAGGTATTTATATGATAATAGAATCGTTATTCGCCATCGAAATAGTAGATATGTATTTGAAATATTTGTAACCTACCGCAGTAACTACTTATAAAAAGGTTAAAATAAGTTTAAAGAGCATAATATACATAACCATCCGAACTTTAGGTTATTGCAAAAATGTAGAGGTTCCATTAGTTTTTCAAATGTTAGACCGGTCGAAAATTTCCTAAAAGATATTTAAAAATACAATAAGAATAATTGTAGATTATATTTTTATCGTTATATATATATATTCTTCTATTTCATACCAAATTGAGAAAATTGCAGCAACATACAATTTTGAACATTATAAATATGCTGTTCAGAATTCTGTGTTACAAAAGTAATATAAATAATATAATAACGCATGTAAGTTTCATATTTTTTGTAAAAAGTATTTGTTATGTATAATATAATATTATAACATTAAATAATAACTATACAACTTTCAATTATTCAAAATGATAAAAAAGCGTGTAGTTATATTATTTTGATTTATAATATATTATTATCTATATATTAACCACGATTAATATATACTATAATTTATTGTTTTGTGGGCGGTATTATCAAAATAAAACATTTTTTTAGGGGAATGAAAATATGATAACGAAAAATATCTTCCTTCATCATCAGTCCACATTTTCTGATATTCCGATATTTTATAAAAATACTTTTTTTTTAATGCTTAGTTGTATAGATTAAAACTAATTTTAACTTCCGTGAACAAGTACATTTATAATATTCTGAAACTTAAGAGAGCCGATCAGGGAATTGTTTTTTTTTACATCGTACGTTTTTAGTGTAAAGTATAGTATTTTAACGTTAAAAGTATAATGACGGAGAGCTCTAAGAATACTGTAGGGTATTATTTTCTTTTAAATTTTGATTTGCATACAATCACTGTTTTTTGCATTTATCGCAGGACGTCGTGCTACATTAATGCGTAATATTACAACCAAAAATATAATTAATATAATATTTTGTTTATAAAAAACAGCATTATATTTGATATAATATATATCATATAATATTCTATATTTCTAACTAAAACCTCTTGAATATTTTTTTTTCTATATTATCAATATAATACGCGCTATCAAACGATGTCTAAGAAATTTTAAAATTTGATTAGAAAATATATTCGTATATCATAAAATGTAATGATTTTTGATGATTAATAAATAATTATACAATACACAAACAATAACATAAGTTTAATATATTCTATAATAAGAGACATGTTACGTATGTTTGTTTTTCATCTAGCAGTCTCCCCATTCCATTTCTAGATTGTAAATAAGCTATATAATAATATTATATAATATATAAAATGACGACTATATTAAATATGTAACAACGATTATAACGTGAATAAAATGTTAAAAAGTTACTTGTACACCCATTGAACAACTTGCTAAACATTTTAGTATCGAAATATTGGAAAATAGAAGAAAATATAATGATGTTTTTTGGTTATATAAACTACTTAATCATAAAATTGATTGTCCAGAATTATTGTCCCAAATACCCATAAATGTACCTAAAGTAAATACTCGTGTTACTCAACCGTTCTTCAAAAACATTCCGCCAAAATTATAGTCTTTTTGCTCCGATTAATAGAATACTAATTACAAGTAATTCATTAAGTAAGTTTGATTTTTTTAACGACAGTCCAATCAAGTTAAAATCTTTAATTTACCCATAAATAATTAAAATATATATTTTTATGTTATCGTCATTTAAGTTTATCTATATTATATTTAAGTTTATTATCATATTTATTGTAATTTAATAGCATAATTGATTGTATAATTGTATTATTTATAACTACTAAGTATTATCCACATTATATGTACTGAGCCTTAACAAGGGCATTTATTATTATTAAATAAATAAATCAAACTATATTTATTTACAATTTAGTCCGATATTACGTTATCGGAATTGGAAACTCGGGAATATAATGTTAGAAAATGTATTTATAATTATTTGTCTTTATGCTCTTACCTTACTTGCGAATTAAAAAAAAAAAATTCTACGTCGCACAAGAGTTTTATTTTAAATGATTGTACTTATTTTAAATTAAATTCTAACTATAGTAAATCATTAACGTCATTTGTGTTTAATGTCAAAATACACAAACATTAATAAAAATAACGATTTCAATTATTCTCGTAAATTATTATTTAATTTTTTTAGAAGAAACTTTTACACACCTCGTGAAATAGTTATGAGTGAAATGTTAAAAATACTAAACGGAATCCGAAGATAGCGTCTATGTAAAACATTAAATTTATATGTTAGTAATTTACACTAAGTGTTTATTATATTTTTTACACATAATAAATATAATTAGCTTCTTAATAGTTCAAATACGTTTAATAATATTTTTATTAAATATCGTTCTGTATAATTATTCCTTATTTTATTTAAATTAGTTATATACTTGTTTTAAAATTATAGCTATAATTTAATTTATCTGTTTTATACACATATTATATTAAATTGTTATAATAACTATTATAAATTTGTAATTTAATATTCATTGATCTAATATTCACATGAATTTTGATAAAATATTATTATAATACGAACAGAATAGAAATCCAGTCATTATAATATCAGATGCAGTCTGCAATTTTTAAGAAATGCATTTTACTGCAATAATATATATTATTATAAGATGTGCATAACAAATTATAATATACTGCAGGAAAACAAAATACATCACGTTCTTTCTAATATGCATATTATCAAATATGATTAATACGAGTTGTCCATTCGGCCATTTGTATAATATTTTATTATAATATACAGTAAGTATGTATAAAACGTGAAGTTACATCAACGGAGAAGAATCACAGTGACTCGGCAACTCTTTGATAGGATTAAGATTAACAGTTTCTTACCGAATGAAGTATAGGAATTTGAAAAAAAAAATGTATACTTGTTGCGATAAATTTAACTTGAATATAATAAACAATATGATAAAAAATGCAATAAAATCACGTCATTGAAGGTATGATTTTTTAATTATTTAAACTATTACTACTATTAACTACTTTAAATGTATTAAACTATAAACATAGAATAGGTTATCATATTATTAATTTTTAAAACCAAACTTAATTGTTTGGATTACACCATAATATATAATATTTATGTTACAGCAATATAATTTAACAGATAAATAATTAAAGGTCACAATTTAATAATTAATCTACAAATGTTTCTCATATTAAACCTCCAAATAGTTATAGATTCTTCATATTGTAAATACTTTCTCTATTTCAAACCATAAAAGGAGATGTTATAAATATTCTTTGTGATTATTTTAAATATATGATTTTTATGTAATAATGTTGGGAATATTGTTTAGTTATTACTTACGTATTCGAATATTTTGTACTTAGTATTTATCTCCTATTTGTTTTATAAATGTATAATATATGCGTTAGACACATATATATTAATCAGCTATTTTTTTTTATAAAAAATGACGTTATAATTTAAAATATGATGGGTACTTCATTACATGTCTGGACACAGACATAAAAATTACTAGGTTTCTCAAAATATCAAATTGTCCCGGAAAATAGTGTGAGATTTTAAACAGTTATATCTTTATAAGTAACATAGTTATATGATTATAATTAAAGATACCTTAAAATCAGCAAAGTTGTTTTATATAAAATATATTAGTATGTTAAGATTCTTTCCGGAAATTATTTTGAACCTCAAAAAAATTGTTAAAGAAATTAAAATTGTATTGCTATCAATTTTTGGTCGTTTTATTTTTGTATTAGTTATAGCACTCTTAGGTTCATAATAAAATGATGATACAATAATTTTGATATCATAGGTTCTACTAATTACCAATAAGTACTATTGTAATATTGTATAGATAATATTACTGTAAGATTAAGATAGATATTATTTTAAGCCATTTTAGTTCTTACTTATTATTAAATTTTATCACCTTTAGATTTTTACATTATTATTTAATACAAATAGCTTTATTTAGATAATGGTAAAATAACAGTTTAGTAATTTTAGTTAATTTAGCTACTTTTGTTTCTTCATAGTACATATTATTCCTAATAAACTCTACAAAATATTTTTCTTTTGAACTGTATACAATTATAAACTTAGTTAAATAATATAAAGTTTGAATTTTGAAAAAAAGCATTAATCAGCACTTTTGCAGTATTTGCAGTATACGACAACTGTATTTGTTTATTTTTGTTTTCAGTGTTCCGAATGAATTCTAATTTATAATTATTATTGAAAATTTTAAATATTATTTTTTGTCATTACGAATCATTCGAACATATAATGCATTTGCAAAATTGTTTTGAGTTTAAGCATTGAATTATTAGTTCTACACATCGACACTCGTTTATTTTATTTTTAAACAATTATGTGTATATGTATAAAGAGTAAATGCACACTAAAGAATATAATCAAATATAAAGTATAGTATAATAGTTAGTCAATATGTTTGATTGATATTTTTAATAAAATCGTAGAGATCAATTTTATTTTTATTAGCACAAATAACAACATATAATTATCACTAATTTTGTCTTACATAGTTATATTTTGCCTAAAAATTATTGATAAAATGACAATTTAATGCGTATAATAAAATGAAAACATAGTGTACATACACAATGTATGCAATAATTATAATAAAGGTATGTACTCATAAAAAATAAAATAATATTTAATTGGAATTTAATGAAAACATGTATACTTGTATTATAATAGCACTCGACCAGATTTTATCGTTGCTACTAGACTACTTGAGTAACTCCAGTCATTGATGTTTTTATTTTTAACCTATATAACTATGTAATAAGACTAATATGATTAAAAATTTGATTATCGTTTATACATTTGTACATCTAAATTATTCATATTATAATAATTATAGGGATTATAGTATAATATAAAAACCTATCATAACACAATTTCCAGATAATATATTATTATAGAACAGTTTTCTTTTTCTCTTAAAAATATTTTATTACTTATAAATTATAATTAATAATATAAATTTAAATTGTTGCTATTTTTTAGTTTTATATAAATAAAATACAAATATATTTTTATTTTTTTTATTAATAAAAAAAATTCTCTAAAAAATTACTAAACATAGACCAACGCTTTTTTCTAACACCACAAAAAATTCCCTACAGATGAATATTAAATATTAATTAAAAATATTCCACGAAAAAAAAAATAAAATGTCCATTGATATATACATTTAATGCATATTCGTTCTGATATTATATATTCGACACACGATCGTAATATTTAAATTCCGTGGTTTAAAAAATTCCTACCAGGAAAACAAAAATCAAACACGAGAGCCTTAAAATCGATGTAATCGTACAGAATATTATTTTATGGGCATTAAAAAAATAATCTAAATGAACATAACAGTTATAATTATATTAAATAATAGTCTAATTAACTGCATCAGCCAAATTTTAAACGATAAACGTAATCATCACCTTACATATTATAATAATTAGGAGAAATTAAAATAATATGTCTACATTTTAAAAGCCCTAAAAATGTACAAAACTCTAAAATTTACAAAAAAAAAAAAAACCCCGTTAAAATGTTTAATAAATGTTAACTGTTTTATTTTAGTAAAAGTATAGTAGATAGGTAAATTTTAACAATAATATTATATTATATATTATATAATATAATAATATAAAATTATAATATAAATATAAATTGTATTAAAATTAAAATCAATCAATATACCATACATAATTTGATATAATTTTAAATTTTTTTTATAAATAAATGTAAAACAAAATGTTTAAAATAGGGTTTTCATTGAAAGGCAGATGTTATAGGAAATTTCCTATTTTAATAAGTAGTCAGTAAGATAGCTATATATTTTATGTATATATTTTGATATAAATATGTTTTAAAATATAATATAGAAAAAATGTTTTCAGTCATAGAACCTTATACTAAGGTGAATATTATTGTTTTTAATGTGTTTGAAATAAATCGTAAACACTGGCCGTTGCAACTGATTAATTATTGGGTATTTTTATTCATACATATTTTATAATTTATAGTATATAAGTATTGACGTTTTTTATAATTTATTTTTCAGTGTGCATTAACAAGTGTTTTACGTAAATTTGTTGTTTAGCTTTTTAATTTTGTTTTTGTCGTTGATGGGGTATAGGGTGACAGATTAGAATAATTTAATTACACTCGTTAATTATTATATTATTGACAACACGGTCGGTACTCACTTGTAAAACACGGTAAACCCGATGATCTCGGTGTTTAAATCTTCTCGTCGAATTCTCGATTCTCGTCACTTTACGATCACGCGATTATCGCGATTTATTCAAACTTGTGCGGCCGTCCTCGAGTTGGTCTGCGACAGCACTGTGAACGGCAGTCGTCGCGAACCCCCCAAAACGCGGCTTCGGCGGTGCCGACAAAAGTCTAAAAACCACGAGGGCGGCATTTCCGCGTTGGCGCATAACTCGCGAGCGGACCGCGATCGGACGTCGTTTACCCTTCGAATTGACGTAATCGAACGGAGATGCAGACGATGAACATAAAAAAAAAAAAAACGCCAAAATACTTCTAACCATTAATTACACGCGTTGATGTATTTTTACATTATACACCATCATTTTATTTTTCTCGTTTTATATTGGTACCTTGATTTATTTCAATGTGAACAAAATAAACGTTCAAGACTACATTTGAAATTTAAAAATAAACCATCATGTTGTAATATCCAAAATATAGCTGAATATTACTAAATTAATGTTTTATAAAAAATCACAACATATTATAATGTAAGAACGTGGAATGTCACGGTCACAGATTAACTATAGGTATTATTAATTAATAATCATACAATTACACAATTATATATAAATGTCATTTATAGACAAATAAAACATAAGATGTGATATATCACAGTATGAATCATTAAGAAAAAAGACGCAATAATTAATCACCATTGAACAACAATAAGCCTTATAAAAAGGGTAAATTTGCCCAGTCCAGCATTCAGTCATTTTAATAATTTTCATACGGTTACTCTATGGCTCTAGTGGCGGATTTTCAACTTTTTCTTGTGGGAGGTTAGATAAATAATCATCTCGCATAAAAGTTACAACGTGTCAAAAAAATATAAAATGTAATATACTATAACTTCTTTGTCAGGTGGTATTTAACCAAACGGATATGGCATTCCCTCTAAAATATTCTTCGCTATAAATTTTCTAATAGATGTTTTTACTCTAAGTTTAACCTAAACGCCACAATTAATGTTCTGCGTTACTGTGTTCTTTCTATATTCCTCGTTAGATAGACGAAGACAGAGCATACGGGTATAATGTCCTCTTAAGATACAGGTACTACATCGATTGGGTACCGCAGCAAAACAATAATTTTGTGAATTTCGATTTATGTATAACCTACTGTAAACTGAATAATAACCACGATAATAACAATAATCTGTTTGTCAAAGGATAAATTTTCTGAGGACGTATTTGTATAATCATTAATAGTTATATTCGTTATTATAATAATAATAAGCTATTTAGTGCGCTAGTTAGATTTGAAACATTGTTACCATGGGGTTTAACGAGCTTACCGATGTCAGGAAACAAATGGATAAGATTAATGACCAACCGCCCGATGAAGAAAATACGATACTAAAATATAAAATAAAAAAACAAATTTTATTATTTATTATTTTATGTCTTTCCCATCACAGTTTTGTTTCGATTAACATAATAATATAATATAATTCACAGACTTTGGTTATTTAAATATAATAATTATTATAAAATAGATACATGATTAAACTTTTTTTTTTTTAATTAACGTAATGCATCAGTTGGAAAGTGTGTAGGAGATAATATTAGACATGCCATTTCTTGAGAGTTGTACTATACAACTACTCTAACAAAGGGATTTATGAAAATGATTAAAATTTAATGTTTTATTATACTCGGTGTGGAGTAAAAGTTTACCAAAACTTAAAAGTGGTGTATAATTTGATTGAAAACTATAAATTTAGGTACTACAAAATACATGTATAGAATATAACAATATAGTCTTCATAAACAAAAGTCTAACAATAAGGACTAAATATAAAACACATAAATAATATTAATCTTGGATCCATCTTCTAAATAAAATTTAATATAAATTATTTTCGAATAAGTTCATTTGAAACATTTTTAACGAAAATCAAATACAAATTTTAAAAAGCGGGAAGATCGATTCCGGAAGTTTCTCCTTTGTCCCTTCGATTCTCGGAAAAATGAGTAGTTTATTATAATTAAAATTTGAATGCAATTATATTCCATTAGAAAATACAATTCTGAGCGAAACTTAATATAATATGATAAAATAACCTGATAACCCAAAATTTTATTACGTATGTAAACTATCTATAAAAATACTTAAAAAAAATTAGAAGTCCATACGTTCAAAATTGCATTAGTTATCATGAAAATCTAAAATCAAAGATCATCTTTGTAAAATCAATACATTCCTCGCTTCACTCAAATATAATAATTGTAATAATAATTATAATAAAAGAGTATCCTCCCAAATCGTTAAAAATGAAGAAAGACGTTGATTGAGCAATATTTAAAATTGTATTTGTATAAGTAACAAATGTAGAAAAGTATAATTAAAATTAGAATAATTCCCTGGTCTAAATATTTGATTTGGTATATTTACTTCCCCTAGAAACTGCATGCATAAAATTTTGTGTTGTGAAAAGGGTTAAGAATGAATGGAATTTATGGCTTTGTCGTCAGCAATATCATAAATCAATAAGTTTGGAGTGATTGGTTGATCTATTATTGCGTCTAAATAATAGTGTAAAGAATATGACAGAAAGTACTACTTTGGGGATGTTGCTATATAGTATAATAGTATTATAATTATTAGTATTCATTTGCAGTACCGTCTTTCTTCTAATAACTATATTTATTCAGTTTTAATATTTTAAATACATTTTATTATTTTTCAATATAAACAAATAATTACAATTTAAGGATGTTTATGTTCTACTAACGCTACTTTCTAGGTTCATTCGTCCAAGTTTGCATTTTAAGTATCATGCTAAACAAGTTAAAAATAAGTAAACTTATTGTTTTTATAGGTATACTACATTTTTTTCTTTTTGGTTTGTGGACAATCTTTAAAACCATTATGTGAGTAGATGATTTTTGATCCGGTTTGAGTAAAGGCGTATTACACAAAAACGTTATATCGATTTTTTTCTGCAATAATTTTCATTAAATATATTATTAAATATTTAATAATTTCAAATTTTAATCACATGCAGTTTTAAACTACTTTTAGAATATGTTTATTATGTACTCATAATATTAGCATATTTTGCTCGTTTTACAATTAATTCATTTTATATGTTTATTATTATTGTTACGTTTTGGCCTTAGTTAAAAGATAAAAATAAAATGTTAAATAATTATGTATGATTGAATAATATTATATGCGAAATACAACGGCGATATTATAATTTTCTTGAGTGTGCTTTAATTTAAATATTTTAAACAAGTATGAGTACATAAAATTGTGATATTAAGTTTTTAATTCTGTGATGGGCAATTTTTTCTTCGCCTACATAATATCATGACACGTTATGTTATCTAAAAGCCTACAATAGAAACCCTATACCTACGTGTATTGATTTATTGCATGTGAATCAACAATACAATTAATTTTGACACACTCTACCAATACCGCGGTAATAATATAATACCTATAAGTTCTTGTTACCGCAATCTTGTGATGTTCCCAGTATAAATTTCAGATTCAATCAAACGAATACTGTCGCAGCGTGCGTATTAATTCAATACAGTTTCCTGGCAAACACAATGTGAATATAATATTATGTACTTGAGTGCAAATATAAACGTATTTATTATTTAGTCATTGTTGCTCTGGCGTGTAAATATAATAATCTCATCTGCAACAGGAGGTTATTTTTATTGTTCGATTGGATATACTCATTGTAATCGAGAACATACGCGATAGTTGTGGAGATGACGTCACGTGAAATCACGTGGTTATTAATACTTGATTTCAGTAACCAGTAGTCACGATTAAGTGGTAACGGCTTAAGTGCGAATAGCAAATACGGTATACATGAAAACGTACCATTGTCTATGGTCGCTTGTATTTAAATGTTATATTTATTAACTCATTTTTAATCGAACCGTTTGAATTTGTCCTCCATCTATTCATAATAAAAACAATAAAACAAATTATATATTTATATAACGTCAATATAAATATGTTTTGGGATGATATTGGGCAATGTGAAACTTTTAAAAAAAAAACGATTAAATGATAATTAAATCATTTTATTATGTAATACAGTTAATAAAATAATTGATAAATAATAATACAAAATAAGTTTGATTGGATATGGAAAACTATATATTTCTAAAATAATATTTAAGGTCATATGAGTTGATTTTTCAAAATAGTATATACCATGTGTCCATGTAGTCTATGTTATTTTATCGCTGTGATCATAATTTTAATAATAAAATATAATAATATTAGGTTCATATTAAAATCGTTTGATCGTTGAATTTTTTGTTTTAATAAGGTTCACATTGCCCGTAACATATATATATTTAAATTTTACCTTATAAAATAAATTATAATTTTCAAGGACATTATGCGATTTCATTAAAATTATGCATATACATTTTTATACTTCTGTAAATAATGTTAAGGACATTCACAAGCTTACAAATGAAATATCATGTAATTTCTTCAAAACTTCATTTCTGATTTCTAGAACGTATACTATTTCGATATTTGGTATAGGTAATAACGTTCTCTAGCTCGATAGCAAAAATGATAACAAAATAATATTACACAAATATGATAAAGTTATAAAACGTGTTGATATAACTGTAGTTGTACAAATTATATTACACGTCCTCGAAAATTTGACCGGAAAAAAACCACAGGGGAGATTAATCCCTATCGTATTTTGGTTCACCATCTGTACGTAAATACGACACTTGATTTTAATGAGAAAAAGTTTGCGATAAATATGAAAAATTTCGTCGACTCACACAAGATGTTTTTTTTATTTGAGGCCAAAATAACTAACAATAATATTTTATATACAGGTAGGTATAATGTTGTTATGTATAGTATACGATGACTCATCATTTTTCTGGGTTGAAAAATTGGAAGAAGATTTCTAATGTAAAAAAAAAAAAAAATAAAAATATAAAAAACTTTAATTCAGATGATGTATAAAATATTATTATACTATAGACCGTTTCGCAACGGACGGAAGAGAAAGTCGGTATAATAATAATACATGTAAACTTTAAAAACGAGTCGCTCGGAAATATACAAACTTTGAGCACCGACGTACCGAAAACTGTCAAAAATATTATTATTGTACTGTTCTATTGTGTACGATATGAATATAATTGTTTCTTATATTATTTACACCATAAAAAATAATCAACGTCGCAAACAAACATAACATGGCGTCTTTATAACTGGCGATGATACAATAATAATTATAACACTTAATGCGTTTTATAAGTCATCACCCGACCAAGTTTCGAATAGTTGTAGTTCGTTTATCGTCCAATCACGTTAAACATAGTTATAACTATGAGCTTAGCCCACATCGTAATTAGGTTATTGTACATATTTAATTGTTCCTAACATATTATTTTACAAATTAAAGCCTATAGGTTAGCCACATTTAGGTACCTCTACGTCTTGTGAATAGCGCTCAGGAAATATTTAGGTAAGATTTGTTATTGTTCAAAATTTCAAATTCTGGCATTTAATTAATAATAAAATATAACATTTTATAATTGGTAAATAAAACTAATATATTTTTAACTTTAAAAAAATGGAATAAGTTTATGTAAATTATAAATTATATAAAGTAAATAGTTAATTTAATTTTATATTTATAATTTTTTTTTTAAATGTATTTAAAATAAACACAGGTAAAAAAGTTATTTGATAGAAATTATAAAATAAAATATAAACAATATATATATATATATATATATTATTATTATTATTATTATATTTTGTATTAAATAAAATAACGTTTATTAATGTTTTTTAACATTAATTCAGTTTCTATAGGTATCGATAACAATATTTATTCAAATACACAATGGAAATTAATTAATTCTACTAAGTTAATATAAAATACCCCAGAAGTCGACCTTGGGCATTCCTCCTTCGTCCCTTTGGTCCTCGGAGAAATTAGTGGTGGAATATTAGTGTGTTTTATTAAAATTAAGATTTGAATGTAATAATATTGTATTAAAAAAAAAAAAAGATTCTAAATGAAACTTAGTCAGATATACATTAAACTAACAATATTTATTGTTATAATTTTTTTTTTATTTATCAAATAATGTTCAAAAGAAATATTATTTATCATAAAATATAATAATATTTATGCTGTTCGTCAAAAATGTAGTATCCACTAATTTTGCCGTTTTCTGCTGTAATTAGTAGTTTTCCTTGTTTCATTAGAAAAATTTTGTGAATTTAAAAAGAAACCTAATTAAAGTAGGTACCAACTAAAATAATATCTTTACCGATAGCGTACCCTATTTGTGGTAATCAGACAATTATTACTATCAAAAATAGTGTAAATTTCATGAATTTTGCAGATATCATTGTAAAACTAATACATTCTTTACTTCGCTCGAAATTGAAAATAGAGTCTAGTTAATACCAAGTGTTGAATTGAAAATTAGGTTATGTTAGGTTTAATTAGTTAACTCTTTTAGTATTTTATGCTTAGTTTTGATTACTTATTTCTGCATATTTCGTCCAAATAAGGTAAAACACGATTCAAGAACAGTTGTTTCAACTCCTTTGAAATATATTATTTTTTTGAGAGATATTCTACAATCATAAATCTATCTACACGATAATATTGACCCTATGTTTCAATAACTGTATGAGGGTAAATAGTAGGATATGTAGTTTAATTGTAAAATTTTTCTCGTTTCATTCTCGAATAAAAGAGCGGTTTTGTAAATGTCCCATACCTTTACTTCTAATGTTATTTCGGTCTCAGTTTTTGTATATAATATATTTCAGAATATAATTCGAATTATTTAAAGCACCCGAACACAACCTTTCCGATTTAATTTATTTTCGTATACCTACTTAAGTTTATACGAAAAAGAAGAAAAAATTATATCTTTTTTGGCTAATTAATCGGATAGTGGTTGCACGTGCTCGCTGTATTTTGCTTCAAAGGCTTTATTGTAACCTAATCTAACCACGGTTAACCGCACTCACCGTACATGTTTACGGGGCCGTAAAATCAATCGGAAAGAAACACACGAGCACGTGACCGTTCTCACATAAAAATATTATTAATAATATATTATATTATCACACGACGATGTATCGACACAAAGATAACATAAGGAGGGCATTTGTGTATTATATCCTTTTTAATTTGAATTGAAGAAGCCAATTATATAAATAAAGTATTTACGTAAATGTTAATATAATACCTCTTTGGAAACGTAAACGTGTCTATTGTTTAGTCAAATAAACAAATGCAGTGTCTTTATCATTTCAAAGCGCGTGCGCAACAGGTGGTCGAATGTATCGAAACGCAACGAACATATGTGAACTCATTAAATTATGTATAATAATACAAAAGATTGATATAAATGTATACAGTTATTATATACTCGACTTCTCAAGGTGATATAAAACATTTATATGTTAAAATGTATAAATATATGAAGCAAAATGTTTTAAAAAAATATGCATAATAAAAGTTAAAAAGTTGAACGATCACGTTTGTGTATCATAATTTATTATAGTGGATATGAAATTTTATTTTGTTTGTCGTAGAAAGTAAATTTGTACAAAGTACAAAGTAAATTTGTTTAGAATGACAAAAAACTTTTTTTAATTTCAACTATTAACACATAATTTCTTTTTGTATTTTAAATATATCGATTTAGTCATATATTATACCATGTGTATATGAGTATGTATATGTAATGTCGATTACAAAACACTATTTTATTGACTTGATGTCATAGTGGTTCCAAACCGGGAGGACATTACTCCTTAAGGAGGAATTTAGGTACTGCATGAGATATAATATACGAGTAATAATGATGAAATTATAAGAATTATATTTTTTATTAAAATATAATGAATATGCTAATTTTATATTAGAATAACAATGATAAGAGATTGTTTTGAAATTTCATAATTTTTCGTCAGTTTTCGTTTAGTCGCTCGCTCGTGTCTTTAAAATATGTTGTCACATATATGAACACGTACGTAATAAATATCTACAGAAAACTCATTTAAAATTAAAAGCTAATTTTTCTTTATTTTAAATAAGCTGTAATCAATTCAAACAATATTATCCGAGTACCCGAATACATATGAAGTTTTTTTTAACATATACATTAATTATAATATCTAGTTTTATTTTTATTTCAAGATAAATGGACATTTGAATTGGATCGAAATTCAGTTGAATCCCAGTACATGATTTGTTAGTAAATAGGTAAAATATTTTATACAAAAAATTGTCAGAGTTATCAGCGTTAACTATAATTTTGTTTATTTAAAGTTTATTCATATTATTCCATTAACATAATTATTGTAGCCTGAGATTATTTTCTCGTTTATTATTTTATATTGATATAACCAACAGATCAGAGTTTGATAGAATTTGAGTTCATCAAGCCACACAAATCCCTAAATATATTCCAATTACATAAGAGAAAAAATACTTTAATATTATATATGGTGTCTCAGATCTATTTAGGTACTAATTGCAATATCTTAGGAAAAAATAATTTTTTTTTAAAATTATTATTTAGTCTATTAGCTAAAATATTAAATATATATTTTTTATATTTTAACGTTAAGTAAAAAAAAAAAATAATAATAACTTTTTATTTTTTAATATAGGTACTTATGTGAAATTTACAAATAGCTAGTTCAAAAAAAAAATTTTAATGTGTGGACCTCTTAATTTAATGAAGATGTCGATTTTCAAAAAAATTTTTTATTTATTGAACAAATTATATTTTTGACGTAATTTTTTGTAATTATTAAATTAATTTTATTATAGTATGCAAAATTATTATTATCAATTATCAATATTATATATATAATTTACTTATTAAAATATTTATAGTATGAATTTTACATTTCATGGTGATTAAAAAAATACTTAAAACCGACATCTTCATTAAATTAGAAAACTTTTTTAAATGGGTTATATTCAAATTTTACATAACTTAAAAAATACTTTAAAAAAATTATTTATTTTTATTTTTTAAAGAGACGTTTATAGGCTATAAATTAATTAGTAAATAAATCTGAGATTCCTTTTTTAGGTACTCGTATTTTAAATAACTAAAAAATAAAGCTAATATTTCTTTTTTCAATACAATTTACAATTTATCCTATAAAATGTATAAAATATAATATAAATATTATGTTATGTTTTCAAAAAAAATGTTTTCCTTTTACTTTTTAAATATTACAGCCTTGAAAGTGACCGTTCTCCATAATAACTTGTGTTAATTTATATAATATGCAATTCTTAACACTAGATACAAATTTGAAAACAGATTATTAAATTTCATCAGAACATTATAAAAACTAACGAGACATTATTTTAGTATTATTTGATACGTCATGAATATATGATACAATAATAGATATGCCTATCTTTGTGTATGTTGATATCTTAATGAACAATCTTATCAAAATTACCAAAAGAAGACGATAAATTGTTGATCATAAATATAACATAATATAAATATAATATTAATTTTATTTATTGAAAATTAAATAGAATACAAACAAATATTCAATAAATTTATTTATTTGATAAAAAATATATAATTTAACATCTAGTTATTACATTACAAGTATGGCATACACCTAGAAAATACTATAATATTATAAATAGGTAATACGAATTTTACTAAAATTATTGACATTGACATGTTATTTGAATAAAAAATATCTTTGGCGTTTATTTACACATATGTGTATTTCATAGCAAACGTACATTTACAGTTTTTAATTTTAACTTTAGTATTAGTACTCGATTAGGTTGCGACAAACCATAAATAAAACATAGATAATTCGTGCCTTAGCTTTGAAATTTTTAGCATATAAATATTTTTTAAAAAAGTTACAATAATTGAGAGTTGTTAATTTTAAATCAAATATTCGTCTTTTTAAATATTTAAATTGTAAAATCGTTTTATCAATCTATGCAGTATATTAAACACAATATTGATGTTTTCATTGATTTAATATTTTATTGGATGGTAAGTGAATTTATTCAAAATTTTATTTTTCAGCATACCACAAATTTCATTATTAACGCACAATGTATTTATATTACACTTGTGTTCTTCTAAAAGTTTTGTTATTTTTTAAATAAACAAAAAACAAAATTATACACGTACACATAAATAAACCTTTAATATAAAAATTATAATTCATTTGCTTTTCTGATTTTAAATGATTAGAGGGCAATCATATAATATTATTTGTTATTCAAAATAATTATGTTAATTATTTACGACGGATATGTTGTTCATTTTTATTTTATCTAGTGACAATTAATATACTATAGTTTACCCTAATAGAATTTGTCAATCAAATAGCAGTGAGGAAATTTCTAATTATGATATAAAACCAATATAACAATAATATTATTAAACATAAGCATTCAATATTATGCTTCTCGTTCATATTATTATATATTTCGTAATAAATAACATAGTATTACATTTTATTATTATTACTGTACAATCATGAGAACTATTTGAAAGATTACATTAACCGTATTACATAATATTCTTAAGAGCATATATTACGTATACAATTTGATTTTATAGTTATCAAATTTAGTTATATTTATTTATAACTATAAATTTATATATATTTAGTTATATTCTATAATATAATAAATATAATTATATAGAAGTCAATGTAAGTTCTATCGATAATTCATTACACTAAAGAATAGGCAACCGTAATAACTATGATAAATTAAGATAATTATGATAATTCGAGACAAATTATTTTCTAATTGACTATAAAAATTACGTTTATTAATAAACAAATAAACATATAAAAATTATTAATATAATTAATTATTATTATGAAATGGCATTTTGGAGAATGTTGCTTTTGATCAATATCAGTCATGGTCCCTAAATTAATATATAATAACCCAAATTCGTAATCAATAAAATATAATTTTGATAAGCGTATTCTAATACACGATCAACTGGACATTTTCAAATCAAATTTAAACTTACACAAAACATAATTTTAAACTTCTAAACTGTATTGTTTAAAACTTACGATATAAAATTTGATTAAAAAATATAAACTAGTAAAGTTGTGTATTAAAATAATATATGTAAATCCTATTCCTATATCACTCATATTTTTTTGCGAACATAAATTTATATGCATATAGTATAATAATATATAGGTATCCTTTTACTGTATATAAAACAATAAATTACTATATGCATGCATAGACTTATCAGATTAAAACCAACCCTAAATTGAGATTTCTATATCATTATTTATAGTTTTTACTTTTTACCCCTTCATTACCCGGTCTTACAGTTTTTTTGGCAGATTTAGTCACCTAGAGTTGATATATTGCTTCAGACAATTTTGGACTATTTTCTCATTGTATATAAGTATGTACAATATAAAGGGTTAACGTCTGAACACAGTACCAACGTTCATAAATTAACTATAATTAATATATAACGTTTAAATAAATGAATGTAAAAAACATAACAAAAAACATATCGAGATATGCGTAGTATATGTATTATATTCAAAGTTATAAATCAAATGGAATTATAATAATTGTAAAATATTCAATAGTATATATAATGGTGTAGATATATAGTGTATTACATTTTAATGGTAGGTAATAAAAAAATATCTCTACACTATATTAATCCGAAATATTAAGGTGAACGTTAGGTATTTTATGAAATATTATTTTGATTTGATGTGGTATTAAAAAAGTTTTTGATTTTATATTATGAAAAATTGTAATTAAAATTTTTAATAAATATCACACATTTGACTTGATGCGTTTTAAATTTAAATTATACAGACTCGACAATAAATCTATGTCAACTTAGAGTCCAAATTCCCTACAGATGTATTTTTTTTTTTACCGTCAATTAACGAATTCAATTTCTAAAGTTTATATTTTAAAATGTATGAACTATACTAATATTTCAAAATTGTTTGTGTATAACAGAAGAGTTTAGAGAAAGCTAACGTTGTATTTCTAAGAAATAAGTATATCTTATAATATTATATTATATGAGTTATATGTTAGAACGTTAATAAATTCAGGTTATATAACAGTGGCAGTCTCTGAACAATTGAAATTTTGGGAGTATTAGGGAAGGAGGAGAAAACAATATTTTAAATTTATTTTTATGACGTATAAGCTTTAAATAAAAATAAATTATCAACATTTGGTATCTGTTGATTATAACCCTTGCACCGTATTTTACATCACACAATAGTTAAACTGTTTTAAAATTTCACATTAACTATAAGTATAACTTATTAGTTATTGACGATAGCATGAATAATTATATTAAACGACTCGACGTAATATTGTATTAACATGAATATTGAAACACTTTACTATACAAAATTCTTTAAAGAAATGATACCATATTTGTGATAATTGGCTCATTATTTATGTTCAAAAAAGTATCTTCGCACATAAAAAAATTTAAAAAAATAATTTACATTATTGTAAAAACAATACACTCCTCGCTTCGCTCAGAATTTAAAAACGTCATATAAATATATAATGGTTATTAATTATTATTAATTATCTTATACATTCTTCTATAAAATTACAAAATAAAATTTTTGAACTGTGAATGAGCAAATTAATATACGCATTTATACGCTTAGACCATTTTATAAGTTTTTTATAATCTTAAATTGTATGTTAAATATTTAACAAATGGTGGTGGGCAAGTGACATTGCGATACTTTGAATATTTGAAATATAATAATGATACAAAAACAAATGAAGATTCAACTATTATACTACTCAATAATCCTGTAAAACGTTTTCCTGCTTCTGTACATACACTATGTCTAACTTAGTCAAATTATCATCATCAGAACGAAAATTGTGACATTTAGTGTAAATGTAGAAATTAAACATATATTATCCAATCTAACGAGAAGAATATTTTTAATAGAGGTGTAACCAGACAACAATGTGGAGTTAATAATCAGAAACTATTTATTATGTAACTTCAGGATTATTAGAACTTCATGTTACATAAAAACAATGATAATTATTATGTTTTTAATGTTATCATCGTTATTTTTGTAGCACAATATTTTGTCTATTCTGTATATTATGTATGTAATTAGTAAAGTAATAAACCAGGAATGACTTCAAAATATATGTGAAAACTACATGACTTTATAAATCTGTGTTTTACATTTTACCAAAAAAACACAAGTATATAATATATTATACTGTTTGGACGATTTTAACGACGAAAAGGTTCATTGAGTGAAATTATATAAAACATTAGTTTTGTGTATAGTAGGCGGGTTATAGAACACGATTTACTTCGTTAAAAATCTATATCAATGTTGTCTGCTGATTTTACTTTATACGTTTATTGAGTGTTATAAATACTAGAGGCTCATAATATCCAGATAAGTTAGAGCTTCAAGCAATGTACCGATGTTATAATAATTGATGATTCGTGACTTCGAACAGTATAATAATATGTGATTGTGTGCGACAACACTATATTACATGTAGGCATGCTTATGCGTACATCACGAGCAACGCGTATATCTTTGGTTTTCCGGCGGAATGGTCGGAAACGACCGTCGGGAAATTTATGCCATCTCCGGGTGTAGTACATGTGTTTTCCTTCCGGACAACCACTTATTTCCACCGCAAATTCGGACGAGTCGGCGGAAGGGCAAAAAAAAAACCCTCCTATCGAAACAAAATACTACGCGGCAGTATCCGAATAAATATATTGTCTAACCTCCCCTCCCCCGCACAGTATCTGATTTTCTGCGTATTTCCAAACAATGGATTTCCAGTTAATCAGAGATTGCGCTAACGGGCAATTGTAAATACATATCTGGTTAATATCTATAACAGTACTTAGGTGATTTTTCTGCGATAGTGTCATTTCAAAATTTTTAATTCAATGAATTTTCACTTTTTTCCATTTACACTTTTGTTGTAACAACGTAGTTAATGTTAACAATCCTCGTTTCATATTTTTACATATATATATATATATATATACTTATATAAATTATATATTTGTGTGTTTTTATTACATTGAGTATTATCATTTTATTATTATTATTATATCGATGCTTGGATAATATATCTATCATCACTGTTTATTAGTTTTAGAATTATTGCTATAAAAAAAAAAAAAAATGTAATAATAAATAATTGTATACTGAGTGTTCCAGATGTATTTACTAATTGCAATATATCCGCAAAAAATTAAAATTTTATAATTATGTTTCTTTTTTAATTATTAAGTAAGTTACAGACTATAATATTACTTTTATTATTATTTTTAAAAAATATATTTAAATGAAGACATAAACTATTATAACATGGAATCCAAAATGTATATAATCAATAGTATAATTAGTGATATCTGATAGAAAATTAACTAAAAGATTGACATTTATATGTAAATTAATATTTATTATCTATGTTTTTTTTTACAGATATAAAATTTTGTTATCACTTAAGAGCCTTATTTATATTGATAATATAAATTTTGCATGCCATTGTATTAAATTATGATAATAAATAACGTAGAATATTTTTCATTTTCCAATTAAATATAAACATGATTCCCTAAAATCGCTATCTTGATAAAACAAGGGAGTTGACACATACTCGTATAACACATATATTATTTTATTAAGAAAATAAAAAATTATATATTTTCATTTTTCTTTATGTGACGCTTTATTTAAAAAAATTAAAAAAGTAATTAAGATAATATTATAGGATATCCCTAACAGCCTATCTAATGATTAAAAACATAACAGAATTTTAAAATTTTTGTGGAGATATTGCAATTAGTAAATAGATCTAGGACACTCTGTGTAGTTGAATATAGTATAATAATACAACATTGTAATTTATAAAATGTGATTTCCTGAATACTTGATAGTCGATGTAATTTACTAAGTAATTATTATGAGTAGTACTTTTTTTAACCTTCTTAGCCATATTCATTAAAATAATATGTTAGATACTTCTAAGAATTCCTTAGCAAAGTTTTCTGTGTTTTCCAAACAGTCTCCGTGTACAAAATTATAGTTAGTAATCCAATACATATTCAATGAAGACTACACGTTATCGTACTGATAATTGTGGGTATTGATGATGGTATTTTGAATAGTTGAATAGTTACCATTTTATCAATATAATTAATGTATAAGCTTAAACCTTTAAGGTCACGCGAGGTTTATTTTTTGGAGGAAGAAAAATACTTAAATACGACAATTTATACTGCCAAATTGACATTGGAACAAGCAAATATTTAAAGATAATAAATTAATAAAGCGCAGGAGAAAACATCAGATAATTAATTTAGATTCTGATCGAAACGATGAATTTTTGTTTTTACAGAGATTTAATTTATATAATATATTGTTAGTTAGAAATAATAGTCCGATTACTACAAGTAGGGTATACATTCGGAAGAAAATCGTGTCTGTCTGGTGCTTTATTTAACTCATTATTCAAATTATACATTTTTAACATTCAAACTTTTATAGTTTACTTATCTAAGTTAGGTAGTTTTATAATAGATGTACATATTAAACGGTATTTAAATATTGAGTGTCTTAATATATCTATACAGTATACACACATAATATTAATTAAATATTCGCTATAAATAAATTTTAATAAGAGAAAATATTTTTATTAGAAATTTATATATAATAAAATATAAAATGTAACGTACTTATTACTGCATTACTTTTATATAGTCGCTGGTCTACATTTATAATATGCTGAGTGTTATTAACTGTTCCTTTTTTTCGATCATTAACGAAAAATAATATATTTTATTATTTACTTATCTGTCTCTAACAGCATGAAGTCGTATCATAATTAATGAAGTTATGTAACAATTATTTTAGTTTAAATATCACGAACACTACGCCATGTCTGAAGAATAATGTTTACGATTATCATTTCGACATTTTGTTACCTAATACCGTCCTTTTAGTATTACATTACATAAAACAAGATCAAAATAGTGCATTCCTAATACGATACATCATACAGGATGCCGAGTAGTCATATATTGGTGTTAGAAAAACAGTAGCATATAAGATATAACAATTATAAAATCTCTACCCCATTTTTAAGGTGTTTTTTTTCGATCATCCTGTATTGGGTATTCGTTGTTAAAAGAAAATTACAATCATTTTATGGTTTTTTTTTTTTTTGTACTCGTCTTATACTTTTATCATTGCACGGCCATACCGTCATCATGTCACATCCATTATTATGTCCATTAAGTTTTTCATTGTATTTTTTTTTCTTTATATATATATATATATATAATGTGTAGATCAGTGGTCGAATGCCGTCTCTTGCCGGCTAATGGTATTTGCATAATATCATAGTCACATACTAAATATAAATATACTCGAAACGACGTTAATATATACAACAGTCAAATGATCCGAATACTGTTATTAGCGTAAAAATCTCTGGTTGCTACCACATTCGGTATACCCAATCGACATTGCATCTGTGACCAGTTGCATACGACGATGTGTCCCCAAGCAATCGTTTCAGAAGCCAATATTATTATTATTTTTGGTCTGCGTAAACTTCGTTTATTTTATTCGTAAACATTACTATGCATATTTAAACCTATGTAATAAAGTAGTTGAGTTACCAATAAGAATACGTTTTGTCATAGATTTTATGTTTCAAAAACCTTCATAACCTTATATCAAACATAAGATTTGTAACACCCAGCGTTTGGAGGTCTGAATTTTCACACCGAATGATATATTATCATTTAAATATGACCGAATGTGAAATTTTATGAATGATATTTAATACTAATAAATGATACTAATAAGTCACAAAATTACAACAAAATTGAACTACGGCACTGCATTATAACTATAATATCGTGGAAATATAATTTATTTTTTAAAATACGTTTAGAAATTGAGAATCTAAAATGTTTACATGTTTTTCTAACTTTTTTATTTTATTTAAAATTACCAACCAAAATTAACCTATTAAACAACACACCACAGATATTTAGTTCTATTTCCATTTAACCTAACATAACAAGTAAATGTAACCTAAATCGCTGGTATACTATTAGATAGAGTATATCTGAAATATCCCACAAATGTTATAATCTTGAATCTAGACAATAATTATTCATTGATTTTGGTTTCAAAAAAAAATAAAATGTTTATATTATAATTGTAATTGTCATTCTAAAAATTCAAATAATTATCATCTAAGAGTATATTTAAATTGAAAACACAAATTCTAAATACTATTGCCAAATTTCAGTACCCAGTTATAATTATTTGGAAGTTAATGAAAATGTATATTTTTTCATTATTTAATTAGGTGCAATAGCAACCGATATCTATTTGTTAAATGTTATATATGTGATATAAATTAATGTTTTATTTATTTAATTAGTATTGAAATTCGCATTATAGTATATACCGGTGTTTCTAAACCTTTGTTTTTATATCGAGACCTAAAAATTAAAAATTTGTTGTGACAAACACCATTTTTTTTTAGTTTTATTAATATTTATCTTCTCATCTTTTTGACTACAACTACTTTAGATACTTCCAGTGATCGTTTAAAACTATTTTGCAAGCCAATTTTAGGACATACCTGTATGACAATAATATTTATTATTTAGACATATTATCATTATCTTGTATAATTAAAAAAAAATTGTTCAAAATTAACGATCAAACTTTATCAAATTACTTAACTACCAATTGTTTCTTAATATTAAAACGTACAAAATAAGTATTTTAATTTAAGTTATATAAACACATTTGTAACTCTGTGATGAATAAAAAAGCATTAAAATAATGAATTTTAATCAATATTTTAAACTTAAAAAAAGAAAAATATAAAAATTGTTTAAACCTGTATATTATTATATAATTCGAGATATTTATATTTATATACAGTCGACGCAAAATTAAACTTAAATTACATTTTTAGGTTAACGTATATCAAAAGTCACTAAAAACAATAAAATCACAATTTTATATGTAAGAAAGGATTACATACAATATAATTTGGTTTTAAAATTATATCAGCAATGAGCTTATAAATCGAGTCCTAGTTGTATGTCTAGGTTATGTTTGAATAAAGTAATTTCTATTTTCTACTTTTAGGTACCTACGATATTACGCTAAGTGCTTATCTACTTTATGATTATAATATGCTACATATTATATTATAGTTATGCAACAAGTGTGTCACTTATTTCCATATAAAATATACTGAGCACAGGTATAGATACGCGTTATACTTTCACCAAACGCAATATAAATTGATGTCTCGATTGTATTTCACGATGGTAAAGCTTTTCATCGGTACTAACCACACACTGATGTATTTGTGCATTGTAATTGTAATGTATCCATATATCCATTAATGGAAATAATAACACAAATTAAAAATATTATACACATAAAATTTTTGACAATAGAAATAAATCGATAGGTTAGGATTGTTCGAACGGCCACGAATATACTATATATCACCATAATATTATTGATTTTAGAGCAAGGACGATATGAAAATAATGAATTTGAACACGGCCAAAGGCGTAGCAGAATGCACATTGGCGAGGCCCGTTTCCGTGAGGTACAAGGACGAAGTTATAGAATATTAATTATGTCTCGTGATCGTCATTACGTAGACTTTCAAACAGCTTTTTGTAATAAACAGAAACTACCTCTGGCTACACTGTACATAATTTATTAATATATTATTATATTATAGGCGTACCTGATAATAAATAATTGTTGGAACAATATAATATTTTAGTGTGTTATTTATATTTTTTAAATTATTTGAGTTTTTGTTCAACAATATTACTGAATTCATTACCCATAGAAAATTACTACTTAATTAGAAATATAAATATAATATAATAGAATAGAAGAAATTGTAAAATATTCTTCATTTTAAAACATTTAACTGATAAAAATTTCATCTTAATATTGAAAAGATTTTTTTGTATACTTTTCATCTTGTAGATGATGGGGTATTCAACCGTTTTACCGTGATAAAGAGCAAGATGCATCTTGGTTATTGATTTAGTATTTGTATATTATTATATCACTGGGTATATAAACTATGATTGTTAGCAGATTATTTTACGGAACTGAAGTGAAAAAACAATAGGTCGATTTCAATAAAAAAAATGTCACATACTCGTATTACTGTTTCATAGTTTTTGCTTAGTTGATATTTCTAGGATGTTCCGATGTTGAATATTACTTTCACGGATTTTTCGTTTTAGGATTATTATAATAATATATTTTATATTCGTCTGGAAATTGTTTATACGCATATATATTCTTGAGTATCGTATTTTATCGTACACACCAGCATAATATTTTTATATAGATATAAGTACACATCGTACACGACGACGAAAGGAAACACCCATATAGATGTAGTATTTGCGTGCACTAGAAATAATAATATATAACGACCAGTGTCATCCTTGTATTGTTATTCAATGTTCTTGACACTCGAGACTCGGCTGTAAGAAAATATTCTATATAAAATAACAATAATATCATCTATTCAATTTATAAGATTAAATTGAAATTAATGATAAAATTTAGACAAAATCAGGACAAAATTTAGGTTTGAAAAATATTTAGCAATTTTTTATTTTCAATAAAAAACTTAATTCTGGCGGTGAAAGTTTTTTATCCGTCATCCCTTTGATCTTCAGACACGGTGGTCTGGTATTATTATTTTCGTTTTAAAAATAATGATTAACAACTGTTTTAGAAATATTAGCAATATCGTAATTCTAAAAAACGATTCTGAGCTAAGGGTGATCAGAATTTTATTGTTATAGCAACTCAATTTCACTTAAAAAGTATGATTTTCAAATGTTCAATATTTGAGAACCTCTAAAATGGTTGAATATAATAGTGAAACCATATATAGTTTTAGACTAAATTTTATTAAACATTTTCAACATTTTGATCTGTGTTTAACACCGCATTACCACAATTATGGTTATCAATACAATAATAGAATAATTCATTATAAATTGCATTTATACTGTCTGGTCGGAAATTCTCATTACAAAAATGATGAGAATGACATACCATATACAACTCTTATATACAATCAATAGAAAATTTTGTCACAAATTTCATTATTAATACGAAGTGTAAATAATATGGAATATACCTAAATGTAATTTATCTTTCACGAATAATATAAATGTTGTGGTTATTTACCATAGTTTATAGTTATATTCTAAGATAAATATTTCACTTGTTCGACTTAACCGACAACAATTTTTTATGTACAAACTACAAACAATATTGTATTGTAATAATTTATATAGGTAATTTACGTTCGAGTCTAAAAATCTTTAAATGCCAGATTTCTTATCATCTTAACATGTATAACATTAAATAACTTTTAAAACTACTGTTTTTTTAAAACTATACTATTTATTTTAATCTCCAGCAAAACGTATAGTTATTGTAAAACCTATTTTGAAACTGTGTATGCTCTCAGTATATTATAAATAAATATCAAACAACAAGTTGCAGATTTAAATTTTTTAACATTCCTTCGTATCAAAAAAAAAAATAAATAAAATAAAAAATACACGTTTCGACGATTGCTTTATATGGACATGATGTATTATTATAATTATTCCACGTAAAATAAAGTATACCTATCGCGCGTTTTACACCAGTTGAAGGAGAAAGAGATAATCGCGCTTCTGTTCCGCACGACGACGTCGACGACAACTATTGGCCGTGCCACGCGTGATTCTGTTGTCGGAAATAATTGCCTATTTATAACAATGTAACGTCCGTTTTTCTTGTTACTTATCACGTGGACTTTACAATATAATACAATACAATAATAATACTATAAAAATCGTATCGATGTTTAGTGTGATCGTTCGGAAACAACAACAATATTGTGCATATTTCTTATAATAATTATATTGTAACGTTATTCTTCATTCATTGCATATCGTTTATAACGACATAATATCCGCGGTCACGTTGTTATACTTATAATACAATACTTATATTGCAATAGCGTACCGCAATAATAGACGTACGCACGCGTACAGAGTGATAAAAATAAAATTATGTTACATAAACAACGAAAAATACAATTTTTCCTATATTTATAATGCGAAACGAGGATCACTCTGTATATTCAATTTTCGCATTTATTACATAAGGATTTAAAGATCAAGATGCACCAAATGCAGACTCTCTCTCTCACTCATTCGCCCTCTACAAGTTTTGCTTTTTTTCTCTCAACGTGAAGTGCATAACAATTACTACCACACAACACGAAACAATGTAAAATACTATACTCATTACCCAATATAACGTTCCGCATAGGAACGACTTTGTAATTGTAATATTTTATAAAATAAGAAATATAAACATTACCCAAGCAAAAAATAGTTAAATATTTAAGCAAATACTAGGTATATTATTGCGGTTATTTGTTAGTAACGTTAGATTATATGTAATAAACTATGTAAGTATGTCATGCATTTATTATTGTATTTTTAAATACATGTAATATTTAAATTAACATTAATTTTATTCATACTGTATATCTTATGTTGTTCATCAACTTACTAAAAACAAACAAATTATTCGAAATATGTACCTATAATATAATTTAAAAAAAAATAAAAATATTATCAGAGAAATAGGCGTAAATTTATTTTAGGATTTCTTTCTGTTTACTTATGAGATTTAATCTCAAAATTACTAGTATATTATATCAAAATGAGAATATATTAGATATAACACATAAGTAGGTAATGCAGAAATGCAAACAAGAATGAAGAAAATGTATTTATTAAAAAAAGGTCTACATATCCTGCCATAAATACGATACTGAAGAATATTGTATATAAAATTAATATAATTCTTATGAAATAAAGTTTCTTTATTCATATGAAAAACTATACAAGATTCAGTTTGTGATTATATACATATATTTATTATCGATAAAACAGATTTATGAAAACAATAATATTATTTTTAATTATACATATTGAACTTTAAAATTGATTATTTGTCATATATCTATTACAAAATACCAATTAATAATCAAACTCTACAATATTGAATGAAAAAAACGAAAACTCTTTAACAAAATAATAATTATTAATCATTCAAAAGGCGATAATGTTTTTTTTTTTTTTTAAAATTAATTTAGGTACCAATATTTAATTACTTTATTAAACAATTTCATAACTTTGGAAGTAGGTAAAATGTAATAGATTTTTTTTAATTGTTTATTCATCAGAATGTTAAAATTATTGTAAAAGTAGTTTTTTAAATTATTTTTTTTCAAGAATATTATATTTATTGTCAAAAATGTTTACAATTAACACATAAGCTGGTCCTGTCTATTCAGTTATCCTGTTTCTGTCTCAATTTAATTTTGGTATGTGTAATTTAGGTACAGTGTACCTAACTATAAAACTACTCCCTTTGGCTATTTTAAACCCCCTTGCGGCATGTGAAGGGGATGAGTAATTATTATAAAAGTTTACACAAATTACTTTTCAATAGTATTGAACAAAATGGGGAGGTACTGAATCAAAAAATTGAATTCCCAAAAATAAGGATTACTCATCAAGGAACACCGATCAGCTAACAAACAAATGTTTTATTGTTATTATTATCAATTAATGAATACATCTTAAGTTCTAATATAATTATTTTTCAAGAAAAACCACGCATTCACTTTTTGTTTTCAGAAAAATGACGAACAAATCACGGTATGTGGACCGATCGGGCTACGAAGGTTTCGAGCTACTAGGATTCAAATTCGAAATGGAAGACATTGCGTTTTCGATGACAGCGACGGTCATTTTCATGGTACTTTTTTACTTCGGCTTGTATATCAGATACTGCGGCACCAACGAAAAGTGGTTGAAATGAAAACCTATACGAACTGAACAAACATCGTGTGGGGGTATATTCAAAATATAAAGTTCGGGCAACTAAAATAATATTTGTTTATGTATTAAATTATAATAAAAAGTATGATCACAATCTTATGTTACATCAATTAAATTTTATAGAAAAATTACTTGTAGTTATTGAACTATTTATAACCTAACTAACCAGCTAACCAGTGGTTAGTTACCTAAATATAATAGGTGAGTATAAAGAATATACCTATGTAACAAACTTACTTAATATACAGCTGAAAATTAGAGATTTCCGTTCGGTTTTTAATTAAACATCATCATAATAACCAACAAAATGGCAATACAAATTGTAAACCTCCTGCAAATTATATTATATAATTTGTTTATAAAACAATATTTTTTTTATATTTCGCATGTTAAAGCGAATTTTTTTTTATAAAATTGTGACTACTCTGTATAATGCATAATATATAATATAAGAAAGACAATGTTATTGTAGTTTTATTAATACCTATATACAGGGGGTTTCGTGTGATTTTTTACTATGTAATACTCTCTGCCGGTAAATTAATATTTTGTATAAATGTTGTTTTGTTTTAATAATTATCTGGACCATATTTATTATATATATATTATATTTCAAATTACAATGAAGATATTTCACATTAATAAAATGAACAAATATTTTTTTTATAATAAAACTTTTAAAATTTCAAGATGGTCTATTTAAAAAATCATATTACTGAAACATTTGACGTGGCAAATAATTAATTTGATTAAAATTGTTATTTTAACAATTTTATTAATACATTTATTATATTATTATCAAATAAATCGATATAATTTTTAATAATTATTTTATTTATTATTCATAAGCGCAACTAGAATAAAAAATATGTGGGGCTATTTTTTTTTTTACTCGTAATATTCAATTACGTAGATTTGTTTATTTGTAAACTTAAAATATAATATTTACAATTTACATTATAAAACAATTATCAGTATCACACGTTTAATCTTTAATAATTAAAGTATATTTCGTTTAAAAATCGAAGAAGTTGTTAATCATTGTGGAAGGCTAAACCCTCCCTAATAAGGCCTATGTTATTATTTATATATTTGATCGGATGGTATGAAATTTGATAAATTCAGATAACGTAAACTAATAAAAAATAAATAATAACTTTTCATTAAATAAAAAATAACTTAAAACAAACTTTTGTGTCTAATAAATAATTGAATACAATATCATTTTATTTTTATTAATACAAACTTATACATATTAAATAGTTATATTTTTAAGATAATCTTCTTAAAATCTTAAATATTACTTGAAAAAAAAAAATGCTTTTATAAGTAAAATTTTACTGAAATGTTTATATTTTTAGTAATTTTAAAACAGCTTATATAGCTATTATAGCCCAAATAACTCTTAAAACAAAAATAAAAATTAGCAAATATGTTTTTGTATCTAGGAAATATTGCATAGGGTAAATCCTCTTGAAACACATTATATATCGTGTGATTAAAATGTCGTTTTACAAAGATGGTGGAAATTCCAACAGTTTTTAATATTATGTCCATTATTTTTGTAACGAAAATTCTGATCACTCTATATATTTGAAGTTTGACGAATATTTTATACCAAATTCTTAATTTGCAGGTCGTCATTCATTTTTAGATTTTCAAATAATTATTTAGAATCGCCGTCACATAAATATTATAATTCTTTAATAAAAACGATAATTGTATAACTTTTATTTTAATTTTAATAATGTATTTTACATAATTTGTATTATTTTTAAATAAAACCATAGTATTTAATATTGTAATAATATAGCTATTTAATAATAATATTGTACATTTCTTTTTTTTATTTATACATATAAAATATAATATTATACTCGTATATTAATATCGTAATCTTTCTACGACTTAAAAACGTTATTATATTTGTTTATTTTTTATAAGGAAACTATTATTGCTATAATATTATATTACATAATGTTCATTTAATTTTAGTATATATCTCACCGTGTAATTTTAGTCATTTATTGTTTAGTTATATAAGTACACAACCAGTTGAATGTCGTGGAAAAATATGAAGGTGAAACTTGGAGTACAGCATTTAGTTAGATTCGCAATACAGATATTAATGATTAATAATCGTTAAATAACGTCGAAGAAATGTTATTATATTATTATATAAATTGTATTTATTCAAATTTATTATTATACAATAATTTTAAGATATAGGATCCTTGTTTTTGATTATTGTTTTATTACAAATATATTATTATAATATATTAATATGTATTGATAATGACGTGATTATAAATGTTTGAAATGTTATTTTATAATATAATGAAAATAGAAATAATTATTCTTTATAAAGTTATTGTAAAGTATATAAATACAGAAAATATTTACATAAAATACTTATATTTAAAAAAAATATAAAGAAATATTGGAGCCAATTATAATCAGTTTAAGTATGTACTGATATTGCAAATAATTTATACATAATGATTGCAATGACCAAATAATAAACAATATTATGTTAATGTTTAAAATATATTTCCGATATAATAAATTATGGACATTATAACAATTATATTTATATTCAATTGTTTTTTAGAATAATTCATTATAAATTTAATGTTTTTTTTTTTTTTTTTTTAAATAAAATATATGCTTATTAAAAACGAGTGGTTATAAAATAATAAAATATTATTTTATCAATTATTTAATGTTTTTAAAACTTTGGTATAAGATATAAAGTAATATTACAAATTAATATACTATAGTAATTATGTCGTTCAAACGCATCTCATAACATGTAAATTAATATTATATCAATAGTGTTTTGTCCAAACGCAAATTGCACAAAGGTTTTTTTTTTCATATAGGTACTTAATTAGAACAGAATCACGTAAAATAGAAGAATGGATAATAGAAGATCAAACAATACAATTCATCGGTGATTAAATCACGTTATTAGTTTCAATAAATAAATGAAAATGAATGGATGTTGAAATTTATAATATTATCATAAATTTATATTTTGTATAAATGTAAAATATTTAAGCGCATGAATTTCATTAAAAAAAAAAAAAAAAAAAAAAAAAAAAAAAAACGGTGTTCTTGGTGTTTACTTTTAGATATTATTATTTGAAAAATATTAAATTTAAATTAAATATAATATACTCGAATACTTACGATTTCTTTTGATAAATAGGCAAACAAATTATAATAGAGATTAAAATATTTATTAAGTTTCGCATGACAATTTAATATATTATTTTTCCTACGCAACATGTGAATATCTCTAATACGAACTAACAAGTTTCATACTAAGTCGACAATTGTGACATCAACATGTATTTAATAACGTTATAATATTGTTACATTGTTACTGCAGAAATAGAACGGAAAAAAGGCGTTAAGCCGTCAAGAACTTCTAATTTTAAATATTATATTTCAAACAAAAACAATTATTAACTAAATGAAATGGGTAGGTCCAACTGTACAAATAATCCAAAATTAAATCCGGCGTTCTTAATGAAACACTCTATATAAGAATACAGTTTTTCGTGGGGACAATCTCGTATACATGATTAACCTCAGTATATTTAGTTAAAATGTTATTTTATTAATTTAATTAGTTTAACCTATAGTTAAACATATAAAAATATGTAAAAACTTAATTTGATTTTTTTTTTAGTGATAAAATATAAAGTTTATTAAGTTAATTGAAACCCCAATGTTCATTTTTATAAATATTTGTATAAAATATATATATTCTTTAGACTAACGAATAACGATTAATTATACATGATATTATAATATAGTACCTATGTAAATTATATTAACTACAAAATTTAACATTTATTAAAGTATAAGTTTATAGCTTCCTTTTTTGTATAATATCATCTCGGGCTAAAACACAAACACTTACAATTGTAAATATGTTTAAAATGAACGATATTCGACCATTAATATTTGTCAGAAAGAAAAAGTCTACTCAGATTTGATTAAATATCCAATGGATTTATTAAACTATATTTAGAAAATTTGTATGTACATATTTTCGATATAATAATATCATGAAAATTAATCGATCACTATCATTATTATTTTATTTTTGTTCTATTAGGTACCTATACTATCTTTTTTATTTTTTTCAGACAGATATTTCAGCGTTATCGATGGTATTATTTCGTTTTCTGGTAAGATATTATCAAACGTTTCAAGGGTTTCATAAAAAAAGTAATGATTATTATTTAACGAACCATTGATAACGGAAAATAGGAGAGTAACAATTAGCAGTAGGATGTACGTTGACTGCGGGGTGATGTTTCGCGATAGTTGCAAATGAAAAAACACCCGCGATGTCCACGTAATAATTACAGACGACCGCAACGTCGAGAATAATAATTACACGAGTATATTATAGAACTCGCACAGAATAATTGTGTTAAATTGGTGTAAATTAACCGTATTATAATACAGTCGATATTTTATATGCTTGAGCAAAAAAAAAAAAAAAAAATAAAATGAAAAGAAATCCTTTGCATATAGTAGTGGATTTATAGTCGGGCGAGGTATCGGAAAAATAAGGATAATGTGGCTGCTAGAGAAATCCGATTCAATGAAATACGACAATATAATATTTTATTTTCGATTCTATCGAACATAATTATTATTTTCTCTTCAGCCTATTCACGATAATATTTCCTACCTACGTATCGCAGTATTTATATATATATATATACATATAATGATATATTATAGATATCTCTATAGAAAATATTTTTACATTTTCTTTTTCTGTTCTCCGCCTCGTTCCTTGTGTTCGGATTCACTTCGATGTCACGTAATTGGACGACGACAGAGCATCCCGCGTCCTGCATAATCCACGAATAAAGTCGAAGATCCCGGTTAAACGTATCATATTTATATTATTTTAATGTATGCACATACTCAGCAAAACTATATTATACAAAAAAAAACCACCATTCAAATATATGGTATGAACGAAAAAAATTTCATAGATATTTGGTCGATCTGTAACAATATTGCAATAATATATGGTATATGTTGTATATTTGTACGAAACATGATAACTTGGAACTTCACGGATTTAGTATATATTTACCCTTCAAATACGAATATTCCAAAATAGTCAGTCGTGTCGACTGGAATGAAATATAATGTTTCAATTATACAAAATATAGTCGAAATACACATTACCGCAAGTATATTCGTAATTAAAACGCGGTGAGGTGAGTTAAATATTTTCTAAATAAGATATGAAAATAATAATATCGTTAAATATTATCTTGTTTGTAGGTGAAATTTATTTTATTTAGTAAAAACGCAACATACTTTTATGATAATAAAATGTATACGATATTTTTATAGTTATTATGTTAAATTCATTGAAATCGTAGAAAATGTACCAGTTTGGATTATATTTTAAATATATGTTTTGAAATTATGATTTTCCATATAATTATTAAAAACTTAATAACCGATGTTCAATAACAATAATCGGTTTAAAATAAATATCTATCGATGCTAGGAATTATTTTCAATGGCACAGGCAATTATTGAAAAATTATATCATAGAAATTTTAAATTATAGCCCATCAATAATAGGAAATTTTATGAAAAGAATTGTATTGCCCAGAAATAATATTGCAATGGAATATGCTTTAATCGAAAAATATGATGTTTGGAACCGTGATTTATTGAAAATTACATTAATTGGAAATAATAATGATTTGAAAATATATTATAAGAATTTTATCCTTCATCTTTTGGGTCCTCGGAGAAATTAGTGGTTTACTAAAATTAAGATTTGAATGCTATATTATTGCATTCGAAAATACGATTATGAGCGAAACTCGTGAGATTTACAATATATTACATTGATAATCCATTCCAAAATTTATCACGAGTGGAAATTACATATTATGTAAATATGTAAAATAAATTTCAAATATATATAATTTCAATCAATATTCAAGGAGTTATCATTTCATGATAAATATTATCAGTCATGATTTTCAAAATATTTTGTAAATAGTTTAAATAATATATAGGTAGACTTCTATAAACATTTTTACCACAAATTATGTAAATTACCTATAAGATTATTAAAAAAAAAAATTCAAGTCCCTACGATCAAAACAGTGTTTACAAAATATTTAAAATCAAATTAAGGGAAATCGTAATTTTGCAGATTTTCCGTAATTATTTGCTAGTTATTCTTCTTCCAAGGTCAGTAAAACGTATTATTGTAATAATTAATAAATAGTATTCACAAAATATATTTATCTTCTTAAAAATATTATTATTATTATTATTATTCTTAATACATTTATTCAAAATATAAATATTTTTATTATTTCCATTTATCCATCGTCAACATTAATCTTTGTAAACTTTTCCAATTAATAACTGTTAAGTTGAATTTTCTTCTTGTGTTTGAGTCTGCTTCAGCATCATTTGAACATCACGTCTTTCTGACCTAAGTTGTGTGTGACCCATGATATATTTTTGTTACAAAAATATGTATAATAAGAAATGTATGTATAATATTATTTTGTTTTTTGAAAAAAAAATGAGACATTATTTTGTACTGGACTGACTGGGATTCTCGGATCTGTTGGCGAAGGGGGGAGGGGAACTATCATATTGATTACAATTTTACAGATAATAATAATAATTCATACATCCACTATAATTATAATATCTAACCAAAGTTATAACATTTAATAATTATTGTTTGATCTTTCAAAGACATTCGTATAGTTGATTATAGTATAATCTATCCTATACCTAATCAATAGTAAATAGTAATACATTTAATGACGTCTGCTATATATTAGTATGTTAATTTATTGTACTTTCAAGAATATTATAATATATCGGCATTGTTCCAACGAATAAATTATAGTACTATTATCGTGCAGTCAATAGCGATTAATTATTATGTTTGATACGCTTAGTAGTTTTACTTATTGTTTTTAGATCGTGAAACTATTAGAACATAATATTATTATGTGTTCTTATACAGAATGTCTTAGAATATTTCGACAAATCTATATAGGTAAAATATATACTAATCACCTCTTACCTGTATGTAGGTACAGGGTACAGGGTAGTTAAATATGTATGAGACGTTATGTTGATCAAAGAGTTACGAAACTTTTTTTATAGCGCGTCAACAGTGCGTCCAAAGAATAACGAAAAAAAAAGAAGAGTTCTTCCTAAAAGAAGAGCACAGTTCTTTTTTTTTAATACGAATAGTCAGTTTACTATAACAGCATAGTTACTCCGCTTTAAAACTATCTGGATAAACATATGTGCTCGGGAAGAACTCCTACAAAACTTCGTTGCTAATCAGCGATAAATATTTTTTCCACGCTCCGTTGGTGCGATATTCAAAAAGCCCCTGACATTTTTAATCAGCCCTCAAATATTTAGAAATTTTCTCGGTTTGTAATGAAAAACATTTTGAATTTTCATAACGATAAATATCTTTTTAGAGGAGAGAGTTCTCCTCCTCCAAAATTAACGTTTGAAAGTAAAATGGGAACATCATACTTTTTAATAATATTTTTTTCTTTTTCATAATACTATTTGCTGTAAATTCGAATTTCAGTAACGTTAACCGCGATCACTCTGTATAATATAAGTAATATATATATAATATATAATATATATATTAATGTTATATCTACGAGGGTAAAAACGACGAGTGGTATAGAAACTAGTGCAAAAACACATTGTAATATTAAACCACATTTGTAGGCGGTGATGTGTGGTTTGTACGCGTTGGAAACTAAAACAAGGAACGGCATTAATCGTTAATAATTAAACGCAGATCTCAGACTGTATATAAAATAAAGATTTTTTTGTCATTATGAAGTGATAATAATTACAATATTGTCTTACATAATATACAGAGTGATTAAAATTATACTTTTCAGCAAATTCTTTATTTTAAAAACTGAAAAAGTGATAGGTTTATTATAAAATAGCAAAAACCAAAACCAAAAAAAAAAAAAAAACCAACAAGATGCAATTATCTACCAAAATAATATCCTATTTGTAATATTTCGGACGATTAAGTGTCTTCAAAAATAAAAAAAAATCACACATCATGGTAATAATATAGATTAATGTATGTATATATTATATATTAAAACTAATATACATTCCCTGTTTCGCTCAGAATCTAAAATTTAGTATAACCAAATATTATTTTAGTATGAGTTTTTTCCATGAATATACCTATATACGTCTGAAATTATAATACACATTAATCAATAAAAAATTGTCTAGATGCAAAGGTAGGTCATTTATCATGTTATCAGATATTTCAGAGACTCTGAATATACATTATACACTCTGTATATGTTTTTCTAAAGTTATTATTAACGCATTATTTTCGTTTGTTATTGTTAATTAGTTATTATAACATTTTATTTACTCACGTATATATTATATGAAAAATATAATATAATAATACGACGACGGTAATCGGTGAGCTACGTTATGGTTATTGAATAATAAGTTGAGTTTTCTAGTTAGTGAACGGACAATTGATATAAAGTTTAATTATATAATAGAATACCCTCTTTGTCAAGTACTTTTGCTTTTTATTTATAATATTATAATGACTATAAATTTGGTTTCGAATAGGGGTTTTTTTAAAAAAAAATAATGTTTTACATCTAAGTGGCCTGTAAATAATAATAAAAGTATATTGAAATACCTACAAGTAAAAAAAAAAAATTAAAAATTGTATTTCAATATCCACATGTTATTTTTTACGACTATTAAAATATGATTCATTGTTTAGTTAAAATATATACTATAATATAATTAAATAATTATAATGAAAATTAAAATTTTCATAATTTGCTGTCATTGGATAGATAAAAATTATATATTTGGGTATTTAGAAATTGTTTGGGAAATCGATTTTAAAATTATAATAGGCTACGTATAATAAGTTTTAAGGTTAACATTTTATAATATTTTCATATATTATAAAATATGTGACATTTATATTTGGCTTAAAACGATCATGTTTTAAAATTTCTTAAACTATTTAAAGTAAATAAGTCGACCTCGTAAAAAAATGAATTGCAGAATATTTTTTCTTTCATCCAACAAAATAATATCAAATACACGTTTATCATATAAATATTATAATATTATTATTTTATATTGTACAATCTTGTTTTAAAATTGAAATAATAAAAAAATAGTAATACAATTTGGTATCTGATATAAATCTCGTACAAAAAATATATATATTATTATTTTGCACTGTGCGTATGGTGTCGTGAAAAAGCAGATTGCGATATATCATTTGGTGTATAAACAAATTCCGTAAACGTTACAGGAGTATATTATTATATATTTTAAAAAAACTTTGTAATGCCAATATTTGTTATAGGAATATTTATTTTGTACTATTATTTTACTCACGTCGATCAGTGATCACAGAAAATTATCGTCTAACCTAAAATATAAATTCTCTATACGTCGACCTAGTTATACTTGAATCCAATATTATACATAACCTGAACATAGGAAATTTATATAAAAAATCGAGGAAAGAATAATATATTATATTTAATAATCGATATATTTACCATATCTATAATTATATATTGTTATTTTTATTTTTATTATTATAAGATATTATTACAAAATGCAGTTTAATAGTTTGATTCATTAAACCGTGATCTATAACCACCTATATCCCTATATTTTATGTACCATATAATTTGTATATATGTGAATAACCTACAATACAATAGTTAAAAGAATATTTAATAAAAATGTTCACCAAACAAACATTTTCTAGACACCAAAATGACAATAAAATTAAAATATCTAACAATTAGTATAAAGAAATATATTTGTTAAATGTAAGTACTAATCAAGTAATAACTAATAAGTAATAAATTAAATTTATCATATTGAATAAAAACAAAACAAAAAATCGTAGAAATCGATTCTTAACGTTTTTCCTTCGTCCCTTCGATTTTCAGAAAATAAGTGATATATTTTAATTATGATATGATTGCAATGATATTGCATTCGAAAATACTATTTTGGGCAAAACTCAGTCAGATATACAATATATTATACTGATAATTTTATAAATTGTTTTTATTTATTAAATAATGTGTAACTGAAAAATTAGTTACCATAAAATAACTTAATATTAGTTTGTCAAAATTACAGTTTCTATGAATTTTACTATTTGTTGGTAGTTTTTCCTATTCCAAGGAGAAACTTAAGGCGAAATTCGTAAAATTAACTAAAGAACGTATCAAATAGATGCAATATTCTACCGAATGCACAACCTATTCACGGTAATCGATCTATTATTTCTACTCGAAAAAATTATATAAAAAAAAAACAACTTTGTAAAACAAATACATACCTCGCTTTGCTTAGGAACTAAAAGAAGAAAAGACAATTTTTTAAAAGCAATTTTTTTACTCTTAAATGTTTTTGTTACTTTTAATATTTTATTCTTTATTAATGTTTATAAATTCTATGTAAACAATAAAACATATAATAAATTAAATTAAATTAAACAAATGAGTATAACTTATAATAAAATGATAACGTCATATGAACTATTACAATAAACCTACCTTAACGTCACCAATTTAGACACAATTACTAGCTAATGTATAAATTACAAGTTCAACGAAAGCAGTATGATATTATATAAAAATATACATATGAAATAAAATATCTACTAATTATTTGTACTTATACAAAATATATATTTAAATAAAATAAAATATTTAGAATAATATTCGAAATTAAAGTATATCTATATATTTCCGATATTTTACAAGTTCTTTATTGCCTAATCTAACATGAAAAATGCAAAGGATACAAATGATATAATAGGCATTAATTTATTGTAAAGTGTGAAGATAAGATTTGTTTAGATAAGTTAGGGTACTTTGTTTTCCTATTAAATTATTAGTATATTACACTCACATAATACACGTCATCGGCCAAATTACCACTCGCACAATATAATACACATACATATTATACTACTATGTCGATGTAGGTACTTGTTGCACCTACACTTTTTGTTATCTTTGCGACTGTGGTGAACAAAATCCGTTTGAATATCTTCCTAGTAAAATAACTTACATTCGCTGCGTTGGATACATCATACATCTGTGATGGCGCAATTAAATTTTAGGATAATAATTTTTACAAATGATATTTATACTTATTCATTAATCTGGCTCTCACATAAAATACTCATATATTTAATACTGATATAAAGTTTCAACAATGAATAAATTAAACATTTAAATATTATTATTATTTGGTTATTGAGGAATAATTATGAAAATAAATATTTAAATTTTCAAAAAATGTCATCAAGACTTCAGCTTACTTAAACTGACGTTAAATTCGCCACTGCGTTCATAATGATTATAATAATATTATAAATAAACATTTCTCCGGGAAATAAGCTATATTCTATGTGTCTGTATATATATATTTATATATAAACGAAGATTTATAAACATTGATATTATACTGGTAAGTAAATATAAAATACCTTTTTGTTTTTGGCCATTAGGTTTCTGACAAATTCTACTCGCGCTATCTGATCATGACAATTAACCGCTACGGATCCAGTATACTATAAAAAAACAAAAAATAAATTGTGTAATTCATAGATAAATTATATATATATATATAGTGATTCACCAAACGCGTTTACCCTATTTTTAACCTTAATTATTACTTTAATAATAACATACTTTATTATACCATATTTTTGTCACTTCTTTTAGTTTATCTTATATTTTAATTTTACAATTTTTTTTATTTCTAATTATAAGTATAATATAATTATAAGTTTAGATTTTCATGTCACTTGAAGTACCTATATCCTGTAGTAATATAAACTTTTATTCAAACTATAACTTCTAAATTTATTAATTTAGAATATAATTTAAAATAAAATAAAATTTATTATTAAGAATAATAAATCAAAAATTTCAAATTAATTTTAAAATTTCAAAATTTCAATTTATTTATGAGATAATTTTTCTTTCAATTAAATTGAGGTTTCATTGCTCCTATAATTTATATACCAGTGATTTTCAACCTGAGAACCGCGACACCCTTTGGGACTCCAACTAATTATTTTTTATTACCAAGTGAAATAGTATTATAGACATATGCGTATTGCATATTATATTATAAAAATATGTTTAAGAGTCACTAAAAATTGAATACCCTATTTGAGGCTTATTAGATTATCACTGTAAAATGGTTGAGAATCAATGTTAATGATAATAGGAGTAATAGTCGAGAAAGCTCCATTATTCGAAATGATAACATACAAATATTAAGACTTATCCTGTTCACATTTAAAATGTGTAAACATTTTTTAAGTAAGAGATCATTGATTAAATTATATAAATTGGCTAGTAAACACTTAATTTTACAGTTGAAGAACAATTATTTATTTATTATAAACACTAGAAATAGTCAGTAGGTAATAGGTATTAAATAAAAAAATTTATAATTTGCTCAATTAAGGTTAAATGTGAGTTTAGAACGCCTAATTTAGTTTCACCCTCTATAAACTATAATATAATGTAATGAGCGGAATATAGACATATTATAATTATAAATAAACAATAGTTATGAGATGCATAAAATAATCATCCAATATTTTTTTATGTTTTTCGTACAACCCAATCTTGGGTTATCCTCACAGATGACATATAATACGAATACATAATTATACACATATATGCGATAATAAGCAGATAATATGAAATCATATTATAATATTGCATACGATCAGTAATTCGTACGTTTATATTATCACTATATTCTTTTAATCTGATGAAAATGAAGAATAGTAACAAAAATATTGTACGTATACTGTAGGTACAGATTGATTATTATATATAACTACATAGTACATGCAGAGTATACAGTAATCACTTTGGTTAATGAATTAATTTTTCGCAACTATACAAATTATTATTTTTACTATCTTCATTGAAAAATTTAAACTATAAAAATAAAATTTATTCAACAACAATATTATATGTTTCAAAAATGTAACAAAAATTAATGAAAAATGTAAAATTAACGAATGTTTGTTAATTAACGGAGTTTAATAGATGTATATTACATATTTAAGTAGGGTTAAAAACGTTTTTCCGGACCGTTTAACTGGCACTTATTATTTGGGTCATTGAACGCTCATAATATTCGCGTTGTTTTAATTTTACCTTTGGGTCACTATTCGGATCTGCAGCCATATAATATTCGACAATAATGATGAGATTTAAGATATACCTATATTATTTCCTCTTTTAACTATTTATAAAACTCTCCTTTGTATCGTTTTACGCGTTTTTCAAATATATCATAAATCACATAAATATTCGTAAAACTATCACTAGCTGCGATTCTTATCATTATCTATGTATCATATTTATATTGTTTATATTATTTATATGTTCTACTATCATCCATAATTATAATCCATAATCCATAATTTGTCTTGGGCCTCGACCTGTATTTAAATCAATAAAAAGTTTCACATATTCAAATATTAGAATATTCGTTTATTAACGAATATTATGTATAATATAATTATTTGAAGTGTGACCCCTTCCCCACAAGGGTATTATTAATTAAGAGTTATAATTATATAAAGTAGTAAAATCGGAGAAAATTAAAATTATAAATCAAAATAATAAATCTACAGAAAGTTATAATAACATGAATGTATATTAAATAATGAAATATTTACTAAAAATTAATAGTTTTAATAAGAAAAAATAACATAGTTGTGGTATTGGAGAAAACAAAACAAGATTGTCTTGTGAATTACAAAACTAAAAATAAAGTATAATAACATAATGGCAGGTACAAAAGAGAGTGTTATGTCTGAGAAAAATAGAAATTAATAGACATAAGGATAGATGTCGGTTATGGGCGTTATGACTATTTCTAAAGGGACTTTTACAAAAAATAATCTTACAAAATATGATAGATGATGGAGCCAAGGATAATAAAAAATTTCAAAACAATCATGAAATTATATAGAATGCTGCAAAGGAAGTTTGTAAATTTGCACATATTCTTAACTAAAATGGGTTTACCTTTTAAAGTTATATTTATATATATAAAAAAAAAAACAATTTATTAGTGTGTCAAAATAACCGTAAATATATTATATAAGGCCAGGATAAGTTTAATAAAGTAAGTAATCTTTAATACTCTAAGAAGTATTTGAACATTAACTGAACTGAAAAAAGTGTGCTTATATAGGTTAGTTTAGGAGCTTATAATTTTTTTATTATATATAGAGGATGATCAGTGTTTTGTGTTACAACATAAAAATTTGTGGATATAATAAACGTTTTAATTTTTAGATTCTGAGCGAAGAAAGGAATGTATAGATATTACAAAGATATATATATATATATTTTTTAATGTCTGAAAATTTTTTTTTGAGTAGAAACAATGGTTCGATTACTATGAATAAGGTATGATTTCAGTAGAAAATTGCATCTAAATGCTACTTTATTTGGCTTATTTTTCGAACTTCTAAAGTTTTTTTTTTGAGAAACTCGGTAAAATTACGGTTTCCGTTAATTTGATTTTAGATATTTTGTGATAACTAATACAGTTTTGACCGCTAGGAAATTTTTTTTGAGTATTCATATAGATGTTTTACTTCTACATATGAGAAAAATAATTTTGGAACGAATTGGTCGATTTTCTGGCTAAATATAAAGCTTTGAAATTTATATAAAAATGTATAATATTACCAGAAATTATGAGCTTAACGGCTTATAAATTTTATAGAAGCAAAATTATATACTACTTAATCTACTTATATAATATTGTAAAAATCGTAAATTTGGTTGTCCGCCAAAAAGGAATGTAATGTACAAGAAAGAGAAAAATTAAGAAATAGATGATAAAGAGAAAAATGAGGAAGAATATTATGACCAAAGTGAAATTTATAATAATATTTCAGATCAAGACTCCAGAAACATGGGATGTTAGGAATGGAAGGGGACATGAATCTATAGTCTATATTATATGGCATAGTGATGGGGAAGGAAAACCATCGAGAAAATTAGGCTTTCTTTAACGCTTTAAATGTTAAGGTAGGAAATAAGAAAACGAAATATTTAGAGATGAAGGAACGCTGAAATTTTTAGTGAATGTGAAAAGGGTAGGGTCAGCGGCTTCGTTACCTAAGATGCCATCGTGACTCGACAGAAAGAAGACATGTATAACTTTTGGATATATATATATATATATATTAAGTTGAAAAATTAAAGATTTTATTTCGTGGATAAGAGGGGAAAAGATTTAAATAGACTAGACAATGTAGAAGGAAAATAAGATTGAGAATCGGAGACTATGAGAATGTTGTGATGATGAACAAAGAGAAGATATTTTAGGATATAATTTTCTCGTAGTATTCAGCTAAAAAAAAAAATAAAGAGAACGGGTAGACTTTTGAAATGAAATGAATATTTAGAGATAAATATTATTATCAGTATTTATATAACACAATTATCTGATTACTTAACATAATATTTTACTAATGTTATATTATATCCCGTTTTAGGTAATCTAAAATACATATTGCGTACAATCAAAAACACATATCAATTTGTTTTTAGCTGTATCCTATTATATCTGTTACTTATGTTTAATATTATTATATGTATGCTTAGAAACACAGTCAAACAAAATTAATCGACATTTTTTTAATGAAATTAAGACGAATTTTGTAAATTTCCTATTCGAAAACATTGTGCCATCTACATATATTTTTTACTTTGAAACGTGATGTAGTGATTGTCCGAAATACTAGATTGCGCATTTTGTTTGCGAATTTAATTATTCGGTATAACTTAGAATTATTTTATTGTATACTAAAAAAATAAACAAAAATAAATTTTATATCAATATCATTATACGGAATCATGCATTAATCTATTTAATTATTAGATATATACGTCAAAATGTTTCATTGATATGTATGTCAAATAAATAACTTTGGACTTTGATAGTTGTATTTGATTGCGCATAGTTTGTATTTAAAGTTACATGTTCTATATTTCAATCAAACATAAATTATCTACTTAAATTCTAGTGAGTTAAATGGTGAACCATTAGCATAGATTATTAAACACAGTATATCAAATCTAACGAACATTGATTTTATGTGTTGAATGACAGAAATGCTTGTAAATCCTGATGATAAATATAAAATTTCAATAAATTTGGAATGATAATCTACAACTAATCCGACTTGTAGATTTGAATGAGTTTCGCTCGGAATTGTATTTATGAATACAATATATTTGCATTCAAATCGTAATTAAAATAAACCACTGATTTTTCTGAGGACCGAATTGATGAAGGAAGAACTTCAAGAATCGACTCCCGTCTTTTTGTTTTTCTATACAAAATGAAAAATATGTATTATGAGCTACAATTAGTGTGTTTGAGGGCATTGAAGGTAACGAACAAATATTTATATTAAATATTTATTTTTACATTATCTTTTACGCATAGGTTAGGAAAGACATTGCTTTTATTATTATAATTAATTCATTAAAATATATTAATGTATTAATAAAATTTTAATTATATGATGATGATGATGATGAATCATGATACTGTTTTATATCTGTTTTGCAATAATTTGTTGGACTTTTTGTGTGATTTATATTGCCTAAGAAAAATTAATAAATGGTAAATAACATAAATAACGTTCATATTTAAATATTATTTATATATAATATAACAATATTTTAATTAAGCAAATAATAATTACCGGTAACGTGTTTTCCCCATATATGCATTATATATAAATATTGAGGTCCTAAAATTTGAATAAATGTAATAAGTAAAATAATTTAATACTTTACGATATCATTTCAATTTTAATTATCAATGTTATTAAAACCATTTTTGCTAAACTATTTTATAATAGGATAATTAAGATAGGTCTATCGAGAAATCGGAATTTTCCGAGCTACCCTTAGTCTAAACAACTAGTTAAACCTACCAGTATACCAGTAAAATCCTTTATTTAACTAATTTTTCGATTTTCTCAAAACTTTTTACTTATACCTATTATGACGTTTTATCAGCATTATTTACCGTTAAATATTGAATATTCATTATATTATTTAGTCTTTTAAATTATTTTAAAGTTGTGTATTTATTTATTTGTTATGTGATACATTTTTTAGTAGTTAATTTTTTTTTGTCGTGCTAAACGTTTTACTGGTAGAAATGAAAGATTTAGTTATTTCAATGATATTTTAGTTTTCAAATGTTCAGAGTTCAAACGCTCGTCGTTTATTCGCTCTTTTTAGGCGGGCGTAAAATACTACTTTTTTTCTACCCAAAAAAAATGTTTTTATACACAAAAAAAAAAAATAAATAATAAAATAAAATAAAACATCTTTTTAAAACTAATACCTTCCTCGCTTCACTAAGAATCTAAAATGAAGTTTGAATAAGCAAATAAATTTTATTTTGAGTTTCTCAGTATAGAATTTCAAATAGATGTACCAAAGGAATTTTGTAAAAAAAATGATTTTATTAGTTTTATTTGAAGAAAAATAAGATTTATAAAATTTGATACGACGAGTCCTAAATCTTAGAAAAAATATGAAGCCAGTTGAGGGGTTAGGTTAAAGATTATTTGAAAATCATTTAGAATAACAATACTTTGATAGAAATATTTTATTAGTACCCATTTTCCGCGACCGTTTATTATGAAAATAATCATGGAAATAAATGACGCGGAGTAGCAATAATCATATGCGTAAACCGTTGCGCAATTGGTTATCGAGTATTAAGAGTAATAATTTATATTTCACAAAATAACAGTCTTTACTGACCACGCAATTATATAATAATATTATTACAATTTACGATTATCCATGGAGTCTACCGATACCGCCTTATAAGTTATATTAGTTAACTTGCATTTTATTTAATATCGTGCTTTTATTTCCTCGATTGAACGATTTCAAACTAATTAATCAAATTGTCAATAATTACATCGTTTAGCGCGAAAGTCACCACAATTCAATTGTGTGGTAGTGTGCATCTCTGAGGAGACTCAAAGACTTGACGAAAAATATAGAAATTACATTGAAAAAATAAAATATTAATGTATTTTTAACCTGTTTTATTTTATATTAATGTAGCTGAGAGAAAAATATACTATTGAGCTTAAATAAAGAAAAAGTTTAAAAACCATAATAAAAGTCTATTTGATATTATTGTTCTTAAACGTTTTTTGAATTTCGAGTTCACCGAACTTTCTTCAATTTTTTAAATTACAATAGGAATTCAAGAAATTCAATTATTCGTCAACAAATTTTTGAATTATATCATTTATAATAAATATTAATAAATTATTAATTATTCCGTTTATTTGCTTAAAAGAAATTGTATAATATATTAATTAGCTTTTATTGTTATAGTTTTTAACGCATTAACAAGTAGAAAAAGTTGAAAAATGACATCAGAAATATGATTTTTCCCTTAAACTAGATAAATTCCTCAAAATCGACATCTTGATTACATTAAAAAGTAGATACATAAAAATGTTTATAAAAACATACTCTTTACTAAACTTCCTATCTCTAAATATCACATAATTAAAAAATAAGAAGTTATTTATTATTCATTGTTTTTACCATACGTTGAAAATTTAAAAAAAGAAAAATATAGGCTAGTCCGTTAGCGGGCTATAATAAAATAATAATAAACGTCATCTAAATAATAATTTTAAAAAAAAACAGCATTCAATAATATAAATTTTTTGATGAGATATTTTGCAATTAGTAAATAGATCTAAAGCTGAGACACTCTGTGTATCAAATAGGAATGGGATTTTTTTCCTTTGATATAAATTCTGTAAGGAATGAAATATTATTAATAATTATTATTTCTATAATATGGTGTAATGGATTTAAAAAAGTTTGAAAATATGATTAGCATTGTAGTTTTACTTACTTTTTTTTTATGATTTATATAATTATATCTGAATCGTATAAAACAAAATGTATATATCCTGAATGCGCGTCGTGCATGACAAAGTATTTGTTATTAGATAATTTTGATTATGCCAAAATAAAACAATTTTTAATATTTATAATAATAATAATATATTATACAGAAACATATTTCTCGTCATAAATGCGTTATAAACCTTGTATATTAAAATTAAAAATAATAAATATAATTATTATAAACGAAAACCGTGCATGAATTTATTTCAATTTTTTATCTTTGTGCAGGTAATTCATGTCAGGTATAAGGTATAACAGTTCAATTTTTTCTACACTTTTAAATGTATGTGCTATGTTATAAATTTATACGATTCAATTTAAACGATTCACCATTGTACAATTTTTTATTTTTGTGGATTGGGATGCACAAAACTCGTTTTTAATCGATTATGTACACTACTATATATTCACATATACAGGTTGATTAATATTTTATATTACAAAAATGGTACAAATAACATATTATGTTTTCAATGTTATTTCTGTAACATAAATTCTAACCTTCCCATATTAACTGTATACGTGAATGGATAAATCGTGTAGTTATATTATAATATGTATCATTATTTTCTATGTTTAGATTATTTTAAGTGTTCTATTGAGACGGAGTTATAAAACGTTTTCTTTTTGGTTGATAATTTATATTGTATACAAGCGATAATGATATTATTATACCTTTATTATAAACTTATTCATGGGTGTTTACTAGAATATAATCTTATATAGGCTTAATACTGTATTAAATCTTAAAATAAAAGTTAAAGTTATAAATTAAAAAAAACGGGAAGGTCTATTTTGGATGTTTCCCCTTGACCCATCCGAGAACCTAACCTCCGAGAAATTAGTTATTATTATAAATAGGATTTGAATACAATAGAATTATATTCAAAAATACGATTCTGAGCAAAACTCAATATAATATAATATATAATACTGATAATCTGTTCCAAAAGCTTTGCACATGTGTATGAACTACATATGAGAATACTCAAAAAAATGTCAAGACCTACGTTCAAAATTGAGAAATAATGAAAAATCTTAAACCAATTTTGGTGAAAATACGATTTCGATGAATTTTGCCGTTTTTTCGTCATAATTTGGTAGTTTTTCTTCTCCTTAGAAAAACTTTTGAGTAATTCGAATAATGAGCTAAATAAAAGATTTAAGAACAAATTTTATAAAGTCCAATTTCATAATGCATTATTTATAATTTTTTTTTTTTTATAAATTCATAATATATAATAAATTTTTTTTATAAAATCAAATTGCATTAAATTAATATTTTATAAGCTTAAATTATTTATATAAACTTTAAAATTATATTATTATAAAAAAAAAGAATAATAACTTAACCACATTTACATGATCAATAAGTAATATATTGTTGCCATTAGTTTTCTGCTGGTATTGTTTATTGTATGAGTGTAAAATTTATAAAATGATAACATATCACGTTTTCCGGGTTTAGATTCAATAATATTTAAATTTGTTTAATAATTTGTAGTTACAAGTTACAACAATTAAAAACATTGTTACCGCGTATTATACCGATAACATGATATGAACCGAACACGAATAGATTGTATAATATTAACAAACTTGTATTATGTAAACATTTTATGTATTCGTTCGGTTATTTAAATGGGAAATATCTATTTTAATAGTACAATTGTATAAGTACAATATGTCTGTCAAGTTGGCACTGGCACATTATAATAGGACAACTAAACACATTTCAATAACTTACTAGGGATATGCTAGATTTTGCTAGACAATTTTCTGATTTTGCTAGGACCCTGTTTTTTTTTTTTTACAAAATAAAAACAAGTTTGTCGGTGCCAACCTGACACCGTACCCGGCACATTGTCCAATTCGAAAAAAAAGTGTCATAATATTCGTACGAATTTGCTAGATTTTGTACAACTGTATATTTATTTTTTATATGGTACTTTTATAATATTTGACATTATAACAATTATAACAAATGACATTTCGAAAACAATAATTTTATAGAACTCAATGTTATTGTTATGACGTATAAAACTTGTTTTATTACCAAATAAAGTGACAACTAGATGTAATTTGGTACAGAAAGTATACCCTATTCATCTCATGGAAATCGGACTATTATTTCTAAAAAGTATCTTAATTTTCAGAAAAAAAAAAACATCATTGTAAGACCAATAAAGTTATTTATTTAAAATTATTTATTGAACTTTAAGAAAGAAAAATAATTTCTTCTTTTTCTATATTATTATGTATTAATAATTTAACACGTCCAATTACGCAGAAAATTTTTCGGCTTTTCGGTTTTCTTTCGCACACCCGTTTTGACAAATATTATTTCAAACGATTATCCCAAAAACTGGTACGTAAACGTTATTTTTTCTTAGGTTCGATTTGTTTTTTTCTATAATGAAATATTTAAGTACTAATTGATATGCAACATAATGCACGTGGCGTGAGATGATATTTCAGTTTACGTATTTTATAATATTATAATATATATTTATTTGTATAAAATATGATAATTTGTACATTAATATGCTATTTTATCTAATTTAAATTATACACGCGTAATAAAAAATAGTTTGTGAACGTAAAAAAAAAAAAAAAATAATAATAATAACTTCATTATAAATCATTTAATTAATATTTATTAGTTTTTTTTTTATATTTATTAAGTACTAACATAAATTTATTTGTATTCATGTTACAAAAATAATTTAATAAATAATTTGAAATAATGTTTAATATATTCTGTTTATAAAAATGACATCGTCATAATTCATTTAATAATATTAAATAATTTATAATATTTATTAAGTAAGTACTAACATAAATTAATTTGTAATTTTGTTAAAGAATATATTCATCATAAATTATTTAATTGCTATTTAATAACTTGTAATATTTTTAAAGTAACATAAAATTCTTTTAATATCAATGTTAAATATATTATTTTAAAGCAAATTAATAACAGATTTTCATTATTTAAAGTTTTATAAATTATATTGTGAAATTCTAAAGAAAGTATTTTTTTTTTTGTATTTAAATACTTTGAATTTATTCTCTGACACTCTTTCTTATCTCTCACAGTACGCTTTTATATTTTGAGCGAAGCGAATGTATTGGTTTTACAATATTTTTTTTTTATATCTAAAGACAATTTATTTGAGTATTCTTTTAAGTATTCTATATACGTAATACAATTTTGGAACGGATATGTTGATTTTCTGACTAAATATTGAGTTTTGAAATTTATCGAAATACATAATTTTTTTTTCTTTAACATTTTTAATATCACCAGCAATTTTGGGTATAACGGTTTGAAAATTGTATAGAAGCATTTTATAGGTACTACTTAAATCTATATATATTTTATGTCTTTATGTACATTTAAAAAATGCGTAGATCTCGATTTTGAACATTCTACCTTCGTTCCCTCGATCCTCGGAGAAATTATTCTTTAATTATAAGTAAAATTTGAATGCTATAATATTGCATTAGAAAATACGATTCTGAATGAAACTCAATATAATACTATATATTATAAGCGGTTCCAAAGTTTACTACGTATGTAAACTTATATTAGACTCAGAAAAAATTCCTACGATCATAACTCAATTAGTTATCAGAAAATATCAGGAAGTTCAAAAAATGAGCTAAAAAAAGTACTAACTGGGTGCAATTTTCTACCAAAAACATACCCAACTTGTAATGATCGAACCATTATTTCTACCCGAAATCATGCTTTATGACTTTAAAAACACAAAATATTATAATTTTCAATTTTAAAAGCTTATCAAAAAAAATTATAACTTGTAAAAATTGTAAACAAATTAAGTTGTATATGAGTGGACTTCAATAAAATGCTTAAACCGTTAAACGCAGAATTGCATGTAATATTAAAAAAATATAATATATAATATTCTAATGTATTGTTTGTACCTCTACCTATTCTTATAATTTTCAATTCAACACCTTAAAGTAACATTTTCGCTTGTTGTTTTGTGGTAATAAGAAATAATTAAATTATTCAATTTTTCTCTTTTTCCATCCAAAGGTTCAACTATTAATTGTAATTGTTCATAAAGTTCAGTAATTACATTTTCCAAATTATCACGGTTTACCAAAATAACTTACAATTAATTTTGTATTTATAATTTATATTATTATACCTAACCTATGATTTTTACTAGATAAATAGAATATAACTTCCTATGATCATCTTGGTTGATGCGTTAAATCTCAGATATTATCTAACGGAAAACTTGCATAATTTATTTACATATCCTAAATTCTGCGGTTTTATGTATAAATGATTCAAAAAATGTTTCCCATTTATATTAAATTTGTTCTATCGAATTTAAGATCTTAATAAATCAGTTATCTCGAAATAAATGGTAGTTTTCTTGATAAGTATAGCAATAAAGATTTTGGATTTTGGGTTAATCGAAATGCTCATGTTCAATGTGCAGACAGCAGCTGTTGTATCAAATAGTAGTAAACGTGTTATTGCAGTTTTGTGACGTCTTTATCAAATAGGCCATTAGTTAATTTGCAGTGTTCACTGGAACGTTTACGTATATAGTGAACACGTTCAAAAACACGTTCATTTTTTCCCAGATGAAGGAGTTTACGTTCACGTTCACCAGATAAATGAACGCGTTCATTTTCCGTTCATCAAGTTATTAACGTGTATCCAAGACTACAAATTATGCGGGTGAAAATTCTTTAATTTTCGGATGGAAGGGGGTAGAATTAAACACATTAAATTGTTAGTTAAATTGTGAGTTGAGAATTTTGTTTCTGATCTCCTGTAAAGTTGATTTCAATTAACTTAAACCCTTTTTTACGGGCAATCACGAATTTTTCCCACCATAAATAAATTATGAGGATCAACTACCCCCTCTGATATCTCTAGTATTTTCCCATGCATCCTATGTTAAAATTTTACTGACTCTTTGAATTTATTTCCTGGTAACATAAAATATATCTATCCGCCTTTGGGTACCATATTAATATCATTTTGTTATTGTGTTATTCGAATAGCATATTATAAAACAGTACTATATAATGCACATGAGATCAGTTTTAAGAATTATTGCGTCGAAAATCGTAGTTAAAGCTCAAGCGTGGAGACAGTAAAACGTGCGGACATTATGGATATAAATCGACTAACGAATTTATTACAGATGTCAAGATAAATAAAAATATATACGTATACGGCAGGTGTGTGCGTTCACCTGGGCAGACAATAATTATTATAAAACACAAACTCGTGCCGCATGTTGATCTTTATTTATTCGTGATAAATTATAATGCATATAAATAATAATAATATGTTTGCGACAACTGAATGTCGTTTAAAAGCAATCGATTTATCGAAATAAAAATATACGCAACCGATGTCGTCCCGCGAATTGAAAACGCCGCCCGAAATGGTTAACATTATTGTAGTTGTCTTGAAAAAATAACATTTTTATACAATAGGTATTATAAAATATATTTATACAAATTTAACAGCAATACACGTACCAGACTTGAACCTACCGCAAAAAATATAATATCTACATTGACATTTTTTACCGAGACTTGAAATTATAACCAGTTCAGCGTTGATGTCAGATAACGTAAGATTTACGTAAATTATTACTACCCATATTATTATTATAACGTCATCACCATACAGAGAGTGGATTCATCTTCTGCTAAAATATTCAATTAAATTTTTATCACATTTTGATTTTTATCAGAATAATCATAAAAAATATTATTCTATTTCCTAATATCTAAGCTTTTATTAAAATTATCAGTACCAACATCATTTAATATAAATTTCCCTATCTAGGTAATATATTGATATTTTGTTTACTATAATACTCATATAATATTATCTTATAAGTTATAATAAAATCATCTCAAAAAATTCATGTTATATTATGTAAATATTTTTAAAACAATGATTGAACCGACAGCCATCGTATTTATAAACATATTATTTTGACATTGTCACGATAGATCTATTGAAATATTTGTAACTGTTACATTATACGTAATATTTAATAATTATATCATAGTAATTTTTATGAACATGATAGGTACCTAATATTTTAATATAATTTTCTTATTACGACTTTGTTTATGGCACAAATCGTCCAGGTCAATTGTCTACAGAATGAAGTCTTTAAATATGGATACGTCCAAATTCCAATATATTTACATTTAAGGAAAAATCTAACCCCTCCTCCTACCACCTCATAAAAAATATTTTTGGTTTACTACAAAAAAAAATAACAAATCATAGAAAATTTACATTTTGTTCGCATAAATGGTAATATTTATCATTATTGACATCGATCGATAATCGACAATCATATTCGCAAACTATAATATGCATTTACTATAAAATAATAATTGAAAGATAAGACGTGTCGAACATGTCGATGTTAGACATTGACTGTTGAGAAGTAAAATCGGAACAAATAAATAATTATAAACAACTAATGAACTAATTAATTTAAGAAAAAATTAGTTTCGTGTCTCCCACGAATGTCAATATTGATACAAAGTTTACAGTGCCAAATAGGAAACATTTAAATTTATTTTCCTTAATTATCTTCATTATATAAAATTTTAAGCTGCTTAAAACTAAACAAGTGGTTACACATAAATAAGTGACCGTGTATCCGCGAACTTATGATTTTTATTTAGGTACACGCATACATTTAAAAAGTGGGAAGGTCGATTCCTCCTTCGTCCCTTCGGTCCTCGTAAAAATTAGTAGTTTTTTATACTTAATATTTGAACGTAATGATATTGCATTAGAAAATACGATTCTGAGAGAAACTTAACGTTTTACAATATGCTATACTGATAATCCATATCAAAATTTTACCACGTATGTATGTTACGAACGTAAATTTTTAAAATAAATTTCAAGTTTCCTACAATCTAAACTTATTAGTTATCAAGAAATAAAATAATCAAACCGTAATTTTGCCGATTTTCAAGAACTTATACTTTAAAAGCTTATAAAAAAAATTGTCAGTCATAATTATCAAAATATTTTGTGAAAAGATTAAGTAGTATATGTCTAGACTTCGATACAATTTTCAAACCAATAAACCAAAAATTGCAGGAAATATTAAACATTTTTGGAAAAAAAGCCAAAACTCTATACTTAGTCAACCATTTGTTTCAAAATTTTTTCTTGTAATGATGTTCACCTAAGTTAATACTCAAAAAAAATTTTAAGACACTATGATAAAAACTTAATTAGTAATCACGAAATTAAACAATTTTAAATTTCAGAAACGTTATTTTACTGATTTTTCGCCATTTTTTAGTAGTTTTTCTTCTCCTAAGGAAAAACTTTTGAGAAATTCGAAAAATGAGCAAAATAAAGTACCAACTAGACACGAATTGCTACCGAAAGGATATCCTACTTGTGGTAATCGGGTCATTATTTTTACCAGTAAAAGTGTCTTCATACATAAAGAAAAAAAATATATCTTTGTAAAACCAATACATTGTTCGCATCTTTCAGAATCTAAAGATAAGAATAGAAAGTGGATATACATACTGTAAATTATTTCATTAATTTCATCTTATTTTGTTACTAAATACGAGTAGGTTATTTATATATAAAAACGTATACGTTCAACAATGATTTACTTTTTACTTATTCTACTTTTTCCTGCTTCATTTTGAGATTCTGAGCATGGTCCTTGACTACCAAGGTCCATGACCTACAAGACAGTACTAGTCTCAAATTAATGTCCAACAAAAACACAGTCACTATCACCAACAATTATATTATTCGGTGACCATTTGTAAATTTATTGTTAGGTAGCATCTTGATCCCCGATTGTGCCTAAAGTTTTATATCTTCTTTTATACAGCATTGCCAATTATTAGAAAATTTTCCGTTGATGATTAACATTCCATTTTTCATACAGTAATACAATAAATAAAATGTATGCGTTTAAACTTTTTTTATATAATTTATAATCTAATATTTAAATATATTTATGAAAAAGAATTTATAATAATAACAATAATAATAATATTTATTTAAAAACAAGTTTTTTTTATTACACTATCCCATCATAAAATGTTTTTAATTGTTTTCCACATTGTCATCAAAAAAACGTTAAACATATTATTGTTAAAAATATTGACAATTTCAGTGTTTTCTGTCAAATTGTGTTTTCATGTCGGATGTAGGTATTAAATTAGGTTAGATATGAATTTAAGAAACACTGTGATTTTGTTAGAACAAAAACTTGCATATTTATTTGATTAATCGAGATTATACCTACCCGTAAACTTTTTAAAACACATAGTACTTAATTCAATAGTACAATCAGCTGCCGCAATTGCAAATAGCACAACCTCCTCGTTTTTCGACTCGGCTAAGTAGTAAATTGATTAAACCGATCTCGTAACAATCGATATTGGAAACACGGTCTTTGATTGTACTTCGGTCACGTGTTTCCACATAATAATATTATCTAATGACTTTTTAAGAACGTAACATTTTTCCTAACATTTCCGACGCGCTTTCATATCGGGTTACCGGCCAAACATAACTTTTTAACCGAGTTATAAAAAATAACTACTTCCAAACGCGTACTTATATGATTATGTCGACTGTTTTAATACACACCTTGACCGGATGAAGACGCCGGTGGTGAATGCGGTACGACGGTATCGCGTCCGCGGTCGGATCGTCCGTACACGAAGCTCCGGGCGGTGGACGTTTGTATCGTTTGCTGTGGTGCTGCTGATGATGATGATGGTGATTATGATGACGGTGGTGCCGGTAACGACGGACATCGTCGGTGGCGACCGAGTCCAACGACATTTGCGGCGGCGGCGTACCGAGATGCGACCGGATCGTCGTCGGTGTAGCGTCTGCGGTCGTCGATGGTGCTACCGCCACCGCTTCTCTTACGCCGGTCGTGCGCGCCCTCGCCCGAGGTCAACAACCGGTTTAATGTGTACGTTTGGCCGTCGTCGCCGTACCCGTACGCGTAAATTATAATTTTGTTATTGTCGCGACATAATATGATATTGCTTCGGCCGTATTATTATAATGTTATATAACGAGGCGATATAACACGCACGTGCGAAATTAAAGTAAAATCGATATCGCACAATATCTCGGGAGAATCGGATTCGCACGAAAATCTGAGATATCGAATAATTGCGATATTTCGCTGCGGCGACAATAGGTTTCGGTGACGTTCAGGGACAGAAATCGATTTCAAGACGATACTATCATAATTATTGTTCATGTAGTTGACCGCCCGCCGGTGTAAACGATTTTTTCAGTTCATCGGCGTGTGCTCGCCCGTCGTGCGTTCAGGCCGTACTGTCGCGGTCCGGCACGCGTAGCGGTTACTCGCCGAGAAGAGAACCGGTCGCCTCGACGACCCGACGGCAAACCACCTCAACTTGCGACAACCGAACGCGATAATATATTGTTATAGTTATTATACTTATCACTCGGCAACACCCGCCTACATAATGCAAACGAAAACAATTATTTAAAAAAAAATCCATGTAAATAAAATACATTTCGTTTCACGAATGATGATGATAAAGTATAATAAAACTAATACGAAATTACAAATTCGATCGCATCAATTGATTATGTCATTCAAATGTCTTGACACGAGCCGCGTTTTTATTAGAAACGTAGGCAATTACAAAATAAATAGGTATCGTCACGGTAAGACACGTTTCCGATCAGTATACACCAATACGGCAGTGCCGCAACTAGAATTCTTGGTGCCCCGGGCACAACCAATTGATCATAGGTCCATAACTCGTAATTAAACGAAGTTATCGATACTGATTGGAATCCTGTAAATCGAATGTAAAGAAGGCCTACCATTCAGTGTGTTGATAATAAAGTATATTATATTAAGAACGTATTATTTTTTTTTGATTACGTTATATCAATCGGAAAACATATTACAAAACATAAAGATCAGATAAAATATATAGAATTTATTATAATAATATTAACTATAAATTGTATACAATACAATTTAAATAATTTTAACATGAAAACATAATGCAATGACTCAGATAGAGGTGGGGCCCCTAGACCAACTCCAAGAGATCCCTTTACCAGTGCATTGCCCCGGATGTCTCTGCGGTTTTTGAAGCACTGATTACACACCTATCTTCCTCACCCTACCTGTTCACCACTTGTTATTGATCAAATTTTTTCATGTTATCAGAATATCATAATTATTACCCACCAACTGTAATTTAAGAGAGCTAAGATATTAAAAATAATGACTTGTAAATCTATTTCAATGGATATAATATACCTCAAGGAGTTAATAAATTATGACAATCTTATCAATTTTTCATGATAATACTTTATAGATGACTTATGGCTATGGGTGGCATTACCCACTAGGCGTTAATAGGCTACTCTCCTCCAATTAGTTCTAATTTTAATATTAAGTTTTGTGATTCGTCCGACTTTAGTATTAAAAAGGTAATACCTATATTACATGAGAAAATAGAATAGCGTAATAAATATAAAAATTATTTATTGTCACGCTATTAACACACACATATATATAGAACTGTTAAAACTTAATAAAGATGACATATATATATCAATATGATAATGCTGTCAACACCGAAAATGAGATATTACATAATATACATTGTGATGTGTGAAAAGTGTATAAATTAAAATAACACTTTTTTAAACATTTTGTACGACATTATTTCTTAACGAAAGCTGTGGTGTAGATTTTCTAAAACGAATAAACCTATTGAAATGATGTTAATATAAATATAAATAAATATTTAATTTAAAAATTGTAGTGGGATAAAAGACATGGTTGGGTGGTGTATGTGGTTGAATGGAAACAGGGTGTAAAATCTTGCAGGTATATATGGAGTGATATTTAGAAAGTTTAAGTTTAATTACGTGAGAAGTTGGTATGTTTTATGAACCTCCTATAAATTATCCTACTACTGAATATTATGGTATGTGTACTCATGGTTTCCTTTGGTCCTCGCTGTAGATGATCTGAACTTGATTGTAAAAATAAAAGTAATTACGGGGAGGTGTACGATGCTCGTTACTATCGTTCTGTTCTGATATATCTTATTTGTTAGGTTACTCTTAGATACGAGCACAAGCTCAGCGGGCAGTTCTAGAGTGTCCGCCAGAGCACGGCGACCGTGGTGAACGAGACTCTCGCCAACTGGTTACACTAAACTTGAACTTTGATACAAATAACGTGAAATTTTCGCCACTATCCTACCTCACTCAATGAGTAGACTGTGTTGCGAAAATCACTACATTACGTTGTTTCCCAGATCTGTGAATTACATAGGTCTTATGTTACTCTATGCGTGTTTAATAAAATGATTAACAAACGATTAAGTATCAATACAGAACAGCAAAGCGAACACGACTAAACCAATGGGACAAGAAATATATTAAGTGAGAATATATAACTCCGAACACAGCCCGCGAATTCGTCTGCAACTGCATAAGGGAGTTAATATAAACTCATAAAAAAGGTATAAGTTAAAAGGATGACATGAAACAAATCTCTGTACGGCCCACGAATTCGTCTGCAACCGTAACAGAGTTCTACATGAGTCCTTTATGAAAAAATGTAATTGTGATTTGGGATACGACTAGTGGGCTGAGTGGTCAGTCAGGAAGTCGACTACCTACTGCATGACTATGCGAAAAAGAATATGTTACATAACAGTGTGACTGCTTAGAAAAGATGACTTCAAGAGTAGATGACGCTTGACTAAAAAAGAGTGAAGAGACTGAGTGTTTTATATTTTGCAGGCTCCTTTATAGGATACCGAAGTGTGATCCAATTATCCCCACTTATTTGCTTATAATTATTGCTAATAGAGGGCGCATTAAAGTATTTCGCATAATTGTTTAAGATATAATTAGTAGTGGGGGTATATGGGTATATGATATAATTTGATTGGTTTAGTCATATTGCGCTCTTCTTCTTCTGTCTCATTTATTGTTACAAATACCAATATTCCAATATATTACAAAATAAAGGTAATGATAACGAATAAATAAATAAATTTCAAATCCCTATGATCAAAATTCAAGGGGTTATCATTTCATGATGAAAATTGTTCATCACGATTTTCAAAATATTTAGTAAATAGATTAAATAGTATAGGATTCTATAAAAAATTTTAAACCGCAAAACCAAATATTGTAGGTAAACTTAAACATTTTTGGTAAAAATTCAAAGCTCTATATTTAGCTAATAAATTAACCAATCTGATCCAAAATTTTACTATTCGTAAATATTACCTATTTAAGTATTTATAATAATTTTCAAGTCCCTACGATCAAAACTCAATTAGTAATCAAGAAATAAAAAACATATAAATAACAGAAACCATATTTTTGTTAATTTTCCGCTTCTGAAGGAAAACATTTGGGAAATTCAAAAAATGAGCTAAATAAAGTACCAACTAGTTGAAATTTAGTATAAAAAGTGTATTGTTTTGTGGTAATAGGACAATTATTTCTACTGAAAAAAATATATTCATAGATCAGAAAAAAAGGCTTATACAAATAAAATTGTTAATCACGAATTTAAAATATTTTGTTAAAAGATTAAGAAGTATTTTATTGGGTTTCTATAAAATTTTCAAACCAATAAACCCAAAATTGTTAATAATATTAATTTTTTTGGAAAAAAGTTCAAAATTCTGTATAAGTAAACCAAATAATCAACTAATTCATCAACTAAAATTTCATCACACTTGAATATTACAAATGTTAGTATAAATATATTGTGGAATATTTAAATTTAAAAAAAATATATATATATATTTTTTTCATTAACAATGACACATTGATTTAAAGTTTTTGTACTTTTATTAACATTTTTCAAATAATGTAAGTTAAACATGATAAATTGAAGACTATATGTTTAAATTTGAAACAAAAATAAATATTTTTTTTTTCATTCACAGTAACACGCTCATTGAAGAATACGTAGTTTTATTAATATATTTTCAAAAATGTTACTAAAACAACATAAATCTAAGGTTATATGTTCAAATTTAAAACAAAAAAAAATATTTTTTTTTTCATTCACAATGACACATTGAATCCAAATTTTTGTATTTCTATAAGAATTTTTTCAAAAATCAAGGTAAAACAGCTATAATTTAAGGTTGATTGTTCAAATTTGAAATAAAAAAAAAATTTTTTTTTTTCTTTTACAATGTCACATTGATATAAAATTTTCGCATGTTTGTTCAAATTTTTTCAAAAATTTTATTAAAACAGCATAAATTTAATGTGGAATATTTAAATTTAAAAGAAAACAATTTTTTTTTTTTTATTCACAATGACAAATTGATTCCAATTTTTTGTACTTCTATAAAAATTTTTACAAAAATCTTAGTAAAACAGCTATAATTTAAGGTGGAATGTTCAAATTTTAAACAAAGAATTGTTTTCATTCACAATGACACATGGACTCAAAATGTTTGTACCTATATTACATAACATTTTTAAAAATCTTCGTAAAACAGTATAAAGTTTAAATTGAATGTTCATATTTGAAATAAAAATAAATATTTTATTTTTCATTCTCGATGACACACTCATTCAAAATTTTCGTACTTATGTTAAAATTTTTATGAAAAAAACTAGGAAAGAAGCATAAGTGTTAAGTTGATTGTTCAAATTTGAAAGAAAAAAAATATTTTTATTTTTTTACAATGTCACATTGATCTAAAGTTTTCGCCTTTTTGTTAAAATTTTTTCAAAAATTTTAGTTAAACAGCATAAATTAAAGGTGGAATATTTAAATTTAAAACAAAAAAAAAATTTTTTTTCATTAACAATGACACATGGATTCAAAATGTTTGTACTTATATTAAAAATTTTCAAAAATCTTCATAAACAACATAAATATAAGGTGGAACGTTCAAATTTGAAACAAAAAAATTTTTTTTTTTTCATTCACAGGGATACACTCATTCAAACATTTGTACATTTATTAATATTTTTTCAAAATTTTAGTAAAACATCATAAATTTAATGATGAATGTTAAAATTTGTAACTTAAAAAATATTTTTTTTTTCATTTACAATGACACATTGATTCCAAATTTTTGTACTTCTATAAGAATTTTTTTAAAAATCATGATAAAACAGCTATAATTTAAGGTTGATTGTTCAACTATGAAATAAAAAAAAATATTTTTTTTTCTTTTACTATGTCACATTGATCTAATATTTTCGCCTTTTTATTAAAATTTTTTTATAAATTTTAGTTAAACAACTATTATTTAAGGTGGAATGTTCAAATTTTAAACAAAGAATTGTTTGCATTCACAATGACACATGGATTCAAAATGTTTGTACTTATATTATAAATTTTTTAAAAATCTTCGTAAAACAGCATAATGATTAGATTGAATGTTCAAATTTGAAACAAAAAAAAAATTCTTTTCATTCACAGTAACATACTCATTGAAGAATGCATAGTTTTATAATTATTTTTTCAAAAATGTTACTAAAACAGCATAAATCTAAGGTTGTATGTTCAAATTTGAAACAAAAAAAATAATTTTATTTTCCATTCACAATGACACACTCATTCAAAATTTTCGTACTTATGTTAAAATTCTTATGATAAAAACTTATGTTGATTGTTCAAATTTGAAATGAAAAAAAATCATTTTTTTTTCATTCACAATGAAATATTGATAAAAATTGTTGTCCTTTATTAATATTTTTTCAAAAATCTTAGTAAAAAAACATAAATTTAAGGTATAATATTTAATATAATGACACATTGATTCAAAATGTTTGTACTTCTATAAGAATTTTTTCAAAAATCTTGGTAAAACAGCTATAATTTAAGGTGGAACGTTCAAATTTGAAACAAAAAACATTTTTTTTTTTCATTCACAGGGATACACTCATTCAAACATTTGTACATTTGTTAATATTTTTTTCAAAATTTTAGTAAAACATCATAAATTTAATGATGAATGTTAAAATTTGAAACGAAAAAAATATTTTTTTTTCATTTACAATGACCAATTTACACAACATTTTTGTACTTCTATAAGAATTTTTTCAAAAATCGTGGTAAAACAGCATAAAGTGAAGATTAAATGTTTAAATTTGAAACAAAAATAAATATTTTTTTTTTCATTTACAATGGTGTCATTGATTCAAAATATTCGTACTTATGTTAAATTTTTTTCAAAAATGTTAGTAAAACAGCATAAATTTAAGTTCGCTTGTTCAAATTTGAAACAAAAAAAAATATTTCTTTTTTCATGCACAATGATACATTGATTTAATATTTTTGAACTTATGTTAAAATTTTTATCAAAAATTCTAGTAAAACAGCATTAATCTTAAGTTAAATGTTCATATTTGAAAGAAAAATATTGTTTTTACAATGACACATTGATTGAAAAATTTTTTTGTGTTTCCAATTTTAACATTCAACCATAAATGTATGATGTTTTATTACAATTTTTAAAAAAATTTACTAAAACTACGAAATTTTTTATTAAATGTGCATGAAGAAAAAAATATAAATTTTTTTTTCAAATTTTAACATTCTACTTTTAAATTATGCTGTTTTAATAACATTTTGAAAAAGTTTTCATATAATTTCGAAAAGTTTAAATCAATATGACATTGTAAATGAAAATAAAATGTTTTACTAACATTTTTGAAAAAAATAAATTTTATAAATTAATATTTAATTTGACTGGTCAGGTTGGCTTCTCCTAGAAATTGGAGAACTCAAATGATGAATTATAATATAAATACTATAATAAATTTACCATTTTTTGTTTCAACTGTACCTAGTATTATAAAATATAAAATAGTAATAACATAATTATATTGTATAAGTTGTTATAATTTATTACGCATATTATTTTAATATCATATTATTATTATCATATAATATTGAAAATTATATGTTATGTTCGTGAATCTTATATTTTTAATTAGCTAACGAACATTTGTCGAACGTGGGACGAATTTTTTGTTAATATAGATGTGTTTTCGAACACATTTATGTGTTAATAGTACAAATAAAAATGTTCGTTTTTTAAGCGAACGTTTCTAATATTATGTATGATTACCAAAAATTAAACTGATATAAGTTTCACATAAACTTTGCTCAAATTCAATATATTCAAAAATAAAAATGTTTAAACTAAAATGATCATGGCAGCTTAACGTCATAATCGGTATGTACCTATTTTCGTACGGCGTCTGTGGATAGTTTATTAGAAATATTGTGAAGATGATGAAGGTATGATTTTTTTTGTCGGTTTCAAATGAAAACACCATCGGACATCGATAAAATCTTATATCATATTACTAGATCCAAGACTAATATAATAGTATAATACACAATACATTGTCTAATTAAAATGTCTTTTTATACCATATAGATGGTACAATATAATAAAATTATAAATTATAACATTTTTGAAATAAAATATTTAAAAATTTAAAATACCACTTTATTATAATATTCGTACATTAAACATTTAAAAATATTTTATTTTATTTTAATGCATATAATAATAAATGCGGTAGAATCGTACAATTGTTTTCGTTTTGACACTTGTTAAATTATTTTTTGTAAATAGACTTTCAATGACAACGAGAAGTTCGAAAAACGCTTGTTTGATGTGACCACAATATATGATTCATAAAAATACTATACGATTTTTAATATTATAATAGTATGTAACTATTAATAATATTCTAATAATATACTATAGCATTAATACTAATTCAGAAAGAAAAAGAAATATATATTGAGAATATTTATTATTATATATGTATTACATGTGAACCTAGAAATGAGTTTTAAAGAAAAATTTGCAATTTATTTGCAAAATTAATGTTAAAAATTGATTTACTAAATTATTTTTCTAATTTGGAGGTGTAGTGATGATTCAAATAATATAATTATTTATTATATTATTTTACCTCATAATAGGGAAATAATAGTATATGATAAGGAATGTGATGGTTTTTCATAGAATAATCGGGAGTATGAGCTTCCCATCAAACTAAATATATCAAACTCCCCCTACGAAGTTTACAAAAAATCGTAAAAAATTCACAAAAAAATTAATTTTTATTTGCAAATTCTAAAAACAAATTTGCAATAAATAAATTAATTAATTAATTTGCTAAATAATGAAGTTGGCCTGGTTTAAATCAGACAAAGTGGTGGATCTATTATGTATGTGATTATACATTTATATAATAATTTTTTAATAAATCGATAAAGAGTTGATATTACATTATTCTTAAATGTGGCTATGAGTTCATTATAAGTTTTAATGCATAATAGAAATATACTGACATACCGCATACTATAAGTTGTTTTTTTTTATTACTATTATTATGCCGCGACAACTGGGCCGCCAATGGCATAAAAAAACATTGTCAGGTGTGGGGTTCGAACCCACGCTCCCGTTTGGGAACCAGAGCTTAAATCTGGCGCCTTAGACCGCTCGGCCAACCTGACTCGGTGACAGTAATTATATATTATGTGGTAATGGGCCATGTATATTGTGCGGTGTTGAATTGTATTTGTGCGTAATACTTTCAATTTTAATTATTCTATTTCTGACACTATTTTAAGACGTATAAATATGACAAAAGACTTATACATATTTTTTGATACTTAATTATTATTTATCATACACATATTGTAAATGAATAAAACCTAAAAAGTTTTGACCGAACAAAACGAGAACAAAACCATTTATGTATAATACAATAGGTATTAATAAAATTTGTATTTATGTTTGACGAAGTACGAAATGCCTAACGACTAATTTTGAGTAGATAATATTTTTTCATTAAATCTTTAATTTAGTATTTCGTAATAAAATAAAAATATTTGTATAACTCGAAAATAATTAAGTATTGTTTAGATATAATATGTTACATTATATTATATTTTATTTTTACGATAAAACTGAAAATATTAGATAATTGTATTAATACAAATAATCTAAATCTATTTTAAACACCTTTACCTAAATTAAATTACATTTTCATCGGACTAATCAGTGCGGGATTTACGTATAAGCTACACAAGCTGTAGCTTAGGGCCCCCACTGCCTTGAGGGCCCCCCCGAAAAATTATCCAAATTGTCCATTTGTAATATATATATCGATAAATATCGGGCCATCGGCCAAATATCGGGAAAAAAAATTCACTCAAATTGGATCAACACAGAAAAATATTTCGTGTATAGCAGTAGAATATTATTTTGAGGTAGTAAACTAGTAACTTGGAAATAAATATGTTTCAATGTATTGATATGGATGTATAAAGCGATATGTGTATCGGAACCGTATAGGTATATACATTTCGTAGTGTTTATCAGTGATTATTTTTATTCTGTTTGGTGTCATTTATAGGCAATAAATAACACCAAGCAGAATAAAAATTCCCTTATGAGGTATGGCCTTCTCTTACACCGAGCACAATTGTCGATAGAATAGATAAAATATTTAGATAAACTATTGTGAATCATCAATTTTGATAGCTAGAACTACTTTTATTACGATTTCATTTTCTTTTGCACTCGGTATTGGCGTTACATGAAACACAGCGTGAGTACAATATTGTATATTTTTATTTATTTATTATATTTTTATTGTATATATTTTTTTGCTAAGAGCTATAGTTTTAATTTGATTAAAAAAACTAAAATTAAATTATTTTACATAAATAATTCGAAAGTTTATAAATAAGGACCCCCTGATATATATATATATGCATATTAAATAATACATACTTCGTTTGGAACGGTATTATTGGTATTATTTATAATTTATTCACCCATTACATTACTTTTAAATGTATATTTTTAGTTACATTAAATATTTGGTCACCGTTTGTAAAATGTCAACCAGAATATATAAAAGTGGAGCTCAAAAAAGGAAAAAGAAGCAGAGAGCTGAAGATGAGCTTAGCAAGTTAACAAAATTGGATAGTTTTTTTACAAATATAGACAAGCAGTCTGATGAATCAAAAGTCCTTACCACAATAAGTCAGTCACGGGATATTTATCCTTTTCCTAACACAGAACCTGGTACATCTAGTCGTATAGAATCTATTTCAACGAAAGAAGGAACAAATATTAAGATTTTTAAGCCAGAAAGTAGTATAAGTACAAAAAGTTTAAAATATAAAAACAAACTGAATGATGTTGGACTATGGGGTGATTTAAGTAAAGATGAAATTTCATACTGGGTAGAAAAAGGTCCATCAGAATGTCAGCACTCAAATGGCACATTTGAAAAATCAAAGAAGTTATTTGCAAACCAAGATAGATATTGCTCAAAAAGCTTGTTTTATCCCAAACGGGCTAACGGTGAAAAATATTGCAGAGAATGGTTATTATATTCACCAGTAACTGGTCGTGTATATTGTTTCGTGTGTAAACTCTTTTCAAATGCTGCTACGCCATTATCATCTGATGGATTTTGTGATTGGCGTAACAGTTAATTATAATTATGATATAAAATAATAAGTTTTCTTGTAATTTATGCTTTTTTAAAAAACTTTTTTCGGTTCACCGAATTTTATATTTTTAAGTGTTTATTAATAAAAATGATATTAAGTAAGTAATTATTTCAATTATCTATATACTTCATAATTGTATTGCAGTTAACTCTCTAGATATCCGAAAATCATACTTGCCACTGACTTATAATCGTAGGTGATGTTAGAATACGAATTTAGGGGGGGGGGAATATTTATCCGGACCTTTAAAGGGCCCCTCATCTCAAATAGCTTAGGACTTGATCTAGTCTTAATCCGGCCCTGGGACTAATGTTTTATTATTAATTCCATGATTTAAAATTGATTCTAATTTCTAAAACACAATATTGTTTTAAATTGACCTAAGTTGGGAAATAGCCTTATGTTTCTACTTTTCTAGAATCCTAAAAACGATATAGTTCTAATTATAGGTAATTTATAATTCTAGAGATAACAATCGTAGTGACTATAAATGTCACTGTGACTATTTTCCCTAGCAGCAACCTAATACTTAATATAATACTTAGACACAAGTATATAATATATTTTCTTATAAACTAAATACATTAATATTTGTTTAGTCAAATAACAGTATATAAATGATGATTATATATAGTGTTAAGTATTATAAAATATATTATACGCGTAATAATAAAAACAGTTTAATTTAATTTATTTTACGCTTAATGTAAAGTGTTTATCAATTTAAAATTACTTTTCATTAGCTACGGTAAAAATAATAAACACTATGTAGGTGGGAATAATTAATGTATAATGCAGAACATCAAGTGAAACAAAATACAATATAATATTGTTATTTCATTACAACTTCCGGAAAAAGAGAGGGATAGGTTTTCGAAATTTTCATATCCTCCACTCGGAAATATGTATTTACTCATTTGACGTCTACAGAACTATGTGCTGTGAAACATAAATATAAATAATAATTTATCAGCATCATGTAAGTATAAAAATTTAAATAGTTGCGACTTATAGCTTATTATTATCCTTTTAGTTAGGTATATATACATTCATATTTTCATGGGATATTTTAAGATTAGATTATTTTATTGGTGGTATTGTAATAATTATTAGTTATAACATAATTTAATTAATAATAACTATATTTATTATATTTGTACATAAAGTAATTATTAAGTATCTTAAAATATTTTTACAAGTCTGAGTATTAACTTTAATTTTTAATTCTTATATTATATTAATGTATAGATTTCTTCTTTTTAAAAAAAAAAAATTAAATAGATTTTTTATTTAATGTACCTAAGTAATAATATTATACATTTATACATTTTGATCTTATACTATAACGTTCATATTATCAAGCACAATATTACCTAATTCTTCTTCAATTTCTTCTTTAATTTTCAAAACAAGTTTGTACCAGTAATAGAGTTACTTAACTTGATAAGAATTAAATAATAATCAAAATTTAGTATCAAAATACTTTACAAACTTCTGCATAATAAAGTTTATTATATATATTATTGTTTATTTACAGAATCATTTTTAGATTATCAAAACATTGTTAGAGTACCTACCAATAATATATTTAAGAAAAAAATTATTTTCAAATTAAGACTATGAAAAAATAGATAAATAGCCAATTTAAAATCTTTTCTGACTTTGTATAACCTATATCTTAGTTAATGTTAGTAAAAACGAAAAATGGTATTAAAATTTAAAAATTTGAATAGAAAAACTTCAAATAATTAAAATTAGATTCAAATATGTCTAATAGCTTCACTTTCACAAGAACAAAAACTACTAAATTATTAAAACTTTACTACAAACTTCAAAAATATGTGAAATAATTAGTTATTATCATTAACTGATTAGTATATTTTAGTATATAAATATTTAAAGAAAGTATTTTGATGAGATTTAAATTGATTTAGACCGATAGATAAATTGATTTTTTAAAGTAAATATTATGTTTAAAGTAAAATGTAATTTATAGATATATAGAATAAGCCGATTAAAAAAATACGAATATTATAATTGTATAAATCGTATTATTTAGGTCTATAAACGATCAACAGCAACAATCCAAATGGAACATGAAAATTTTGACTATTTTTACTTTAATTATATCGACTACGGTAATAATGTTATTATATAAAATTCAGTCTGGTGAGATCACTACGAAGACTACGGTTTCGGCAATGAACGTCTATCATACAACTACTAATGAATCGACTACCAACAGCCATGATAATTTATTAGTTATGACTATACCGCACACCATCACTAACACCACTATTAATGTGACAGATAATCGAATTATACGAAAGCATGAGATAAGTGTACCTACTTTTATTTCAAAATCAAAAACGGCAATAACCGAAGAAAAAGAGCCAAATAATGATTTTACGTCGGAATTCGTACATGTAACTAGTAGAAATTTAAATAATAACATAACTCGAGATAATGCAGATTTTATAGTTAGACCATCGGTATCCAGCAGCATAAAATTACCCTTCATTTTTAAAGAAAATTCAATCAATTCTCACTATAGAAACAATATATTCATGGGTAACATGAACAACAACGACGTAAACAATAAAACCGAAGTAATATTTGAACCTAGGATGTATCAAACGAATAAGAGGTAAAATATATATTTTATTATATAATTTTAGATATATATAATATTTAAAATTTTGTATATTACTTACTCTGTAATAGATACTTTGGACAACTTTAATTTAAATCCTTATGTGTCACAATTAATAATGTATTGATTAACGTTTTATTAAAAACTATTGTTTAATGAAGAAAAAATTCTAATAGCATTTGATTTGAATTTAAAAAATATGCTTTTGTAATAACTATAATTCACAATCTATATATATATATATATATATATATATGTATATTTTTAATTTTAAATTATCAAGTTTGTGTTATTACAATAATATATTTTTTTTTATTCATATTATAAATGTTATTATTTATTTTGTTTCAGGCAAATAAATCATGACGACTATTACCCGAGTACAAATATACAACAATTATCCAATGGATATGCTTCCAACAGTTATAACACTAAATACGACTTTACTGATAATTTAGATGTAAATAGTTACAAGGGACATCAAAATCCAGTTTATGGATCCGGATGGAATACAGTAGGTCAATTAGAACAGTTGAATCCTGGGGAATCCTTATCAGAAATTTCAGGAGATAGTATTAGTTGGGATCAATCTCATCATGTTCTCGAAAACTATACACCAAAAGCTCACCCATCAATTAGCACTAAACATCACAACCAGAAAGAGAATAAAATTAACTGGCGAACAATCGCTGTATTAACATTTATTAAACTTGGACTGGCCAAATTACAAACTATCGGTTTTTTAAACATGGTACTTTTATTAGGATTCAAATTTAAATTGTTCTTTTTAGCGTTAATATTTAAGTTCATATTGTTAATGAAACTTATGAAATTTTTAAACATCGTAAAATTACCACTATTTATTCTACAATTATTGCCAACATTGATGCAAATTATTTCCATGGCTGGACAAACAATAGGAGCACTAAGGAGAGGAACTAATATGCCATTAAATCAATCAAATGGCTTAATACCAAATATTATACAGCCAGGTACTATAGCCATGGGAAACCGTATTCCTGGTACTATGACTGGCAATATCGTCCCGGGTCAAAATACACCTAACCGTATTCCTGGTACGAGTGGTACAATGACTGGCAATACCATCCCAGGTCAAACTATTGGAACTCGTAAATCTGATATGACGATGGGTACACACATATTAGATGAAAATAATAGCGACAGTATTCCAAGTGGAACAGGTTTATCAGACTTTCAACTTAACGCCTTAAATTATATACTTAATAATGGGTATAATGAATCATATATTGTGTCATATGATCCTGTCATACATAATTTTGAAAAGTTACTAGATTTGGAAAAGTGTGTTGAACGAATAGCTTGCCGAGTTGCTGGAGTTGAAAAAGCCGGTATTATGCCTTTGTGGACTTACTGGTGAGCATTTATATCTATTTTAATATTCTAAACTTTAATATAATAAAATTATTTTAAATTATAACATTCAGCAATAAAATGGTTTAAACAATTTTATCATTTAGATATAAATTTAACTATATATCTATTTTTAGAAATTATTTATTGGTTTTTATTCTTGCTCGATAGTTAGATAAAAAATATAGGTAATGTTTTTGTAATACTTTGAGTGGACAGGCGTTAAATAAATACAATATACATACATAATATACTTTTGCCAAGTCCACAAGGCGATGAACATGATAATGTGACAACAATATGATGTGTAACATCATGGTAACACGATGATGGCTTTTCCACAAAGAAATGACTAGGGAAAAGAAATTTGCACCCTTGCCCTAAAAATATAGAATATTTTAGATTCTGAGCGAAGCAAGGTATTGGTTTTAAAGTGATATTTTTTTTTTATGTCTGAAGGCACTTTTTCGGGTAGAAATAATAATCCGATTATCACAAAAAGGGTAAGTTTCGGTGGCAAATTGCATCTAGTTGGTAATTTATTTATTTTTCGAAATTCTCAAAAACTTTTCTTTGGAAAAAAAAAAACTACCAAAAAATAACGCAAAACGGTAAAATTACGGTTGTCATTAATTTGATTTGAAATATTTTGGGATAATTAATGCAATTTTTAATGGGACTTATAAATTATTTTAAGTATTCTTATAGGCAGTCTACTTATGTAATACAATTTTGGAAACTATTAGTTGATTTTATGTCTAAATATAGAATTTTGAAATTTATCCAGTAATGTTTTTGTAAATTTGGGTAAAGTGGTTTGAAAATTTCATGGAATATACTCATATACTACTGAACCTATTTATAAAATATTTTGTAAATCATATGTTAATTTTTTTTTTATCCAACTTCAAACTTTAACATTTTACATTGATGTTTTATTTTTGAGGTTTGAATAATCTGAAGGCACTCTTTCGGGTTGAAATAATGATCCAATTACCAAAAGTAGGACATGCTTTCGGTTGAAAATACATCTTCTTGGTACTTTATTTAGCTAATTTTGTTATAAAATTTTGAAACGAATTATCAGTATTATATATTGTGTTATATAGTATATGTATTGTATTGAGTTTCGCTCAGAATCGAATTTTCAAATCTTTATTATAATAAACTCTGTTATTCTTCTCGGAAGACCAAATGAATGTCCAAAATCAACCTTTCCGCTTTTTTAAATTGTATATCCTAATAAGTGAATTTAAGAATAATAAGATATATCTATGCCTACATAAATTATATTGATTGTTGTATTATATTTAATAAAAGTTTAAAATTATGATAACTTGTTGGTTTTATTTTAAGCAGAGTAGAAAAATAAAATATTATATAAAAAATTAAAATAACAACTAAAGTCAAATATTTTCAGGTATATATATGTCATATAAATTATACTTAATTTAAATATTATTTTTAAATGTAATAATATGTAAACACTATTAAAATAAGATATTTTATTTTTAATTTATGATTATAGGGTGTTACATCGCATATCAAATTTGATTCCCAATGACAAACTTGAAACATACCTGAAAACATATAATGATGTAAAATATAATGAAATGTATACGAAATTATTGACTCCGGAAAATTGGACTTCATGGTGTTTAGAACGTTATAACTGTAATAGTAATAATAAAATATCAAATGTGACCGATACAAATTAATAATTATTTCAGTTGTACTTTTCACAAAAACCAATAAGTTCCTAGTAGAAAAAAATGTAGGTATAATTCTTTTAGCATATATAATTTGTTAGTGTATGATATAATATAAAAAATATTCAGTTCTTATATTATTTAAAGAGTTCATATAAATGCTCGATAAATATATTTTAATATTGTAAATTAATTGTAACATTTTTTAATAATGTACCATATTATCATACTTCTGGTTTTTATTTCCCATGAAAAATAACTATAAACATTCAATTTGATTAAGTGGTAGCATATCTTTAATATATCGATACGAGTATAATATATCATAATAAAATGATACTTTTAAATTATTATATTTGTATTTTATTTTAGTTCTACATAATAATAATAATAAATCTATATTATTGTATTATTAAAAAGTTGTATAATTTGTTTATGTTATTTTTCTATATTCCAATTATGTTACGTTTTAAAAATTTGCATACCTTCACTAACTATATTACTAGTATGTAATTCTGGACAAGTTATTGATAATATTTAATTTAAAATTAGTTAATTTAAAAAATTAAAATTAATATTTAATTACATGTTTGTTCAATAATTAAATTTAATTAACTCAAATTAAGTATATTTTTAGATATAATTTTGTATATAAACTTAAAATTAACATGTGTAATAAATGTTTAATGGTATAATTAAATATAAAAAAATTAATTTAATTTAAATAACGAATATTTTTAGTTTAAAATATTGTTTAACTTTAATATTAAAAAAATAATATATATAAACAATAAAAAGTAATTAATTATTTACCTACTAAATAAACTAAAAAAGTGAAATTAACAATTATGTTATTATTAGTTTTAATTAACTATTAAAATTTTAATTAAAAAATTTTAATTTACTTTATTGAGTATAGATCCCCAAAATTAAATATATATATAACAGAGACGGTTTGACCATTTACATCTTACCGGGGCAAAGTAAATAAGATCACCCACCCACCCCTATTTTTTTTTTTACATAAAACAGTGTTTTTATAAGATCATGTATGATAAATATATGATAACAGAACCTAATACGTCTGAAATGCCAGCACATAAATGAGTATATTTTGAAAAAAATGAAAAATATTCATTATTATAAACTTAAAATAAGAATGCTGTTTATATTATGCTACCTACATATATACGTATAATGTACGATGACACGATATACCTACTAACTCTCATAGGCAGTTAGACACTGTACAATACTACCGCCATAGATAATATAGATATAATATAGAATAGTATAAATTCTATATTACCTATAACCATCGCAGAACACTACTGAGTCCTGATGGCTGACCCACCCATTCTGAAACTCATCCTCATCATCTTGAAAATTCAAGTTTTAAAAACTATCATACCATAAAAGTATAAAATACATAAAAGTATACGCTGATAATATAAATATTAAATAATAAATTATTTCCATTTAATATAATAATAGTAAATTCATTATAAGTAAATATAAAAATAAATTTTGTTTCAATGTAGTAACGATTAAGAACTCGTTAATATTATAAATAATATTATTTTGTTTATTAATATTTCAACACGACATTCCTGTGAACAAAAAATATACGATATTTATCAGACGAAATATAACATTTTGTTGTAATTTAATTTATAATATATTTCTCTACATACATATCTTGATTATGTGAACCGTAAATACTTAAGTGTACATTTGGAAGTTTTTCTAATAATTCCTTATCATCATATTTTTCTGATTTTCCGTGCAAAGTAACTATAGTGATTGAATCAGATAAACGTTCACTGTGCATCCGTTGTTTATTTGATTTAATTGAATCTGTGTGATTTTTATCTTTTTCTCTAAAGTATAGTTAAAAACTTATATTATTTATATAACATAAAAAATAAATGTTTTGTGAAATTGTCACCTGAAACGTAACGAAGTATTGTTATTGTTTATATGATTTATCGATTCAAAATCTTCTCGTTGAGAATCAATATCATTTTTTTCCTTCTTATAATTATCCTTCATCATCTTAATACATATAATTAAAATTCATACGTTTTTAATATTTTACTTAACTAATTTATTATTTTTAACAGTAGACAATGAATTAAACATTACCAAAGAATAATTAATTACATATTTTTACTAAAGGCTACATCAAATTATTAAATTATTTGTTATAGGAGATAAAAATTAATACCTATAATATTATTAAAGTTATTAGATAGGTACAATATATTTTATAATAAATTTAGTTTCAAATTAATATAACTATAAACTTACTTCCCATGTTTTTTTTCCATCGTTATCTGTGTTTATACATTTATTTAATGCATTATAAGTATTTGAAACATTGTCCGTTGACAAAATATTTTTAGTTTTACTTTTCCACTTAATAATTGCCTCTTTTTGTTTTGCTTTGAGTTCTTCAAATTTTACGAACCAGTTATCATGTTCACGTGCTGCATCATTGGTAATATCTATATTTTTAGTTAAATTTGTATTATTTATAGTAATTATAGTATTATACAATCTAATATAGTTTATTGAATAATATATATATGATCGTATATTGTTATACTACTTGTATTATTTGTGTAACGGTATAACAAAATGTTAAAAACTAAGAATAGATACATATTATTGTATTTTATCATAGTCAACACATCAATATATCAATAAATATATACATTTGTGTTACTTTTTTTATAATAATTATTTTTTAAATTATTAATGTAAAAGTATCGATTAACAAAATTCTAGTTATTACCAAATATCACATTAATTAGTAATGAATAAATGTTATTAGTCTATACGAATACTTTATAATTAATTTCATACCCTTATTCCATACATATTTAATATCTGCTACTAGAATGAAAATGTGGATATGCTTCATGGATAGATGAATAACTTACGTTACTAAGTTAATACAAAAACTAGTATGCGTTGCAATTATACATTAGTAAAATATTACTTTATATAGGTATAATTAAATAACATGCAAACATAATTTAAAATATCACTCAAGCAAAACGATTCTGAGTTATTTCTATTAAAAATTACAAGGATAAATCTTATTAAATTATTATTGTAGTATAGGTGTGTCTTATTAATCTGTTATGCTCTAGTGAAATGGTTGAAGGTTTAGGATGGTTTATAATGCTATAAAGTATTATACATAGTATATTATATCAACTTGTATTTATTATTATTTTTAAAAATAACATTTACAATGTTATATATATATATATATATATAAGAACTTCATACAATTAGCAAACTAGACATAAATATTATAGAGAAAGAAACCCAATAACTAATCAGCTATCACTTATCACCTTAAAGTATAGAATCTAGAAATTCATAGTGCTATAGTTTATTTTGAAACTACAAGGAGGGTTGTCTAAAGAGCTAAAAAAATATACTACTAAAAAGAAAATTAATAAATACCAAACATGTTTTAAATTGCACCTGTTTTGAAATTATGTAAACACATTACGGAACTATTTTATGTATGAATACATTTTTAAATAAATTATTTTATCAGTATTATTACTCTATCAGAATTTTATCGTCTCAATTATTCCTAAAATTTATCTTTTCTTCACTTTTACTATTTATCTCTTTATATGACTTTTTCCCAATGCATTTTTAAATCAAATGCCAATTTTAGGGCCTTAGTCCGCTTAGTCAGTTTAGTTTCATTTTTTTATTATTATTTTATTATTATACATGATTAACCTGTGAAAACAGAATATGCAAATTATATAAAGTATTAAAATATTAAATAACTTAACCATATGTATATATATATATATATATATATATATATAAGTGGTCCGAAGATAGAAATTCAATAATATAAATTTAAAAGAACAAAATTTTAGTCTAAAAATTAAAGGTGGACTCCATGTTGGTTTTTTTTCATAAGACGTCTAAGTGGTTCATTAGATAAGTAATTGATAGAGCAAATAGAGATATAGAATGGAGTCTAGGATCGAGACAATCTTTGAGGTACTATAAATCTAATTAATGATACGTTTTATACGATTTATGTAAGTATTGTGCTATTGAATTATTTGACATTTAATAAGAACTAGTCACTGGCTCCTAATCAAAATAGCTAATTTTATAAAAACCTTTTTCGTGTATGTTTTATTTTTAATAAATTATATTATTATGTAAAACATATTGAAATATTAATAAACATAAAATATCGTATTAATATTACGTGGCATTGCATGGACGACATGATCGATGAAGTCTACACCATCGTGTCGAAGTCGAATTTTCAAAAACGTCTCGTGATCTTTTGTAGACCATCCTCCGGTTAAACCAAAATTTTGTGCACAAAAATCATGGAAATCTGCTATTTCCTACATAAAGTATAACAACATGGCTTACAATATTGTCTTTCAATACTTAATTCGTGTTACATGTACAAGTATTTAATATATTATCATTATTATGTTTGTAATTTATACTTTAGAGGAGTAAGTGTTTATTGAAATAGGAACTCTTTTAATTGGTCTTGTTTTTTTATTTTGTTTGCTAATGTTGGAATAATTATGTGTCTTTGAAATAACATCATTTAATGTTAGTTTCTTCACTCGTTCAATTTCGTCAATTAACGCTAACTGTTTCTGGGTTTCTTCTCGTAATCTTAAACATATTATTAAATATTTCTCTAACAGTTTTACATTTTATGAATCATAAATAAATAGAATATAATATGAATGATTGTCTCACTTTTTTAAGCCTCCTTCTTTTAATTTTTTCAACTTAAATTCAAATGTCTTGATGTCATTTCGAAAATTTTCAAACCCTATAATAAATTTGTTCAATAGAAATTATGATATAAATAATGTAATCAAATTTTGGTCTGTTTATATTTATAATTATTTGAAAAAATTTAATGTTTTACAAATAAGATAATAACATTTATAAACTTAACAGAAGCGAAGTTAAAAATGTAAATAAAAAAAGATGAAAAATTATAGTTAATTAAAACGATTAAAATTAAACCTAATTTATTTAAACGTAGATTATTAAATATAAATCTTATAAAAATATATAGAATTAATATGTCATAATGATAGTAAAATAAAACAATTTATATTTCATACATCATACGTGATGGAAAATATAATATTTGAGGCTTGTATTTTCTGCATTTATTTATGGATAATGTTAAACATGATATTAAAAATATACAATTATAATTAGTTACCTGCTTAATACTTACAATTTTTAATTTAATCGTATATGATTAAAATTAAAAACTAAGAATAATAAGTAACTCTTTTATTAATTCATAATAATGAACAAATATATCATATTTTGTTTTAAATAGATGTATGCACGTCAATAAAATACGAGTAGTAAGTTTTACTCCCTTTCCAATATAAAATAGCCTAATATAAGCCTTTAATTCGCATCCTTCTCAAAATTATATGGAAACAATAAATAATAAATGTGGAATGACATCATTATACATAAGTGGCGTCCTCGCAGGAGGATTTACAGTTTCAACCTTCACACATTATGTACAAATTTATTATTTTAACAAATATTTTAACTCAATAAATATTTTATTCATCTGAATAGAATAACATCTTAAACCCAAACAAACATAATGCTTGGAATCTAAACTATAATCGAAATTGAAATTTAAAATTATTCATAATTATTACAATACGGATAAAATACCTACCTACAGTTTTAATTTTGTTCACGTCGGCCGCTGTCTTTTTTAAATACGCGAGTTTTTTTTTCATCTCTTGTACAGAACCGGCGAGTTTATTCAAATCGGCGTGTCTGAAACACGACGACGTGGCTCATAATATAGCGGCGCGTTTAAACTCAAATAATATTTTATGTGATTTGCGAAAAAAATCCGGAATATCCGTCATCCGCTTACCTGACGGAATCGAGTTCGTGCTTGTATTTCAACATCTCCCGTGACTCAGCCCACACGTTGGGTTTCAGATGATTCCTGAGGATGTTCCAATGGACCGCGTCCATCGCGCGATCGTCGGACCAAGACATAATATTACACTATCGCGTGTGCAACACCGAGTCGGAAAAACTCGCACTGTTATTGTTGCACAAACATTGATCATAACCGTCGTAAAAACACAAAAGACAAAATATTACACGAGTACACAATATTATTACAATCCATAATGGTAGCCCGGTGGACCGTCTGCGTGTCTACAATCGTCGCTCGATATAATAATATTATATTCGTGTGCCACCTGCCCGTGTCGGTTGCCGGGTAACATTCAAGGACTCGGTAACGAAATAATACGTACTTGCAGACCAATCACATTGAATACGTAACACGTACCGTGATCCTTATTCATAAAAAATTATTATTATCCGTATACGTAGTACATAATATAATACCAATGTCGTTTACTATATTTGTGCCGTTCGATTCGTGTGCGCGTATACGATTATTATATGCCCACCATATGCACAACTATCGCGAACCCCACAAACGGTTTTCGATGTTGACGCGCGGTTTCGTATTAAGTAGGGTAACATCAAACGATCATGTCAATCTACGTACCACTTTGTGCCACGACGATAATACGGCAAATTCAATAAGTTTAACCGAATAGTATATTATATTGTCTCTATATTGACGTTGAAATATATATTAAAATTTATTACTCAATTCCTATCTATATAAGTATATAACATATAGGTTTAAAACATTCTCAACTATAATATTTTACATACGTATATATATATATATATATGGTTAAGTGTTTGTATAATTTATTCAGTAAAGTGTACGTTTAAACACATCGTTCATTATTTGTTTATATAATCTCAAACTTTAATCCACTATATGTTTAATTAATTTACTATGATTTAAATTTTAAATAAATTCTGTTTAATATGTTGTATTCGAACGGATACTGCAAACATTGATATAAATTCTATAATATACAGTGTTTCACTTATTTATTTACAGATTAATACTATATATTTTAGCCAGATAACCTTCGATCAAAAAGAAAATTTATTCATAATGTTAGGGGTATATACCTGTTAGCGCACATATTTCACCATTATTCAAAATTGTACGTCTTTTGGTGTGCACATGAGCAATAAAACTTGCTTTTTTAAATGACAACACATAATTGTTTAATAGATTCTAATAAAACTATTTATTTTTTAAGCCACTTTGATATTTACACTTTTTTCTATCTCGAAAATTAGCTGCTTACAATCCTCTCAATATTAATCAATTTAATCAATTCATGATTTTTAAAAGACATTAAAATTATTATGTTTTATATTATTTTATTTATATAATCTATTATACTATGGATTGTAAAATGTATATTATCAATATTATTTATCATTATGAATTATGATTAGTAAATAATACTTAAATAGTTGTAGACTTGTAGCTACAAGATCGTTAATAATTTCTGGAGAAATAATGATAATGATAATATAAAGAGAATATATTGATAATTTTGTTTTCAACAAAATAATAGATTAAATAATTACAAAAATGATGTCAGATATATAATTTTTTCAATAAATGAAAAATATTCTTAAACATCGAAATATCGGTTAAATTAATAGGTTGATAAATAATAAATAGGTTGTTAATTAATACACATCAATATGTTCATAAAAATTTAATCTTCAACTTTCACATTAAAAAATAAAAAGTTCTTTTTAATTTTTTTTTTACTAGACGTTCAAAACTAAATAAAAAAGGCAATACTATAGCCTACTTCCTAAATAAAATGTTTAAAAAAATCACATTCAATAACTTAAATTTTTCGCGAAGATATTACAATTAGTAAATAAATTTGGACGCTGTTCATTTGGCTTTTATATTTATTAATTTATTTTACATTAAACACGTTTTCACGACTTGAATTATTATTTTTTTTATACCAATTTCTTGTCTTTATAATTTTGAGGTGAGCGGTTTTACTCCGAATGCATTAGAAATATTAAATAAGCACACGTAAATAACTATTGATATTTGTAGTTAATTAAGTAATATTATTTTTCAGCCACGTTGAATATTATAAAATAATTACGATAGCTCATAGGTCAAGTAATGGAAAAATAACTCAATAATTCAAAATTATATTAGAGAGTAAAATGTGTTTTATTTAAAATAAACTTTTCTAAATAAATTTTTTTCTCGTCGTAATTTATTGCGGAAAAATACAAAATAACAGTTTTTATTGCAATTTTAATAGGTATTATTATGTTTCTATAAAATATTATAATATTAGGTAGGTATATCACATAATATTATCTGAGTAGAGTCGATGACAACAACGGGCGGAATGATAACTGCTAGATTGTACGTTAATAGTATTTGTAGTAAGACGACGGTTTGTACGGATGAATGTACTCGTGGCTTTTGTAGTCAATGGAGGCGCCGCCCCCGGAGTGTTCGTTGCTGTGGTGAGAGCCTCCGATTTTCTTGACCACGGCGTTGAAACCGTGTTCGTGGTCAGCGGTATACTCGACTACCCGGGTGGAACCGTCGGCTTCTACAAGACTGTACGATCCTTTGACGTTTCCGTGTCCGTCGCTAACTTCATGTTGGCTCTTGATGTCGTGCGTGTGAAGGTCCTTTACGCCGTATTCGAAATGGTACGGTGTGGGTTCGTGAGCATAATGATCATCGTCGTAGCTTTTATACTGCGGTGGATAAGCGAAAACCAAATGTGCCAAAAGAGCGGCAAACACGATCAACTGAAATGTTTAAAAATAATGTCATTTCGTATTAGACTATAATAATAATAAAGGTATATATCGCATATACTATGCGCTTTCCATTAAAAACATCGTAAATACCTATACGTCTAATTTAAATCTAATTACTTAATTAAATATATGTTTAAATGTAGGTTTAAATTTTTTATCTAAAATTCGTATTATTGAGAACACAGTTAGGGTACAATATTTAGAGTACATAATATCAAGTGTATATTAAAAAAAAAAAATAACTACCGAAACGTAATTATTTTTTGTATATATTATGTATCAGTTATATGATACTATAATTTTTCTTACGAACATGGCTTAAAGTGATACTTAAACAGAGTTGGTATTGCGTAAAGTATAGATATGCGATTGAATACCTTTTATGTGAATAAAATTATAATATAATTTTTAAAACATTTTACTTTAAACATGGACTGTGAAAAAATAATTAATTCATTTTTAAAATACAAAACAAAACGAAAATACCATTTTTTTTTATAGAATATCATTTAATATATCTATGGTATTTATATGAAGCGTTATATTTTTATAAATAAAAAGTTTTTAAACAATAAATTTTAAAACTAAACATAATTTAGAAATTAAACTAACTAACAACATTGCCTCAGACTTCGATCCACCATATAAATAAAAAGAGCTTTAGTTACTAGTATATATAATGTATATATACTTATGTGTGTTTAGTAAAATATAATGATTTACCTTTGTAGTCATTTCAAAAATGTTGAAAAACACAGTTTTATAAAACAAAAAACAAATATATTATACTACTAATGAAAAAAACAGTAATACACTGATTACTATTTGAACTTAGCGTACACTATTTATACTGAATATACAAAATCCCTTCCATTAGATTAGATTGTTTACGTGGGTATAGATTTTTTGATAAATACCATTATAGGTCAGTTACATCAGCTCATTAAAAATAAAAATAATTCGTTCTTTCATACATGTAGTATGGGACACGAAATATTAATTTTTATATTTTTATTTGTATACACATTACATCATATTAATTATATTATATTTTAATTATCATTGTATATTCCATAAAAAAATAGGCCACCGATTATTTAATTTTAGCAATTAAATGTAAGTATCACATAAACAATTTATTGATGATTTTTATAATAAAGTTATTTATTTTAACAAATAATTTTTATAAATATAACATTAAATAAATTATTAAGATTTTCTAATCATTTATTTTTACTAAAGATTCTAATTTTACTGCGTGATGCTTAATGACTATTGTATTATTTTAATTGTATGAGGGGAAGGTATGTGCTACTGGTTTTAAGCTTGGTTCACATGACATGGTCAAATATTTGATGAAATAATTATTTTAAAAATTAAATAAATATGAACAAAATTAACATTTTAATAATTTGTTAGCAATATTATTTTTATTTTAGGGTATAAAGATTGTATAAACAAACCAAACAGATGGTGGTAGTGGAGAGATATAAAATATTGTTGTATTATAATTAAGATTTAAAAGAAAATATAAGTAAATCATCACAATCAAAGAAATACACATAATATCTTACTGAATATCGGTCGTATATTCGTATAATATAATATAATACTTAGGTACTAATTAATATACTTTTGTTAATAATAAATGAAACCTCGTATAGAATGTATTATAAAGGATAATTTTTACTATATATTTAAATTTTAATAACTTTTTCAATAATAATAACTTATTTTCGATGATATATTAAAATTATTTAGATCCGCAGGTTACAAGTACCTATATATCTACTATCGATTTAGTATTTAGTAATAACACTATTATTAATCAAGTAGGTATCTACTATTTACTACAACGAATATGATACGTATAATGATTAGTTTTGATTAGTATAAGCATTGATTTCATAATATAATATAGTATGTTATAAAATCAATGGTTTAAGTATAATATTAAAATATATATAGTATTTTTTAAAACTTTATTAATCAAAAATATTTACTTAGAAAAATTGTATACGAATGAAATGATTCTTATTCATTTATAAAGTTTTTAGAAGCTATGAAGCTATGTTTTATATATTATTATATAAATTGTTTTGTAGGTACTAACTACCAAATAGCTTATTTACCACCAACGATATACAAAACAGAAATTTGTGACATAAAGGAAATATTGAGTTTACTTTAATCCTATACGATTTTCTATGTAATATGACATCACGAAAAGTATGAAAAATTAATTAAACTTCTCCTTATTTGAAGAAATATAAAATAATAATTTTGTTCTTGTTTGACTGAATGTCTGAATCGGTTGTAGTTATTAAATAAATTAATTATACTTTTATGAAAAATTTCTGATATAAATGTAAAGATATTAATATAGTTATAATTTGTATATAGTAGTTTATATAATTTCTTTGCACAACAATCTGTGGTCCAAATCACAAATTTTTATTATACATTTATACTTATCACTGACACAAATAATAATGACAATAACCTATTAAATAAATCATTTAATTACGTTCAATTAATAATGTAAAATTATTTAAATCAGAAATATATAAAATAAAAAGTCACGTGTTAACTTCTATACATTGAATGCAAAATATTTGAACTTTTTAAATTTTTTTTCAAAAATCATAGTAAAAGAGCAAAAATTAAAGATTAAAATAATACAATTTGAAAAAAAAATGAATTTTTATGTTTAAAACAATGTTAAAGTCACATGTTGAAGTGTAAAGTCACGTATAAACATTTAAAAATTGAAAGCAAAAGAACACTCGATGGAAGAAAATAGTAAAGGGATCAAGTTAATTATGAATAAACACAATAATGGAATATACGTAAAAGTAAAAAACAACAGTTTCATCCCAGTATAAGAAGCAGAGTTGTCAAGAACAAAGAAAGTATGATTTTATTTGATAACGAGAAAGTAGCGAAAAGGTGGAAAGAGTATATTGAAGAAATCTATGAAGAAGAAGAAGTAGAAGAGAATGTTTATATTGAAAAAGAAGAATATGTTGATATTGATACCAGAAGACCTTACATCTTGAAAGAAGAATTTGAACAAGCGTTAAGGGAGCTGAATGATAGGAAAGCATCGGGTATGGATAAAATCTCCTTGAAAATAGTTTAAAATTTGTATGAAGACACAAAAACTACCTATTCAATATTCTCACTGAAGCTTATGAATATGGTGCAATCGCTACTATATTACTCATAGTAAAACAATCACCTTACTGAAAGAAAGAAACTCTACTGTCTTTTCAAATTACAGAACAATTGCTCTACTATCACACCCGTCAAAGATACTATTAAATATAATAAAAACAGGATTAAGAAAATGGTTGATGAAAGAATTGACGAAGATCAATTTAGTTTTAGAAGAGACACAATAGAGGCAATTTTGTCTCTACGAAATATCTTGAAAAGGAAAATAGAGATGGGTAAAAGCACTTATGTGGCCTTCGTAGATCTTGAGAGGAATTTGACAAAGTCAACTGGAAGTTGCTCTTTTTGAGCCTCCGAAACGTTGGTATAGACTGGAAAGACAAGAGATTTATCTATTATTTGTATAAAGATCTAGCTACAACCATAGATGTCATTGGACACAAGGAAAAGGAAAAAATAAGATAGGGAGTGAGACAAGGATGTTCGCTCTCCCTTTACTTATTTAACCTATTCATCGAAGAGGCTATAAATGAAATGAAAGTAAATACAAATTTCATCTCTATTAACGGTCAGAAAATACATTCAATCTATTTCGTTGACGACATTGCTTTAATAGCGGGATTTGAAGGGGACTCATGCTACAATATAATGCTTGGATGCAACATTAACAAAATTCAGTAAGCAAATCCTACCAATGAAATACAGCAAACATCAAGATTAGGAATGAATCAGTTGAACAAGTAAAGGAATTTTGCTATTTAGGAAGCCTAATTACAGAAGATAACAGATCAACAAAAGAAATTAAGAGAAGAATAGTTTTAACAAAACAAGTATTCGAAGAAAGAAAAATAAAAGATCTTTATTGACAAATAAAAACCTGAACATTCAAACTAGAAAGAATTTCATTAAATCGTAAATTTTAAGTATTTTGTTATATGGCTGTAAAACGTGGATCATAAAGAAGTATAAAAGATATAGGTGAGAAACGATGGAGATGTAGATTTGGAGAAGAATAGCAAGGTCGAGCTGGATAGAGAGGAAAGGAACGACACCATCTTGCAAGAAATAGGTGAAGAAAGAAACATCATTACATCTATTATGAAATGGAAAGTGAAGCTCATAGGACATCTGATAAGACATAACAGTTTTGTCGCAAACATTTTGAATATTACGAAGATTATGTAGGTAATGTGCAAATATGCAATTAAAATTTATGATTATAATATAATAATTTTATTAAAACTAACTAATCTACTAATTTTTAGTAGAATTACACTTAATTATTAAATAGTAAACTTATTTTTAAATTGTATATTTATAAAATCCAAATATGCAATTAAGTTAGAACATTTTTAACATTTATTACTTTATAAATAATAATGTCATCAAACTTTTTTGTGCTAATAAACTAGTAGGTAACCTATTCAGTATTTTCAGGGTTTACAATGATGTTTTTTATTTATTTATTTTTTTACGTCTAAAGACACTTTTTTGGAAAAAATAATGGTTTGATTAGAACAAGTAGGGTATGCTTTCGGTTGAAAATTGCATAATTATACTTGCTATTTTATTTATCTAAGTTTTCGAATTTCTCAAAAGTTTTTGCTTGGGAAAGGAAAAACTACTAAAAAGTAACAGATAAACGACAAAATTCACGAAAATCGTAATTTTAACGAAATTGATTTCAGATTTTGATGATAACTATAAATGATATTTTAAATTTAGAGACTTGTAAATTTTTTTGAGTATTCTCATAGATAGTTTAAACACATGGTAAAATTTTGGAATGGATTATTAGTAAAAAATTTAATATATTGTATTATATTGAATTTCGCCCAGAATCTTATTTTCGAATACAATATCATTATAATTTATAATATATTTATTATATATTTTATAAAAATTATAATGTATAATAAACCACTAATTATTCGGACCAAAGGGACGAAGGAGGAACGTCCAAAATTGACCTTCTAGCTTTTGTTTTCTTTATTAATAGTTCATATATCGTGTATAAAATTATAACATCATTCATTGTAATTTCTTGGTTAATTATACATTTAAAAGTGTATACTTAATAAATTAATTACTAAAATTCGGGAGAAACTGTATAAAATAACTTTAAAATATATGTAAATTAGATGAAATTTGTTGGCTAGTAAAAAGCCGTCCTTTCAAAAATTGCCGCTAGGGGCAATACAGGACCGTTGCCCCCACCCCTAAATTCGGCCCTGGTGTGCCTAAAATTATACATTATGCGTAAGTCAATAGATTGAAATGACTGGAGAATATTAAAGTTGGATTTAAAAATAAACATATGTATATTTAATTATAGTATAAAATTCGTGCTAGAATCAGCGAATGTTAATGATAAGAACGATTCTGTTAGTGCGATCTCGTGGTTTCATTTAAGACCACTTATTGTCAATATTTTTTGGCGTCAAATATGTATTCGCAGGTGGAAGCCATTACCCATTGTTGGCGACAAGTGCATTGTACACAATGTGTTAAAAAATTATTCTTATCAATCATCCGCAACCGTTAAATTGTAAATTAGAAAAATTATTATATTCTATATAAATATTTTAGTTACTTGTTACTATACGTAGCTCTTACCAATATTGAAATTAATTTTACTATATCTCTGATGATTATATATTTTCATCTATCAAATCAAGTCCAAACGGTGTATTACATGACGTTTAGATCGTCAAACGCGAAACAAAATATACCATCTTTGGCATAATACGAGTAAGTTTTTTTCTAAACCGTCATTATTTGACTTATGTATTTAGAACCATCGTGTGTACTGTGTAGAGCGATCACATTAACATAAGAAATTATTATTTTAAAACCTTTTTCTTTTTCTACGTAATATTATATCATTTTCTTTTCGCAGTAAATGACTAAAATGTTGCCGGCTGCGTTGGATTTGTACAATCAGATGTTGAAATCTATAAACGATTGCAACAATATCAAGTACATGCCATACCGTATTGCAACAAAACTAACAGTTTTACAAAAATTGACTCACCGTAAGTATTTAAAAAATAATACTAGTGCCTGCTCACTGTTCCAGTATTTAGATTTATAATATTTTAGTACCTAGCATTCACGATAACTTGAAATGTGAGAATAAGTGATATCAATTGTTTAGGTAATTTTTTTGTAAAGTTCACTTTATAAATAATTTAATAATTAATAATATTTTAATTCATTTTAATCAATCATTACGTTTTAACGAGAAAATTTAAATTAATTTATTCTGCCATAGATAATATTATTTATTATTATTTACTTCCTTAAACAATTTTCATTTCAAAATACTATTAATTTAAAAATCCTTAGACTGATTACTCGTGTGTACAAGATTTATCATATATCAGAGTTACTTGCTACCAAAGGATATTTTCTCTTTAAAAATTAAAAATGTTAACATCTGTTCAATGTGAACCCCATAAAATGATTTTGTAGTTAAGTGATATCTCATACTACCTATTAGATTTAATAAAACATTAAAATAACACCAAATTAAAAGAAAATATTAATTAATATAAAACAAAACTTAATAAAATCTGTTTAAATGGTGCTATTATATTATATTGTATAACAATTTAGGATTAAATATTAACAAATTTAGTATTTTTTTAAAAAATATAATTATAATTTTGATTTTGTGATTTATATTCACATATATAAAACATTATATTATAATTTATGTATAACTTTGAATACTTTGTTTTTATAACCGTTATATAATTTAGTATATTCAATGTTCATTATTATTTTTCCAATTTATATATTTTATATATTAAATATAATTTATTATAATTTACATTCAAAATGCCTCATAAAAAATATAAAAAAAACATTTAATTAAACAGATTTATCCTAACATTGTTAGGATACTAATAAGCTTAAACTAATAATTTGCATTGCCTTTAAACAAATAAATTATGATTAAGAGTAATTATACAATTTTTTAATACAATTATATACATTTTATACACTTATTATGAATTTATAGACAATTTCTTCCAAAATTTATAAATAACATATATAAATTTATTCTAGTTCATCATAACTAAAATGAAAGAAATTAAATATTATAATTTTATTTAATTTTTAAAAAAATAAACACTTAAAAGGGTATTTACATTTTTAAGAAATAATACATTAGTGTACCAAAAATAATAATATCTAATATTAAACATTGTATTTGCTATAACTCTCAATAATTTTGTTTAGTTTATAATTTTGACTAGTTATTATTATAATTTTATATATATATATTTGTTGGTTTTTCTCTGTAATTCCACAGAAATAAAAAAAGATTAGGAAATTAATAAACATAGTTTTCAAAGACATTTATAGATATTTATATATTTTCAACTATCACACTTAGATATTTATCTTGTATTACATACACATATAACGTTAATCCATAGCCGTATTCAACATTAATTTTTAGAGAGGGGTTTTTGTGAAAATGTTAATTATGTATATTAAAATTAAATTTGTATTGTTTCTTAAAGTATACATCATTTAATATGTCATTTTCATTGGGTAGGGGGGGATTGAACACTGAAACCCCACCTCCAGAATACGACCATGCCTTAATTATTAGAATTATATATTTAAATATTTACATTTATACAAGTTATTCACAAATTATTTGCATACAAATATTAAATAGAAAACTTACAATGGAAGTGAGCATGGTTTTAATAGTAAATAATAAATAATTACATTATAAAAATAATAAAATAAAACAGTAGTAAAATAGTGTGTATTATAATAAACATTTTCCAATATGGAATCAATTGTATAGTTGGCACGCTATGAATACATACACGGTTATCTACCGATATTGATAATACAGCTGCCTTCTTATCGGGCATTAAATCTTTGTCTATAAATTCTAGACCAGTTACAAACATTGCATGAGCTTGTTTTACATTATAAATAGTTTTTAAGTTATTTACTTCATGTAAACTAACACTTCCTGAATACATTGTACCTACAGCAATGTATAATCCATCTTTGCGTACTGCTAAGGCTGATGTAGGCTCAGAAAACGATAGCTCATATACTATTTTGTTATTTATCCATTTTTGTAAAAACGATTTTTGTTTAGGACCATTTGCAATTGTAAATATATTATAAATTGATTTATTGTCAGTTATTCCAAATTTACATCTTTTAAATATTAGTTTATCATTAATTGGATGAGTAAGAACAGATTTTGCATTAGTAACAGTGTTCCAAAGGAAAGCTTTTCCATCTTTTGCAACACTTACTATAAATTTGCTATCAAAACTTATATCTATGTCATCAATTTCCTTAGTATGACCTTCATATACTTTAATTGGTTTAGTTTCTTTCGATTCTACTATTGGATAATTCCAAAGACGAATATATCCATCAGTACCTCCAGTTACCATTAAATTACAATCATTGTTGACTTTGACGATTCTTTGTAATGGTTCATCCTCACTAAAATCTGTTACTAATGAATTTCCCGTCGTTATTTTGAAATTAATTTCTTTACTTGCTATACCATTTTGGAACGTAGGTTCTATTACTATGTCAGCAATATATTGTCGACATTTGTCCTCTTCATTTGCAGTAATATAAATTTGATTGCCACGGATATTTGTACAACAGTTCATAATTACATTTGGTCCACTATCGTGGCGTATTACTTTTGTCATTGCTATAGTTTTACCATCTCTAATTAGTTTATATACCTCAAATCCATTATATATACCAGTTTTGCTTGAACCACCACCACCAGCAACAAGTATATAGTTCTTTAGTAGTGTTTGAATTGAATACATTGGCAAATTTGTTGTAGTTATTACTTGAGATTTATTTGCCATGCTGTTAAATAACTTGGACGTATAATAATATTAATGAATAATATGTATAATTAAAAAATAAATTTTATCTGAATAATAAAATAACTTGTCTATTAGTAGCTTGTACGCATTTTACTTTCATAACATGAAACACAATTGTACACGTCTTGTACTATTGTAGACTTGTAGCGGTTACATTCTTATTTTTTATACACATAATTATAATTTATTTTACAGTTGTACATTGATAAATTGATAACCGTGATGCACGCTTAAATAATAATATAACGTTATCATTTTATTAACTTATCAATTTATACATTGATAATAAAATCAGTGTTCACGCTTCTTATAAAACATATGATGAAGATTTTAGGTCTGTATTTCAATTAAAACTTAAAACACATTTCTTAATGTTTAAAAAAAAAAAAAAAATTGTAGTTTTACATTATTTCAGTTAAATATAAATATTTAATAAACAAACTACTTATATTTTCTGAAAAAAGATGTATACAAAAAACATTATTTTAGAAAATAATTACATTAAGTATAGAACAACAATTTAGTTATAAATTTTAAATTTTATAAGACATTTTTAATATAATAGCTATATTCCTTGTTTAGGCAATTTAAAAATGAATGCTAAAATATTATTTATTGATTTGACAAAATATAACACAAATACTATACTTTTAAAAACAATCCATATTATTTTAATAATTATTTAAGTTATAGGTTGATACTACATTATATGTTTATTTTATTCTATAAGTATTTATAATAATTACCTAAAATATATTTTATCTATTTTTTATATTAAGTGATGTTTCTCATATTTGCCCTCATTCTAAAAAAAGTCAACCATAATTCCAATAATAAAATTAAATATACCTCCTATATCCCATATATCATACTGTCATAAGGTTTCTTCTAACACTATCCAAAATATTAGAAAAAATCATCCATAAAAGAATGATCCTTATTCTAAAAAACTAGAAAATTATTTCCAATTCATAGTCAAGTTTCAAAAATAAACATTCGACTACACACTAATTACACCGATTTATCGATGTAATAGTCATTGCAATATCTATGGAGGGAAAAAATCAATACTTCAGGTGTATTCAGAGATGTCGTTCAGGCATTTGATCATGTCTGGCATGCTGGTCTTCTTTAGGTTTCTTCTCTTTTTAGTTGGTTCTTTCACTTTCCTCAAATTTACTTATTGTATTGTCTTAATACTGACTGTAAATATATAATTATTAAAAATAAAAAAAGTTATGGTTTTTATAATATTATAAATAAATTAGCCTGTTGTAAACAATTTATGTTTAATAATTTTAACCAATTATGTGCCTATCACATATTATACTTTAATTATACTTTGGAAATTTGTATATTTTATTATAATTGTCTAATACCAATAATTGTTTTGTGTTTCAGTGGATAAAGTGTCATTGTATATTATAAATGGTGTTTATGAACAACACAAAGGAAAAGATTTTAATCTCATTGATAATGTTATGTTAGAGGATATTGTATCTGATATATTTTTTGCTGTCCAAAAAGCACATTTAGATTTAACTTTTGATGGAGAAATAGCTACTAAAGTCTTAGTGCACTTGTTAGGACAAATACTTTCTAAGTAAGTTTTAATACACATTAAGATATATAATGTGTTCTTGATATTAAATATTGCTTTATTATTAAGAATATAATATATTGTTGTACTAAATTACATGAACATGTTCTTAAAAATAGTTGTTTGTGCTATATTTTAATATGTATTTGATTTATTAAAAAATTGACATGTGTATATAATATTATAATTTCCACAATTTATGTTTTATATAAAGTTAAAAATTATTTTTGTATTATATATTACCAAAAAAATTAAGCTAATTTTTTAAATTTTATATCACAAAGATTATTTTTCATTGTTTTGTTTTCCATTATATAGGCATTAAAAATTTCAATCAATCAATAATTATATTTTAAAAAAAATAGTACTATTAATTTATATATTCAATATTATAATAATATTAAAAGGGTTTTTTTAAATATTTTTCAGGTATACAATAAAACAAATCAATTTAAGATCTGCACTTACAATTATTGCTTGTCTATCATGTGATAGACTTCGTGTAAGGTTGGGTTATATGTTTCAATTAAATTGTCTTAATAAAGAATTGGGTTTGACAAAGGAGTGTTTTCATAATTTTTTAAGAGATCTTAGTTGGTTACTTGACTTTTTATCAGAAAGAAGTGTATTTGAGTACTATTCTATTAAAAATGTCATTGATAACTGTTTCCAAAAGGTTAATATGCATCTATTTAAATAATAAAGTTTAAGTAATAATAGATATGTTAATTAATTTTATATATTATTATCATTATTTTTTTTTAGTTTAACAACACTGTTGATTTAAATGAAGGCCAATTCATGCAATGGTTTATGACGGAGCCTGCAGTATTAGAGTGGTTACAAATATTTTATAGAATTAAAATGGCGGAAAATGGTAAAGTTAATAATTATGTATGGTGATCAGAATTACATACATTTTCAATTGTTAATATTAATTTCATTAATATTTTGTACATAATATAATATTATTTATATTATTTAATAAATAATATTTATCATTATTATTATTAATATTCATTATTTATTATTTATTGTGTTTTATTATATAAGTATTAAATTCAATTAGAAATTTATAATGACAAAATAAATATTAAAATGTTTTATTTTCGGTAAGAGTCTAAAATGTGATTGCTAGTATCTCTGTCAATGTTAAATTTGAAAAATATATTTTTATATAAAATACATATACATTTTTAACTTATAGATAAATTATTTGTTTTCAGTTAATCATGAAGTGAATTGTAAAGTTTGTAAATTACCTGTGAAAGGTTTACGTTATTTTTGTTTAAAATGTGTAAATTATAACCAATGTCAAAATTGTTTTTTGATTGGTGCTACTAACAAAAAACACAAATTAAAACATGCAATGCAAGAATATTGTTGGATGGTATGAACATTCTTAAAACTGTAGTATACATTTTTTTATTTCTAAATCAAAATTAAAACTAATTAATTTTTAGGAAACACCTCAACAGTTATATGTACAATATTTTAAATCTTATTTAGGAAGAATTTTTGGCTTAACATCCAAAATACGATATCTTCCTGTGGAGATGCCTAGTGAGACTGATAAGCCAAATCAAAAGTAAATATTAATTAAATTAAATAGTAACTAATTTTGTATTATATTATAACAATTAACCACTACAGATCAAATACTAAAAATTGTTTTTAAATATGTTTAATGCATACTAAATAATATTATGTATGACTCATTATTATAAATTAAATGCTTACTTGAAAGTTTTTTTCATTTTTCAATTTCTTAGAAATATTTTATTAAAATATATTATTTCTATAATGAACGTAACTTTTTACTTTCAATGTTTCAAATAATTAAGTATCAATCTAATACTCTAAACTAGACTTAGTTTCTAGTAAAATGAATTATGAATTTTGGTAGTAGCTAACATTTTTATTTAATCAATAACTTATTGTTTTTATTGAGTTCTACTGAATAGTACTGAGAACCTTTAAGGCCTTATTTAATAATTTTATTTTTTATTAAATTTTGTGTTTAAAAATAAGTTTATTTATTATATTATACTTATGATTGACTGAAGAGTTAATTTAGAGTTTAAAATTTGTTTTAGTGTTTTATGGACTAAAGAAACTAGTAGCACTTCGTTGGATTGCAGTACAGTCAAATCACCTCGTCATGAACTACAGAGTGTTATCTCACAAATAGAAAGAGAAAATAGGTACACACAATAGTAAAATATAATTTTATATGAAAACTCTATACTAAAGAAATAATTACATGTAAATGTAATTCTAATATTTATCATTATCAATAATTACAAATGTATTAATAAATTATATGACAAAAATACAAATATATTTTAAAATGCTTTTAGGAATTCATTTTATCGTGATTATTTTATTTGTTACAATAAGAGCCAGAATTTTTGGTTAAGATAAATTGTTAATATACAACTAAATAAAAAAAATTGGAAAGTCTTAATATTCAAAATTGCATTAGTCATTATAAAAATCTAAAATCAATTTCTTCAATATTATGATTTCAGTGAAATTTCCTGTTTTAGCCGAAAGCATAAGGGTATGTAGGCTTCAGTTGGGACTTGTGGTAATCGGAACATTATTTATAATCGAAAAAATGTTTTCAAACCATTAAAAATACAAAAATTATCATAATATTAAATTATACTAAATATTCAAACTTTAAAAGCTTGTAAAAAAAAGTTATAACTTACTAATTTCAAAATATATCACTTGATTATACTTATACACAATTATTAAAATGTTAATAGATATCTCAACAAAAAAACTTAAAATTGCAGGTCATATACATTTTTCGATAAATTTCAAAGCTTTAGTCAGTAAATCAACCAATCCAAAATTTTCAAGTCCCTACGTTCAACACTGAATTAGTTATCACGCAATATATAAAATTAAAATAACCAAAACCGTAATTTTTCTGTTTTTTTATTATTTTTTGGTAGTTTTTCTTCTCCGAAGGAAAAATTTTTGAATAATTCTAAATATTAGCTAAATAAAATACTAAGGTAATGCAATTTGAAACCCAAAACATATCCTTTTATGGTAATCAAATTATTTCTACTGGATATCTTGCTTTTGGATATTATAAAAAAAAATATAATAAAAAATATTGTAAAACTAATACATTATTCGCTTCGCTCAGAATCTTAAATCCATAAAATATTTTTAAATATTTACTTTTTCAATGTTGTACATATTATCTAAAATAATATTAAAAAATGAGTACAAATAGTACATTGATAAACTCTAATATAAATTATATAAGCTTAATATTAACAAACTACAATAATTTCTACATTACAAAAAATAATAATAATTTAAAGTTTGTATTTACTAAATTATTTCATTAACATTTATAACCAATTAACATATTTTTTGTCTACTAAAAAATTATTATTTTAATTATTTTAAAATTGTAAGTAATAAAATGACACTTAATAATAATAAAAAAAAAACTTCATTGTAATAATAATAATGAGTAATAATTATTTCAGATTATTGGAAATTGAAGTCAATACTTTGAAAAGAGGCGATTCTCAGTTTGAAGCATTTTTAGATCAACATCGCAGCAAAATCGAACGACAGCTAATACGTTTAAAACAATTAAAAGTAGTTAATAAATTAAAAATAATTATATTAAACTTAAAAACATATTAATAACTATATGTTATATATTTATTTTTTAGAATCATTTGAGTGGTACATTTGGACGCGGAAAAATGAAGCGTATGCAAAGCACACCACTTATAATATCAAGACCAGATCGTAAGGATAACATTGCTGCAGTGAATTTGAGTCCAATATTTTCTACTGATACATCAAGTATGATGACAACAATGCACAGTGGAATCAGCGCTTTGAGTACATTATACGGCGAAAAAATTAATAATTTTACCACAAATACTGAAGCTAATGAGTTTTCTTGTTGGTTAGGGCCAAAAATCACTTGCACAGCTAATATTAAAAATCAATTAGATGGTACTTATATTGACACAACACCAGAGCAATTGGAAGATGTCAAAAATCCATCCAACAAAGAAAATTCTTTAAATACAGAACTTGACACTATTCTTCGGACCAACTCTGGACAAACATCTATCTTATCTGATATTTTAAACAAACAAAGTGAAATGCTGTTACCTAAATCTCCTGATAAAATTTCTATTACAGTCAACAAACAGTCCTCTGTTTGGCTCAATACAAGTAGAGACTATGCCAAAGAGCCATCAAATGAAACAGAAGATAAGGATATGGAAGAACTGCACACTGAGTTAGATAAAATATTGGATCAGTTACAAAAACTCGTGACATAGAAAATTTAATTTTCAACAAAATAATTCATAACAAAATGTTAAATTTTTATTTTTCCTATTAATATTAGTTCTACATTTTAAATATATATATAAACATAGTTTGTACATTGTACAAGTATAATATTTTTCATCATTTTATTTTATAATAATTTAATTTACTTACATTTGCTCATAATTCATAGTTTTAGAAATAATTTGGAATTACATTTGAAATATTATTTCGTTCAGTTTTCCTCTTATTTATTTAATTAATATGATATAGAATTTTTTTATTTTCCACATATATTAGTGTAATTAAACTTATTTGGGATATTCCCAATATTCTTGTACCTTAATTTAAATTGTGCACATAATATAAATACCACTTAAGTAACACACTTTGCCATGAAAATATTTGAATTAATTATATATGACAGAAAACAAAATACTATATTTATAAAATTGTAAATATTTCTTAAAATATTTTCTTGGTAGTTTATTATTTTAAATATAAATAACTATTCCAATTTTTTAATTCTATTTTATTTTTGTTTGTTGGTTTCCTACTTTTGTAAGAAAATTTTAAAATACAATAGGAAAACATTTTTTAGTTAAGTTTAATGAGTGTATGTGTTGATTAATGTGGTTTTACTTTCTTTAGGAATTATTGTTGGATGGCTTAAAAATTTGTCAGTGTTGATTGAACCAAACACCAGAAAGAATTTTTAACTAAATGCATTTATTAATCTTGATACCTACTTTCATATTATAACAAAAATTTCATCTCCATATTGTTGTATTATAGTATAGTCAATGAACAATACATGTGACTTTCAAGCACCTACCAGTTGATTTTCCTAAATCCAAGAGTTTTAAACAATTATTCTATAATCAATAGCAATATATAAGAATTTATGATACATACAATTTGTAATATTATTTTAGGTGGGAACATAATCTCAGAAACTGATAAAAATCCACCAGTAGGTAAATAATAGTCAGAGTCAGACTGGCCTGGGGTATAGACGCAATTCACATGGTAGGCCCTAACCATGTAGCCACTTTTTATACTGATACTTTTAGAATGAAATTATAAATTTAAAAAAGATATAATATTTAGTAAAAATATTTATATTTATTGCTAATTCATTAAAATTAATAATAAGGAGGGAAAGTTGGTGTACTCAACGAGCAAAGCAAGAGAGTTATATTTAATGGGTTTATACATTTGGCCATATTAGCCTGTCAGACACTGGTGATGAGCATACGTCTAGTTTCGTTGGTCTTTAGTAAGTACAATTTTTGAATGGTTAGAATGAAAAATATACACTGAAAATGTCATCATGACATGTATTATGTCAAACCGAGCAAGTATCATTATGCACAAGGCTGGGCAAGTTAATGAATTTTTTTAACCGAGTTAAGTTAAGTTAATCAACATAAAATGGAAAAAGATTACAGTTCATAGTTGATGATGTATATTTTATAAACTTGGTTAAGTTAATAGTTGAGTGTAAAAAAAAAAACTTGAGTAAATTTTTAAACAAAATTATATTTATTTAATTAGGCTTAGGTAGTATGCGTTTAAAAATGACACATTCAATAAATTTGTACTTGCCACTATTTATTATATATAAGAATAAGTAAAGGTTATATACTATACTATATAGGATTGAATGTAGTCAATTAGTAAAATTAAGAGAGCTTAATCTTCTGGTAACACCGGCCAAACTACTCAGAAGTTTGAACATTTAAAACAAACAAAATATTTAATTAATAATTAATATAGATATACATTTGTTTCCTATTAGTTCAATTTTATTATGTTATTGGATATAAAAGCACTATTATAATATTATAATATGTTCTTTTTCAGTGAAAGAAAAATTTCATGATCATAATCAAATTTTTAAATTTTGTTTACGACCATTTTCACAATATCACATGAATTGAATTATATTTTTTATTGGTCTAAAACTTGAGACAATGATTACGAAAAACGTATGGCAGATTTACGCCCGTAAAAATAATATTTTTAGTATATGAATAAAACTTAAAATGTATATAAAGATATATTAACTTAACTTGAATTTTAAGAAAATTAACTCGTTATTTATTAAGTTAATACGTAATAAAAAAAGTTAAAGTACAAGTTAAGTTAACAAATATTCAGATGTTAAAAGTTAAGTTAAAAAATTAATATTAACTTAACTTATAACTTTTTAACTCGTTAATGCTCAGCCTTGATTATGCGTTAGATATATTGAACTGAACACATTGACTCTTAATGAAGAATTTTTGAAATTTGTTCCAACATCAGATATGACAGGAAAGGCAATAGCCAATTTAATCTTACGTCTTTGATAAAACATATTGAATTGGTTGAAGCACTCTGATATACATATATATATATATATATATAATTTTATTTAATCTCCCCTCCCCCCATAAGGGAATTGAATGTACGCCACTAGTGTCTATAAATATATAATAAGTATAAATAAAATTTTGTTTTCCATTACTACATTATAAGATGTGCAAAGTCACAGATAATATTAGTAATTCTTTCTTGCTCGAAAGAGTGAATCGTTTAATTAGGGTAAATAGAGCTTTATATGAGTATTTAATGAAGATGTAGAATATTTGCCAACATAAAAATTTAAATATCTAGTTCAAATGTTCAACAAATAGTTGAAAATCATTTCACGTGAAAATACATACCTAATATAGACGTAACAAGTGTTTATTTTTTTTTAGTGAGAATGGCTTTAGCCTAATATATATACAATTTTTAAAAACCACACATATAAAAGCTAAAAACAGCAGAATATTTTAGGCAGGGTTAAGCCCCCTAGTTACCTCCATGACACCTACATTATTTAAGTGTCATAAAAATAATTTTTAAAAAAAGGAAGACTATACAATTTAGCGAGCATAAAGTGATGTTTTTAAAGAAACAAAAACCAATTAGGTAATACCTAGTTTTTTAATTGTCAATTATATAATTAATATAATTGTACTATCGTATTAATATATGAGTATAAAAGAGGTTTATTGAAACATATATACCTACTGTCAAGTTATCTAAACTCCCAAATAGCAGTCCCATAATAAATTTGAATAATTTAATAGGCATATCTGTTAATAAATTATATTGGGGCTACAGCACCCCTAGTTTAACCAAATTTCGCCTTTGTAACTTGCCTATATTGGTATAAAAAGAACAAAAATAACTATGTAATCTAAATAGTTAAAAAATTTTATTTGAACTCATAAATGTTTACTTATATAAAAATCAACAAGTTAAGTTAAAAGTTAAAAGTTACCTACCACTTTCTTCTTTTTAGACGAAACTGAGGTTCTCAATTCACCTAGAAATGTTAAAATCGTATTTAATTTACACAATGTTTGATTTTGATGTACCTAACACACTTATGAAGTGACGAAAGTAAACTAATTAAGTTTTTTTTTTCGATTTCCTTAGTTAATTAATTAAAACTTTGTGCGCACGAGAAATTTAAATTGATAAAAATATAGGTAGTAGTTAAGGTAAACTTTCTTTATTTAAAATTATGATAGACCTATAGCTTATAGATATTATGTCCATGACTGAAAATCTATCAAAATTTCAGAGGTTGCTAACATTTTTAAAATCAATATAAGCCAGTAGATAAATATTATTATATCAATATATCATTTGTAGATATATAAATATAATATGTAAAACTCAAACAATTTTTAAAGTGGCTAACAGGAAATTTTGGGGGATTTTGTTTCTTATGTGCGGAATGCTGTATTCAGAACATTTTGCAAAATAATAAGCAAGGTCCTTAAATTGTTATAAAATGTGATAATTACGAATTGTACCAATCACTATAATTTTAAACTAGCTCTTAATTCTTAAAATAGAGTTAAGATAAATAGTTGTTGAAAAAAATTGTGCATAAATCTGCAGATCTGAATTCAGAAAGGGAGATTACATACAATTTTTAAAATAAAGTTTAATAGTTATTTTTTATTCAGTAAAAAAACATTTAAAGTCAAACGTTGGAAATAAAATGTTGTGCTTCTTTATTGTTAAGCACATTATAACATATTCGATCAGAAATTTCTGTTACAAAAATAGTAAGGATTGTATAAAAAACGTAATACCTAATCATTTTATTTTTTATTATTTAATATTATTATTTAGAGGTTAGTATCAAATTTCGCAAAAATATCAACAATTTGTTTCAATTCGTCTACCTATGTACTATATTAGGTACATTATAAGATTTAAAATATGAATAATAGTAAATATTAATTAAATGGATTAAGTTAAATTCAATAATACATTAATATTATGCAATAATATACTTATAATATAGGTACCTAGTACCTACTAATATGTTACCTAATAATATAAAATAAAATTTAAAATGATGAACAACATCATAACATGAATAATATTGTATTTATTTATAACTTTATAAATACACAGGAAACCTATATACTGTATTCTGTATTTAGAAAAGTTTAAAATTTATATTTCATATTTTAGATATACTTTATACTTTTATAGGGTATAGCCGTATAGGTATTGCAGCAGATATCACGGAATTGTTTAAAACATATCGTTTGTACATTAAAGCGATTGTGCGAGTAGGTAATAAATAATACGCTCGCATCAGTCGAAATTCTCGAGTATTAACTTTTACATTTTAAATTAAACGAATTTTAGATAGAATTATATAACTGAATCGTTAAAAAGTCGTTTTTCGTCAAAAACAAGTTATTTTGTATTAAAAAGTCATTTGTTCTCTGCGCAGTAGTTGTTTGCAACCGAACACACAAATCAATTACGTACTAGCTAGTATTATTTTGGCACTTGGAACGGTCGTTAGTTACAATTTCCCCCATTTTAAGGACGACTGGAGAATGTATTCCATTAATTTACAGATTAAGTCTTACAGTATCTGTGTGGTAAAGTTAGCACTATTAAACACGTGCGATAATTCATTAAAATCTTATGAAGACGTCAGTGCACGATTTGCTACCTCTACCTGTCTAACGTGCAAAAATGCAAATAGAATAGTAAAAGTCATCATATGCAGAACAAACATTTTGACGCATAGGGAAATTTACAGCTTAAACGTTTATCATAAAATTTAAAGAGTAAAATATAATATTTTTAAATGATTGGCATATTATTTAAATATTATTAGAAAAAGAAGCAACGGCGGTTTATCTACTTGATTTTTTTAAAAATAGCTGCAACTTTTTTGTCAGAAAATTGTTTATAAATGTCAATCTCTCGAAAATATTCCTTTCATCAATTTTAGTAATACATACTTATTACTTACATTAATATACATATAGATCAGGGCTCAAATGAAAAAAAAAATTGTTAAGACAGTTTAATCGTCATACATTTTATTTTATTTAATATTATAGAAACTTTTAACAATTTATTGTTATCATTTTTTTGTTTAATAAAATTAGTGATTTAATCATTATTATTTTTTTTCGTTTGATGTGTTTTTCATTTTTCGTCATTCGTTATTTTTAACATAATATAATTAAATAAAATTAAGAACATAAGTTAAACATATTTTTAAATCCATAACACAATAAAACTTGGCATGTAGGAATACACATTTCCCAAAAATTAACGATAAAATCCATCATCATAAATTGTTTAAAATGTTTACATAAATTAAAATAATTTCACTCTACGTGGAATTAATTATTTACATAATAAACTTCATTGTCTCTAATTGGTTCCTTAAAATGAAAATTAATTATTATTAAACTTATTTTCAAATTATATTGAATCTTGGTATTCGACATAATATTAATCATTAAAATATAATTAAGACTTAAATTTAAAAGTATATGACATTGACATAATAAATAAAATTCAATAAACAAGAATTTTTATAAGAGTCTGAAAAAAGTCATAATAGGTAGTTCGTATACAAAGACACAAAACCAAAACCAAAACAAAATAAAAATTAAAAATAATTGTATTATAATATTATAAACAACAACGCTTTGTTATCGTTAATTTTTTTACAGTTGTATTTGCTTTTAATTAAGTTATGTTTAATGATATGCTAAATGTTTGTTTATTATAGGTACTGTTTTGCTTAGTGATAATTCAATATTAGCGTTTACTGTTTCCGTTAATGTTTATTGTTTTACATTTCAAAAGTTTTTTTGACAAGTTTAACATTTTAAAAATGTTTTTGAGCTTTGTTCAAGATCTATATTTAACCTAAATGCAACATTTTTTATTATGAAAATAATGTTAGACAGAAAAAACCAAAGACATTTTTTTTTAATTTCTAAAGGTAGATAATAAAATAGATAGAAACTATGGGAAGTTATATAATATATATTTCTATATTTTTAATGTATTTATTTCTTTAATTAACTTTAACTATTTAATTTAATTACAAATTTTAATATTGAAAAATGCCTAAGCACTTATTCTTGTAATTTACAAGAGATTATTGTATAATTACTCTTAGTATATTTAACAACACGTGTTTTTAAGGTAAATTTTTGAGTATCTCTTATATTTACTTTTCAATTCAAGCTTTGATGATTTTTTATGTCTAGTAGATACTATAAGTACGAAGTAGTTACCTACTATTTTGGTACAAAATAAGAATAGATTAACTTTTTTAGTTTGGTTAATAATTTTTGTCATCTGAATTTTAAATGAACTTCATGTTAACCATTAATGTTTAAACTTAAACATCTCTTTAATTGTTAGTATATTTTTTTTGATTTAAACGTTTTAGAATAATTAATTTCAATTATTAGACCAAAGTTTATTATCCCGCATTCCAAATACTTTTGTCGATCCATGAAGTTACATAAAGTAATCAATTTGATAATATGCATTTATCAAAAATATAATTTTCATCTATTATATAGGTATGGGTCGTTTAAACAATTAAAGCTCGCATAACCAAAATACGACCATTAATATTATAGAATAGTATATTCTATAATCAATGGTACGACTGGCTATTGAATGTCTAGCTGGAAATTGCCTTACGAAAATTCTGTTAAAATTTATTTATTTACTAGTTAATTTATTCGAAGTGCCGATCACTTATTTTTTATTATCAATAATCATTATTTGTCTATTCCATGTAAATCTTTCTTATAGTTGAGTTTTATATTTTTAAAAAGATCACATAGTCAGTCGACTACTCTGCACATTACTCTTATTTTATTATAAATTTAATATTAGGTAATAAGTATACAATATAATACATAAAATTGAGTTAGAACGTTATGGGTAGTTGATATTTTTTTTTTTATAATGTACATTATAAGGTATAAAGTAAAAACATATTTTTATAATGTAACCAAAATTACCATGAACTTAACAAGTGATATTGATATAAATAACACATTAATAATATTATGACTGAGAGAATGAATGTTTTACGTTAAATAAATTATTGTATTTTGTATATTACATTAAGCTACCTATACGTATAAAAATAATATGAAAAACTAAATTAAATGTAAATGACTTACGTAAAAAACGTGTTGAGTATAAGGTATAGAGGTAAATAGAGGCAGTACAAACAAATATGCAAAAATTAACAGAAAACAATATACTCTTTTTAGTTCTTTAACTTATTTTTTAATGTATTCATCTCTTAAAATAGCGTGATCCTGAAACGATCATGAATACCGTATAGAAATGTTTAATTCATATGATGTAGGTAGATAGGTAATATTAAAATATTCATACAAAAATACAACTATGCAAATGTTTTAAATCCTAATTGTGATGATAGTCGTTATTATTTACCCTATTTTATAATACATTTAATAAAAGGAAAATAATATTCGTGTACTTATAAATATTATACCTATACAATTTACACATTAATTGTTCCATATCTTTAACACTTAGATCGCCACGTACATATACTTAGAAATACATTCTTTTTTTATAAAAATTAGTCTAAAATAATTAGTATTATTTATTTCTATTTTGAAATTGTTTACAAAATATAATTTTTTATCTTTAAATATTTTTAAATTGATCGTTCTATGCAATATATTAAATTATATATATATATATGTATATTATAAATTAGGTGTACCTAATAATATTTTATAAATATAGTAGGTAAGTACCTACTAGTGGTGAGCAAAAGAATGTTGAATCCGTAATCCGGATTAAACTTACATAATCCGAATTTCGGATTCAATCCGTTAATCCGAATTAGGATTACATAATCCGGATTTGGGATTCAATCCGTCAATTCGGATTTCGAATTAAATCCGTCAATCCGGATTTTGGATTCAATCCGTCAATTCGGATTCAATCCGTCAATCCGAATTTCGGATTCAATCCATTAATCCGGATTTCGGATTATATCTGGTAATTTACCTAAATATCTTAAATAAATTATAGAACTATAAGAAATAAAAATAGACATATTATATATGATAAAAAACAAAAATATAAAATCAAAATAACTAATTACCAATCTTAGTTTAACATTTAATTACGTGTTCTATAAGTCTAAAATCCTAAACACCACATGCAACACATTGGTATTGTTGTTTATTGCAGTATTATACAACAATACAAGCATTGGAAATAACGCAATAACATCAAGTTAAATATAAACACAAAATGGTAAACAATTCATAGATGTTTAATATACATAAATATAATTATATATAAATATTACATATATGGAAGATAATAGAAAATTAGAAAATAATAGCAACTATAACCGTATGTAAGTTTAATCGGATTCAATCCGCTAATTCGGATTTCGGATTCAATCCGCCAATTCGGATTTCGGATTAAATCCGTTAATATCTTTATAGGTATTTTTATCAGTATCATTATTGGTATCGGAATCTTTATCAGTATATTTATTTTTATCTTTATCAGTATCTCTATGGGTATCATTAGCGGTATCGGTATCTCTATTAGTATCTTTAACAGTATCTTTATTTTTATTAGTATCTTATACTGAAAACGATAAAGATACCGATACTAATAATGATACTTATAAAGATATTTATATCGATACTGATAAAGATAAATATGTAGATACTGAATACGATATTTATAAAGGTACCGATACTGATACCGATGACCATTATTTATACCCGAAAAAATATTTTTAAACATCAGAAAAATGCCTATAAAAATTGCCGATTTTTCGCTTCTAAAGGAAAAATTTTTGGGAAATTCGAAAAATGAGCTAAATAAAGTACCAACTAGAAGAAATTTGCTATATAAAGGGTACCCTATTTGTGGTAATCGGACCATTATTTCTACCCGAAAAAAAGTTTTCATACATCAAAAAAAATTAATAATAAGCCTATAAAAATTGCCAATTTTCCGCTTTTAAAGGAAAAACTTTTGGGAAATTCGAAAAATCAGCTTAATGAAGTACTAAGAAGATACGATTTGCTACCGAAAGCATACCCTACTGTGATAATCGGACCACTATTTCTACCCGAAAAATGGTTTTCATACATCAGAAAAAAGCCTATAAAAATTTGCCGATTTTCCGCTTTTTAAGGAATAACTTTTGGGAAATTTGAAAAATGAGCTAAATTAAGTACCAACTAAATGAAATTCAGTATAGAAAAGGTACCCTATTTTTGTGATAATCGAACCATTATTTCTATCCGAAAAATGGTTTTCATACATCAGAAAAAGAATATAATAAGAAATCTATAAAAAATTGCCAATTTTCCGCTTCTCAAGGAAAAACTTTTGGGAATTTCAAAAAATGAGCTTCATAAAGTACCAACTAGATGAAATTTTGTATAGAAAGGTTGTCTTTTTGTGGTAATTGGATTATTATTTGTACCCAAAAAAAGGTTTTCATAGATCAGAAAAAAAAGTAAATAAAAAGCCTATTAAAAAAATTGCCTTTATGATTTTCAAAATATTTTGTAAAAAGATTAAGTAATATAATATTAGACTTTTATAAAATTTTCAAACAGATAATCCCAAAATTGCAGGTAATATTATTTTTTTGGGGGGAAAACGTTCAAAGCTCTATATTTTTTCACATAATTAACTATTCCTTTCCAAATTTTTATGATGCTTTTAAATTAGAACTCAAAAAAATTTTCAAATCCCTACTATAAAAACTTAATAAGAAATCACGGGAAAAAAAATATAACAAAAAACGTATAAAAAAGTGTCAATTTTCCGCTCTTTAAGGAAAAACTTTTGGGAAATTCTAAAAATGAAATTAATATAGTACCAAGTAGGCAACATTTGTAAGCGAAGCATATGCTTTACGTGATAATCGGACCATTATTATTACCCGAAAAAATGTTTCCATACATAAAAAAAAATAGGTATATTATATTATTATTATGAACAATAAATTTATTATCATATAATTATAAATATTATGTTATTATAGGTATATTATTTTATAACCTAACATAATTTTGGAGGTTTCTGTGGTGAATTTTCCGAGCAGAAGGGCATTTTATATTTTTATTGAAATCCAAAACGAGTATAATATTAATATGAATACCGGAACATATTATTATCAATCACCGTCGTCGGTCCATATTATTATGTCACATTAAAAAAGTGAAGTTTTTACGAGTCTTATGTTCGTTAAATTGCATATTCGGTGACATACTAACATCTATTTATAGCTACTCTTTTTAAACCACGGTCATACGAAAAAATATATATTTATTCCACGGTCTAAACTAAATGATTATCTATTTAGATTTTACTCTATACACATATTATACTTCTGAGCTTCGTATTCTAACCCTTTTGTACTGTATATTCTATACTATATATTAGATATTATACTATAGAGTATAGGTACCTGTGTATATACCTAGTTAATTAAAACCAATTATTCTATTATTTATTATTCTATAACCAAACAATATAGTGTAGAGATATGGTTGCTTATATAGTTGTATGAAATACATAAATTTACGATTAAATGCATCTATAACAGATAATTAATTACAAATCGAAGATTAACAAAGCCATACAATTTTTTTAAGAATGACTTCAGAGCAGTGTTGGGACTTTTGTAGATAAATTCATAAGATAAATTTTTTTGTGAAAATTAACTAGATTTTTTCGAAAATGTTTCATTTTTATTTTCATTGTCTCAGACACAACTTGTGCGTAAAATAACATCTCGGGCTAAAAATATATTACGTTATTCTGAAAAGACTATATATTATTCCTATTAAATACTTATTACTTATTAGTAATTAATATTCTGTGTTCGGTTACAAATATATATATATAAAATATAATAATTAATTTATATAAATAACCTATATTAGTACAAACATGTCGCGACCGATGTTATTTCACAGAACTTAATACATATTGTAATAATATTATAATTAAAATACGAATAATAAAAACAGACGATGAATTATAATCACCACCGTATTCGCTGTACGATCATTTAAAATTAATATAAATAATAAATAATATATAATTCATATTGACATAATATCCAGATATTCATGACAATTTATACGTCTGACAAGCAAATACTTGAGATGCTATTAATCTATTTCGGGTTTTATATTTTGTAACTTTCTATAAACCAATTTTAATATATATATATGATATAATATAATAATAATAAATATTATTTCGTATACACAAATACACAATACTCGTAAATATATTTTCAATGTTATTAACTAATAATTTTAAAGTCCGAAAAGTGACTGGTGACTCCTGCCACCCTTAGAACAGCCATGGGCTCTTAAGTGTGTATTATTTTAGGATATATTCTTGGAAATATTATTTTTAAAGTAAACAATCAAAAAAATTAACATATTATACAGGCATGTACTTACATATGCTATTTTTATTTTTATTTCTATAATTATCTGTAATTTATCTAGATAAATTACATTATCTAGGGCCGCATATAACTGCACAAAACATTAATATAAGGAAAGTATAATTAGTGTTTAAAATAGGTCAATACTGATTAGATTCTGAGCGAAACGAGGAATGTATTGTTTCTAAAAAGATGTTTTTTTTTCTTTATGTATGAAAACATTTTTTTTTTTTGGTAGAAATAATTGTCTGATTATCACAAGTGGGGTATGCTTTCGGATATAAATTGTATCCTCTTGGTACTTTATACAGATCTTTTTTTGAATTTCTTAAAAGTTTTTTCCTAGGAGCAGAAAACTACCGAAAAATGGCAAAAAATAGGCAAAATTACGATTTCCGTAATTTTTTATTATTTATTTCGTGATAACTAATTGAGTTTTGATGGTACAGACTTGAAAAATTTTTCGACTACTAACATAGGTAATACATAAGAGTGGTAAAATTTTGGAATAGATTAGTTGATTATTTGGCCTTATATAGATCTATGAACTATTTTACAAAAAAAATTAATATTACCTACAATTTTGTGTTTATCGGTTTGAAAATTTTATAGAAGCCTAATAATATATTACTTAATCTTTTTACAAAATATTTTGAAAATCGTGACTGACAATTTTTTTATTTCTAATCTATGAAAACATTTTTTTGGGTAGAAACGGACCGATGAGTCGATTGACCGTGATGTACTTTATTTGGCTCATTTTTGGAATTTTCTAAAAGTTTTTCCTTGAGAAGCGGAAAATCGGCAAAATTACGGTTTCCGTTATTTTAATTTTTTAAACTTTTTTATTACTAATTGTGTTTTGATCGTAGAATTTGACTTGAAATTTTTTTTTAGTACTTACATAGGTTAATAAAATTTTGGAACGGATTGGTTGATTTTTTGGCTAAATATAGAACTTTGAACTTTTTTTTAAAAATGTTTAATATTTCTTGTAATTTTTGGTTTATCGGTATGAATATTTTATCAAAGTCTAATCATATACTACTTAACCTTTTTACAAAATATTTTGAATATTTTGACTGACAATTTTTATCATGAAATGTTAACTTTTTGAATATTGATCGTAGGGATTTTAAATTTATTTTACATATTTACATATGCAATTTACACTCTTGGTAAATTTTGGAATGAATTATCAGTATAATATATTGTAATATATTGAGATTCGCTCAGAATCGTATTTTCTAATAAAATATCATTGCATTCAAATCTTTATAATAAACCACTAATTTCTCCGAGGACCCAAGAGACGAAGAAGGAACGTCCACATTCGACCTTTCCGCTTTTTTTCATAAATATTAAATAAAAATTAAGAAAATATATTAGAAATTAAAATTTAAAGAATTATTAGAGGATGACTAGAATCGGCTCCATGTGGTGTCTTCTGGTAATACTAAATAGTTCTATTTGTTTTTAGGGGATTTTACATATGAGTATTTTAGTAGCAAAATGTTTTTAAGGGAATTTACATTTACATACGAGTAATTCAGACGTAAAATATTTTTAGGGGAATTTCTCGCTTAAATATTCAGAGGAGTTTACAATTACCCATGAAATATATACAAAATAGTATTACGTAAGTGTACTTGATGCGCTAAAACCAGCATTAGAGATTATAAAAGCGATTTGTTTATGAAATGATATATCACTTTGTGTAGGAAAAATATTTCGATGTTTTTGAAACTTTCATATACAAACGAACAAATAATTAAAATTAATGTAATTATTGTGTAGTGTCTATTCAATTATATTATCAATACTCATAATCTTATTGTAAATTTATGACCACAGAAATTGTGACAGTATCATACCGTTATTGTCTTATCAAACGCATCTTCAAACGCAACCTATTATAATAAATTTGACGATAAAAATAACGGATGATGCATATTATAAATAAATATTATTATATTTAAATTATTTAATTTAAATATTATAATTTAATTATTATAATTATATTATTATATTATAAATATTATATTGTAAATAATTGTTAAATAGACATTGATATAGGTTGCATTACAAAATTTTGTTCTAATAATAAATTCACTTAAAAATTATAATATATATTTTATAAAAACAGTTTCTAATCATTCTTAAGTTTATAAATTAATATAAAATCGTAATAATTATAATAAATCACTAATTTTTCCGAGTACCGAAGGGACGAAAGAGGAATGCCCACAATCGACCTTTCCACTTTTTATAATTAAAATAAATACATTTTATTATGTTTTTATTAATATTATAGGTTATAATTTTTAATATTTGGAGACATACCTAATATACGTACATCCTAATAACCTATAGAAAACAAAATAATAGCTATAAGTTTTATGAGCTTAGTGATCAACTAAATTTTTTTTTTAGATTTTATTATTTTTTATTGAAACAAATTATTTTATCTAATGCCGCATACCTACATTGTTGTGTACTAGATTTTGAATTTCTTGTTTTCTGAGTAAACCCAACTTAAACTCTCTAAGCTCTTAGGAGTCCAATTCGATAAAAGCACTTGTCCCAGACAGACATCGCGTTTCGAACAATATGTTACGTTTATGAAGAATTTAGGTCCACTTCTAAAGAGTATGTTTTGTAGATATTTCGATAAACTACGACAAAATATTATTATGATGTCCAATATATTGTACATAAACAAGATAAATGTAATAAATTATATATATATAATAATCATAAATTTTTAATCTATTGAAAAGTTTTACCAGTGAATATTCCCTTTTGACCATCATGAACAAAATATATTAAGGGAAAATAAAATGTATAATATGCAGGAGAATATCATTCCTAAAACAAATATAAAAATAAAATATTTCGAACATTTTGAATTTTTGAAAAGTCTTATTATTTATTATATTATTATTATTATTTTTAATCGCAATAATATAATGTGATATAATTTATAAATAACCTATTACATTATTTTAATATCATTATTAAGTTTATTAGTATTCAATTTATCAGTTAATAATAATTCCACGGAAAAAAAAAAATGTTTTATAAATCTAATATTATTTTAATTGTTTATATGCAAATAGAAATTTTTGTAAACAAAATATTTGTCGAATTTCTATTTATTGTATAATTATATAATAATTTCAAGAACAAAAAAACAATTATTCATTTTGACAGTATTCAAAAGTTTACTATTAAAGCAGTACACAAAAAAAAAAACAACTTTTTTTAGAAATATAATTAATATTGTCATGAAAGAACTATTTATTCAAATTTAAAATATTTTAATAAAACCACGATTCGTTCATTAAATTTTAATTAAGATTCTTAAATTTATCAAAATGCTTTTTAATTAATTTTTTTAATCAATGATGTGTATATACATGATATACTATTTTCAAAATAATATTGTTACCCAATATAATCGATATACCTACCTATTAATAATATATTATAACATTAGAACAAATAACACCATGATTACGGATTTAAATTTATGTTTATTTTTTAGAAAATTATATCCGATGAGGATTAAGCAGGGAAAAGATACAATCGAATCATACTATGGAGTTATCTACAATATTAGAACGGTCAATGTCTATTTACGAAGACGCTCGGTAATTTTATAAATACTTAAATTTTAATCATATTAGTACTTGAATTGTTATTGAAGAAGTAATTTTTAAAATATATTATAGTGTATTTATTGTAGTACGCACGAATGTAAGATTGATACAAATTTATAAAATATTCAACTCTATAGGAGTTACGCAAATTTACAGAGTCTTGTATTTTTTTTAATTCAATCACTTTAAATACGAATACTAAATACATTTTTTCATAAGTTTAAGTAGATACCTTAATTAAAATGGTTAAATAAGTAAAATCGATATCAATAAATTTATGAGTTATAAAACATACCTATATCTAATATTAAAATTTAATCTGAGAAATTATTATACGAATATAAATCAGTTAGATTAATAAACGTGTCTGAAAATTAATATATGTATATACAATATACCTTATGCTTCGAACAAGTACTTAGTAATGTGTATAATTTTAGGACAACTTGGGAGGATCAAGTTCACAACTTTGAAGGCGATGTTAATATAACTTGCAAATTACTTACAAAAATATATTTGGGACTAACTTCAATTTCACAAACATCAGTTGGAATAAATTCACAAAGTAAAAATGATTTAATGTAATCAAAATAATTTAGGCTTTAGAGTTTTTTTATAGTGTAATAAATAATAATATTTCCAGCTACTTGTAACATTCTTAGATATAGTATTTTAAATAGCTATATAGAAATTTGTATAAAAATTAACTCTATATGCAGATCGATACTAAAATTTTATATTTATGTTGAATTGTTGACAGATTTTTGAAATAGTATTATATACGAGTAATTTGTATCATTTTATTTTATTATGCATTTAATTCGATATTTAAGTACTAAAAACACATAATAAACAATATACTTTTTAGTTGTACATTTGTTATATTACTTAGATATATAGGTACCTATTAATTATTTTTATTCCCCAAACATTTGTTTATATTTAGTTATTAAAATCATAACAATTTTAATTACCTTTAAATTGTTTATGATATCAAAACTATTTTTAACTTACCAGATCACAGTATATTGTCTAAAATAACAGAAATTGACAAAATTGCGTACTCAAACAAAACACTATACAGAGTACATAATTTTAGTAGAATTAACTCTCTACCACCAATATAATATAATGTGAAAAGTAGTTAAGACGTATGGCACCGATATAAAACATAAAGTCTATGGAAATAATTTCCAATTATTATGATTGTCGGAATACGATTAAACGACAGTTTTTAAACGTAGTTGATTGGTTAAATAATGACTATACATTATACAAAGTGTAAAACTAAAATGATCTATTTAGACTATTATTCAAGTATATACTAAAATAGAATACTATACGGCCTTTGACCTTTGTGCTGATCTATTTTTAATTGTCATGAATATATTTTCAGAATTTCGGCGCCATTCTATGATCTGTATTCGATATTAATACGAATAAGCCAATTTTTATTGTTGTAATTTTATTTAATATAAATCTTACAATATTATATTTCGTGTATTGTTATGATATTTCTATTTGTTCTTTTTCATTAAAATGTTGAAGACGTCAAGACATGATCATCATACATATTAAATTATAAGCGGAATGTTATACATTAATAACATAATGATTATAATTAGGTAAATACAATTGATTGACTTTTCTTATAATATTATGTTTGGATAAATTGCATTAAATTATTTTTATTTTATTGCATAGCTCTTATTATTATAATTGAAATTGATATTATTATTATTATTATTATTGTAGTTGTAGTGTAATTATAAAAAAACATAGAAAAGGTTAATAGTCCCGTCCAAAATTGTGGGACGGAGGAGAGGATGATAGTTGCTGTAGCAGCGTAAATTCGTTTGGCTATATAAAAGATAAATGTTGTTAATAATACATTTTTATTCTTTCTTTTCCATACAAATAGAGAGCCAAATGAACCAGCTAATAATAATCATTCGTTCGTCGTATGCAGTATATTGTTCCGTTAATGTTCGTTTAGATGATTATTTTTTTATCAAACTTTCCTACGCATAGAATGGTCGACATTTAATCTTCCAACAATTTTCTCGTTTTAATGAAAATTCATATTGTTAAATGGTTAAATGTTGGATTTGAGTGAACTGTATAAATAAGAAAAATTGATTTATTATAAACCAAATTAAATTTATAAATTTATAAACATATTATTTATATAATTATATTATAGTGAAGATTATTTTATTTAGTCCGCACGTTCTCACATTTGTGTTAGAATGGCAACTGAAACATAACACTTATAGCCTTTACGGTCAGCTGTCAAAATGAAATAGTTATCGTTTTAATTTATTACATTAGAAAAAGCGATAACTAGATAAGCCTCAACACATATTATGAAAAAGTTGTTGTCAAAATATTAGAATTTAAAACGATTTAAATGTTTCATAATAATATTAATATTTAGTACCCTATTTTGTAGGGTATTCTATGGATTGACATTCGAAAATTATAAATGGTGGCTTCTACTTTTTAAGTTGTAAAATAGAATCGTTGTAACATAAAACTGATTATTCTACAAAATATTTTATAAGATAGTATTAATTTATTCTTTATATATATTTTATATTATTTGTATAATTAATCAATAGTAGAGGTTAATAGAAAAACATAGTTTTTTTAACATAATTATTTTTTTTATTGTTATTGTTAAATATGTTGTATTCAAAACTCAAAATAAAAAAAAATCCAGTAAATAACAGCTTTATTATACTATTAGCTTTAATTACTTTCATAACTGATCTATTATATATTATGTAGAATGTGTGTATATTTTTAATTTATAAATATTTTTAACTCTTTTTTATTAATACAAATAAAAAACAACGATACGAAATTGGTATTTTCAATTAATCCCATTTGAAAATCTCTATATTTTTTGCTATACTATTTAAAACATAAAAATACTGTAGTTATTTGATTTTTTTTAACGTAACATTCTAATAATTAGAGAATGAATCTTCTCTTAAATAATCGATTTTCTTGTTATTTTTAAATACAGTGTTATAATGGTATCAATAATTGATTATAACATTCTGTTTTGTAATAATTATTTCATTACCCTTAATTTTATATCAAAATTATTATTATAAAACTATACGTTTATTAAAAAAATATTACCACCCTTAGTAAATTTGAAATCACAATCATTTTCCAATGCCATCTGCAGGTATCATTGAATGATATCTTTTATACCAATATATGTATAATCTTTAAACTTAATGTTATAAATAAATATAATTCGAAATATATTGATAATCAACTGACTATCATTAATCGACTATACATTACGAAGTCGACTTATAAAGTTATTTTATCGTATATACCCTTATTCTGTTAATCTTGTAGCTACATGTTTAAAATTACTATAAACTATATAGATTCAGGTGAACATCATATACAATTTTGTACGGGCAGTATCCTGCCTTACTTGTACATAAGGACCGTCACTGAATAAAACATCTCTAATCATATATTTAGAGATATATGAAAAACAAATATTTGAATAGTCTATCTGGACTTTTATGTTTTCGAAATTAAACTGGTCATTCGCAAATTGGGCGGGAAAAGCAGTAATACTTTTGCTTTGAAACAAAACTTTATTAGACCACGATAAGAATAATAAACCGATAAAATGTTAAACTCAACTAGTTTTTGTTGTAAAATTGAATTTTCTGTAACATAAAATTCTGGTCAGCCTGTTTATAACACTATAAAGACTAACATAATATAACTATAGAAGGTTTTTTATGTTATTATATCCGACTGACATTGTGGTAAATGCTGTTATCGGCAATGTATCGCGGTGATGGCAGCAAACAGCCGAGCACAATTTCCTATTTTTGTGCAATCTAATTTCCTGCGTCCAGACGCGTTTCGAGAAAATAGAAAACAAATTATCAAACATACTTTTATATATTTTTCGGGGTAAAATAAATCGGTCGACAATTAGGATTTTCTCTCGTACAAACGCACACGGCATCGTACACATGGGTATACGCTTTAATATATACGGTGAACATTTTTCGATGTGTATAATCAGAACGAAAGCGGTGCCGGGCTCTTTTGATTTCCATTATCTACCAAAATATGGCGTGTAAATCTAATAATTTCTCGTATATTATTATGTAAGTACTATTATTATTCTTTCCTCGTAGTGGCAGGTGCAATTACGATGAAATTGTCTAAAATGAGATTTTATTATTGTTTATTTCTGAATTTGGACATTCTGTATTTCTCAGTCAGTTTTTACCAATTTTATTTATTTTATATATAAAAAATGTATATAATAGTTGCATTAGAAACGTTGAAATTTTATTTAAAAATGCATTTTTGACATATTTTTCAAATAGGTGTTTATATTATAATCAGATATAATAGCACAATTTTTATTTGCAATATCTAACAAAACCTACGGTTATATTTGATATTTATATTTATAGTTAGGCACAGGCATACACTTTTAAAATGTCAAATATTCATATATAATATGATGTTTTATATCCTTAAAATGCAAAATATTCTTTTAATATTGTAAAATAAAAAATAAAAAATAATAATGTAATTTGAAAATTAATTGTATGAACAAATTATCAACCTATTCCGTTTGGCTTTTTTCATACCTCATTTAGACACCGAATAAGTATTTAATATTTTAACAATATAATAATACTTAAATAAGTAATACCTAAACCTTTCAAAGTTTTGTTAGATATAAATTTATATTTATATCGAGAACTATTAAAATTATAAAAATAACTCAGCTTAAATTTTATTGTTGTTAATTATTCTGATAAAATAATTGGTAGAAATAGGAATTTTAGAACTACAGAGATAATGGGACAAAATACATGGAGATACCTGTACTTAATTATTTACATTATAAAAATAATAAGAAAACTGTTTACCTACTTCAAAAATATATTTATAAAAATGTTAATATTGTGGTATAATCTCAAATAATCTCTAACGTTTTGAATATTATCTAAACCATTAAATATCCCTTTTATGCAAAATATATTTATATGTTTTTTTATTATTTGTTTCATGAATTGTAAAGATCTTACCGTCAATCTTACATTCACAACTATACTTATAATATATATAATATAAAATATTAAAATCATAAAAATCATACTTCTAGACCTCTTATTATAAATGATGATTAACATGTTATACATTGAATCTATTCATTCGGTAAACTATAGAAATACAATAAATGAGGTGACTATTCGTCTGTAGGTATACCCATAATTATTTATTTATTTATTAAATGATATATCGACAATTTCAAGTTGTAACAAGACAGTAGTAGAGTACCTATTATTTTTGACGAGAAAATTTTAAACATATTTTAAAACTAAATAAGTTAGAACAGCCAATTGGCCATAATACTATAGGTATTGTTGAGGATACGAATCATTCTATTGAAAGGGTAGTTTTGATTATATAGGTGTAAATGTGATGGGACGTAGAAAAACAGGTGAAGTAAATAAGGACATGAAAAGAGGCTGATGACAGAAGGTCAGGGGTATTAGTGGAGCTGTTAAGAAGAGAAAAGAATAAAAGAAATGTCTTCATCATTATTACAAGAGGTCGGAGTTAGAATAATATTTTTACAAAAGTTGACAATATTAATTATATTAATTAATTTCGTAAAGAGCGTTAAATTTTCTTTAAATAAAAAATAATTTAAAGTAGCGAGTTTTCGAATTCGATTGAAAATTAACCATGTAAAATTAATACTTCAGGTTTAACAATAACTAAAGTAAACTCGCTTAAGATACAATATATTTGATATCACTTGTATTTGGTATAATATTTTGCATATCAAAAATGTTACAAAATAAAATAATAATAAAACATATAACTCATTTTGAGTAGACACACTATCTATTAACTATAGAACATTTATATAATATGTATTTTAATCAAATTATTCGTTGAACTTAATTCTTATGCTAATATGGTCTAAAATTAAATATTTTTATCGTATTAATAGTATCAATAATCTCGTATATTGACGGGTATAGAAAGTGCGGTGGTGTTTACATTATACATCAAAAGGTAATAATTATTAAACATAACCTCAAAAACAGACTCTAAAACAGAAAAGATTTAAGCTCGTTGTATTTTTTATATATTACCTATAACTCATAAGTAACGGTGTCAGATTTTAAGCACTCGAATATAATATTAAAAAAAATTCATTCATACAAATCATCATGGCATAATTAAGATTATTATAATGCAGCGTGTTACGGATAATATGGTGCAAGTCACAAATAAACAACACAAATACAAAACTTATAGATTAAATTCAGGTGTGATTTCATTATTTATGACGCAACACACGATTTAAATTTCTAATATTTGTTCAATGAAAGTATAAAAAGTAGGAATGTCGATTTTAAGCATTCCTCTTTCGTCCCTTCGGTCCTCGGAAAAATTAGTGGTTTATTATAATTATGATTTGAATGCAATAATATTGCATTAGAAAATACAATTCTAAGCGTAACTCAATATATTACAATACACTATGCTAATAATTCATTTCAAAATTGTACCACACTTGTATTTACTTATGTAAATACTCATAAAATGTTAAATTCCCTACGATCAAATTCTAATAAGTTATCACAAAATAAAAAAAATTAAAATAATAGAAACCGTAATTTTGCCTATTTTCCTCCATTTTTCCCCTCCCAAGGAAAAACTTTTAAAAAATTCGAAAAATGAGCTAAATAAAGTATTAACTAGACACGATTTTCTACTAAAAGCATACCCCACTTGTGATAATAGGACCATTATTTCTATCCGAAAAAGTGTTTTCATACATAAAAAAAAAAAAAAACATCTTTGTAAAACCATTACATTTTTCGCTTCGCTCAGAATCTAAAATAATTAGCATATTCGTTTATATTATTATACGTAGGTACCAACTTTTAATTTTATTATTTATATATCTAAATATACAGTTGATGAATATTGCTAGACGGCTAGTTAATAAATAATTGTTTAAGTAGATAGGTACTTTTTTAATAAAAACTTTCTTTTTAAAATGAATAATAACCAGTGATTATCCTAAGTAGAAAAACATTTTTTTAATTATACTATTTTTGTTTTGTTTTGTCGTAAATATACAGTAGCAGCACTGCAGTATCGTTAATTCATTGTAAAAATACATTTTGTCACATAATACAAATTCAACTTCTTCAAGAAGCTATTATTTATTTCTATTTTATGAAATATAATATAACAAATTTCTCTGTTTTGTCTGTAAATGAAATCTTATATTTATTTTATACTAGGTACTTCTGCGACTTATTTTATATTAATCGAACATCATGTTTCGATGTGACGCCTTATAAAATTTAATCGTACACCAATTATCGAAGAATTTTGGGAACCAAAGAAAGTTTTAGCGATAGAAGAAAATTGTTTTCATTCCTAACACATTATATTAGATTTTGATCAAAGCAAAGAATGTATTGGTTTTACAATGTATTGATTTTACAATGTGTGCTTTAATTAATTATTTTTTTTTTTATTATGTTTGAACTCTGAAGTAGTTATATGGAATTTACCGGTAAATAATTTTACGTAAAAATAGGTAAATTGGTAAATTTTAAAAAATATATATTTTGTGTAATTTTTTACTGGGTAAATTTACCTAGCTTACATCTCTAGTCTGAAGATATTTTTTCGAGCAGAATTAATGGTCCAAATACCACGAACAGGATATTATTTTATTATTTTGATAGAAAATTGCCTCTAGTTGATATTTTATTTAGGTCATTTTTCGAATTTCTAAAAAATTTATGTTTTGAGATATAAAAAACTTTCGAAAAATGGTTAAAATATGGCAAAATTTACAGAATCTACATTTTTGACGAATTTAAATTTCATTATTTTATAATAACTAATTTTTCTCTTGTATACATTATTTGATAAATAAAAAAAAAGGAATATTATTATTACCTATATTGTACATCTGGGTATCTGAATATATATTATAGTTTCTCTCAAATACATTTTTTCGAATGCATTATTATCATTTATCATTGCATTAAAATTTTAATCATAATACAACACAATTTCCCAACAATTTTACAACACAATTATACTTAAGCTCTTAAAAAATCGAAGAAACGAAGGGACCAAGAAGGAATTCTAGAATCAGTGACTTCCTACTTTTTAAAATGTATAGTAATAAAACTTCCAATAATAATATACAATCAATATATTATGGGCAGACAGAAAACTGATATATTTTAATTTCAAAGTAAGCAAACTTGTAACTATAGCTTGATCAAGAGTACAATAAATCATAGTGTACAAAAAATGTTGATATTTATTGTATTCAAGATCGAGACCCAATAAATTATACAATTTGATTATATATATATATATATATATATATTGTAATAGTATTAGAAAACTTTTGCATACATAGAATATATTGCACGAAAAGTTTTGTTGAGAATGCTTGTTATTTATATTTGTACACAAAAATACAAATATTAATTTCTTCAATCACATTTGCACTGAAATAGTTCTTTTTATTTATCGAACATTCTTGTTTAAACGAAAAATTCAGAAAAAAAATAATCATAAACATTTGAACAATACATATACTTACATGATATTAATTAATGTTTACAATATTTTTTTCTTTATAAATATATTCAATTATCTCCAATATAAAGTGATTATCAAACCCAACGTTTATGGGAATTTTAAAATACCATTTCAAAAAATTGTTTATTGTTCAATAGAATTAACTGGAGTTAATTATTAATGAAATAAACAAAACTCACCGTCATATATTATACTTATTTAATAGTCATATTTGTTACACATATATTATTCGTGTCATTAATTGAAATTTAATTTAAAGATATTTTTTATCAAAATTTATTTTATTACAATATAATATTGAAATAGTATATTTACTAATTTCATAGTTTATAATAATGTTGGACTATAATAATACTGTTCTTTTTTTTCATATTAGTTATAAAGCTCTAAGAGTTTTCTTTTTATTCCTTAAACTATATACAATATGCAAACAATTATAAGACAGAGACAGTAAGTAAGTATATCTTCATTCTTCTAATTCATGAATTTTTTTTTTGTATTCAATAATATAATTATAATTGTATACTCGGTGTAAAAATAAATAAAAAAACGATGATACGTAAATATTATCTTGTTTAATTTTCCTAGATATACAGAATTTTATTAGTCGGGATAACGTTGAAAAGTGTATAATTTTTAATATTATTAATTATTCTGTTTGTGCCTATATTATGAGATTATAATATTATAGGTAGGTACCTACCTTCCGTACTACGCTTTTAGTGATCATATCTTATAAATAATAATTATAATATGTATATTAGAGGGTTGTTTGTTGTTCGATGTGTTTTATTATATTATTATATTATGTGCTAAGCTGAATTCTCAGTAATAATATGATGTATCTTTTGAATTGATTGGCATTTCTCGGCGTGTCAGTGGTCTTTGACACTGTATCCTAAAATGCGAAATTCATACAGAACCACGGTTATATTAATGCATCATGATAATTCATATAAGTACAACAAACGAGTATGGTAGATAATAATATATTGTTTCATTTATCAAATGTGAGCATTGGGATAAGCCCTCGTGCGTTACAGATATTTAACTTTATAATTTTTGCGGAGATTAAATTGCACATAGCGCCATTTTCAGATTGGCTATTTGAAAATGTCAAATGATTTACTGAAAACTATGTAGATTTAGTTGTATAAAAAGTTTATATTTTAAAGGGAAAACAAAAAAAGACCAGAGATAAATAAATTAGATGTAGAAAAAATGATAAATTATCCGTTTAAAGTATTCAGTGCAAACAATTTTTGTAAAACGTTTTAGACTGATCAAAACTGCGAGACAATGGTTATAGTGTCTAATAAACACAATATATAAATCAGAAAGAAAATACGTTTTAAAACACAGAACATATTATAATATTATATAGAAAAAATGAATAAAAACAACTATAGGTATAATAAATGGAAAATTGATCTAGATTGTGTTGCTGCGCATAATATTAATATTAATCTAATAATTAACATTAATATTATTTTTGAGCGTTGCTCATAAATACGCGAAGCATTCGGTTACAACACGTGTGGCTAATATTATTGCAGGTTTAATAGTTTACGTAATTAAGAATAATTAAAATTGAAGATGTTTTAATTTTTTGTTTATTTAATTTATATTTTACGCGCACAGAACAAAACAGTTTTTAGCCAAATGAGACAGGTGTGTGTTGACGCATAGCACTAATGAGGGCAAAAGTCATAAATAAGCACAGTAATGGCTTGTGAAATAAACTCTCATCGATCGAAAAAAAGCAATTCAGCGGATATTATACTGTCAGAGAATGAAAAAAAAACGTACACTGAGATAACATTTACTATTTCCAGATAATCAATCGGTGGTGATTGACGAACGATTGTATTGTTATTTATTTTTTTTTCCCTCGTAGAAGTCGGCTAATGTGAATATGATTTTTGGTTCATTCAGTGTGTTACATTAAGAACAAATAACAATATATCTAATAAAATTAGTTTCATAATAATAATAATAATAATAACAAAAACATAATACAACTTATAATATACATAATATATCCAGTTGCCATTTTTTTTTATTTTTTTTTATTGCAAATAATCTTTCTAAATTCACTGGAAATTGGACTTATTTACGTATAGATAATAAATTAAAATATTATTTATAAGTTATGAGTTGACGACAAATAAAAATGTTAACAAATATGAGTTATTTAAAAATCAAAACATGATTTTTCAAATCAAAAAACTAATTTTAGGTTCTGAGCGAAGCGAGAAATGTATTTGTTTTACAATGATTTTTTTTTTATGTGTAAGAAGACATTTTTTTCGGTAGAAGTAATAGTTCTTTACTAAAAATAGGGTACCCTTTCTGTACCAAATTGCATCTAGTTGGTATATACCATATCCTTACACATTTACAATAAGTAAGTTATTTTTTTCTAGAAAAATATTCTTTAAAATGAATTATATGACAAGACAACGTTTGTCGGGTCAGCTAGTATATATATATAGACATGAATAAAATTGCTAAATAAATATTTATAGCAAAAAATTAACATAAAATATATTAACTATTTCTACCTCAGACATTTGAGTGTTTCTTAAAAATTGTTTTACTCTTTAAAAATGGAAAATATTTTACTTTGAATATTAATATGTATAAAATTGTAACCAAGCTTGAAACCAAGCCTTGAGTATAATTAATAAATATAATTTCTTTATTTTATAAACATCTTATAACAATGTGAAATTGTAAAACAATGTAGAATTCAAATTAGTTTTATAAATTAGCGATTTCCAAAATTAAGATTACTAACCACCTCTGGTTAGACTACTCTGGTATACACTATGTATTATCTCTATTATGTTTTTAGTTTTAAAAAGTCTTGTGAAAAAAATAAAAAAATACTTTTTATTTTATAAAAAATATAAAAAATAACTTTTTATTTTTTATGTTAGGTATGTTAAATTTGAAGATTACTAGTTTAAAGTTTAAATGCACATTTAAAGTTTCAGCTGGTAAAAACTTATTATTTTGATGAAAATGATTGGTAGTAACTATAATAATAATAATCATTTGATAAGAAATTAGTTTTAAATATAAATTTTAACAATAAGAAACTTTTGATTTATATAATATTAAAAATATAGCATATTTAAAGTTTGTATTATTCAAAAATTACATCAGTAGTAAGTCGTGTAGACATTTTTTGGTACATAAAATGGAGATTTATATTCTGTATAAAGTCTTTGTAAATTCATTGGTTTTGAGTGAAATAATATTTGTTTAATGCGAGTATTAAGACATAATCATTTGTCATAATTTAATGTTATACTATTATAGTTATAATTATTAAAATAATTGTGTTTAAATTTAAAACTATTATAATATTAGTTATTATATACTACAATCAGGCAAACTTTAAAATTTACTATGTATATCATTGTAACTAATTATAATATTGTTTTATATTACATAAATATACCTTAAAAACTTTAAGTGATGCAATATTATTTATGTTTTTATCAATATATATACGTGAATAAAGATTTACAAAACAATTACTCATGCATAAATATACAATGTAATAAAATTGTAATTTTTTTATTATTAACTATTGTTTAAAACAAGTTAACGCGAAAAAAAAAAGTATTTGTTCATAATATTTTTTGACTCTGATGATAATATTTAAAATGTTTTTCGAGTCAAAATTGAAAACACTAAGGTGAATAAATAATTGTTTGTTTTAATTCGAGACCACGTACTAAAGAAAAGTACCTACTTACAAAAAAATTATCATCAACTACTCATCTTTTTTTTTATTCAATAAGGTTCTGAGAATCTATAATACTATGTACCTACACTATTATAACTCCTTATAATGAGAATGAAAGTGATTATATTTTTTTGTCTTAGTACTAAGAACAACTTATTTATTTGTAGTATTAATTAAAAAACACGCACATGAACGGTTTCATTTCTATTGTTTTCGAGATATTAATTAGAGAACAAAATTTTGAATAAGTAAAGGATTGTGTTGTTCACATTGTAGGACGATATTGTTTTATTTTAATACATGAAAGACTCTTAGTATTTTAACTATTATTATTTTATTACTTAAATTATATATATGTTTATTTTCTTGTAATATCCTTATATTATATAACCTAACCTAACCTACTATAAATTATAATATTAGTAATTCTATGCTAAGTTTCAAAATAATTAGTTAGGTATTATATTATTTTATATTAGTTTATTAATTTATTATATTATAGTTTCAATAATCAAATTATCATGTTTTATAGTATAGAGATGTTCCCATTAATTTCTATGTAAATGTATAATTCAACGAATGCCATAATACATAAATGCATCGTATAACGTGGGGAGAGGAGTAATTCAATAACAACAAATTAATTTTTTTAATTTATATATTTTTACAATACTTCATATTACCTTTTACTCAAACATCAATTTGTTGTCAATGTCAACTATATAATAATTTACAGTTTTAATATACAGAAATAGGTCACATAATTTGTGTTTTATGTTTACTATGCTTTCCATAGGTATCTGATACATAATTTAAAGATTATAAGAAGCACATTTACAATTAAGATATTTTAATTATTATTAATTTTTGTTTCTTTTATAAAATTTAAAACTATTGTTTATTGAAATTATTACACTCCGATGTTGTACATTGACTTGTTATGGGTAGAAAATAGTAATCGATTATTTCAACTGTGAAAAAGGTTCTTGAGAATATATGAGTATTGCTTAATGCTTGATACTGTCTATCGATAAAATATTTCACATTATGTTGGATAATTAGATAGTATTAACGTAATCGTCTTCCTTTAATGTATTGAAACATTATCGTTCCAAGAGTTTTTAATAGATAATCCAATGAAAGAGTTCCAGCCGTTTCGAGTTTAATAAGAATTTTCGTATAGATTCATGATTATAATAAAACATTAATTTTAAAAAGGAGTTTATCTTAATCGAAAATCGCATGCACGTCTTATTGTATAAGTATTTACTAGACATTTCCCATTGTCGCACATGGTAGTAAATCGTTGAAGTTTTATCAGCATTTTGACGTAAAAAAAAATCATTTTTGAGGTTAGAGATATAAACTCAGTAATAATTTGTTACAGTTACGTGTACCGCATTTGGATGAAACATGAAAAATTAAATTCATCTTGAAATTAATTTCATTGATGAACTTATAAACGTACTGTTCACCTCATCGACGAATGTAGCCGTCGTTCAAAAAAAATAAAAAGAGGATTAAAACTGTAAACTTAAAAAGTTTTTACGATCATTGGTTTTGACGTATCGCATACAAATTAATTTAATAGTTAATACTGTACAATACTGATTATTTTGGCACGTCTGTCTGTGTTTAAGTTTATCTCAAAATCGAATCGTTAAATATTCGTTTTATTTTAACCATTCTCAAGATGAACAATATTTAGACTGTATCGAAAGTTTGTGTCTCGTCACTGTAAAATCAACAAATTAAAAATTATTTAAAGCAGGTGTAAAATATAAAATATTGATCATGCTATTCACGTGAAATTGGTATTTACTTGAGTTGTTTTCTAGAAGTAAATGTTTATATTAACAGTTTTTAAACATTTAAAATTTTTATTTGATCGATGACATAAAATTCAATTATATTTTTTTGGATAAGTACCTAAATGTATTTCAATATAAATTGTTTAACGCAAATAGACTACGGTTATAAGCTTTACATAAGTAGGTACTATAGTCGATTAATTTATTGTTTCGAGAAATATATTATTAATATAGTTTTGTTACTATTATAAGTTGGACAAAGTAATAATTAGACAAGTATCTGAAGTTATATTAAAACTTTCAAACGCATAATTTCGTTTTAACTAGGTACCACAAATTCAGTATGCGAATAAATCTTTTAGATATCTATTCAGATATTTTGTAGACTCAAAAGCAAAATATCAAATTGTCCAGACAAACACTTTTAAATAATTTAAAATATTTTAGGTTAAAATTATATAGGTTTTTATTTTTTTTTTAAAACAACGTAGTTTCATGTTTGTTAATTTTTTAAAAATGAATAAAGTGGAGTAGTGTTAATCCCTCTCAGAAAACAATATGATTAACAAAACAAAAAAGAAATGTTAAATTTTTTTAATTATAAGTTCTTTTTTGTTGTTTAATAAATCCAAAATAAATTATTGTTCCAGATATAAAATGCAGACAATAATTATAAACTTATAACAAGCAAAAGGTTTGAACAAATTTAATTTTGTAAATCGGTATACTTTATTAGTTTTTTTTTTTTATAGGTTTATTACTCCAGTTGTTTAATTTCTGAGGTAATCTATCGGTCTGCATAGTATGGTAAAACTTGAACACTACATCCAGGGAAAACAATCCAAAAGATTTACGAGTTCCATCTACTGGTTGCGATTCAGATCAGGCCGAAGTCAGAAGGGCTTCCGGTAAAATTATTGTTATTAAATACGTTTCGATTTATTTTACGTACCTGTGTATAAATCTTTGCGTTTGATTTTTTTCTATTATACCGTTATTATAATCATACCAATCACGAAAGTAAGGCGGATGGTATTGTCGATTTATAAATTGTGTTCAAATAAATGCTACTCACATAGTGTCGTAGAATACTGAATGCATTATAGAAGTGTTTGTGTTTGAAATTCCCAATTTATGAATATTTTATATTTATTAACATTAATTAAAACAAACAGGTACTTATTGATTTTTACAATTAAATATATTTGCATTTTGAGTTTGAAAAAATTAGGGTTTTACTCTTATAATTCAGGTTTAAGATGCTCATCTCGAGCTGCGACTAAGTAATAAATAATCATTGGACATTTACACAACAGCCGAATATTACAATTTTACAATAAAATTACTTACACCATAAATAAGCTACGGTAATATAAACGTAATAATATTTATACATATTATAAAAAATAGAATGGACGTAATAACTAATAAGTATATTTAAGAAATACACCGCATAACATAGGTTATAAATGAATAAAAGGGACATTATATTATAGGTAATCACGTAGGTAATAATATTTATTTTGTACTCGTAGAGTTTAGTTTTTTATTTTGTTGTAAAAATATTGTATTTTTAATACTTAAACTGTGTTTAATTTAAATATTAATAAAACGTGATCTCAAGTCTCTGTGTTAGATATGATTAGACGGAGAATCATTTTTCTTTTTTTCCGAAAAATATTACAAGTCAAAAATGATATTATCTTGCACCATCCATTAATTTTATCTTATATGACTAAAAATATTACACCGATTTATATTTTATCAGACGACTCAGGCCCAAGATGGGTGCGATAAAAATTTGTCATCATCAATAATATTAATAGGTAGGTACATTAATGGTCGTAATCATAAATCGTTTTACTTTGTTTAATTATTATTTTTTACTCAAAATGTTTAAATTCTTAATAAATGATTTTTATTTAAATAATTTTTTTTTTATGCTCGCGATTACTATTTTATTTGTATATCTTTAGGTCCATATTTGAATAATCGAAATATAACATGTGGATTGTATGAGGTTATCGTTATCGTTACCATAGTAAAGTTTATTATTGCAGTGTATAGGTATTGAATTTCATTACAGAAATATATTAACATGATATTATTTTGGTAAAATACGACTTCGAGGTCATATATTATTATTTTCATTTAAGTATATATTATTTTCCATCTTTATCCATAATTTATTTATTTTCGCAGCAGGTACCTATAATAAAAACGAGTTTAGAATTTTTCGGTCGTTTGCATCTCTATACTAATATTTTAGTTTGAAACACGGATGAATGTCTTACAATTTTTATATTAGAATTATTATCTTACAATAATTACATTTTTTTAATGTGAAATATTATAGTCAATTTTCAAGTACATACAATTACGAGCTACTATGATTAAGTGATTTGTTTATGATGAAAGAAAATTCGATTATGAATTTTACGCTAATTTGTTTTTTTTTTTGGTTTTGTATAGTTACGTTTATTTCACTTTAGTATTTAAAAAATCGTAATATGAACTTTATATTATATATAGTAGTGGTATCTAAATAATTTAAACAAATAATACGTATTTATTAGTTTTTACATTTATTTAACATAAAAGTGTAAACTCGAAGGTTAATAAACTATGATAATATTATTTATTAATAATGTAATATTCATTAAAAAAAAAAAAACTATTTTTATATGTCAATAATCAACAATAAATGTCTAGCGAGTTGTAAAATTCTATCCACATACGCTACACAATTAAAATATGAAGTTCTGTAGGTATATTATTTGATGTAATTTATAATTGAAACACAATAAATAATTTATATATGACAATGATACGACAAAAAATAAATTATATGAAATAAACTTTTTAATTAAATATTTATAAAGAGTCCTTGAATTTAGTATTATATTAATACTATTAATTAAGGTCATATAATTTTAAATGCTGTAATAGCGTAAAAATTAAATAAACTATAGTTGATGTTATATGTTAAATAGATAGAAATTTTATAGGTATGTGAATTTAAGATGTTATTACCTTCCTTTCGATGGTCAGAGGGTTTCGGGGTAGTGTATCAAAGAATTAGAACTCTTAATAAGTATAATAATGTTTAATTATTACTAATGTATATATTAAATTATGTAAGTATTATGTATTACACTTTTATTTGAATAAGTAATATAAATTATTATAATTGCATATATGTACGGATCACGTTTGTATATTTTTTGTGTTTTTAAATTGTGCGCTGTATAGTCCTATACTATACCATCCATCATCTAACGGTAATTTTAAATGGTTAGTTTTGGTTTATTAAATAATAAATTATCAAATATAACTTTAGTATAAAAAAAAACATAATCAAAACAATTACAATTAATAATCATTAATTCTAGTTATGTCATCGCAATTATAATGTTCATCGCACAACTTTATCCACTCTCTGTCTGTCAACGATCTATCCAGCATGTTTTCCAAACGAGAAATTGTAATGTTCTTAAATGTGGAAATGTACAACTTTAGCTTTTTGTTTGGAATATAATCAACTAAAGATGATAAAACACTGAAATTAGAATTATTTGTATTAATATTTTAGGATGTTAATATTGTTGTTTAATATTAAAGTTAAAATTTATATCAACATGGGAATTAAATAATGTTTTTAGTATACACTACTTTTCTACATTATTTATGTTCTATTGTTGTGAAAAAAAAGATGTAAAGTGATCATAGTTTTTATTGGGTTACTATTATAAGTTATAACTAAATAACATATTATTAATTATTATAAAGTAATACTGAAATGTTGGAAATTTTTATTTTTTTTTTCTAATGTGTTATAATATTCTAATCATTATGCGTGGTTTATCCGAGTTTGTCTTAATTTTGATAAAAATGAGACATTTTGAAAAAATAACAAAATAAATATTGTCATAGCAAACCACAGCTCGACTACTGAATACAAAGTTTTGTTTCAAAAAAGTGATCATTACGAAAAATCATTATCGTTGACTACGATTGTAAACATCGTATACCGAACAAAACGTGTTTCTTACCCGTTTATCCAAACGGATTCGAGACTCGGAGTTATTGAACAGGCTGCACGACAAGCCATCGTCTGCACGCATTGTGCCGAAACCGTGTGCACGGTGTTGACGAGACGGGTCAGCTTTGGCACGAAAGTCGCGGTCAGAAAACCGGTCAACCGATCACGTACCGGCGGCGGTGTCACGTGTCGAAAACCGCTGTTCTCGGAGCTTTCACCGGAGACGACGGTCGACGAATTCACGGACTCGGTCGCGACGACGTTCGCTCCGTCAGCGATCGCGTTTGAGGACCTGATTGCGTTCGCGAGCCACGACCAGGCGATCGGCAGCAGCAGGAACAATTTCGCGGCCTGGACCAGCGCGTGGAATTTCCCGGACAAAATGACGCCGACAAGCGCGAGCACCATGAGTTTGATCGCCAACAACAACAGCACTTTCAGCGCCTTCAACGCCTTCAACTTGATCAGAGCTATTTTGATCAACGCCAAAACGCCAAACTTCTGTAAGTCCACGATCATCTTGGGACCGTGCCTCCGGACGCCGGTCACATGCCGCGAGGGCGTCGTCGGCGGATACGCGACAGGATCGGCAAACCAACCGAAGACGGTATCACCGCCGGCTTTGAGGTTTTCGGAGTATTCCGATTCGTAATTGTTGTCCGTGTTGGGATTGAGGATTTGCGTGCGGTCAGGTTCACCGTCGTCCGCCACCGGCATCACGTCCTGATAATGGTACCTGTTGACAAAATTTTACATAAAACTCAACGCAGGTACGTCAATTCAAATAGAATTCAAGATAATTTGCGACTTATTTATGCATAATTATTTTTCGATTGATGATTCAATTATGGGTTGTTGGTATCATTGTAGGCTAAATTTCCTCCCCCAATCGTATCGTCCCTATTTTTTTGTTCTGATGTATCAATATAAATTCCAAATATATATATATATATATATATATATATATTCACGCCATGAATAATATTATATGACGTATAAACGTGACCTATAACGTTTTATATATATATACATATACACAATTATTTTTTTTTTCCACATTTAATTGCTAAAAAACGAAACGTTCGTTAGGTGGGCTTCATTTAAAAATTTCATACAAAAATTAATTTGTGTTCGTAATTAATTAAAATGTTCATTACTTTGTAATTAGTTTTAAATTACATATAGTTTTTCATTATGTTTTATAGAAATAGTCTGTACACGACACATATGTAGGTATTCCATTTATCCCACCCAAATGGTTTTATTTCTAGTACATTGATTCTATTCAATTTATTTATGCTTTATATGTTTTACAAATGTAAAAGTAATAATATTGAGTATTGTTTGGTTCAGTTATTTTTTAACCAGAAAATTGTATAGTATTATAAATAATATAAGAAGTAAATTGATTTTAAATTTAATATTTCATTATAATTGTCAATAATTATAATATAATAATTATATCGTAAAAAAATATATTTGTTCTGACTAGAAAGAAATATTTGCGTTTTAAATTACAGTGGGCCACAATAAGAAATAAACTTTATATAATATCGTGTCAGAAATTTAATATTACTATTGAAAGATATTGTTGTTTGCTATTAAAAAGTATTAATATGATGAATCATATTATTATTTATTATCTAAACAAGAAATATATCTAAATAACAATAAAATCATTTAATATCATTATACTAAATATGCATTTTTAGTATAGTAAAAAAAAATATTATTTTATATAATGAGTTAGAGAATATTATTATTGAACTAATTACCCAGATTTAATTTTAAATTAAATAAATTATATTAGTATTACAACTAGTTTGTAATTTTAGACTAATTAACTTTAATTAATAATCTTTTAAGCAACACAGTTTATTTAATATTATAATTTTAGCTATTTAAAACTAGCTTGTTAACTCGAAATTTGTCTTTAAACATTGCCATAAATGATATTGGTCATTTTAATTATCTATCAAAATAATTATTTTATAAAATAAATATGTCACATATAAATACAAATATTATTTAATTGTACCTGTTCCATTTTGGTATAGCATTCACATGGCCCAACGAAAATTCCGGGAGTTTGTCATTTTCAGCATCTATTTCATTATGGTAACGTCTACCCTTAGAGTAATGATTTTTTATGTATAGGTTTTGATCGATATAAGGATGTGAATTGGTCATCGACACAGGATAATTATGGATTTTTGTGTCGATTGGTAAATCATTGGTAGTGATTTTATTGGTTAAGGTTAATGATTTGTTGTATTCGTTGGACGACGATTTCTTGAGTTCGGTCGGATATATTATTTTTTGGTGGTGATTATTTCCTTGTTTTTCTTCAGGTTTTTCATTCGCCGTTGTTCTATAGACTATGATCGGTTGGCTCAATTTATTAGATCGAGCGACTGAAGCGATTGAAATGTAGTCAGGCAATATAAACGCCAAAACAAACAGTAAAACTTTGACGAGCATCTTTGGATGGAAAATAATTAAATTCATCATTGACATTGTGGAAACAACCAAATAGATATTTCTAGATTGTATATAAAATATTATTCCAATCTTAGTTGAAAGAAAGGAACATATTTTTTTTTGTCACTTAGATATTATTTTCTTGTCATAAAAAAAAAAAAAAAAAACTATTCTAAAAAAAATTATTCTAAGATCATATTTAATTACTTATATCATATAATAATATGTTTATTAACAAACGTTGATCAAAATGTATACTTTAATTAGAGATGATAATAAAAACGATCTCAACCATATGAATTTACTTAATTTAATTTTTTTCCGTTTATCTTCTGTTGACAATGAATAAATTATGACTGAATTTGTCACTTTTAAAGAATTGTTTAGTAACGATAGACAAATATGTTGACATTTAAGAAGGAGTGGAACTAATTTAATCGATTGAATATTTTATTCAACATTTTTTTATTATATCAAAATTATGATGTTTAATCACACGGAAAAAAGTGAATGTGGTATCATTTTTTATTACTTCTATATAAAAATTGATTGTTAAATAGTTATAATATTTGATCGAACGCTTTGCAATTTTGTATTTTTTTAAATATATTGATTTGGTAATTTATTCGTGGGAAAAATATGTTCTCTATTTTTTTCTTAAACTAATTTTCTGAATAATAAAATGTGCGCAATAAGTTAATTTTTTTCAGAAATCAAATATTTCTAATAAATATTTAATTTTAATCAAACCAATAAGTCTTCAATAACATTACGTGTATATTACATTATTTTAGAATTGAAGAATGTCATTTATTAAAAATATTTATTTTTGTCAAATTTAAATAATTAAAACTAAGATAAAAATATGTTTTATGTTTGATTTCATATTATCATCCAAAAATTGCATTAATTATAATGGTATTTAAATTAACATATGTTTCATTATTTCATTACGTACGAAATTCAGAATTTGTATGTAGATTAGAAGTATTAAATACAATATTACCTTTAATATTACAATTATTACTATAATTAGACTATTTTTCTCCTATTTCAACTTAAATAAACATAATTTAAAAATAATTATAAACAAATACTTACATATTTTACAAATTATTTTCCAAACTTTCGCAATCATAAATAAAATAATAAATTGTGTTATTAATATTTAATTTAATATTTGGTTAGTAATATTTTATGATATTATGTAGATTTAATAAATTAACTACTTTTTCATTATTTTAAAATTATTTTTTACAATAAACATTCTGTATTTAATTTAATTTAATTTAGCATGTTGGTCAATTTATGCTCTTGAATTAAATACAACATGTAAAACTGGTTTTGTTACTAAATCCTCTTTTTGGATTACATATTTTTTTTCAACAATGACTACAATATATTATATTATATCATAAATAAGCCATAATTGTTTCTTTTGTTACTTCACAATATTTTGTTTTCAACTCAGATGTTTGTTCTATTTTTAACAACACGTTTTATACTCATATCTATTTCTGAATGTGATATGCCAATTATTTTATTAAGTAATATTTGTTCACCGTAACCTACGATTTATGATAATACTATAATGATATGAGCACACATAATTCAATTACATTTTTAAAATAAATCTTCTAAATTAAAATTACTTTATCAATTTTATAAAACTATAATAGGCAATAATATCTGTATATTATAGAAAACGCAAATATTTTAACATTTGTAATATGTACAATAAATAGACTCTGGTGCCGTCAGAATACCTTTGCATCACAATACAATTTAAAATAATCCCTTTACTAAGACCACCATAAACAATGACGCCGACAACTAAAAAGTGACAATAATATGATACCTATTATAACCTGCATCTCACAGGAATTGTGTTTTCAATGACTATTATTCATTATACTCCTTACATTAACACTTTCAACTTGGGTCAAATCTTTTGTATCAGCGGATCATATACCGTTAGGCTTATTTCCACAAAATAGCCTTGCAAGTTGCGGGACTATAGATATCGCCAACTGTTATTTGCTAGATGTTTTAAATTAATATTCCAGTCAATCTATCCAGATCATAAAAAAATTTCAAATTTTTTCTGCAAAATCTTTTGAAGTAGACCACCAAAGGGCATAAATAGAACCCATCATGGCACATTTTTCCGCAGTGTGCGCACACTCACAAACGAACAACAAAGTCCAGACGGTATTACGAACCTCTCACGTAAAGAATTATTTCAAGTGTTCTTTCTTAACCCTTACATTAGTATTCGTAACAGAGTCATTCCAGTAAAATAAGAATGACGTTTTATGATTTGCTAAGAATAAATAAATAAATTTGAAAAATTAAAAATTAACTCGTTCAAATTTTTTTTTAACAAAAAAAAGGATTAAATATTTTTTTGGATGTAGTCCTCGACATATTAATACCATTAATTAAAAGAAATCAAATTTTTATAAATACCCTGTTGTAAAATTATCATTACTAAACAAAACTTGTATAACTACCTTACTGTAAATTTAATATTAATATAAAAATGTCTGTATAGTAACCACATTGTAAAATTAAAATAAATTATATATCTTATTAGCTTGCTAATATTAACGTATCTATCGAACCTATTAGCCCAAAATTCTTCTTACACATGTAGGAAGGTAAAAACATGACCGACAATACTTCACTTTAATTTCTACCCTATTTTTCCTTTATTATAATTTTTAATTTTCATTTAAATTTTATGTTTACTGTATTTTTATTTCCTTATTTTTCTTATTCTTTTTTCCTTGTAATTTTTGTGTTATTACTTATTACAATAACATAAATTTTAATATTATCAATTGGTTTAATTTCTTTGATTTAACCTTTATTTACCATAATATTTTCAATAGGTACTTAAGGAATATTATATATGATATTCAATTATTATCATAATAGATATTATATGTAGGTACTTAAAGTTCTATAATTTAAATGTTTTTGCTTCCATTAATAATTAATCTCTTCACTTGTTTAATCTGACTCTTGTATTCATCTAAACTAAAATGTTGTCAAAAGTAATGACGTCGTTTCTTTTTTTATTTCTTTTTTATAATATTCCATTTTATTTAAGATTATTATTAAATATTTATATTTCACTTCTAATACTAGTATAAAATATAATCAATAGGTACAATCGTCAATCACTATAATCATAATAATATACGAAATATGAACGTAATATAGTCGTAAGTAAGTATAGGTATATTGTCGTAGAAACGTAATAACATGCTCACTTTATGTAACAAAAAGCAATTTATGTAATATAATAATATATTATTAAAATAAATATTACTTTATTTTAACCATAAAAACTATTAATTTTAGCCATAAAACTTTAAATTTAAGTACGGTGTGCAATTGTTCTGATTGCCCAAGCTAGAAGCCGCCACTGATAATATCTAATGAATAATGATGATATTGTGTATTATGATTAATTGACTACTGATTTATTTAGGTTGTAAATAACTATAAATATTTAAAATGGGAATATTTTTAATTAATATAGTGATAATTTAAAATATGAATGAATCAATAATGTAATTTTCCGCTTACTGAGCAATGTGAGTATTTTAACATATTACATTTTTTACGGAAAATCTTAAATTATTGTTTTCAACTGTAACATAAACGATATTAATATGCTCTATGTATATAATATATATTATTTTAATTAATAAACATATATTTATTTATGAATTTAATAAAATAATTAAAGTCACAAACATTTCATTGATTTTAATTTAATTTAAATTATTATATTGTTCTAAATATTGTAAAGTTGTCTTCAAGTGGTTTAAAAATATTTTCTTTTTTAGTTATTATGGATAATTTGATTGGAAATATGAATTTAAATACTTTAATAATATCATAATTATAATAATAATATAATATAATAATTTTATTTAATTGCTATAATAACAATGTATCTAAGTAAAGATCAATTTATGTTTAAATACTGTTATAAATTGGTTTATATTTTATAAGTAAATATTAATTAATAGGTACAAATTTAATAATACTGTCCCTGAACATTTTTATTTTGTTATTTTTTATAAAAATGTATAGTTTTATTAATAACACTACAGTTCTGCCATATAATTTTATTTTACTACAATATAACATGTAATTTTTAATATTTTCAGTTGAATATTATGATAACATTTGCAATGATAGATATGCTAGTCGCAGATGAAAGCTGTCCATCATCATTGAAATTACCTTTAAAAGCTTTAATTTATTGTTGACAGCATACGTGGTTATTAGTCAAATCATTAAATTTTAATTCTTAATAAACTTAATAATTTTTTTTTTTTTTTACGGAAACACCAGATTCAAATAAATATTACCAGCAGTAAGAAAACATATTAATAAGAACTTTCAATTATTAAAGAATATTAAAATTAAAAAGACAGTCGATTTTACTATATGAAAAAGAATTCTGTCTTCTGTGATAAAAAAAAGTGAGTGTAATAAAAAAAAATAAAATGGCACAATAATATGTTACCTACTCTTTGATAATCGTAATAATTTAGTAGACAAAGATGAATTAAGAAACAAAAAAAAAACTGTGTTTCGTTCTAAATATTGTAAAATTTGATTTTAAATGGTTTAACTATATTTTTTTTTAGTTATTAGGTTGTTATTTTTTTTATAAAAATGTAATAAATTATATAATTTTTAACTTAGTTAATATTAGACTAGTTACAGATACCTATTATAAGAAAACAATTTAAAATAAAGTTTGGATGGTTTCAGGGCTCAGATGTTACTTAGGTGTGATAAAAGGATGCCGATAAGAAGGAAATTTAGATATTATAAGGCAGAGTATAGCGGATATATGAATGCTAAGAATATGATGTGTTAAACTAATAAGGAATAAATAAGATAAACTAATACATAAAGAAAACGTGTAGGAATTGCTTTAATTGTGGGAAAAATAAAGGAGAATAGGATGATATAATTTTGACATAAAAAAAACAAACTAAATCAAAATCAACGATTAAAGATAACCATGTAATTAAGTTTTGGTTTATACAATTTTTAATTTAAATTAAATTATAATTATCATAATAATATTAATAATAATAATAAAATAATAATATTAACAATAATAATAAATAAAAAACAATAAAAATAATATCTATAGAGATACTGTAATTACTATAATGTATTTTCATCTTTTGTAATAATAGGTACTTTTATATTTTGTTCATGTAATATTTTACCTACATTTGATGAATTTTAAGTTAATTTCTTCAACATAATATCGTATAATATTTTTTCCTGTTATTTTAAAACAATTTATAAATCAAATCATAATTATTACAATTAGTGTAAAAATAAATTAAAAATAATAGTAGTTGATAAATAATTAATTATAAGATTTAGATTTAAATATTTAAGCATTTTCTTTACAAGAATATCGATCTTTGCACCATTCTAACCATTCTTTTGTAGAGATATTACTGAAGATATTTTTTAAACGATAATCAGAGACGTCTTTAAATGTAGATAAATACAATTTCAGCTTTTTGTTTGGAATATAATTAATCAAAGACGATACAATCCTGAAATGTAAATAATATTGTTATTACGAGTATTATATATATATTATTTTTTATTTATCAATGGAAAACATCATATAATTATATTTATATTAAATTGATATATTGGTAAATGGGTACTGTAAACATGATAATACACATTAATTATTGTGTAGAGGTACAATAATAATTATCATTCATAATTATTTTGTAATATCCATGTATAAAATCTGTATTTAAATAATATAAATTATGTCTAATCTAAAATATAATCATAATTTAAATAAATAAGTAATATTTTACTTATCCATTGTACAGAGTGTACTTAATGATGTTGATGATACTTTGAAAATGTAGAAAATTGATTAAATTATAAGAGCAAAATTATTTCACTGGGACGTTAAATTATTTTAACGCAATATTTCGAATCGTTACGTACTAACGAAAAAGTTTTGAAAAAGTAAATTTCATTTTATTTTTTTATTACATACTATTTCTATAACTATAATGCGTATAATGCGGTTTCGTGTTTAACTAAAATAATTAAAATTCAATACGTATAAATTAAATAAAGAGGGTTAGTTTTAATTGTTGAACATATTTTCACACATTTATATCGGTACAACTGATTTTGAATGGTATTAACCGTATTACAACCTTCAAGAAGAAATTAATCAAATTATTTTACCTACATGTAATAATTATTTTATTAGAATAAAAACGTCAGTATATATAATATTAATATTTTGTGGGTACATATAGTTTGATGGCGTGGTTGTAACTGTTTATCGTTATAGTTTCCACATAATCTGCATATAAAATCGATTTTACTTTTACATAATGTCGTTACGTAATCCAGTAAGTAGAGAAATTAATAACGACGTTTAAAATTATGGTTTAGATTAATATATAGTTAAAAGACCGATTAATTAATAATATGGTCAATAAATATATGCCAATGCAAATTAATTGACTAAAATTGTGTAAATGTTATCTGAAAACGTTTAAATAAAATAAAGAGTGGGAACTAAGGCGTAGCTATAGAGGGGGATATTAAATTCCCTTCCTTTAGTGGTTTTAATTTTTCTTCGAAAAATAAATTTCGTTCCCGAATAAAATTATTTTAAAACAATATTTCAATTCAAAATCAAAAACTATTGCACAATACTAATAGTCATTTAAATTGTTTATATATTATATATAATATAAATATTAATAGGGTATTTTAAATAAACTGTAGTTACTATATTATATTAAATATATATTTTTTGTGTCTAAAACCTTCATATTTATATCCACCCATGCGTAGATATGAATTTATTTATTTATCTTCTGCAGCATCATGTTACTGTTAATTTATCATTCTATTTACTTTACTAGAAATTAAACTACATAAAAAACATATACTCTACTCTATTAATATAAAACTATATTATAAATAAATGTTATATAAATACATTTCTATGAATAATATACATAAGTGAAATATTATTCATACAAATATAAAACATATTTTTATTGAATAAAGGCATTACTTTTATAATTATTAATAACACAAATTATTATTTAATATTATTATTGCAACATATTTTAATTTTTCAATTTTTAATTTCATTATTTAATTATTGTTAAATAATTAAAGTTTGTGAAATGTTTTATTATATAATATAATAAGTAATATAAATATGATTTAAAAATTTTTCTTTGCCAATATTTTATACTACATAATAATTATGACAATTCTTAGAAAAATGCCAAGATGGTTATTTTTCCTACTTGCCCTCCCATCGTACGGATGCCGTTGATTGTATTAAGATTATTATTAACATTATCATTCACGGTTATAAGATGTAAGACATTTCTTAAAACTTGAACTACCTAATTAAAAACGATTTATAATCTATTATGGTAATACACGTTTAGGTTCAGTAGAAATCCTTTCTATTGAAAAGGAAATAGCTCAAACAATTGATTGACAACTTTCATTAAACATTTTTCCTAATGAAAATTAAGAAAACTTTTGTTATAATTAAGTAATTATTTCAATTATAATCTATTTTTAAATTAATTATTTACTCACTGTCACGAATATTGATTTTTACGTTAAAGATATTTAAAACTATTATTATTTTTACATTTCACTTATAAAATAGTATATTGTGAAAACATTGTATTTTTATGAGAAAAAAAATAATATAAGGAAAATGCATATAAAATCCTATTCAATTTCCTTTTTTATTATAACCTATTAGTAGTGCACTAAAAAAAAAAAAAAATTCTGGGGCACTATATCACATTACATATTATATATCATATCCTTTCGGCCCGAGTCTTATGTTCTTTAAAATATGCATACCTACACTTATACATTTTTTGAGAACAGAATATAAGAATTTGTTATTTCTAAGAAAAAAACTGGTAGCGAAAAACAGTAAAAATCGTAGTACTTTCATCATTTTTAATTTAATTTTAAATTAATTTGTTTATCATTGTTATTATTATTTGTTGTTGTTGTTATTTATATAATATTTGTTGAAACATATTCGACTGTAAAATAATTTTATGCAAACCATTTTTATTTTTTTTTCAAACGTAAACAATCGTTGATCATATCTGTCTGTGTTAAGTTTATGTTGAAAGTTACAAATATTTTAATATGTTTTTTATACACCAAATAATAATATACCTGTAGACAATCAATATTTTTTTGGGTTTTATTTTGCATTAGTTTTTGCCAGATTTATTCATTAAATTTATTCTGTTCCGTATTGGACGTTAAAATTTGTCTTACCAGTTCATCAACACGTATTGGTAGACCCTAGTTCTCGCCCCGGCCGCGTAACACGCCATTTTCTGCAAACACTTTTCCGACTGCACCGCCGCCACGAATTGTGCCATACTGACGTAACTGTGGTTCGTATCGGTGCTTCTCTGGTTCACCGGATCCACGGTGCTCATGTTACGGAATTGGACGACATTGTTGCCGGCCGGATCGCTCTGCATCGTGTTCATCGCGGGATTCATCTGCATCTGCATCGCGTTTCTGAACCACGTAAACGCGTTCGGCAGGAATGGCAGAAAGAAGAACTTGAACAGTTTGCTAATCACCGTGAACTTGACGAACAAGAAAAACGCGACGATCGCGATCGCTTTCAGTTTGATGATTATCAACGCGAGGAATTTGAGCGCCGCGAGCACTTTGATCTTGGCTATGCCGATCTTGATCGCAGCCAATATGCCCAGATTTTGCATGTTCACGGATATCTTGGAACTGGGGTTCTGGGCTTTGACGTGTGCGGGACGTTCGTTGTACCAACCCGCCATTCCGTTGCCGGTCACCGCGCTGTCGCCACTGGAATCCACACCATCAATCCCTAAGTTGTTGTGGATTTTGTAATAGTTCTCGGCATCGTAATAGTTATTGTCGTGTGTACTGTAATCCACAGCGCTGTCGTAACCGTTATTGTATCCCGCACCGACGTTACCGTTGTCTGTCGACGCGTCCGTTTCCACGATCATGGGACCGTATGTTTTTAAATGCCTTTGTCCAAATCTGCAATGTGTCAAAAATATAACAATTAAAATTAAATACACGAATAAATTTATTCTTCGAACATATAATCGTTATCAGTGGTACAAAAATATAGATGTTAGATTAGGTAACATATAGTAATATGGAATAAGGAACTTACGAGTAATTAATAATTATGTTAAGTACTAATTTTTAAAGCTAATAGAAAACGGAAAACAATTTTACCATTTCTTTCGTCCTACTGAGTACGAGTATATGATTAGTTGTACATGCTAAGGAAACACCCTGTATACATCAGCTCCTCTATGTTTTTTTTTAAAATTCGAATGCAAATTTACAACACAAATTAGTACTAAGGATTTTTATAAAACATTAGGAGCTGGACTTAATGGTTAATACTATCAATTAATTCTGCTCCCTATGCGATAGTTTTTATAAGTTATAAGTTATAACTAAATATTATATTTTGATCTATGTGCAAATGAAAAAAATGAAAAAATTCTATAAATAAAGATATTATATAGAGTATGGAAAATTGGACCATCGGTAGTTTAATGCGCCTAAAAAGAATTTGATTAAAATATATTTATATATACTTAAGTTATTATATATTTACGGCCGGATCTCATCCAATCCTATAATTTATCATATTATCGGCAGTTAATTTTTACTGATTACTGTATTACACTATCTAAAATAAGTTATTATTTTTAAATGTGTGTAAAAATTATAATTTTATAATTATTATCATATATATGTTAGTACCTACACATATAATGACGATCCATTTGTTCATAATTGTACTTAAATTATAGATTTAATAACATATATAAATTATGCGTGTTTGTGATTCTTTTTGTTTGAGGTAAGAATATCCTTTGCCTATATTTTACATATATACTCGTCAATGAAAACTATATTAACGAATTTTTTTATGATAACAAATATAAGTAATAAGAACAAAAATTCGTCCAATGTTATTTAATAATTTTAATGTTTTCACATTATTTATTTTAAATATAACAAGTTAAGTTTTCATATAAACTAAAATAAATAAAATATTAAAGCTGTTTTATTCAGTAAATATTATAAAAAAAAATATATAGTTCCTACGGGAAATAACTAGATGTTAAAAAACTAAAGTAAATTTGCTATGTAATAAAAAAAAAAAAAAATTTATAAATTGCATATTTTTTAAAATTATGTTCTACTTTCAAGGCATGTATAATTGTAAATTGTTAATAATAATGCGTAGGTAGTACATATAATTATTATTATATTTTATACTATTTTGAATTAAGAATAAAATGATTTTAATATTTATTTTATTAATGTTTTATTATATTATTTATATACCAATTGTGTTCTTTTAATAATAGGTATTTATTATTCACTTATATATATATATTAAGTAGAACTTTAAGTTGTAATATTAATATTAGGCTTTTATAACGATTTTGTTTATGATTGATGACGTATTATTATTTGTTCTGTTTCATGAATATGCAATTTGCTTATTTGTTGATAATTCATTAATAATAATATTCTGTTATCATTAAATATTTAATTACAGATCATTATTAAATATTAAAATATTATTTTGAAATACACAATTGTTAAATATTTGTTAATTTGCCAATTTTCTGTGTACCTATATTGTAAATTATAATTTCTGCATTTGCTTAGTTTAATAAAATTTATTATGCCGACAGATCATCATATTATTCTAATATAAATTAACTACACACAGTTATATGCGAACTTTGAATTGAATTTTGAAAACGATAATTTATTTAAATATACGATTAGTAAAAAAAAAATATACAAAATGCATTGTCGATGACGCTACATTCTGATTTAATAACTCATTGTATCGACAAGGCAATTTAAACTTTCATCAAATTACGCATGCACCTATGTTATAAAATATAATATGTATTATATAGTTGAATCAAATAACCATAACTATTGAATTTGAATAATATATAAAAACGGAAACTGAACTGTGAAATTAAATATATTTCAGTTTGAAATATTTCGCACTTTTCGACTGAGTACGGTTTATTATTACATACTACTTTAATGCGATCTTATAACCAGAGCCAAACGATCAAAGTTAGGTCCTATTTCAGTTAACTGGATAAACTATTATTCTGTATTTAACGTGTAATATATAGTAATATTAAATTATAAATCGAATATAACATTATTTTTATGCCGGTTTTATATTATTACCTGTTCCATTTTGGTACTGCTTTCATATTATTACTAGTCATATATTGCGGACGGTCATTTATCATATCCATTTCCTGACGGAATCCCTGTGGTGTATCCGCGTAAGGATTTCTAACGTATCTGCCACGAATGATAAACGGTGGCGTATCGGTCGTCAACGTAGGATAAATGTCAATTTTCGTGGTTACTGGTGAATTATCGTCGGAAACGTCTTTGGGCGAAGTCAACAACGACGAAAATGTATGATATTCATCGGACGACCATTTCTGACCAGTGGTCTTGAGATCAGATGGTATAACGTCTAATCCTTGAACGTTACTCTTTGATTTTATCTCTTTGGAAGATCGACGACTTCGTTGATTGTCGTAGCTGATAGTCGTCTGCGGTACATTCGATTGAACAGCCAAAACCGATAGAACGTTATTCGAAAACACTGTCACCAGTAAAATGTGTAAAACTTTAATTGACTCCATAATAACTAACCAAAAGAAATAATCTAAAACAATTGATAACTAAATGTTTTTGACCTCGGTACAAATTGTAAAATATATTAAAAGCTATATTAAACATTCACTATAAATATATACAATTTAATTAAAGAGAGAATAATTTCACCTCTGGTTTTTCAGCGTAATTTTTTAATTCAAATAATTATACACGAGTAAAATAATAGTGAAAACTGTTCTTAAAAATAAATTAAATAAATCAAACAATACAAATTCCGTTTGAAAACCAAAACAGGCGCACACAAATTGATAAGTTACTTAAAGTTCTCGTCATGAATACACTTTGTTGTTGTCGTTTGTTGACAATGGACTACGACTGAACTTGTCCACCTCTAAATATATTCTTAAATAATGATAATCGATGTAACTAGTACCTAAGGCGGAGCAAATATAATTTAATTGGCCAAATATAGAACAATATAGTATTTTTAATACGACTTTTCTATCGTTGTATCGAAATTGCATCATTTAACTGAAAGTGAGTATAGTTTTTTTCCATATTTTTATTTAGTTAATTTTTTTCAAGAAAATATTGAGTAAAATATAGCTTTAATACGCCACCGAAGGCTATTAAGATAGCTATTCAAAGAGAAAATTAATCATTAACATTCATTTATTTGGGGGCTATGTTCAATAAATATTAAATATGAAATTAAAAAAAAATCAATATAATGTTTATTCTAAAAAAAACATGTATGTATGAACCATGAAGTGAAAGTTAATTATATTTAAGTATTTCAATAATCTGTAGTTTTGACTTTGTCAAACAATAATGCAAATTAATTCAATATACATTATCTCAAATTTATTTCACTATGAACATTTATTTGTCACATTTATTTACAAATGCACCCATATTTATAATTACAATTGCGGTATACATTTTCTGAGAAATCACCACATTAAACTTACAGTCATTAAACTTGATATTTTATTCGAAAAAAATAGTGTCAGTAAATTCGAGAAGATTTTCTACATTAAATTGAATACATATTAACTATACATTATGATTTATTCTAACAAGTGATGTTTTACCAAATTATTTCAGGGGTATACGCCACAATTTAGGTAACTACGGGTGGGGGGATAGGGGTAAATACCTCTACAATTATTCATAACCTCACTGGCATAATTAGGGAGAGCTTAGTCCATATTTTTTTTTGGAGTACCTTATATAACGATTTATAAAATGTTAACTTTTCGCTTAGACATATTATAATAAATAATAATTATTATTAGCATTAATATATATTATATTTTTAATTGTCATACGATGGTAAGGGGTATACGTACGTATTTTTCTTTTTTTCAGGGATATACACCATATAATTAAATTGTTGAATGGTATATGCCGTATACCTTCCAAAATATCACTGATCCTAACCTAAATTAACCTTATCTGGTCGCGTAAGAGAAAAATTCACGACACGATACACGTAAATAATATTAATAAATTATTCGACTTGCGCGTATGCATTATGAGGGATATAATAATATAATGTAATATTGTTATTTATGACGAAAAGTTAAGTTTAAGACAGACTGTATAATGGTTGAACGTAAACGAGCAGTCATCGAAGTTTGACTGTCGTTCGGATGTTGTGTATTGAGTTATATGGAGTCACGAACGCGTCAACTTCCGATTTCCTTATCGAAACGGTTAGTCCGTCGGATGGGACCGGTGCTAGAATTGGAATACAAATAGAGGTAGGTAACACTTAAATATATTATAAATCTTAATCGATTGTAAATATCGTGTTGGGAGTGATTCATGATTGTTGTTCACGGGATGCAGTCAATGTTCTGGTAGGAGACATTGGGGATTATATGTGCGCGTCTCATACCGTGCGAGCTATAACCGCGAAACGGGCGCAACGCTCTCATCGAAAATCGAAAACGTTAAGTCCGCCGAATCAGTGCCGGTAAGTTTGTCGACGGGACAAAAGGTTACGGACTGGCTGGATGATGTCATATAGGAATTATGTTATATTTTATACAGGGTGATTAGAAAAATTCGTGCTACAAAAATGATGGAAATTATATAAATTTTCAATGTAATTTCCGTAAGGAAATTCTGATCACTCTGTAAACACGAATCCTTTTCACCTACGTCGCCGCCGTCGGTTTGACTTAGATTAATAGCCAGTTCACACAATACAGCATTCACTGCAGTGCACATAAATTCACGCCCCCCCCCCCCCCCCCCGTCAGCCACCACGTCACCTGTCCGTGAGCGGTCTTATAAAAGCTCTTCTTCCGCACACCATATTATTATACTTTCTCATGTGTGTGTGTCGTCTAGAATAACATTGGCCCATTAAAAGGCACGCATACATTTTTTCCCTTTATTTTATTTTTTTTTTTTCGGTTTTTCTCGTCGTCCTCTCTGTTTTGTTTTTTTCCCCGTTATATATAGGTACCCGGCGTTAACAGTCCGTGAAATAATATGAAATTGCCTTCCTTAAACGACTGATAATACAACGCGTCACGGTGGCAGTAATGCACAACGAAAACATCGATTGTCTAAAGCGATTGCTGAAATTACGTTGTCGAACGATAATATCATCCGTACCACCACATACATAACAATAAACATTTTAAACGTGTATAATCGTGTGTTGGTCTCGTTTAGATGTAGGCATTTTTTTTCTCAAAATATACATATTTATATATAATTGAAAAAACAGTGTTTGAATTGGGAAAAATACAGTAGAGGGATGTAAAAAATAACTTAAAATCATATACGTTCCCCTAAAAATCTGAAATGCATTAAAGTTTTTTTTTTGGTTTAGAAAGGTTTAAATATTTGTAAAAAATAGTAGGTTATTCATCATCTTCCACACTCCAAATTAAATACTACTTACGATGTCGTTCAATATATGTATAATATTAACTATATCGACGAGATAATATTACTGTTCTGATAAACACGATAAAGCGAATAGTTTAAAATAATATACTATGACTTAGCAAAGAAATTGCACTGCGTTTATAAAATTAATATATATATATTTTTTTTTTTTACAATGATGTGTATTATAATTTTGTTATCGTATAACGCAAAAACTACAAATTATACTATCCGAGAAAAAGTAATTTGAAGATATAACGTGTAGATTAAAACTAGAGTCACTACTATAATTTTCTATTGCACCAAAGAGAAACTCGTAGATATATTTTTTTTTTCAATTCGTACGTTTTTGCAGTTCTTATAAATTTTTATATTCAATTAATGCTAATGTTGTTTTACTACAATTTATTTATTACCAAGTCAAAAGTATTCAAAATAGCTATTTACTATTAAACAGTATTGTAGCCAGTGGTTAGGCTGAGTAGGCCTATAAACTTTTTCTACAAATTTTCATTGTTATAGTTATTATTTGACTTCTAATTATATATTATACTTACTACTATATCTATTAAAATTATATTTACATTTTTTAAAACTTCATAAAAATTAAAAATACAACATTAATATATAATCATTATACACTATCCGGACTCTGTTATACAAACTTAGAGATAATAGAAAAAATTTGGTCAAAAACTGTCGACGAGTACACAATCGTGATACGGGACTCCAAGCGGACAACGCGCATTTGTACTTGACAACGATACAGATGCCTTCTCGAACAAATTCAATAAATTACCTATTATTTGAAGTTTATCGACCCAAAATGAAGGGCTAAAAACATACATTTTGACTACAGAACGGATATATTATAATATATAAAATGGACGTGTTGGTGTTGGTGGTGGTAATAATAATAATAATAATAATAATAATAATAAGTAAGTAAAATTTAAATCACAAAATTTCACAATTATGAATAGTGATAAATTAAGTTTCTGTTAAATAAAATATGAAGCAATTTGATTATTAAATCATTAATATAAAAATAAAAATAGAAATAAACCAAAAATATATTATGAAACCCTTGGGGCTCCGACTTACGGGAGTACTAGTACTGCGAAATATTATCCAATTTCGTTAGATTGAAAAAACTATATGAAATATCGCAAACTTACAAGTAATTAAAACATTTCAAAAATACATTCATAAAATAAATATTTGGTTCATTTTAAATTAACGGTTGTTGTATCAAATGAATGATCTACTTCGTACAATTAAAAAAAAAATATATATATTAAAAAATATTTGAGAAAAATGTATTAACATAAAACTCATCTCCAATAAAAGTAAAAGTTAAAGTATTGGCAAAAAAGTTTCAATTATAAGTAAATTTATAAACGTCAAGACGTATACATATAGAGAGAAAAAAATGTTTTTAATCAAAATAAAACTATTGGGCATTGGGGTGAAGATAATAGCGGAGTCATTGAACCGAGGCATTGCGTGAAAAGATTAACTTGGTAAATGTGTTCCAAAAGAATTGTTTTGATATAATTTTTTACCTTTTGACTCGTGTTTAATACTCTGGCAATTTTTAAATCCCATATTTACCAAAGTATTACAAATAATAACCTTCCTAACGACAAATAAAATATTAAACATATTTTGTTTACAATTTCATACTAAACTGTGGAACTTACAATATTATCTATGATTAAAATTGTTAAAATTAAAAATTTTTTTGTTTATCAACTCTCACTTTTCAATATATGTAAACACAAGTAGTATGCATTAAGTAATTATATTTGTTTTTTATCATAAAGTAAAAAAATATTAGTAACATTATTGAGTTCATTCTATAAAACTGTACCAATCCACTTTTTGGTTACTTTCTACTTTAAGGTATAAAATAAACTTCTAAAAAAAACCTTTTTTAATGTTACAAACAACCACTCGCGTTGGTCTTGTTGAACTATATAAGCATTAAGTCATTGTGTTGTATAATAAAAACAGCGTCTGCCAATTTGTTTCTTACTAGAATGTGCCTGAAAATAACAAAAGTATTTTAGAAATTTATTTTAGAACAGGATATTAATTAATAATACGATGTATACGTTTTAAAAATAACGTGACTAGTTAGTGTATAATTTTTTAAATAATTTTAAGTAAACACCTTAATGCAAGATATAATTAATAATAAATGATTAATAATTACAAACATTTAAATTGTACTATACATTATAATATGTTTAAATACAATTACCTACTTAAAATAATGATAATTTTAAACATTTGGTATGCTACAAACTTTGTTGATACACATTCTCATCATTTAAACTAAAAATTTGTCTTATTTAGTATAAAAAATATATTGAAAAAACGACGTTAAAAAATTATTAAAATATTAAAACTAAAAAATGCATTAATTTAGCCAAAAATAATAATGTTAAATATATTTTTAAATTAATTTTTATAAAATTAAAATTAAATATAACAATATGTCATAATGTATATTATAATCTAACTATATAATATTTATGCATATCAACTAAACTCAGTCTTGTAAAGTATTCGAATAAAAGTATTTGAATACTAATATTTAAATAAATTTTGAAATATTTTTCGGTATTTTAAATAAATTTTTTCAAAAGTATTTTTTTAGTATTTTAAAGGTATTTTATACGAAAAAAAAATAATTGTATTAAAATAGGCACCGATAAAAATTTGTTCTTAGCATTTTATTTTTATACGTTATAAAATTAAGCTACTATGAAAAATTCATAATTTTTACACATTTTCTTGCCATTTTTTAGCAATGTACATTGTAATGTATATAAGGACTGAAGGTTATAAAAATAACAAGTATTTTTCATGTAAAGTAACTATAAGTTATATTCAATTGGGTAAACTCAGTAGATATTTTTTATTTTTTTAAACACTAGATAACATTTTTAATATTAACAAAAGACTATTTTTATTCAAATACTTTAAAATTTTGAAAGTATTTATCAAATACTTTTTCAAAAATATTTTTTACAAGACTGACTAAACTATACAAACTAACTAAAATGTGGTTAACTAGTTAATTTTAGTTATTTTAAACTATTTTAGAATAATTAGTTTATACAATTACTGTACGATGGAATAAAATATAATTATTTTGTTAAATTTATCAATTCTCGTTACTAAAAATACGATTTATTAGACTATAATAATATAATACGTTGTAAGATGTTTTCCATTTTGTTAAAAATCAATGGCTAATAATAAAATTATTATTTTATTTATCTTATAAATAATTTATAGTATCATTCAAATATTAAAATAACATTAGATAATTATTTAGATAATTACACAAACCACGATCATAAAATATGATTATATTATTTTCCGATATCTGTACGTTGTCTATAATATACTTTAAACTATTAAATTGCTTTCTATACCTAAGCATCTGAGGAAACAATAAATTACAAAATAAAATATGTATTATAAAATAAATAAATATTCTTAACTAATTTATGAATAAATATTATACTAGTATTATAGCAACGAATGATACAAATGGAAGGAGAAACACAACGGGGATTGAGGGATCGTATATTCCCATAGGACCATACTAATCATAATAAATATTCTTGGAGTTGCATATTTTTTTATTTTTTTTTTAAAAAAAATACAATTTATGATAATTATTTAAATTTTCTGAAAACGTATTAATCATTTAAACTTAATATTCCATACTTCCATAGTGTTAATGGATTTTTACTTTTTATGAAAACAATGTCTTTTTGAAATAATTGTCCTTTTTAGCTTAAACGTAATTTATTTATAGTTCACTTCACTCTTCTTTAGGAATACAACGTAGGTATTTTTTTTTCAGAGAATATCATAATTTGTGTCACTTGAATAATATTAGCAATAATAATTAGGTACTTCAAATAACTAACTGTTTCGTATAATAACTTTGTAAAATGCAAGCTTAAATTATGCAAATTTATATCAGCAGTTATTAAATAATTTATTGTGTTTTCATCTCGGAAATGTAATTGAAATTCACATTTACAACATTATTATATAAATATATATATATAGACTTAAAAATGTATGATAATAATACATTTTAATACTGGTTTTTATTATAAATATTATAGAAGGCGATTGAATAACGTATAAATTGTAATTTTTTTTTTATCTAGATATGAAAATATTATATTCCATTAAGAAAAATAAAAAACAAAAAACAAACATTAAATTCGACTCATATGGGATGGAAAAAATCAGGTCGGTAAAATAAATAATATTTTAAACGTATTAACGACGAAGACCAGCAATAAAGTTGCAAATTTTAATATGTTTATGAGTAAAGACTTGTTAAGTATTCGAATAAAAGTATTTAAATATTAGTATTTAAATACATTTTAAAGTATTTTTCGGTATTTTAAATACATTTTTTTAAAAGTAGTTTTTTAGTATTTTTAATACATTTTAAAGTATTTTATACGAAAAAAAAAATACTTGTATTAAAATAGGCACCGATAAAATTTTTTCTTAGCATTTTATTCTTATACGTTATAAAGTTAAGCTATTATGAAAAATTCATAATTTTTACACATTTCCTTGCCATTTTTAGCAATGTACATTGTAATGTACATCAGGACTGAAGGTTATGAAAATAACAAGTATTTTTCATGTAAAGTAACTATTAGTTATATTCAATTGGGTAAACTTAGTAGATATTTTTTATTTTTTTAAACACTAGTAAACATATTTAATATTAACGAAAGAGTATTTTTATTCAAATACTTTAAAATTTTGAAAGTATTTATAAAATATTTTTTTTTTAAGTATTTTAAAAGTATTTAGAATACAAATTTATTCCAATTTAAATATTAGTATTACAATACTTTTTCAAAAGTATTTTTTACAAGACTGTATGAGTATATAGTATTTAATTAATGTATCTAATTGAAAATTAGTAGAACAAATACAATAATAAGTATTTATTAAACCCTAATAAACATTTGGTACATCTAATATATTATAAGGTATAGTTTAGGCTAAATAGTTTTATTTGTAGTTTATAGTTAAAATTATAACATGGTTATAAATAAATTTATGGTTTTAGGTATAACTCATATTATTTGTGAAAAATTAACATTATCCCTTCGGGGTTTTCTGATTATTTATACTTTTTTATACAAAGTGGGTAGTTAATTATACATTATAATTATTATTATTATACTACATATTTATTCTGGATGCTAAAAATACTAATATTAAAGACTAAACTTTAGTTTGTACATTTCTAACCAATTTTAATAGTTTAAAATGTTTTAAATTGCAATTTTGACCATCCACTTTAATCTATATCATTTAACTCGGTGGTTAATCTAAATAACAAAATAATGGAATATTTAATAATACAAATAAATCATAGAATAAACGTAGTGCGTTATTATGAATAATAATAAATATTTATAAAGAGTTGGGAAATTACACTCGCAAAATTATTTATGGTAGGGGATAACAATAAAAATGAGCGTGTCGAAAAACATGAAAAGGGTTGATAATGTAGCTTGTCCAAGATTATTATTAAACTTCCACATAATAATATAAAAATAGTTTGTTTCATATATTAATATTATAATACTAGTAATTATCATACTAAAAAACAAAATAAAATATTGTGTTTTATAAATTTATATTGAAAATAGCGAACATGTGACAACTAAATAAAATTACTTATAATTGTATATGTATAAATTTCATTAAAAAAAAAAAAAAATGCGTCATTAATATTTTTATATGATTTTATAAGTGAGTTGAAATCAAAATAGAAATCATTATAAATTTGATTAAATAATACAGTGGCGCGGTGAAGGGGTTATTTTTGAGGGATGGCTTAATTTCAAATTTAGGTAGGTCGGTGGGTTGGTGCCTGGACAGTATGAATGTATTTATGGTGTGTAACAGAATTCTGTCTGAACTCTGAAGTGTAAATAATTATTTACCATTGATATTAAACAAAATAGGTATCAATATATATATAAATAAGTAACTAAATAAGTTATACATAATAATAATGTGTAATAATAACCGATAATATTCAATTTACTATTTCGTTCAAAACCAATAGATTCAATATAAATATTGTATAATAATAATATTATTAACGTTGTCAAGGAGGGGAAGTAAATATTTTTATTTTTCAATTTTTAGTTTCATAACGTGATTAGTGATAAAATGTGATATGTGATTTTCCAAGAAAAAAGCCAAACGGGAGGGAAACTTTCTCTAATTGCGCAGTTGTGCCCATTGTGCACGTCCTTGAATAGGTGGATGGGTATTTATAAGTAAAAAGTATTTTGGTTTCTTATAGTGAAATAGTTTATCATGCCACTACAATAATGTTACTAATTTGTATCTCTTTTTATCATTAATAAATACAAGTTTCCATAAACTCTTAGCCGTCTGAAAACCATAATTAATCAATATTTTATTTATTATAATTTAATACTATAAAATTATTATATGGATGTAATATATAAATAACTCAAATCATATTGTCATAATATAGGTACTTTTATTATAATAATATTATATTGTTCGAAATAGATTCTGAAACTTTTTATGTTTTAATTGTTTTAAACATTTTATAATATTATATTGTTCTGATTAAAAAAATAAAGGAAGTAATAGCTTTATTTGTATTTTAAACGTACAAAATATTATCTTAAATTACATTATTCTTATAATATTATTTCCTAAAATTATATTTTGTGTTATCTTAAATGTTTTTAAGATATAATATTGTACCTACCTAATAGTAAAATAAACGAAGATAAATAAATAAAATGAAAACATTAATAATTTAAAACACAACAAGGTATTATCTATTAAGATTTAAAGCAATAATTAATTATATATTTTAAAAAAAAAAACATTAATTGAAATACTATTATTGAAAGGTATGTTATTAAAAAATATTACCAACCACAATTAATTGTTACCATACCTAATTGTTTATTTATTTACTTTTAATTAATAATAATAATATTAATATCAAGTGGAAGCATATTATCAGTGATAGACACATATCCAATGTGATTTAAATTTTGTAATTTTACTTTTATTTGTATTTCTAAATTTATAGTACGTTAAATTTTCTGAAATTTTTAAACATTGTAATAATTATTGTACACTACATAATTTTATAATAACAAATAACTCATTAATTAATTAATTAAAAACAACCAAACACACAATATTATTGCACATAGTTAAATATTTATTAAAATACATTTTAATATTGTATTAGTTTAAATAAAAAAAAATAATAATAATGAAAAGTAAAAATTTGTCCTTTGTTTGTTATTTATTATATTGTAGGAGAAGAGTTTATTCAATCCTTATAAATAATATTTAATAATTGTAAAAGTTGTATTGTGTGTTTGTAATTCACTTTGGGAAACATAAATAACATGTAAATATTGTACCATATGGAATTGTGTTTGTAAACAGCAGACTGAAACAATATTATAGATATTAATATACTATTATTTACAGAAAATTTTGGTGTGTGTACAAATCCATATGAAATAAATATGTACCCGTGCATTTGGAGGAATAGAAATTGTTTTAAACATTTATGTCTATATTTATATTTGGATTTGAAATACAAATACTCTTCAGGCTACGTGAAAGGTTATATCATTTTGCATACATTCGATGTTGATAGAAATTGGTTGGTTATAGTATTTTTCACCTAAGTGCAATATTTAAAAACTCATATGTATTTATTTTTAAAGTGTAATGTATATATTTACCAATAGGTGAAGTTTAGACTATATTATTTTACATAATATAATTAGGTATTTATTCAAACATGATCAGAATTGATTAATGAAACGCTATACAATTTTAAAATGTAATAAAGAATATTTTTATATATAATTTTAAACGTTATAATTAAATATTTTATCATAGCTTAAAGAAAATGGAAATGATAAAATTACTCATTTGTAAGTTTTAATCGACAAAAAATTGATTTTGGTTAAACTATAAGATAATATTGTCATATTAGGACTAAAATGATTTATATTAATTATATACGCTTGGTATACATCTGTATCCCTAGAGGATTAAATTACTAAATTTTAGATCTTATATTTATTTATAATAAGCTCATAGATTAATTTTTGAGTGACATTATTACAGTATAATAGTGGTTCAATAAACATATCATTCTAATTATAAGTTTATCAATGATAATATTATTTAAAATATAAATATGATAATTTGGAAAACATAAATAGTACCTATAAAATTACGATATAAGAGATAATTATTATTATTTTACACGAATAAATTAATTTTGAAAATAATTCACTTTATTTAAAATTATTTTCAACTTTGTTTCTTGATCTCACTAATATAATATTACTTTTCAAATATTTGTAATTTTTTCAAATATCGTTTTATATTTCAGTAAGTTTATATTTGTCGTAAAATATTTCGCATATTGTAATACAATATATTGTAATATACATATTGTATATTTATTGTATAGTATACACATATAGTGGAATAAGCATAATGTAATAGAACCTTATAAGATTGCACCTAGCTATACTATTTGTCATACATTATTAGATAATATGATATTGCACATTTCATGAATAGGACAAAAAATATTTTTTATGCTTTTTATACGGTGGAGTCGAAATACATATACATATATATATATATATATTGAACCAATATTATTGGTATTACATTATATTATACCATTTTAAGATTAGTAATGAAACAAGATATTGTGCTTTGTGCTTTTTGCATTGTAATTGAATTAAAAGATGACTGTTTCAATTAATAATTATGGAACACTAAACAATCTGCACTCTATAAATTTCCTTTATACTTTTTTAAGATTTTATATTATTTAATATTTACACTTGATACTATTCACAAACTTCAATAAAGCATTATATTTAGATAGTTATTTAGTTATTCTTAATTAAATTATATTATTTTACCCATTCGATGAATGTAATCTAAAATTTTTATATTAGATTCTAAGCGCAGCGAGGAATATATTGTTTCGACAAAGATGTTTATAAAAATTTTTTTATTATTAAAATAATTATCCGATTATCACAAGTACTTTATTAAGCTCATTTTGGAATTTCTCCAAAGTTTTTCCCTAGAAGAAGAAAAAGATCAAAAAAATAGAAAAAAAATGGGCAAAATTACGATTTTCGTCATATTTTTTTTTATTTCGTGATAACTAATTGAGTTTTTATCGTAGGGACTTGAATATTTTTTTGAGTACTAACATTAATAATATAGAAGTGTGGTAAAATTTTGGAAGAAATTGGTTTTTTTTTGGCTAAATATAGAGTTTTGAATTTTTTATAAAAATATTTAATATTACCTGCAATTTTTGGTCTAAAGGTATGAAATTTTTATAGAAGCTTACTCATTTACCATTAAATCTTTTTACAAAATATTTTGAAAATCGTGACTGACAATTTTTATCATAAAATAATAACTACTTGATTATTGATCATAGGGATTTGAAATTTATTTTGCATATTTACATATGTAATTTACATCTGTGGTAAATTTTGGAATGGATTATCAGTATAATATATTGCAATACATTGGGATTTGCTCAGAATCGTATTTTCTAATGCAATATCATTACATTCAAATCTTAATAATTTCTTTCTCTCCACTAATTTCTTTGAGGACCAAAGGGATGGATGAGGAACGTCCACAATCAGCCTTTCCCATTTTTTTTTTTATTCAAAGTAATAACCATTTTTTTTTAAAATTATAAATTAAGAACCACAACACCTAATTTTACTGATAGTCATGACATACATTTAAGGATTCTTTGTATATAAATCTAAAATATGTATAATTATTATTATTATATTATTATATTATATATTTATTTTTCGTTGCATTTAAACAAAATAATTCATTTATTATTTTAGTATCAAACATTATTTATAAAATTATATATTTTTAATTTTTAATTGTAATTCACGATACTTGTTATAATGTAAAATTGTTATAAATTTGCATCACCAACGAACTTTGTCATTTAAGTCTATGACATAAAGTCTTATACATCATTTCATATTACGACGTATGTGACGGAAGTCGAGCGTTTAAAAAGATAAAATAAGTATATCGTTGGAAAAAAATAAGAAATTTAACTTACATACATCTTTTTGTCTTTCCCGCGTGAAATAATAGGACTAGGTATGAATAAAATATTTTCTTTTATTGCACGTCAATTCATTTTACTTAAACTCTTACTGTATAAAGAGAAGATATAAAATATAACTTGTCAACCATATCAAACTATATGTCTCGCAAACAAAATAATAAAATAATTTTAGTTGATTAAACGAATCAAATCACATTTTTGATGTTATTTATTTGATTGTTTCAATTATTATATCTAATAAGTCATTCCAATTTTTAAGTTTGAATAAAATATAATCAAATATCGTTTCCATCAATACCTAATGAAAATATTTACATTAATATAATAATAATAATAATAATAATAATAATAATAATAATAATAATAATAATAATAATAATAATAATAATAATAATAATAACTGGACTCTGGTATTTAAACATTTTCTATTTGGGATGTAGCCACTTATTACATTATTTTACAAGCAACCGTTTACAATTTATTATTATAACACAATCATAATATATACCGGACTTTATGCATTTAAGTGATATAAATAATTATAAACCATATTTCATTGTTTGTATACAGTTCTTCAATCTAACCCACATGTTTCGTTGTTTCATTTCATGCGCACTAATTGATATATTGGAATCATTCAATTGAATTAATTCGGATTTGGATCGAGAGGATTTATTTATCATACGAGTAATTGTAAACTACACGTGTTTGATTTGAACGCTATGTGAATATTCATTACATAACTCGTACAAAATCTAAATTTCGGACAAATTAATTATATAAATATTGTAAATATCAGCAGATCGTCAAATTTACGTTAAAATTCATTGTTATCCGCAATTTCCCTGAAAAATGAATTATATTTTCATGGTATCAGAGACACCTAATTTTTCACAAGAAACTTAATAATATCGTGTAATTATGTAAACTAAGAATTACAATGTAAAATAAAACTCTCAAACGCTTAAAATTACTGGTTTTTATCCATTTACTGTATTTTATCATTATCTACTGTATTAATATTATAATATGAAGTAAATATTTTATTTAAATAAATGACAATCACTTTATAGGTGTAATCATAAAAATATTGAATACAATCGAGAACTTGTACTTATTTTTTATTTATTATTTTATCTACTACAGTAATAACCTCAGAGAACTATTATAATAAAAAACGAATCGATTACCGTCGTATACGTTATTTTTATTATACAATGTTATCCATTTTTCTACTTTTTTTTAAAATACTAGATTTATTAAAATTTATTTATAAAGTCTTTATTAATAATAACACAAATTTTTGGAATCCAATTATAATTGATCATCCTAAATGATTAATAATGGTGAGTAGATATAATAATAGATAAACATACAGAGTGATACAAATTTCATATTACTAAAAGTGAAATAATAGAGATATGATAAAAAACGTATACATTAATTACTGCAATTTTAATTCTATAAAATTCTATCTAAATTTATTTAGGATAAAATCATATTGTCTGGATCAATTTGTATAGGTATTCATAAATATTAAAAACTTAAATTAAGTAGCTATAACATTTTTTTTAAAAATTGATAAAATGACAGTATCTCTTTACATAATGTTGCTCAACTTCGTGCCGTTTCTTCCAGGGGTAGATTAAGCGTTTTTAAATTATTAAAATTTACCCGTTTTCTGGACGTCTTCGTCGTGGCCAGAATTCGCGGTTACTTTTCCGTCCCAGAATTATTGAAAAAAGTTTTAGAATTTTTCGACTTACGGTTTTTTCGATGAAAGCGAATAAAGTTTTGCCATGGTACGAACTTGAAATTTTTCTAATTTCGGTCCGCTTCTATAGCATTTTGCTTTAGAGACGATAACGGTTATCGCTTATCAAAAGAAGAGAAAATGTAGAACTAATTATTTGAATTAATGCAATTCTAATAATTCTATCGTTCTCTAGCGACCGACTGTCGTCATTACGATTGTTTTTATTATAATAAACAAAATAAAAATAAATAATAAATATATATTGGTTTTATCATTTATGGTAAATAAAGAAATTTGATTTGTGGGGAAATTAATAGTTACGAGCCTTAGCTACAAAGAAAAATGTTTTGTAATATTATAACGTAATTTTTCGCAGCAAATTTTTTATACAAACGTTGATTTAATACATTTACTTATTTTGACAGATATAAAATGTTCGAAAATTTACATGTGCGACGTAGTCGTACATTAATGGTGAAATAGACTTGCTGTATATAACTGACGTGTGCGACAAAGTCGTACACTAACAATGGAATAAACTTGCCGTCGAGAATTTATGTTTGTGACGACGTCATACACTAACGACGAAATAAATTTTGCGTCTAGAATTTACGTGTGCGACGAAGTCGTACACTACGACGGAATAAACTAGCCGTTGATTAATGTTTCTGTGTGTGATGCAACCGCACTCCTAACAGGAAATCAATTTCCCTCGTATCAGATTTTCCGTGTTTGCGTAAGTGGAAAAAAATAAGTATTCCAAAATTAAAAAATTACACAATGTAATCGATTTGATTTCAAAAGGTATGACCTGTAGACCACTAGATCACGAACGCCTTTAAAACCGCCCAAGGCCGATAACACTTAACAAAATTTTCTTTAAATAACTGTAGCTCCACAAAAAGAGTTTCGTGTACGCCGAAGGCGATATGCCGACGAAATCGGTGTGACATTTGCTAGTTTAATTTATAAAATATATTCGACTAATATGATTCTAAGTTGTTTAAATTATTACAATTTCTAATATTATTATGTGATTATTATTCATTGCAAATTATTTTTAATAAATTATTCTCTCTTATTTATAATTCTTTAACACTACTTTATTATAGTTTAAAAATACCTACCCTAAATTATTAATTAATGTTTTCAAAAAATAAAGTAAAATAAATATGTGTTTTGTCGTTTGTGTATGAGTCAAGTAATCTACTTATATCTTTAAACTATAATTTAACCAAATTATGGTTATTTACTAAATAGAAACAAAATATGATATCGATGTTATAATAATAATATTATATAATATTAAAAAAAAATACTCAGAAAGCCACTACCAGTTTTTAATATATTAATTTTATGTTTTACACAATCAGCAAATTAATCTCATTATTAAAATTAACTCTGATATAATTACAAAAATAATTTGTTTTTATGGTATTCTTTTAAGTCCAAAGTTTATACTTATGTAAAACCCTGAGTATAGCTATATTTTTAGAAGGTGATAGTATTGTAGACATTCTGTCATTACCACATAATATTTTATAGTGAAAAGCCATAAAAATAATTTGTTCTACAACGAATATTATATTATATTATTATATTATATTTATATTCTGTAGTTTGTACCATAAAGTAACGTAAAAATTTAAGTATTCTATTTGAATAATTAAAGATTGTTCATCTCTAGATGATCCTGGATACAATATTTTAAAGTTCTTTTTTTTAATTAACACAAATTTTGTAAAACAATGAGAATAATCCACTAAAAACAGAATTTGTAAATTAGATGGTTTTCAACTATTTAATGTTTTTTTTATTATATAGGAGGTTATGTAAAAAGGTGACAATAAAGTTGGCTAACATTTTTCGATTTCGTAATATATAATTTAAACATTTTTATTAGTTTTATCGCATATATTATTTATTATTTATGTATCGCATTATTTTATGAGTATATTTTTAATGTTTAATGTAATGATTGTATTAAAATTTAAATTTATTGAAATACGTATACTCTATCAGTAATGCTAATTGGTTATTTTTTAAATTATATTTTAGAGTTAAATTTACTACCTTACCTAAATCTTTAATGTTTTTATATACTCAAACTAAAAACACGTATCAAATAAAAGATATAAACATTTATAATATTTAGATATATAATTATCTGTTGATGATAAATTACTACAAATATTGTTTAATTTTAATTCATTAGTTTATTAAACACTTAAAATCACGAATAATATCATAAAACCAAAGTTTTGTGGTAATGTCATTATATAATTATTATAAGTTTTCTCACTTAAAATTATATATATTTTACACTTGGTAGATAATTTGGTGTGTCATTACTATATAATTAGATTCTACATATATATTATATTAAATTGCCTAAAAAATATATAATTAATTAAATATTATAATAATCGTGTAAACTATTGTGGAAGATAAAAAAACCAGGCAGTCGATTTTGGGTATTCCTATTTTGTTCCTTCCGTCCTTGGAGAAATTATTGATGATATGTTATTGTGTTATATTATATTTAAGGTTTAAATATAACAATCGAAAAAGAACAATTATGAGTGAAACTATGTTAGTATATACAACAAACTAACAGTATTTTTATCTTTTATATTTACTTTACTTACCAAATAACTTGCAACAGAAAATTAGTTATGATACAAATTTTAAAATCGATTTCGTCAAAATTACATGTTTCATAAATTTTGCGATTTTCAACCATTTATTAAAAGTTTTCTTTGTCCCAAGGAAAAACTTTTGAGAACATTGAAATAGTAATTAATTAAAATATTAACTATATGCGATTCTTTACTGAAAGCATATTCTTGTGGTAATTGGACTATTATTTCTACTCGAAAATGTGTTAACACACATAAAAGCACACATCATTGTAATAATAATATACATTCTACATTTTGCTCAGAATCTAAAATTTGTTTTAATTCTTATTTTGTATACATAATATATTCTACATTTATTAATTGGGTACCTAATTAAAATATTTAATATATACAAATTATAGACAAAATATAGATTTTTGAAAGTGATTATTTTAACCATTTTTATTATATTAAAAAATGTATATTCATGTACATTTATATAGGAAATTCAGATTATGTGAGAAATAAAAATAATATTAGAATATAATATTTATATATAATTAGTATGAGAAACCATAATGAAAAAAAAAATAAATATTAATATAAGTTTTCTGTACGTACAAAAATCATACGAAATAAAAATTAAACTGAAAACACCTTCAAGTGGAAATTTGTATTGTTATAAGTAGGAAACTTATGTGGGAGTGGTAGTAGTGATGTATAGTTTCACGTTAAATTTGAAAGTCACCATGAATCATCACATTAAAAAACGATTTTGTGTAGAGTTTATTTACTGATAAATATATCACCCTGTCTTAAAAAGTTTAAATATTTATAAAGAAGTAGACAAAAGAAATTTGATATTTTAAAAAAACAACGAGTGTAAAAAGGACTTGAACTAATTTTGATGGAATTATATATTTATTTTAAAAACTTTCAATTAATTTAGATTAAAAACTCATAAAGCTCAAAAATATATAATAAAAATAAAGGTTTGCAGTAATCTATGATTTGGATAAAAATGTTTTTATCTTTACATATTATTTTAATAGTTGCAATAATTTTACCAAGAGATTCATGTATACTATGTATACATAGTTAGTCAAATTTAAATTTTTGATATCAATTTAAAAGATAAAATAATTTATAGATATTAATATTGCAATAAATAGAATTATTTTAATGGATATGGTAAAGATAGTGTAGTGGAATAATGAATAATATTTCATTCGTTTTCATAATAATGCATTATTCTTTTTTCAGAATTGCAAATTATTTAAATTTTTATAATTATCATTATTTTAAAATTTAGAATCAAATATCCACCATTAAAACTAATCATATAATTTTGATATTTTAACATGGGGTTTAACATCCAGACCTAACATTAAGATGATTGAATTAAAAACTTTTGTCACAATTTGCAAAAAGGATTAAATGAAAGAATTTCTAGGGATATTTATAGATCTGATTTATTCATGGAACTCCTAATTGCTCTTCATATTATAGTATATAATATAATAGATGGGAATACAATTACACCTCTGCTATCATTGACATATTTCATATTTCCAGATTCCAGCTCAATTTCCAATACAGAAGTGGCCATCAAAATAATGCTCAATATACTAATCGCATCAGTTGATACTTAGCATACATTTTCTAAATTAAAATTGATAAAAAATTATTTGCGAAGCAAATATATATAAATACATCACAAATTATATCATTTATCACAATATCTCCGATTTTTTGAGCTATAATGTGACAATTGATATATTTTTCGAAAAGAAGCAAGAAAATAAATTATTTAAGTCATTTTTAAGTATCTTAATGTTTTGCTCTCAAATGCTGAATAAAAATAAAATTTGAATTTCTAATATGACTTTAATGTTTGTAATACTATATGGGGCTCCAAAATGGTATCCATCGTTACGGCACTGTTATTTGGATTTAAAAACCATATAGTTTTAATTTAATGACATATAATTATACAATTATGATGTATTTTATTTTATATTAATATTAATGCATATTGATAATGATTAATATGAAAATAATTTAATATATAACTACAATATACCTATATTTGTTATGAATCAAATAAATCAATATGTAAAATTTTAAAATAAAATGTATTTAAAATTTTGATTTAAACACATCATTTTTTTAGATTCTGAGTGGAGCGAGGAATGTATTATTTCTACAAACATTTTTTTTTTCTTTTATATATGAAAACATTTCTTTGGGTAGAAATAATTGTCCGATTATCACAAGTAGGGTATGCTTTCGATAGCAAATTGTATCATCTTGGTACTTTATTTAACCCATTTTTTGAATTTCCCTAAAATTTTACTTTGAGAAGCGGAAAATTGGTAAATTTATGGTTTTTATTATTTAAATTTTTTTTATTTCTTGATTACTAATTGAGTTTTGATAGTAGGGACTTAAAATATTTTTTGAATACTCACATAGATAATATTTACGTTTAGTAAAATTTTGAAACTGATTGGTTGATTTTTTGACTAAATATAGAGCTTTAAATTTCTTCTAAAAATGTTTAATACGAGTATTATCTGCAATTTTTGATTTAACGGTTTGAAATTTTTATAGAAACCTAATCATATACTATTTAATATTTTTAAAAAATATTATGAAAATCGTAACTGACAATTTTTATCATGAAATGATAACTCCTTGAATTTTGATCGTAGGAATTTGAAATTTTTTTTGAATATATACACGTATAATTTACACTCATAATAAAATATTGGAATGGATTATTAATATAATATATATTAGTATATTAAGATTCTGTTAGAATCCTAATTTCTAATGTAATGTAATTGCATTCAAATCTTAATAATTATAATAAACCACTAATTTCTCCGAGGACCAAAGGGGCAAAGGAGGGATATCCTAATTTGATGTTCCCCCTTTTGTTAAAAGTAATAATAATTATTTTTTAACAATAATATATTGTACTTCAATTGTGAATAATATAGGTTTATAATATTAGAACGGCGTGATGGTTAGGCAATATTGATACATAACATTATATTTTAGTTACTCGTTTATAAATTAGTAAGTTAAGTATTAAGTATTAAAATATCGATCATATTATATGCCCAGATATATTCATATAATTTAACAAACCATACATTTAACTTATTGACAATTAATATAGAAAATATTATAGTTAATACTAGTATTAGTTCACTTTGATAATAGATAAATCAAAATAATTTTTATCTTGATAAAAAACATGTAATTTATTTTATAAATATACGCAATATTTAAAATAGTAGAAATGAAGAAGTTTTTGATAATATAATATGCGTGGTATACATTTAATTCAATTTAAAATAGTCGAATAATGAAGACATAATATACCTATTATTTTAATCATTAATTTTTTTTAAGTCTACATAAGCTAAAATTTACAGCAAAATATTTTTTCTTGGCTTTACGTTCATTAATAATAAATTATTTCGTCCATTACAAGAAAATATTATTATATCTTCTCAAAAGTTTCGTATTTTACTAACCAAATATTTATTATCAAGTTTATTATTATTTGTCAATTGATTCCATATATGCTACTTTTTATATATCGTAAACATAATTGCTGTAGATTTTAAATCGACGTTCCAAAATAGTATTTTATCCGATTAAATAATTACTATTAAAGTTTGTTAATGAACCTTAGTTAAGTACTGTTATTATTAATAATAATATTTTGTCATACTTTCGTCGCTATACTAGACACTGCGACACTGCTTCCGTCAAACGGAACGAAGTGTAAATCACAACAGAACATCGATTCCACAATCGATGTTCAGACGCGATAATGGCATTTTTTCATCAGCAACACTGGTAAAACACACCGCTGTAGTGACTGGTGTAATCGGAAAATCAGCTTTGGACAACCGTTCGGAAAATATTGAGATTATTAATAGAATCAGGAAGGCTGATAAAATATTACCCGCGTTTCTGGACAGTAACGATTACGTAGTCATCTCGATGTTCGACGACAGTTAAAATCAATTTTATATGGTGAAAATCATTTATTATACGTTATAATGTGAGAATCCCTACTGAAATGTTTATAAAATGCTAGGTTACGATGTACGTTACAAATATTTCTTAAAATTTTACAATCTCCAACACCTATTTTAATTAGTTAATTAAAAAAATATTTTATTTTAATTACATAAAATAAGTTTAAAATAAAATCTATAATAAGAAAATCTCATATCCATACATTTGTCGTTTAGTCTGTATAACGGAGAATACAACGACATTTAACAGCTAATTGTATCTTTAATTATGGCATATAAGGTTAACGTCATAAGTCACAATTTTAGTTCTTCGTGGCTGTGATTTTGTTGTTTTATTTCCCATTGAATAAATAAATACAGAAAAAATATTTTTCTTACTGGTGGTTTACATTTTTTTTTAGATGTGAATTGAAATATTTTGGCAATATACGAGTTTATAAATAACATAATAAATAAGTCTGCATTTAATCGACAATTCTCCGTGAATTTTTTTTTTATTATTATCAACTATATTTTAAAAAATATCACTTGACATTTAAAACATCATAATAAAATATACAATTATTAAACAATATATGTACATAAATTTATTTATAATTTTAAATTGTATCCCACAATAGTATATTTTCTATAGGCTTATAATATTATATTATATTCTATTCTATTATGGGGCATAATTTTTAATTATTTGAATACTTCAAGACTTGGATATTATTATGAACTATATTTTGAAAATTTATTGTAATTGACATTACTATAAAATATGCCCGAGTTTTGTTTTTACAAACATTTTTTTTCAAGATTATTATAACATATAGACTTATTTTTCATGGTAAGAATATCAAACTATAAGTAATATGAAATTTCGATTGTTTTAGATTAATTACATTAATTAATAATAATAATATAACCTCAAAGAATTAAGTATGAAATCTAAGTTAGAATATAATTATCATACATATAATTTAATTTATCTAATCACGTTTACTTGTTAGTATTGGTTTCATCGAATGTTTTTGACTACAATTATAGTATAATAATTAAAGTAATAAAATATATTTTACATACATATTAAGCACGTATTTGGATAATGAACCATCACAGTTAATATTATTTTAACAAGAGAAAACTTTAGCAATGAGCATAACACTAACTGGCTAAATATCGTTCACACCTCGACCTAGGTCATTTAAAACCAAGTAATTTAGTTCCAGGTAGGTCCTTTATGGCTTAATAGTAGTTAATGTTATAGATGTTTATATCGTTTGTTCATATAATCGTTATAATTATAACATTTTTTTAGTCATCGATAAAACATATTTTATTAATCAGTGTTGATATTTTAACGAACAATAAAACACTGTAATGCTTATGGTCCATAACATAACCATTATGTTAATCGTTCTGTTCTGATTATACGCGAATTTGCGAATTATAATTGATATCATAATATTGTAAATTACATAATAATATTATAAAATTACATTCATTTGGACGGTTTTGTAATCATTATAGTAAGAAGAATATACCCATCTTATAATATAGACGTGTACGTTTCGTACGATTATATCCGGTGATTTCCGGCAATAGATTCTGTTCGAGTTTTGTGTTATGCATATTTAATGCGAGAGTTCGGAAATCGTGATGAAATCCCAGTGACTATCAACATCTTTCAGAGTGGTTTATAAGTTTCGATATTGTTTTGATGATCGACTATAAAAATTATAGTATAAATAATCGTTAAAACGTGTATACGTATTAAAATTGTATACGTAATCACCGAACGTTAATCTAATTTGTTGAAGTTCGTGAGGACACTAATCCGCGTCACTGAACGTGTGTCGAATACAGAAAGCTAAACACGCTATTTGTCCGAATGCGTTTGGACGCGGTCCAAATATATCGTCCGGTCGATAAAATCTAAGTGCATTATTATACAGTGTACTAGATACCCTTGGTTGCACGACAGAATTATTACCGTAAAAATGATATTATTATCTTATCCGTTCCGCCCGACGACGTCATCGATCATCCACACTATCGAAAAGAGGAAATTTAACAAAAATATTACTAATGTGCTGCATTTTGCCATCACGCGTAGTCAATTATTACCGATGCATCTGGGAACAAGGTCGATTTTGTGGCTGCTGCACGGTCACGCGTTTTATTAATATAATGATATTTCGGTCGTTACATTTAATATAGATAAAATAACATTTTATATTATTTTTTTATGCGAGTCTTTTGTTCTTTCTTATAAATAGTAATATTCTTCGCTAAATGTTTGGTTAACCACAATGCAGTTAATCACACTACTGTCACTACGTCGACCACGTCTTGGCAACTTTTGCAGGAATTGATTAATTTGTCATGTACGTGACGTATAGAAACGATTCTAATTTCGACAGAGTTTTATCGCCGAAGGATATTCGCACTCGTTCAACAATGATGGTTATTCATATTATATTATACCACGTATTAATAGCAAGAAGACTAGTAAGAAAATAAACTAATCTATAAAATTGTCGTCTGTAGTTCTATACTATATTTGTATTATAATTTTTTAGTGTCGGCAATGTCGCATTGTTTATTAAATTTATATTAGTTTAAAATATTTATTATGGATTCCGTGTATTTATTATCATATTTTAACTATTTTTCATGCACAGAACTTGAAAGTGAAATAAGATATTAGAAAATATATATTCAATTATCAAATACGAATAATTATAATATTATGTTTTCCCGACAAAATAACCAACAATTTTCGTAAGCTAATTCATTACAATTAAAACAATTTTAAACCATTTAATAACGAATATCGCACTATCCATTTAGAGATTTTGTGGCATTAACAACAACATCGTATCGATAAATATATATACAAAAAATGCAATTTCAAATGATAATAAAGTGTATTACTGAGGACTTTACTTAAAATCGAACAGTAATTAAATATATATATGATAATTTGTTTATATTGTTACTACGACCTTCATCCCGTCGTTAAGTATCTAAAAATATTAACTAGGTTGTGTATTGTTCATATTATACGAATATAATCGAAATTGTAAATATATAGTATGCATAATCTATTACAATAAATGATATAATATGATTAACGTACGTCAAAATGCCACTTTCATTCAATATGTCTCTACAAAGACAGAAGCGTGTATTAAAATAAAACCTACAAAATGTAAATATTAATATTTTAAGCGATTAAATTGTTTCATCATTTATTTATTTAAAATTTTAAAGTAAAACACATATTTATAGAATCTAAGATTTTCATTGGAGAGTTGTAGTCATACTTATTATACCTACACAGTACTCAGTCAGTTATACACTTCACATATACTTCAATATTCCAACAGCCGAAAATTATAAAGAAGATATAAATGCACAACATTAACTGTTAAACAATTTACCAGTTTCACGACAACCCAATAAATGTGGATTGGTCGATATTATGCATTTCTTCTATTATAAAAATAATAAATTAACTAGGCGTGTATATCTTTAGATCATAATACATATATCATGATAAATAATTTACAGTTTAGGGTGATTAAAAGTTTTTATAGCGATCAATATTTCTTGGTTTTTCATTATCACTAACCTATTTGGCTATTTCTAAAAATAAAATAGTCTTTATATTATGGTTAATATACACGAACATGACTAAAATATTATTTCAATTTACAATCTTTATTAATGAATTCTAAACTAATTATCTCATTCAAAGATTTTATTCGGTAAATAATAATAATTACAGTAATAATATTAATTTATTTAATTTACCTAATCCGATTGCAATATTTGACATTTTTTAATATTAAATTTTCTAATTACAATGTTTAAAAATATTATTTATTATTAATATACTGCCGGGCAGCAACTGCCCTGTAATTTTATTATATTTATTTTCTGTTGTAAATTGTATTGTTATTAATTCTGTCAATTTATCATATTAATATATTGTTGGGATATTTTAGGTTTTTATTTTGTATTCGTTTAAATAAATAAATAATGAAGTAAATAATTATACTAAACAAAGAGAATTTAATGTTATGAAAAATGTATAAAACACGTAGTTGTTATTAAAAAAAAAAAAAAAAATGGTAGTAATTTTGTAACATAATATTATTATTTGATCACGTATATAATAATATTTATATTTATTAATAATAGACATAAAAAACGAAACAAAAAAGAATAGTTTCTAGTATATTTTTAATGATAAAAAAGACGGAATTAATCCCTGGACTTTCATTATCAAGTGCATCATAAATTCTCGCGGTGAGCGTGAAAAGTAATCACACAAAATTCGTTTATTTTCTACTAGCTGGGAAATTAACCAGCTGGTGTCTCACCAGCAACAACAGTGGTCTAACGGAATAGTTTCGATTCCTCTTTTTTTTTTTTTTTATCCTTATGTTTTTCCTAATGAAACTGCAAACCGTTCTTGAAACTATTAAAAAAAAAACCTTTTTTCATCATAGAGAGTATTCAATTTTTTCGTTTCTATTCTTTATTGTTCTATCACTTATTTGTTGTTTTTCTCTACCTCCCGTCGTGTTTAAACAATTTGTCGTTTTCACATAAACAAAATGATTAGAATATGCAACTGTTTAGATTCTTTTATTAATCTGTATTGTGCTTTAGAAATATATTTTTATTTTATTTTAAATACTATATTTTTTTTTATCTTAAATGACAATTTAAAGTGAAACAATACATTTGCGTTTAGGGATAAAAACAAATTATACAAACTTTTTATTTGTTTATTACAAACAATAAAATAAAAATTTTATTGGGGTCCAATAAAATAAAATTATAATATTATTAAAAAAAAAAAATAGCTTAGAATAAAAAAATTTTCAAATAAAAATATTAAGCATAAATTCTTTAATATTAATTAACTAAACAATAAGATAAAGAAAAAAAAAAAGAGTAAACAAATCAATTTATAAATTTATAATAATTTTACAACAGATAAACAGTAGTGCCTATAATTTGTGTATGAATTTAAAATGATAATTATAACATTATATCTAATGAATACATAAAATTTTTAAATACAATATAAGTAATGAATAAAATTAATTTTAATTTATAGGAATACTTTTTTTTAAATTAAGAAACTGCAAAAAGTTGTTTTAAAATTGTTCATTCAATACTGATTCCAAACGCTATTGTGAAACAAAATAGGTACTATATAATTTTAAGATTTCAGGCCATTTTAATCAGACAAATCACTTAAATCTACAATAAATAAACTAATATTTTGATGAATTTATTTGTAACATGATCGATATAAAAGTTTAAATTCAATTTTCTGTCGAACATAAATCATTAATGGGAACAAAAATTGGAAATTAATCGTTTAATTATTAAGATAATTTATATAATGATAATATTATTTCAATTTGAGTTGCAATAATAACAAAATAACTAATTTTTTATACAGAGTGATCAAAAATACATGTCACAAAAACAATTTTATACGTTTTCAATGTTATTAATAATATAATTATTTTTGCAAAATACTGTCCATTATCCATATAATATTTAATGTATAAATTAGAGTGCTTACGTAACAATACATCACAACTAAAAATTAAGGTTAAGTTAAGTGCTTTTAGATTTTGCATAATCATATTCAAATGTTATGATAATATTATTATATTATATAGTTAAATTTACGTTTATTTCATACATAAGTTTTATAAGCAAGTGCATGTCATGAATTTCGTTAGTTAGGTCATAATTGATTAGTTTAAATTGTAAAATAAAACATATTGGTGTTTCAATTACTTAATATTAATACTTCCAATTAGTTAAATTAATATTTTATATTTTATTTTAGCTGCATCCTGTGTAATGAACTACCTATTTATTTGTAGTCCATAAAAAAACAGAACTTTATTTTTGTTATGTGTACTATACTGAAAATTATAATCCACAGAATCATTATGTTTCTTTTGAGTTATTTTCTAATATAAGTACGTAAATTTCTATGTGAACGTAATTTAAACATTAAAGTATAAGGAAAAATTAAAATTAGGTACTAAGAATTATTAAAGAACATTATAAAAAAGTCATACATATTATTATAATATATTACCTATTTATTAAAAAAAAATATATCGACTTACAATTTAATATTTTTGAAATTTAAGTATATTATTCTTTAATTAAAAAATTTTAATATACGTTTTTCTATTAAATACCATTAAATAGCATGTAGATGGAGGAATAAAAATCAAACGTTTTACATTTTAATTAAAAACAAAGATGACATTTTGTGATCATAAATCATAAATGTTAATATGTTATTAAGATATATTGCGTAAAACTATATTTTAAGTAATTCGAATATAACATACCATATTGACGACATCGTGAAGTAATAATGCATAAAATAAATATATTAACTATGTTAAAATTATTATTAATAATTAATAATATAATATAAGCGAACATTTTAATTTTTCTTAACACGCAAAATTTGTAAATAAAAATAATGATATCCATTGGCAACATCACTAGAGTAAAGTAAAAAATTGGGAAGACAGTTAGAGGTCCCTTCAATAGTTCTTTTACAGTCATCTGGATAAGAGTCTCGGGAATTGTTTTGTGTCGTGTCTGGTAATAAAACGATTTTATTACTGAATTACTATATTGTACACACGTTAAATGCTATTGATAGATATTATGAGAAATAAACATTTATGGTATATAGGTAAAACATTACGAAACCCGTCTAACTGTTCATATACAAACCGATATAAATTTGATTTACCTAAAATAAAAATAAATTAAAAGTATCCTGTATTCGACATGCTTACAAAATTAAAAAAAAAAAAAATTAAATCCTTACTTATATAAACATTTTCATATACAGTAATTTTTCGGTTTAAATGAAAACGCCTACGGCAATAACGTAAAATTTCGGGTAAATAATTTTGGGATGAACAATTCAAATTGTAAGTTTGCTGTTAAATGTTTTTAAGTGTCACATAATTTCACGTCAATAAACTCGTATTTTAAACATTCTTAACAACATTTCAAATTATGTAGGCAAAATAAATTGTATATATTTGTACAAGAAGTTTTATAGTTTTCACATAAATTACAATAAAACAATGTAGGGAACAATGAAGTTATATTAAAATAAAGTCAGAAACGTAAGATTTGTTTTATATAAATATACAATTAAATAGATTCTAAATCCAACAACGTCTGAACGCACACTCTATATTGTAAATAGATACAAAGCCATGGTCAAATTTTAAAATTTATAAGAAAATATGAAACGTTACATCTATGTTTAATTGTATTAAAATAAACTATAAATCTCCGGTGTATTTTATTATAAAATATAATATAATATACATTTATTGTAATTATATTAATATCATTTATATATTATTACCTATTTAAATATTATATCGATTCTAACCTTAACAAGTTTACATTCAGCAAATATAAAGAAAACACGTAACAAAATTGATTAGTGGCATTATTTAAATTGAGGTATAGCACGTGATATAATATTTTAAAATTTTTGTGGATCGATGTTTGACGAACGTTTCATTTATATAATACAATTAAGATAAACAAAGACATCGGATGGAAATTCATTTTGATGTTTTCATTGTATTAACGTGTTAGCTCGAGATAGTTGCGAATTGATAATTTTCAAGATTTCGAGTATAGATCAACAAGATTGATATGGTTTAATCTTCCGAGTCAGTATTTTATTATATTTAGTAAGTATATCGAATATAGCAATATTGATATCTTTTTTTGGAATCGTTATAAATTATCTGAAACTTCACAGCGTAAGTTATTACAAAAATAATAACTCTAAAACAACTCAATTGTTAAGCGATAAGAAATATTCAATGAATAAATTAAAGCACGTAACGTTAAAACTATTGCCGCTTTTATAGAACACGTAGGCGTCGGTGTTGTAAAATTTAATTCGATTTTATTTCATCAATACTGAGTCAAAATACGTATTGATTCACATATTGGGATGTAATGAAAGAGACAAACGATAATAATATAAAAGTAAATTGATAGGTATTATTATTTTGTCAATAATGTAAAATAAATTATTAATTATTGAAATATTACTCGGTAAATTATGACTTTTTCGTGTGTATTTAATGAGATTTTTGAATTTTATTTATATAGCTTAGTCTCATTAATTAAATTTTAAAACTATTATTATATTAATTATATTAAACATATTATATTATAGAAGTTGTATGTATATAAACTATACTATATCATTAGACGGGTCAGGCTATAGCTGTTTTAGTGAACTGTAATCTTTATTGTCTGCAAATATGATTTAAAATGATTACTAAAATATACATGTTTAATTACAAAATGGTATAATATGGCATACCAAATATGACGTTAAATTGTGAAATAAGCTAAAAAAAAATCGTATTTTTGTCAAACATATTTTGTACATACTTATCATACAGTTTAATCGAGCAAAATATGTAAATGCATAGAAATCCGAGCTTAAATACTCTTTTAATATTTTATTGGACCTTGCTTCGGTTTGTTACACATAGATGAAAGTGAAAAATTTAAATTAATAATTTTTAGAGCTATTTTAAATTCAATTCCATTATACATTGTTGTTATTGTATAATTTGAAAATCATTAAAAATATTAAATTTGATTATTATGATGTTGAAAATAATCGAATTAGAATTTCCATACGAACTTAACAGATTTTTCAGTCGAATAAACTGAATTGCGGCTTTAGGTCGTCAGTGGTGAATCCCAGTTCGGTGGCTTGCCGGCGACAAACTCCCGCTAAATCCTCGTGACCATACCTACCGTGAACCACGGATAGATAGTACCAGCCCTTACCGTTATCAGCACCGTCCGCGGCTACCACTTCGGAAAGCAATTTCTCCGCTTCGTCGTTGTTGTCGAGCAACAAGAGGCACGCGGCCAGCCTCACCTTTAGCGCCGGTGTACCGGTGACAGAACAGGCGCGACGAAACGAGTTCGCGGCCTCGGTATACCGTCTTTTGATTGCAAACGTATCTGCCGTCCTCGAGAGGGCCAGAACGGACTGGACCGGCCGAAATTGAGACAATAGCGCCTTGTAGCTGGATACTGATTTCCGGATACGTCCAGCGCTGTAATCGTTGTGGGCCCCAAGAAGCCGGGGCCACCAACCGGAGCGTTCTCGCTCCGACATCTCATTTAAATGCTGCGCACAAGCGTCGAATTCACCGCGTTTGTGGTGCACCACGGCCATCAGATAGTGATACCCGTCGGAGGCACCGTTGCGGCGATCGGCAAACTTACGCAAACACTCACCGGCCAAATCGGTCAGCTCGAGTTCCAACAACAGCACGGCACATCTCACAGCGGGGTCGCCTCCGTGACTTACTGGCTCCCATACCGCGGTGCATTGGCCGGCGTGTCCGATCACCCGAACGGCGCCATCATCACCAACATCGCCGTCCACGTACCGATTGGCCAGCGATAAGTGCTCGAACACACGGTCAAGCATATCCATCCGGTGATAGTATAATGCCGACAACAGTTGAACCTCGCTGAACCGCGGAAAAGATGATCTGAGCGACCCTAACAATGCTTCCAACTCATCTGACCGGTCGGTCTCAATGCACGTCATCGATGTCGCCACTCGGACGAACAGCGCCAATCTATGTAGGCCATCCAATGCGATCGCCCTACGCGTGCATTCCTTAGCCGTTTCCCAATCTCCCTGACGTGTGCAGAACGTACCGTACAGCAACCAGTAATTCGGATCCGCGGCACCAGTGTCCACGATCGACCGCAAATACCATCTCTTTGCCGTTTTCGGATATCCCGATTCCATAGCTTCTCGGGCGTATAGCACGTGTTCACGAATACTGCGGTCGTGGTAACCGTGGTCGTCACTGCCTCCAGGAGCATTTAGTAAATCTGCGAAAACTCGCACTTTGTATTCGTCCTGAGTCTCGTTCGAACGCCGTGGTCCAATTACGTGTTCAACGTATTTTTCTGCCTTACCGCAGAACACTGGCATGACGAAATTCTCTGGATTTTTTTCCAAGTCAACAATCGCGTCAAGATACGAACGAGAAGCTGAAATGGGATTCAAATAATATCCCCCACCATCCCACGATGGAGGTTGTTTTTTTGACATAGCTAAAACTTTAATATAATAATTGAATTCTCTTAGTAGATATACGAGTACAAGTTAATAATAGTGATTGTTAATTTAATATCATTAAGACGCATTTTAACTTAGCAACGTGACGCACACTTCATTGCTATAAGCCAGGACATCCTAAATCGCTAAATTACATGGCTGCTGGTAACGGTTTGGATATTAGTTATTAAACCAATCAGATATTAGGGAAAATATTTTATTTTATAAACTTTGGAATTAGTTGAGTTGTTGAGGATATACCTAATATAAATGTGACCATTGTCTTAGATTTGATGTTATTCGTTTAAAATCATGTGTTTTGTGATTTTATTATCTGCATAAAATTGAACTACCACGTGGTTTATCTGAGTTACATACGAAAAGGACTATTAAAATATATTTCAATCGTCTGGTTGGTAGTATGCAACCGGATAATAGATTTCTACGGAAATAATCATACGAAATATTTCACAAGGGTTCGATAAATCGACTGCGTTATATTTTATTATATGACGTAAGATTAGCCGTTGATAGAAAATAATATATATATATATATATGTTTTTAATGTGTTATTCGAATCACCTAAAAGTGTTATTTCATTTTATACTTACAGACCAGAATGAGTTTTAAAAATATAATAATAAAAGGAAAAAAACTGAAGCATAGTATTGAACAAAGCAACGTGGGTACTTATACTTAGGCACGTACTGTTGAGGATCATCGCACCCTATATTGCACATCAACGAGATTAAATCACCATAAATGTTTAATGAGGTGTATGGTACGAATAATAAGGATCGAATAGATAAACAACAAGACGCTGTAATTTCTACGTTTACAATATCTGTCGGTAAGAACGCCGTAATGCGATAATGATATTGTTCGTAGTTCGTACCAAGCGTTTTTGGCGTTGAAAATACTTGAATGTTTCATAATGCGGCGAAATTCTAAACAGAACACTATATTGTTATACCTACACCTACCTACAACACAATATTACGCAAAAAAACGAAAAATTTAACGAATTCAGTTTTATTTATATTTATTATTTATGTATAATATTTAGGTATAGTTAATTTATGTTCACGTAACAATTAGTTGCTTACGGTTAATTCAATAATTTTTATTTGCAAACGAATCACATTTATTCAAATTTATACAATATTAATAAATTATTATTTTTAGTCATTTCAATAACTTTTTTATTTTGTATTATCGAATGATTTTGATTTATTCGAAAATTAATTATGTATCTTTAATTATGCGTATAAACATCTAAATTATAACATTTTCTTAAATTATTATATCTATACAATTACATACCGAGTAATTTAAATATTATTTGATTATATCATTGGATAAATTTATAATCATGTGACCAATGACCACCATGTTTGTTCAGGTTTCGTGTTTGTAAGTTATATGTAAATTAATGAATAATTCCATTATAGTAGCATATATTCTAATTAAAATTATTCTAATCAAATTAAATTTTAGGCACCTACTTTATTCGTTAAAAATTAGTATTTTTTATTATTTTTAAATGAAGTAACTTTGTTGATATAATTTTTTTAAATTATTAGAACAATATACGTAATTTTTATTTATTTTAGATAATTAAGTATTTAATATGCATTTTTAATTATTAAAAGTTTAGGGAAGACTTCAGAGAAGTTATGTACTATACACATAAAGAAATCATTATATATTAATTTTTAATTTTAAATACATTTTATTAAAAACTTCATTGATCAAATAACATTTGTTTCCTGTATCTCACAAATTTATTTTTAATATATAAGTTATTATGAGGAATATAAATAAGATTACAAGTTTAATTGACATATCTGTTGAAATATTATTGTATGAACATACATTTAAATATTTATAAAAAAAAAAAAAAAAGTCTTCACATTATTAATATTCAATTAAATTTAAAGTTATTTGAAATAAAATAAAGTGAAATTGTATTCTTATTGTTGTTTTATTATAGAACATATTATAATAAAATAATATAAACAAGTAAGTAAATAATTTATTCTAATATCTAATGAGACTGTATTATCATCCATAATTTTTTTCCTACCTATAAAAATACTTAAACAGATTAAATTAAAATATTATTAAAATACATCTTAGCAAAATTAATATACCTATTTCTAAATATATTCTTTTATTAAGAATTCAAAAAAAAAAAAAAAAATATATATATATATATATATATATATATATATATATGGTTACATACTTAATATATATTTTTAAAAAATCTGAAAAAATGTTGAGAAAATATTTATTTTATTTTATTTTATTTAAACATTTGATCACCCTAAAATTATTTTAATGTTCCAATATTGAAGTATAACATTTTAAAACTTGAATGCATTTTTTATTTATAAAATTTATAATATATGCAAATCTAATATAACGTAATATGTAATAGTTAATGTTTCATTAAAGTAATCAATTCGTTAATCAGATTATTTTATATGTTCAATTTTTTTTTTATGTAAGAACATATTTTGAAAGAAATTAATATATTTATAAATTGATTAGCTCTATTTTTTATGCTGTAGAGCTTGTTTCTTGAAATGTTGTATATCTATGTGTATTTTTTAAATGAATTGATTGTATAATTTATTTGGTATGATTAAAATTTGTAAAGTCTCAATAATAAAAAAAAAAAAATGTAACTTTAAATCTTGTACAGATGAAACTGGTAGATATAAATCAAAGTTAAATTTCACATTTCCAATTAAATTATGATTTACAAAAATGCAGTCACTTTTAGTTGAGACTTTTATATATAAGTTTTTAACTTTGAAACTTAATCTAATATAAAACTTAAGTAGATATAACGTAGCAATGTAGTACTACGCTGCTTTTCAAATTTCAAGTATTAGTTCTTATCATTTATGTTTAATAGTAAAATACATCATCTTACTATATTTAAAATATAAAAGCTTATTGTAATAGTTGTATACATAATTATTTTGTATTTATATTCTGGGTTTTTCTAATTTAAGTTACTTAAAGTATTTCAGTTAAATAATGTCTAATCAAAAATGTTTTTATTGACATTTGTTCGACTGCCAATACCAAGTATATTTATTATACGTTCCATTCTATTATGACTATATCCTGTATCTATTATTTTATATTAGCTTATTTCATTGTTTATCGTACTCAAAATTACCTTTATCGACATTTTCATTATTTGCTGCTCTCTTCAACAGTGTTAACGTTTTAATTAACGTATTTAACGTATAAGCTTAAAGTCAATAGTTCGTTTAGTCAGTTATTAGATTTCTCTGTTACATTTATAGCAAATTCTTTTAAATAAATCGTTAACGACAAGAATGTAATTTTATTTTAATACAAATATTTTGTCAATAGGAGACGAATTTTTTTATTTTCATAAGATAAACGATAGATATACGATTTCAATTTAATACTTATATTATTTACTGTAACTAGTATGAAATTAGCAAAATAATTTAAGTGATGGTGAATACATTAACCAGTATACCCATGTAACATTCTGTGTTTAAAGGAAAATAAATGAATGTGATTTCCCGATATTAACTGTATTACATTAATAGAAATCATTTAAAGTCTAATATTATTGATTTAAAATTAAAAATTGTAATTAATAAAATGAGTATTAGATTAATTTATTAAATAATATTAAACACATTAAACAAGTGATATAATTATTGTGCACATTTAACATATTGCTATTTAATATTTTCTGCATAACGCTGTTTTTCTTTAAACTTTTAAAGACATTGATATTTTTATAAATATAAAACATGTAGGTATACAATTAATTTTCTTTTATAATATATTCCATATAACTAATAAATAAGGAAGATATGTGCGTATTCACAAAAATAAATAATTGTTAAATCGTATATATTCACAGTAATTATCCTTCTATTATTATAATAGAATATTACTAAATATTCTATAAAAGTTCCATGTTTTGTGAATAAAAATCAAACTTTAAAGTACATAAAGTGCATTAACTATTTGAATATGACCATCATATACGTATCATAATATGACCGACATTATCGATACGTTTAATTTTAAGTCATAAATTAAATTTTTTTGAATAATTTTTTATACCTAGTGATATTTAATATACTTATTATATATTAATAAATGTATTATACTTATTTATTATTATAAAAACCAAAATAAATTATTTATAATGTTGAAAATAATAATATAAAAAAGTGGGAAGGATGATTTCAGTCATTTCTTCTTTGTCCTTTCGGTCCTTGGAAAAATTAGTGGTTTATTATACTTAATATTTGAACGCAAGATATTTCATTAGAAAATACGATTCTGAGAAAAACTAAATATATTACAATATACTATACTTATAATCCTTTCTAAAATTTTACCAAATGTGTAAATTACTAATGTAAATATTTAAAATAAATTCAAGTTCTTACGATCAAAATTCAAAGAGTTAAACTGTTAAACCCAGAATCGCAGGTAATATTAAACATTTTTGAAAAAAATTCTAGAGCTTAACGGAACCGTAATTTTGCCGATTTTCAGCCATTTTTTGATACTTTTTCTTCTCCCAAAAAAAACTTTGAGAATTCGAAAAATAAATTAAATAAAATACCAACAAGACGCAATTTTTTTACCGAAAGCATACCATATTTGTAATATTCGGACTATTTTTTCTACCCGAAAAAGTGTCTTCAAACATAAAAAAAAAAATAGCATAATATTCAATTCTACTAAAAATATTCAAATTGAGAAGCTTATAAAAAAAATTGTGACTTATTATTTTCAAAGTATTTTATAATATTTTAGTAGGCTTCTATACAATTTTCAAACCAATAAACTAAAAAATATTTAATGAAAAATATTAATCCTTTTCGGGAAAAACTTCAAAATTTAAAATTTAATCAGAAAATCAACCAATCCTTTCCGAAATATTTATGTAAACTACGTATGTTAATACGCAAATAAAGTTTCAAGTCCCTACGATTAAAACTCAATTAGTTATCACAAAATAAAAAAATTTAAATAATAGAAACCGTAATTTTGCCGATTTCCGCCATTTTTTGTTGTTTTTCTTCTCCAAGGAAAATCTTTAAAAAACTATCTTTAGATATAAAAAAAATAACATTCAAAACTAATACATTCCTCATTTTCCTCAGAATCTAAAGATGTAGGGAAAATTATTATAATATGTTAAGTATTACATTTTTAATCTATCCCGTTGACTTATTTTTTATTTATGACAATATTTAGCATAGTATTTAAGGATGAACCAATACTAATAATTTTTATTCGATAAAGTTTTCTACTTTTCGGATCACTATACTATAAAATGTACGTTTATGATGTAATTGTTATTTCCATAAAGGGTTCAAACCCATAACCCTCCTTCTCTCTTGAGCACAGTTATGTTGTCTCAACAATTTGTATTGTTATATATTGAAAACGAAATGATTACAAATTGTATATGAAAAAAAAAAAATAATAATAAAGAACGAGTAATTTAGATGTAATTGACCAGACTTAGACTAGTTGACCTAGTCTTGAATGAAGCCAATAATGTTTACAACAAAACTAATTAAAAATAAATAAATAAAATTCATCAATTTTTTTTTTTTCTAAAACGAATTTGAGGAAATAGCCAGTTACGTAATTATATTATTGTTGTGCCAAATTGTTTGCCGTTCGCGTTCAAATATATCGCGACCAAAATCCAAAGTATTATTGATAAATTATAAGAGAATTACTTTTTTTCAAAGTCTGAGACTTTGAGTTGGAAATGTATTTATTAACAGTGAAACAATAAATATACGTATTTCGGTAACGCTATTCTTACAGAGGGCAATAACAATTCATATTTTTTTTTCCACCGCTTCATTACAAACATGTCGGATGCTGTTTTCGAGCGCTGAAAATTCGCTGCCTCAACCCAAACACGTCGTTTATTTTATTCGTGATTACGATCGTCTATCTCCATAACGTTATCCGCAGTACTTGAAGGCGGGTCATGTATATGGTATTTGAAAGGATACGTATAATAGTGCTTTAAATGATTTTGTTTGTGTTCTCTTCAAACTGAAAAATTTAATACTTATTCGTTTCGAATGGACAAATCGTACCGTTTTTCGAATTACTTGCAACCGATCACGTTTTTCAATTCGGCGGCATTATCGCATTATTGTGTATAATACATTAATACATAATAATATACAGGATGATCGGAATATGAAATCGGAAATCGGAATACAGAAATTGGAATCGCATACGATTTCAATGACATTTCCGTTATTTTTCTTACGCGATATTCTGATCATTCTATATATTATACACATAATATGTGAATATGTTATACTCGTATATGTTTATATGTCGCACGTGTGAGCATTTCCTAACGTACATAGACGATAATAAAATATTAATCGATCGGTTGTTACTCGACCACCGGGAGACCAAACGTACGGTTTGGGTACGAGGGTTAAAATATTTCGGCCGCGCATGCTATATTATATACGCGGTATAATACGATTACCGCGTCTCGGACAGAGCATTTACGCGTTCGTGATCAGAATTTCAGAACAGAATTTTATCATTTTTCACGCGGGACCACCTCGTTTCATTACAGCACGAATGAGCAGTGAACACGAGCGGTGATATACATAACAAAAGTATATATTATGACCTAGCGATTTCAAGTATAATATTCGCCGTCCCAGTGTTGGGTAAGAACAGATGGATACTCGTATAATATTATGCGGTCGTTGCTCTAAAAGCCATAAATATTTCAGTACACTATCGGAAACATTTTCACAGCAACAATTGCAGTATTGCAAATACGCAACCAGTGGCGTAGCGTGGGTTTTAGCTTAGTGTATGCGTTGAAATTGTAAGTCAATGAAATCGTGGGGGACTATGCCTCCCACAACCCCCTATACTGTTTTTAAGATTTTACAATTCTCAAAAGCTTTTCCTTAGGAGGGGAAAAACTACCAAAAAATGGCGGAAAATCGGAAAAATTACGGTTTCTATTATTTTAATTTTTTTAATTTCGTGATAACTATTTGAATTTTCATAATAATGTCTTGAAAATTTTTTTGAGTATTAACTTAATATTAACTTAGCTTCATTACAAGAAAAAATTTAGAAACAAATGGTTGATTTTCTGACTAAGTATAGAGTTTTGCCTTTTTTTAAAAAAATATTTAATATTTCCTGCAATTTTTAGTTTATTGGTTTGAAAATTTTGTCGAATTCTAGACATATAAGACTTAATGTTTTTACAAAATATTTTGAAAACCGTGACTGACAATTTTTTTTTCATAATTTTATAAATTAATAATTTTTGAAAATCGGCAAAATTACGGTTTCATTATTTTATTTCTTGATAACTAAATAAGTTTAGATCGTAGGAAATTGAAATTTATTTTAAATATTTATATTAGTAATTTACACACGTGGTAAAATTTTGGAATGGATTATTAGTATAGCATATTGTAATATATTGAGTTTCGCTCAGAATCGTATTTTCTAATGTAATATCATTGCATTCAAATCTTAAGTATAACAAACCACTAATTTCTCCGAGGACCGAAGGGACGAAGGAGGAACGTTCACAATCGACATCCCAACTTATCTTTACTTTTTTTTTTTATAAATCTTGTGCGACACTGATCCCACGATTGTCTAACGTTAAAATAGTCCTACGCAATACAAAAAATGCCGTTATTACGTTACCAAAATTAAGTGCAAAAATATTTTCAAGAGATCAATATAGGCAACCCCGTTGCGTAGCGTGGGTTTCAGCTTAGTGTATGCGTTGAAATTGTAGATTACTGAAATCGTGGGGGTCTACGCCCTCCACACTCCCCATACTGTTTTTAAAATTTTACATTCACATATTGTTTTATTTATATTCATTATTGATATGTCACACTCACAATAAACAGTTAATACGCACGTTACAACTTATAATAATTGTTTAATATAACCGGCAGAATAATGAGATAGACGACGGGCGATGACAGCGTATGCAATACTGATTCCGCGTACACGAGTGACGATTACACGACCGCGAGCGTAACATGTTTTGTTATTAATATTATCCATAAGAAATATAAAGAACTGTCGCTAAATGTCTAAATCGCCAACGTGCATACTGCGTACATAATAAACATGGTAACAGGTACTGACCACTAGATATTATAAGGACGCGGTGTTGCGGATTAATCATTCTCAATGACTAATGAGCTCCATTAATATCAATAAAATCCACATAATATACAATATATAATATATTATAATACTAAATTAGTACGATTGAAATTTTTTTTTTATAAAAAATATAGCATTATTAATTTTTATAAAAAAAAAAAAAAAATTATTTTTTTAATTTGCGAAGTGTATGCTGTGCATACACAGCATACGCACACGCTACGCTACTGTACGCAACTATACGTATCTAATAGGTATATGATACATTTCTCAAGTGTTGCAATGTCCGCTTTTGCCTAACATTTTAATACACTCAATGCAATCTTTCAGATAACTAACGGTGATTATGTTTCCGAAACATAATTAATTGCACAAATACATATCAATAATGTATCCGTTATATTACATTGCTGCATTTGCACAAAATATAATACTTCTCTGGATATCCGTGATTCGAACCCGGAGCCCTTTCCTAACCTACCAAATCTATATCCTGTCTAACATAAATGAGACGCCTACACCGACCGGGCCAACATAGACCATTAGGGATGAGGGCTATTTTTCAATGTAATATATAAACCCGTTCGACTACGGCGAGTTCACATCGGCGCGCGGCGGTACTATACGAAATACGATTCGAGAAATCGATAAAAAATTCAAATTACAGTTGTAAAGACGTCTAAACGTTTATAACGGCCAAATAATAACTAATTTTACTCAGGGCATTCGTTAGCACTCGCCATACACATTACGAAACTAAGTCGCGGGAAGAAAAGATCTAAAATTTACCAACGTTATTGATTGAATGTTAAATATTATTGATGAACATATATGATTGCACGGCATTGTGGCTAAAAATATATGCCCCAGCAGAGTTATATGTTTTATAAATAATAAATAAATTCTACGCTATATGCGTAATAATTATTTAGTTTATTTATAATGGACATTAATTATTTTATTTAATTGATAATACTGCAGAATACTTAAATATTAAATATAATATATTTTATATTACACATCTGAAAACATTTCATATAAATAAATAATAAAAATAGTATTATTTATAGCAATTATATTATTATTATTATTAAACAATTGTTATTTAAAAGAAATAATTGAGAAACATTACAAAAGCAATTGTTCTACGTATAAACATATGTTAATCAATAGAAATGTTTCCACAACATTTCAAATGAAATTATTTTATTTAAACATATTTCATGTAGCATATATACGTTTCATATATATTACGTATGTTACATATAACAATTGCAATGTTGCAATGTTACAATATATAACAGTTATTAGGGTGTTCGACCTAGGTTCAAGGAATCATAAGCCCATCCCTACAGATATATTTATAAATTGTATAACTTCCATTCTTGTAAGCTGGATATATAATAATATATTTTTATTATAAAATATTTACCGCTCCTAAAATTTTGCCATAACATTCTTCCCCTCTTTAAATGCGCTACTGTATATATAAGAATTTCTATAATTCACTTAGTGTGTTTTTGTTACGTATATATGTACACATAACCCGTTATCGTCGTATAATTAATACGCGATCCGAAAGCACTACACATCCATTCATTTCCTCTTCCATGCAAAACATCTCACGTCTCTTGCTGTTTCCATCCAATGACCTAGGCATTCGATTATCCCGACATTGTCATCAATTATGAGACGATTCGAGTACGCTGAAAAATGTCCGCTGTTGGGTCAGCTACCGACAACACTAACAGAAGTATTGAATGTATTGTTACCGTTTCCATACAGACGGTGCATATAGTATATTACGGAGCAGAATAAAATACATTGTACGTTCGTTCGTTCTTTCTTGTAGATATTTTTCTTTCTTCGTATATTTGTTGTCGATATACTACGATGTCATTTAGGGATTTTAGGATCTCTTAAACCACATCCCGTTATCGAATACGATACGATTATGGTATTTTTACCATCACATACTTGAAAAATTTCAATATATACAAACACGGTCCATTTGTTATAGTTTATATTTTCCTACTTTATCGACATAGAATTCCAATCGTTTACATATACATGAAAAATATTCATAAAAGTCCGTCGTCTTTTGCCTTAACCATTTTCTAGCAACCCATTGTTACCATTTCTCTGCGCATTCGAATATCGTTTCAATGGGATAATCCATTTTATTTATTATTTGATGCATGCTGTTGTATAGTCATCGTATATAATAATATAGGGTAAACTAATTTGTCATTTAACAAAAAAAAATGACGAAAATTTGTATAGATATTATCCAGGATAGAGTAGTACGATTTATGGTCAATGATCATCGATCCTATAAGTCTATGTAAATGATAAATAACTACTCAGTTTAAGTTGGTTATCTCTTATCTGGCTAACAGGTATTTTGTGTCTAAATCTTCAATCCATTCAATTCGACCAAATCATTATAGGTATTTATCGTTGGTTTTTTTTTTATAATGTTACATAAGCATAAAATGTTCATAATAAGTTTGGGTAATATTTGAGTGAATTAAAGAATTGAACGTTACATTTCAAAATTATAATATATAAATAATTTTAAAAAAACTATTATTAAGAAAAATAAAATATAAATATCTGTTTAATATTTAATTTACAATTTAAATTAAAAGAATACTGCAATTAATATAATTGTATAGTTAAATGATTGCATTTTAAAATAAGTAATTTTATTTAAAATTGTATAACTGACTATACCTACTGTGAATTTAAATTCTAATTAAGAGAGCTAAAAGAGGAAAACATAATACTTTATGATTACTAATATAACTTTATGACAAATATTATTATAGGTATAGTTTTCTTTTCTTAACAGGATAAAGCCGATTTTAATATTATTAAAAGTAGTAGCGCAATGAGTTAGAGTGGGGGTTTAAGAGTTGTATTTGTAAGTTCTAACCTTTAAATGTAAAATTTGTAATTTTTTTTTTTTATTGTAAATCTAAAATATAAAAATAATTAAAAATATATTTCAAGAATTTTTCTTGAGATTGAAAACTTGAATCTAGAATAAGCTCTAAATTTACTAATATAGAATAGGTAATACCACAAGTAAGCCTCCCTATTAAAAAATAAATCTATGAAAATGTATTTAAAATATTGATTTATTTTCGAAATTATTTAATACCTATTTATCTTCCCAGAAAAACAAATTGAATTAATTAATTTACAAACAATCCAGATGAATATTAAAGAATTTCAACGTTTATTAATTTTCTAGAACATATAGATGAATTAAAAGATATCATTTAATATAAATATTTGAGTTATTTTGTTTTGGAAAATAAAAATCATATAATATGCTCCTACTATTTAAAAAATTTTAATATTCGTATATAAAATATAATATATACTAAATTGTTACCCATCTCCTAATAATATTTTGTTAGGTTGTGTCACTTATTAAAAGTATTTGGTTTGGTAACAGAAAATTATTATATTAGGTTGGAAGCGAATAATTTACATTAAAATCCATGCAATAACAGTTCAATATTATTGATAAGTAAATATTATAAAATCATTAAAAAAATACTAATATAAAGTTCCCAATAGAAGATATTTACCAATAAGAATATAAAAAACTAATCTAAGATGATAAATAAATAAATAGTAATTAATATTACATAAGTAGGAAAAATTAATAAATTAAATGTGCAAAATATTATATTCCAATGATCTAATTTAAACACGCATAATTTATTGTATGTATTACACAATTGACTATTAAAAGATACTAAAATCAATATCAAATATTTTTCGAATAGTTTGTAAATTTCGCTTAACCTTCATGTAGACGCTCCGAGTACAAATTTACCTCAGTGATTAATACATTGTACCTGTTAATCGTACATAGTTTTACATACGATTATGAAACATTGGGTGTCTTTATTAATCTTATCGGCTATCAATAAATTCAATTGGTAATTGTCATTATTTTATTTTGGTCTCATTACAAGCCATTAGTTTAATATTTGTGTAATTATCGGTAGGCACCTACCATACATTGTCATGAATATTTTTTGTATAGGTATTTTGTTTTTTGTATATTATAAATATAACTATAATTATATAATAATGTTTATTATCTATATTATTTAATTGACAAAATTGACAACCAACATTGTATTAATAAACTTTAAAGAAATAAAACACAAAAAACTGGAAATAAATGATTTGTTCGGTACTTTTATTATTTTTCAATGTACCAATATATTATTACACCATACATTTTATGTCAATTATTTTTTTTTACATTGATGTAATTTATTACATAAATGAACAAATTATTTTTACATCAATTCATCAATAACTAGACAGTTAAAATAATGTTACCATATGTAAATTTAGATAACAAAATAATACATCAATATGTTACCTATTTTGTTATTTATAATATGTTATCTTTTGAACAGAAAAATATTGTATTAATGTTTTGTAAATATTAGGATAATATTTTCTAAACGTAATACATTTAATGGATATACTCACATCCACAAAATTAATTAATTTCTAATACAATAAACATTTTTTAATGTATTTTTCAATTAAGTATACAATATTTAGTCAAATTTTTGAAGGAAAAATTTACAAAAAAAAGTATTATGATGTATTAATTATTTTTCAGAATTTCATTTAATTCTAATTAAAAAATATTTATTTATAAGATACATATTATCAATATTTTAATATGAATAATTGTAATGTGTAAAGGACTTTTTTTTTTTGAATATATAAAAATACATATTTTGTAATAAAGATTAAACATTTGAACTAGATGGATATGACAATGCATATTTAAATTTTAACTAAAATAATAGACAAATAATTTACATCGTAAAAGTTTTCACATAAAATGATCCTTAGGTTCTTTACATATTTATATATACATATGTTTTATATTATGTACCTTTACAATCTTTATTTTTTAGTAATGCAGTACTGTAAGTGTTTATAAAAAATCACGTACATTTTCTTTGAAAACATATTTATTTGATACAAAGAAAGTAAAATAATATTTACTAATATTTGCTTTTAATATACCATGTCCATTTTAGAACACTTGCTTCTTACTTTATTGGAAATAAGTCGGGAATTTAGCATTATTTTTTATATGTTTAATAATATTCTGTATAATAATATATATATATATTTAATTATTTTTATTAAATATCATGATAAACATTTAAACATACGTAAAAACATAATGTTTGTATTATATATATATATTATTGTAACAATTCTCAATAAAACATATTATTTTTTAGCTAATAATAAAATGTAACCATATTAAAAAATAGTAATATTATAGTAAAGATAAGTAATATTATAATGACGCAAGTATTTATATAAAAATATAATATTTAATTTAAAATTATATAAATAAACATAACAATAGATGTATTTAACCACAAAAATTTAAATAAAAAACATTTTTAAAATAATGTTTATTTAATAATTTAATGAAATTTGTAGCCTTTCATTAATGTATTTTTTTTTATATAAAGTAATTTTTAAGGTACCTATTGTGATTTTTAATAAATTACTTGTAGTTTTATGACTTTATAATATCTGAAAAAAATGTATTACATATTCCAAAAATTTAAAACATTGTATTTTAAAGAAATTCAATATTACCATATAACATAACTATAAAATAATTTATAATAAACTCATTTTCTTACACGAATAATATTATCATAATTTTCTTTTTAGATATCATAACATATTTAAAGGAATATTTTAAATGTAACGATAAAATAAGTAAAAAAAAAAATATTAAATTTATTCAAATAGGATAAATTAATTATATTTTAGGAAATAAATCAAAGTAACAAAGAGTATTGCCTTATTTAAAAATGCAGATATTGTTTAATAATTTTATATATATATATATTATACCATATGGTTTTTATAAGTAATTTGTTATTTAATCGCTATTCAACAAATATTATTTAGTTAATTTTTTTTATACAGTTATTAGTGCTAATAATTATTTTAAAAATATTTATCATGATAACATTTTTTACCTTTGTTTTTTTTTATAAAATTATATTATAAATATAATAAGTTTATACTTTTATAACAGTTAGTTCATCAAGATATTTGTATAATTTGTATATCACACAAATATAATTATTAATAATATCTTTTATCCTAGATACTTAAATAAATCATATGTTTTTATTAATTAATAAAATAATCAAAAAACATTTCATTTCGAAATTAAACAAGTCGAAAACATATTTGTTAGCAATATAATTTATTTAAAAAACTAAAAAACCATTAAAAGACAAATTCATATTTTGTAGGCGATTAGTTTTGGTATCATATTTTTAACAATATATGAGGTAAACACAGTCTAAGATATTAATTTTAATTAATTTAGCAATCACAAATAAAATATATTTTTACTAACTTTTTGATATTATTGCAATTTTGAACTAAAATGTCGATATTATTGTTAATAGTTTTAAAATGAATTAATTAATAATGAGAACAGGGAAAACTTTAATAAAATATTCGATTCATGTTCTAAAAATGTCTATTGATACATGTTATGGTAATGCATATATTTTATTATTGAATCGTCCTGGGATTTCAAGAATTGTGGCTATTTCGATTGTAAATTTTTATATTTTGAAATATATGTTAAAACTTTTGGTTAGGTATTCAATTTATTTTTTTAGTAAAAAAAAAAAAAAAAACATTTTGTTCGGTTGAATTCTTTAAAACTTGAACATATTGTAACGGTGAAATAATTCAAAATAATATTTTTAAATAGTTATTTCATAAAAGAAAAATTATATTATCATAAAAGCAGGAAGGTAAATTCTAAAGTTTCCTTATTTGTCCCTTCGGTCTTCAGAGAAATATTTTTTTTATTTTTATTAAGATTTGAATGCAATAAAATTGCATTCGAAAGCACGATTCTAAACGAAACTCAACATAATACAATATATTATACTGATAATCCGTTCCAAAATTTTACCACGTGTATAAACTACCTATGAGAATACTCAAAAGTTTTAGTAAGTCAATACGTTTAAAACTGTATTATTTATCACAAAATACTTAAAATTAAATTAACGGACATTTTTAACGCTTTTTTTATTAGTTTTGTTTTGTAAACTTATTAGTCAATATTTATTTGAAATAAAATATAAATACGAAATGTTGGTTTAGTCATTTAAAAAAATATTTGGTAGAAATAAGTTTTTAGTTAGATACCTACTAATAGTTATGAATTTATGATAAATTTGTTATTTTTATCATTAAGCATTTACATAAATTAATACAAATTAAAAAAAAAAAACTGATTTTTAATAGGTATAGTAGCTTATTACCTAGTGTTTGCTTTTTAAATGGGTATGTTAACAAATATTATTTAAGCAAATTTAGTAAATATCGATAAAAATGTATTAAACATTATAAGTAACTTAATATAATTATTAATTTATGTATTCGGTATAATTTCATTGGATATTTATTTGTTTACATAACAAATTTTCGTATTATTTTGTATTAATATTTTTAACTAATATTTTATATTAATATCTACACACCTAACTGTAAATCTAAAAATAATTAAAGTAATTTATTCATAAAAACCATTAAATTTGTTTATGAATGATTGTAGTAATTTATAAAAGATTTTAAATGCGGTTGTGAATTTTACAAGTTATTGTACAGATTGATATACTGATGGATTAGGTATATCTTTAACGGATATGACAGAATTTTCATTATCCATGAAAGGTTTTTAATGACTTGAGTAATTATTACGGAATCTTTTCAAAGAATATTTTAAAAGTTTAGTTGATATTTTTGCAAATTAATAGTAGAACGTATATCTAATTTGTTTGATATAATAACAAACAGATTGTACAAAGTACTTTTATGTTTGATATTGTAATAATTTATCATAATATTTAATCGCTTTATCGGTAAGTTAAACATTTTAATAAAAATTTAATAGATTTAATAGACTTTAATACCGATAACAATAAATATTAAGATATAAATTTATAATATAAATATTTGCGCATATAGAATATATTTTTTATATATTATTATAAAATATAAAGCATAGATAATTAATTCAAATTTTTTATAAAGGTAGGTATATAAAGGCTTCTATTATTTTTATTAATTTATATTATGAAAACCTATAGTAAATTAGTACTAATAACAATAATACTTATTTAATATATAAACATCAACAGTCATAGACAATTAAAACCAAAATAACTAATTAGGTACATAATTTAATAATTATTCTATAAATTTTATTAATTTAAGTAATTATAAATTATAGCAGCTCTTTATTATGCGTCGTATTTTAATTTAAATAATTATTTCCTTAACATAATAATATTATTCTACCTATATATATATATATTTTTTATAATTTGTTTCATTTCTTAAAATACTTATTATAAAATCAAAATTATTTTCGAAATATTAATGAAATATTATAAAAAAATTATATTTTTTCATATTCATAAATAATAATTGAGGTTTATTTTGAAATAAATCTGTGATTCACAGGATATATATAGTATATTAATAAAGTATGGTAATCGGACCATTATTTCTACCACAAAAAAGTTTTAAGACACACAAAAATAAAATCATTATAAAATGTATACATTCCTAGCTTCATCCTAAGTCTAGTAAAGTATATATATATTGTGCATTCATTTTAAATAAAAATACAAAACAAATTAATAATATTCAATTTTGTATAGCGTTTATTTGGTTTTCGTTTTATAAATAAATAAAATAATAATGTTAAAAACAGTTAACAACCTCAATTTTAAATTTAGTGATCGTGATAGTATACGAATTAAATTTGATTAATTTGAATTCATACAATGTATATTATAATTTATGATATATCAATTCAATTCTTATACTTGTCTCAAACAGTTAGGTTTTACGATAATGGTTACGAGTGCATCCGTTATTTATTTTTACCGGAAGTATTATATATAATACAGTAGGTATAGAATATTTTTTTGTCAAGAATTGTTTTGCATTGAAATTGGTGTGCTATCGACATCATATTTTATAAAGTATCGTTTTTATAAACTAAATTTCTACTTCCTAGTGAACTCGACAACGATGATTTTATTTATTTTTTTTAAATATATTACGCAGAGTTATAGACTGTACAATAATATATTACGTTGCATTGCCGTAAATGAACACGTCATTTATGTAACGTTAAATCGGAAATTAAATACTTTGAAAATTTTTGTTACAGATGTACCTATGAACAAATATAAAAAAAAATCACAAGTTATACACTTATAATAATATACGTTTAGATGAGAAATAATGTGATTTGGTCACGTGTCGGTTATTCGCATTCTTGTTGATCGATGACTGTAATCGAATTTGCGTGTCGAAATATATCTTATCTTTCGCCACCATGCGAATATTATTAATATATTATTATATGCCAAAAGTTTTCAAAATAAATTTCAAATCACTTTTACGGAAAAAATTTAACTTACCAAAAATAATTTTATTTTAGTTTTTTGTTGGACGTACATTTATATTATAGTTTAAAATGTCATTTCCTAACCTGAATTACACATTTAATATATTATTATAATGTACATTTTTATCATCGTAAAATATAAGTACTTGTATTACAGATTTTCCAATAAATTCAGATTTTTATAAAATTTCATGTTTTCGTTTTTTAATTTCGTTATTCAAAATGAACTTAGTCAAAAAAAATAGTTTGATAAGTGTTTATTGTTTGAATAACAATGAAAGTTGTTCTACTACATGCAAATTTTAAAGGATAATTAAACACCAATTGTATTTGGTAATTTATTATTTTAAGGCTGCACTAGAGTTTGTAAATTTATGTAATTACTTGACAGAATATAGGAACGGTAAAATAGTACGGTAAAATGAGTTTTAACAACTTCATTAAAGATTATCAAAAACAATGTCGTATAATGCATTTCCAGCTATACATTCATCGTTAATCAGCAGTTATGCTCGAGAAACCGCATCGCGTAATAGTGTGTTTTGATAAGGAAATAAAATATTTTGTCAAATAAATTGTATTAATTTTTTTTTTTTAAATTCCTCACCAAAGTAATTTCAATTATATTTTATTTTATACGGAATAAGGAAAGATCTAACAAATATTCTATATTAATCTCTAAATGTTCAAGTAATTCAAAACTAATAACATATTTACACACATATATATGCAATAACATCAAACATGTCGATTAAATATCATAATGTTATAATTGTGATTATATTTTACATTAATCACTAAATTTGTCACACACATAATATGTTAAATTAAAATCATTTTAGTAGACTTTTATAAAATATATAAACTCTACTATAAACGTATTGATTGTCACTGATAACTCACGAACTATCGTCATTCATTACTAAATCGTCGATTCTTGCAATGGTATTTATAGCTACAAAACAGAATCAGATACTTACAAAATAATATATTATTTTTAATAATAACAAATAATTAAGTTCAAAATTAGTGGTTCGATCCGATCAAGTAGATCGGCCAACCGTTTCAGACTTCTAGCCAACCAGAAATTTTCCTTGTTCCACCAAAGTTTTGTGCCCACACATGTGTAACCTTTTGCTTATAATTGCAAGTATAATATGTGAATTATAATATTTTGGTAGTTAATTAGGTATATTTAGATAATAACTTACAGCCATTTTACGTTTTACATTTCTATAATAATATATTATATTGGTTTAATAATAATAAATTTAAACAACGATTTAAATTATAAAATCTAATTCTACTTTCATTAAATATTTTCAAGAGCACTAAAATATTAGGTACATTATTTACTTTAGTATGTTTACTGAAAATTTAAATAACTCACAATTTTATGTATAGTACCTAATTTACAGATATGTATTTTATGATATAGGTACTCCTGAATAACTATGCATATTATAAATAATTTTGAAAATCGAAAAATCCTTTTTTTTTAATTCTTTTTTTTGCATGCCTTGAAATTTTAACATTTTCATTAATGTTTGAATTTAAAAAAAATAATTATTATATTTAAATTTTTAATTATTTGAAGATTCTTTTTCGGGCATCAATAATAATTATCTCAAATAAGGTATGCTTTCGGTAAAGCATTTTGTTTAATTGATACTCTAGTTTGGTCATTTTATGAAATTCTCAATATTTTTTTTAATGAAACAAAAAAAAACACTAATAACGCCAAAATTAATGGAATCTATAATTTTGACGAACTTGAGTTTTATTGTATTATGATAAATAATTTTTCTGTTGCAAATTATTTGAGAAATAAATAAATTCTATAATATTAAATATAATTAGTAGTATATATATGATAGTATATCTGACTAAGTTTCACTCAGAATCAACTTCCCGGTTTTGTTTAACATTTATGTGTATTAATTCGATACATCCAACGAAAAAGGTAGTAACTCCATTTTGTCAATTGTTCATGAGATGCAAAATAAAATTCAAAGTTAATATCTTATTTTATTTTTTATTTATTTTCATATTATTTTACTATCTCTTTAGAATAGATGGAAATACGATAATTTTCATGGTCGATAAAGAAAAAAATCCTTTATCAGAAAGCAGTCGTAACTCAAAAACGAAAAAAATTGAGTTACTACCTTTTTCGTTGGATATATTGAATTATATTATAAATAAAGTTAAAAAATAAAAATAAAAAAAAATTGTTTTCAGGAATATAAATTGTACATTAACGTTTAATTTTGACTACAATACGTAAACTAAAAAGTATTAATAATCTACCCGATTGTATGTGAATTTTATTATATATTTACGAATATTTTGTGTAGTCCTACGCGAATAATATGAAGTAAGTATAGGTTTCTCAGTATTTAAAATATAAATAAGGAGCACATCATTGTGTCCATAATTTAAGTTATTATATCTTATCTCCATTACAATTTATTCTTAAAATGATCGAAAATATAATATAAAGGTTCTTGTAACTCAAAGAATGAATATTTGGAGCATCACTAACCAAAGATTCAGGAAAACTATTTTATTATAGTACGTATTACACAACATAATAATTATAAAATAATAATTGGCTCACCTTAATTTATATAAAATCAAAAATTTAAAGAACCCGAGTTCTTGCCACTTTGCTGTACGATACCAGATACCGAATAATTCAGAAGAAAACCTTGGTTAATACTACCAGCCGCCCCATCAAGCAAGTTCACTATATATCAACATCTTACGATTTCCTTCGACGAATGTTGTGCCACACTAAAACGAAAATAAACAATATTATAACGATTTAATTTATATTGTACCTAACTACTGTTGATACCAAATTATACACTATGATAAATCAATGGTATGCACATTGCCTATAGCAGTAGCGACGCATTCAGTTCGTATCAGTAAATATAATATTCACGGAGCAAGAAAAATAATACACGACCACGATTTTTATAAAAAATTAAATAACTAATATAATTAAAATGCAATTAATTGTTTCATATTAGAAAAATATACCATTATTTATATCATTTTATTTTTGAATATCGCAAATTGTAATTAAATCTTATTTTATAATTGTTTAGGTATCAATAATTTATTATCATTATTATTTATAAGTACAATTTTTTGTAATTTTTATACTTTTGTCATTTTGGTTATAAATAAACAATTATATAATTAACCAATATAATAAGGCAAAATAAAACAATAGGTACTTCAAGTAGCGAAACTATAAGCTCTTGGCACACTACATTCTAAGTTCCGTGGTCAATGCTGTTCATGATTATTTCCAAATATTGTACTTTTCAAAACAAAATTAAAACGTGGTTGTTATTAAGTACCTTATATCAATATCAATATTAACCAATGCAATTCGAACGAATACGCGTAATAATAATTATATTACCTGGATCGCTCGTAGTCGTATTGTACAACTGTGTTGTGTTAACAATAATAAAATATTTTGAATTCCAATCGAAATATAGTATATTTTTGTTGAATGTTTTCTTAATGTTATTGCACCAGAATAGAATATTTCTATGAAAACTCTAATAACATATAATGTTATAATTAATTATATTCCCGGAACCATATTACAGTTATATTCTACGGTAATGGTATAACAAATATTTTTTTAAAATTTTTCGATAAAATAATATCCGTAAGTAGTTTCTTTGAATAACATTCGCAAGATAAATACCCTAACTTAACGCGAAATAATATTAATTTGGGTTAGTACTTATTTCTTATCGATACGTAATAATGGATGACGACAGCTGATAAAATCTGATAAATTATACATTTGTTTCGCGTTATATTGACTAAACCAAATTTATATTTGTATTTTACATAATGTTTTACAATAATTTATATTATTATATATTTTTTATAATTTAATAAAAATATTTTTACTATAATTTTTATTTTTATAAAATTGTGAATTTTATTAAACATAATATGTTTATAAACATAGTATATTTAATTGTTACAGGATAACTAAACTATTAAATAAAACTAATTAAATTGCATTATTTTTTATACTTATTTAAAATTTATAACACATATTTTAGATTATAATGGAAATTATAGTCCGATTACTGCGAATAGGGTATAAGTTCAGTGGAGAATCGCATGTAGGTAGTAGTACATTATTTTATATTTATCTTATTTTTCGAATTTCACAAAAAATTTTCTACGTGGGAGAAAAACTACCGATAAACTACAAAATTTACGAAAACTGTAATTTTGACGAATTCGATTTTAAATATTTCATGAAAACTAATGCTATTTTAAACGAAGGTGTTAAAACATATTTCTTTTTTTGTATTGACATAGGTATTTTACATATGAGACAAAATTTTGGAGCTGTTACATTAATTTTATGTCCAAATTTCACCAAAAATTAATTTTTTTCTTAATATTGTTTAATATAATTTACAATTTTAGTTTTTAGGGCTTGGAGTATGAAAACAGGATAATTATATATTACTATATCCAGTAATAAAAAAAAATTGCAAATCCACAGTTCCAATTTTGTTTTGTTTAATACATATTTGAAATTGGAATTTTAAGTGACATCGAAAATATATTGTAATTTTTATATATTATTTTAAGTATGCTATGTTGAAAGTTTGATATGTGGTTTATGACAATCTCTCGAATAAATATACAAAAAATTTTGAAAATCCAAATATCTATTATTTTATACGATTTCAAATATTAAGATTTTACATTTATGTTTGATTTTTGTGTTTTAAAAGTCTAAAAACACTTTTTCGTGCAGCAATAATGGTTTGGTTACCATAAATTAGGTATGCTTTCAGTAGAAAATTTTGTCTATTTGTTACTTTGTCATTTTTTGAAAATCTCAATTTTTTTTTTATTAAAAAAGGAATAGTAACTTATACTAGCAGAAAATAGCGAAATTCGTGGAGTCTACATTTTGGGCATAATTGAATTTTAATATTTTATGATAGATAAATTTTCTGTTTGACATTATTTGATAAATGCATAAAATGTACTCGTATAACAATAAATATTACTAGAATATTATATTGTATATCTGATCGAGTTACAATCAAAATAGTTTTTTTGGAATAATGTTGCATTCAAATCTTAATTATAATATAATACAAAAATATTCCACCATTAATCCTTTTGAAGGCTAAAGAAACGAAGAAGAAACGCCCAAAATCAACTCCCCTGCTTTTTTAAAATTAAAATTGTATCCTTAATAATATTATACTGCGAAAACCCACGTTTTATACATTATATTTTTGTAAACTTATTGAAAATAAACACGCTCACAATTTCTTCAATTTAATAGAATGGGTCATAATAATACAAATCGACGTATTGTTATTTTTATCTTGTAATTTAATGAAATACTTTAAGCTTTAAGCTTTGTGTTGTTCAACAAAAATATCTTATTTCGTATATAAAAAAAAAAAGTTTTTATATGGATGCGTAAATCATAATAGCAACGCTTATATTATATTCATTTTGTTTTTATCATCAGGAGAAATGTTCATGCCTCATGTATCATTCTAAAGGCGTGTAAAGATAACATTGTTACATTGTCATCGTTTAACATTAAATTATTTCTATAATAGTATACTTTGTATTATTAAATATAGTATAATACCTATCGTTATTTGTATATATATATATTTTTATTTTTTATTTTTTGGCATAATATTTAGTTAAACTGTATAAAATATATTATTTATTTACAATTCTACAAAGATATGCATGTATGTATATTAATGATAATATTTTTACATTAAATATGTAATTTTGTATACATCTACAATAATATGTAGACTATACAATTTGTGTACAAATATGTTTGGTATAGTATATTTACAATTTTACAGTTCATGAAATTTTTTTTTTAAAACAAATATATAGGTACACAATACGTATATTGAAACTAGGTACATAATACATTTCATTGATGTAATTTAATATTTATTTTTATAACATTATTATGTATGTTAATTTTAATTATCTGACAGTCTAATTTGCAGGACAAACAATATATGTTTGATAAAAGCATGGATATTATATAGGATTTATAATAGTATAATGAAAATAATGAAAATAGCTAACTGGGAAATGTATAATCCAATTTGATTAAAAGTGAGTGTGGTTAGTACGTACACACGCGAACGAAACATTGTCATTGATCAAAGAAAATATAATAGCACTTTCAAAGAAAGGTATAAATAATTCTATACGATCCAAGATATAACAAAAAGTTGTAAATGTATAAAGGAATAAAAAATTAAGATCCGCAGAAGCTGTAGAAGTTAAATAATATTGTATTATTTTTAATAGCAAAAATAATTCAGTTATGAGTTAGAGTGCTAGTTGATAAATTAACAAAAAAAAAGTAATTAATAAAATAAATAAATAACGACCATAAGGGAGACCTAGGACTCGTCGATAAGTTGTTGACCAAGATATTGAGAATATACCATAAAACATGATTTTTATCACGTGATAGAGACAGAGAGAAACGGGAAGGTTTCATGATGGTACCCAGAGGCGTATTTATAGTGGGGTGGGGAGGGGGGTTTGAATGGGTTTAAACCCCCCATGACCAAAATAAAAAAAAAAAAATAGTTATTAATAATATTTTTTTACCACCTGTTTTAGTCTTTGCATTATAATGTATACAAATACAGAACATGTTTATTTTCATTTGTTTGTAATTCTTTTTATTTATATTATCATTTGATGAGTGGGTGGAGGGATCGTAAAAGGTTCTAAAAAAAATCTGAATTCTCCTCCTTTTAAAACTTTCTAAATATGCATCTGATGGCACCAATGGTATTTAATAGATCGGCAAACTAAAGAAGAAAAAATATAATAGTATGTATATTATATATTAAAACTCTCTTAAACAAACTAAGAATAAACAAAACTTAATATAATATCTGAGTACCTATTGCAAATTCCTAATCTTTATTATTATGTATAAACTCGTATAATCAATACTAATACATTAGCTTATATTGCTTAGAACATAAATCAATAGCTATGTCATCGACGATCCGATGGTTTGTATGAATATGGTACATTATTGTTGTATGTTGACCGTTATTCAAATAGTCCGAGATGGTCTATACTAATGATTACATACAAAGGACGTAGATAAATGATACTAAATAAATATACTGATAATCCATTCCAAAATTTACCACGAATGTAAATTACATATGTAAATATGCAAAATAAATTTCAAATCCCTACGAACAATATTCAAGGAGTTATCATTTCATGATAAAAATTGTCAATCACGATTTTCAAAATATTTTGTAAATAGATTAAATAATATAAAGTAGGCGTCTATAAAAGATTCATACCGTTAAATTAAAAATTGCAGGTAATATTAAATAATTTTGGAAAAAATTCAAAGCTTTATATTAGCCAAAAAACAAACAAATCTTTTTCAAAATTTTACTAAACGTAAATATTATATTATATTATTAGTACTCAAAAAAATTTTGAAGTTCCTACGATCAAAACTCAATTAATAATAAAAAAATTAAAGTAACGGAAACCGTAATTTTACCAATTTTCCGTTTTTTGAGAAAAAACTTTTGAGGAATTCAAAAAATGAGCTAAATAAATTGATTTTGTTGATGAAATTCAGTACGGAAAGGGTACCATATTTATGGTATTTGGACCATTATTTCTACCCAAAAAAATGTTTTCATATATCAGAAAAAATAAATAATAAAAAGCTTATAAAAAAAATTGTCAGTTATGATTTTCAAAATATTTTATAAAATGATTAAGTAGTGTATTATTAAGCTTCTGTAAAATTTTGTATTTTATGCACTTGTATATTACCAAAAATTTTCAAGTCCCTGCGATCAAAACTCAATTAGTTATCACGAAATAAAAAATAAAAAATGACGAAAATCGTAATTTTGCCAATTTTTTGGTAGTTTTTCTTTTCCTAAGGAAAAACACTGGAGAAATTCATAAAAATGAGCTTAATAAAGTACCAAGAGTACACGATTTGCTACCGAAAGCATATCCCACTTGTGATAATCGGACAATTATTTCTACCCAAAAAAATGTTTTCATACATAAAAAAAAAAAAAAAATTTTTGTAGAAACAATACATTCCTCGCTCCGTTCAGAATCTAAAAAACACGAATATATACGGATAAAAATGTGAATATTTATAATAATATAATTTAACAAAAATACGCAAAATTCGAATTATAATATAATTTATTTAGTTACACCGATCGACGAAAATATAGCTATCAACACTTTTGAAAACATATTTGAATTATCTATCATACTATTTTATGACTAGTTCACATAATATTTTTATTACAACTTTATTTAAAGTTGATATAATTAAATATTAAAACTAAAAAACCTACACATTTTTAAACATTGTTTATGCCATAATTGTTATTATGAAAGTGTAAAAATAAATACATAAAAGACGTTCATGTATGTGAACGTAAAAAATTGTATGTTCATTTACAACTAACTAACTAAATAACTAATTAACTACTTCTATATACAATTAACAAACATGATAAATATATTTCTTTTTATGCAAAGTAAAATAGTTTTACTAAAATATGTATTGACAAATTATATGAATTATTTTTATTATTTTTATTTGTACGTTAGTAATATACAAAATAACTTATCTAATTAATTTATTGGTATTAATAATAGAAACAGTATTGAAATATTAAAAACATTGATAATTTTATTTCAACTATCATATGTTAATTCATATTTTACCATAAATTGATGATCATTATTTTTTTTTATACTTTAATTTCTAGGAAATTATAATCTGTTTGTCTATACATTATGGGCAATATAGAAGATCGGAAAAAAATGTATATTGCCAAACATTGTAAACCACATTAAAATATAAGAAATATGATTATAATTATTTATTATATACTATATAATATAGGATATATGATAATTTTAGGTTTAATATAAATAATATTATTAGATTTCATATTATTTTTGTTTTATAAACAATTGTATTAGGTTTGTAATATTATTATAATATAATATTAAATTAAAACAGATATTGTTCCATAATATCGCATAAATTAATATTTGTTTTTATAAGTGTTTCTATTCTAATTTCTTATATTTCAAATTACAGAATATACTTCATTTTCTACATTCGAATTTATTACTTCTGCAATATTGGATACATGCACAATGATCGTAGCTTATTTATCCTTCCAAGTTAAAAAATGCATAACCGCTTCTAACAATCAAATTGAAATTTCCGGCACTTCGTTAATTCTTACAAATTTTCCTTTATAAATTATAAATTGGTTTTTATATATAACCGTAGTTCATCTTCAGTGTTCAGTTGTACTAATTTCGTAGACATTTTATTTTCTTGATAGTTAATATAAACAATGTATTATTTATATATTAAAAAATATTTGTTGGTAGTACGGATAGCCCGTAGGCGTTCATAAATTAATTGTTAATTATATTTACTTGAAAAAATTACAACCTATACAGAAATTACTTTGTGATGCTCTATCGAAGTCAGGAATTTTCATTTACATTGATTTCACTATATTTCTTGAACAAAAACATTTTTCAGGTATTTCCGACATTCTTGTTGATTAATATTTGGTAATCCCAAGAGATTCTTGTCTATTCATTTAATAATTTGAGAATGGGAGAAGAAAAACTACCAAATCGACAAAATTACGATTTCTGTTAATTTGATTTTAAACATTTTGTGATAACTAATTTATTTTTAAACGTAGGGTCTTGTTAGTCTTTTTAAGTGTTCTTATAGGTCTACACAAGTGGTAAAATTTTAGAACGTATTTGCAGTATAACATACTGAGTTTTGCTAAGAATCTTATTTTTGGATGCAATGTTATTCAATTCAAATCGCTTAATTAACAAAAAAACACTAATTTCTCTGAGGACCGAACAGACAAACGGGATAACGTCCAATATCGACATTATAGCTTTTTTTTATTTTTTTTATCTTTAAGAATTATAAATTTTGGTTGATAAAGTTAGGTGAACAACCCTGTCTTGAAATAAACAATGAAATTTGTAGTTGCCATCAGGTTGTACAAGCTTATCGATGAGGTCAATCTGATAAATTCGAAATATGAGCTAAATAAAGATTACTAAGCAGATGCGATTCTCTACCAAAAGCATAACCTAATATTATGGTAATCCGGCTATTATTTCTGCCTTAAATCAGTCTTTTACACATAAAAAAAAACACCTTATTATAAAACCAATACACTCATCACTTCGCTCAGATTTTAAAACTTAGGTACAATAATTCGTTTTTTCTCAAAATCATATATTAATTTTCTAAATACACTATAAAATAATAAGACAGTTTTAATCAGTACAAGTATTAATAAATTAACTTTACGTCAAAATATTATTAAGGTATATTATTATCATATATGGCGAGTTTAATTTGTTAAAATTGATTGTGTTTTGCATAGTATGATTTATTATTATTTACGTTTGTGATTTGTATAAATCATACATTATATAAATTGCATGTAAACTTAGTGTGAAATCGCATATATGTTTCCTTGAGATCTGAAACATAAGACACAGTTAAACTTCATGACAGATAACTAGATGAGTTGTAATATTAGATACAAATATTATATCATGTGGTATCATTTAGTTTAATGCAAGTGCAACTTTCCTAACATATATAGTTAAAGTGGTTCGCTAAATCTAAATCTTATGAAAAATTTTATAATATAATCTATATGTGTATTTGTTATTACTCAACTTTATACTAGTATATTAATATTTTATTTGAAATCTGTAAAGTAAATATATTATTTACAGTTTAAATATTATTTTATACTTATGTGTTATTAATGATTATAAATATTCTTGTTATAACACTCTAATTCATTAACATTTTTTGTATTAATTAAATTGTACATTAGTTTTATTTAAAATATTTTTATTGTAAATTGTATTAATTTAATTAATAATTATAAGTACTTTTTATAATTATAATATACACAATGTATAATGATTTAACTATGAAACTAAATCATGAATGTTATTTTATTTTTTTTATGTTCATTGAATATTTTAATTTATGCATTTTTTGCAAAACTATTTTTTAAAATAATAAAATATTATTTGTATGCTTCGATGGTAGGAATATGAATGAATAACAAAACAAATATAAATTAAATAGTTTTATCAAACCAATTTTGTTAAAATTTTAAATAATCAGAAATTAAGTTATGTATATCATTAACAAAAGAATTAATATATCTTAATATATAAAGAATTAAAACTTTATAATATTATAATACTCGTACAAATTTTTATTGTGGAATTTTTAAAAGTCTATTATAGTAAGATGGTTTTGTTAATTTTGCACAGTTGATTTTAATGTTTTACATTTAAAATTGTACGTAGGTAATGAACTTATTTTTTACTTGATCATATATCAATTGATTTTTAACGAACGTGATCTTATATTATACAATACATTTCCTAGACTTGATTATAAAGAAAGTATACTTGAATTTTCAATAAAAATTATATAAACTTTTATTATTACACATCGTTTTAACAATTTATAAAATATTACATTATCTGCATTGCGATAAAACTAGACATCTACAAATGATTTAATGGAACGTTCAATAAGTCCTTGTTTATTATTATTCAGAGTATACATATATGTATACAAAATGTTATTATATTTGCTATGCTACAGTTATTTGCTGTAAATTGTAATTTGTTTCGGCTAGACTCAAATTGTATATATACTGTTGTATAGTAACTAAACATATTATTCACTGACTTATATTACATTCTATTACACAAATCAATTCACTGAATTTGACTTTATGAACTTTACCAAAATTATTATTGATTAAATAAATTGTAATGTAAGTGGTTAAGTAATCATTTGTCCAAACTTTAAATATAACATTAGAGCATAATAAAAAATTAAAAAATTGTCATAAGTTTTTTTTTTTTAGTAACTAATAATATTATATATTCTTTTAATAGTTTGTAAAAATATTAGGAAATCTTCTTTAAATAATATTGTATCATATTTAGTTGAAAAACATGACAAATAAACAAAGATAATAGATAGGAGATGGTACCTATATATGTTGTAGCATTGGACTTCAATAGGTTTTAAAAAGTGAAAACATAACCATGTATTTTTATTCAAAATAAATGTATCTTAAAATTATTTTATAAATTCTCATTTAATTTATTTTTATATATAATTTATGATGTTTTTTAAAAAAAACAAATACAAATTCGAGTGAATAACAATTATATACGTATTCTGCTGTTTCTTAAAATTAATTAAGTAAGTTAGAAAAGTTAGTTTGTTCAAAACTAGGAAATACTAAATTAATGGTACTGGTATAAATAGAAATGCTATTCTATACTTTATTAGTATTCATTAATTCGTATTTCCATTATATAAAATTATAAAGCATAAAAAATGTATCAACAAAAACTATTGTAATCATTAAGTTTATAATGTTTACAAATAAAAATTCGTATTTAGTAAATACAAATTATAGATATTAATATAAGATAATATAATACTAATACTAATATAAGCTTTCTACGTATGTAAAACCTATGTATAATGTTATATACATGCAGTACAGAGCCGTTCAAACGTTGATGGTTGGGTGGGGGGTGATAAGGGGGATATATCCCCATCATGACCTTTTTGTTATAACGTATTATTCTTAATTATCGTTAATTACCTGTATATTTATAATAAAAAAATAACGAAAAGGACATTCCTTCTTTGTTCTTTCAGACCTCGGAGAATTTATTGATAAATTATAATTAAGATTTGAATGCAATGATATTGTATAAGAAAATATTTTTCTGAGCGAAACTCAATATATTACTATATTTTATACTGATAATCCATTCCAAAACTGTACATCGTGTTTAAACTACTTCAGAATACTCAAAAATATTTCATGAACCTACGTTCAAAATTGCATTCGTTTAAATGAAATAAAAAAATTTAAAAATCGAAAACCGATTTTTTGCCATTTTTTGATAGATTTTCTTATTTTCGTATTTTCTTTTCCTAAGGGAAAATTTTTGAGAGATTCGAAAAATGAGCTTAATAATGCAGGTACCAAGATGATACGATTTTCTACAGAAATCATACCCCATTTGTGATAATCGGACCATTATTTCTACCCGAAAAAATGTTTTCATACATAAAAAAAAAAAACATCGTTGTAAAAACAATACATTCCTTGTTCCGCTCAGAATCTAAAATAGATTTAATAATTTTATTACAATGTAATTAATATATTATGACTAATATTTACAATTGTCAAAATTTATGTTGAAAAATCAGGATTATCCCCCCCCATGACAAAATTATTGGACCACCACTGATGCAGTACAATAATAAAATTTATTTGATAAAATATTGTATATCCTATTTTATTAGATATCAAAATTTATATTTTTTTAGCTTACAATTTATATTAGTGTTCTAACCTATTTTTTCTTTCATAATTTTATGTTGCATTTTGTATAATAAAGCTGTTATTATAAAAGATATATGCCCTACGTTAATATTGTAATTATAATAATGAAATATGCTTTTAAAACCTAAATATTATTAGTAATATTAATAATTACATGTATGAAATTCTTTTCAAGTATATTGCTATTTTGGTAATAATAAAATATATTATCTAATGTAATGTAAAACTCAATTTAAAAAGCAGTTATGTATCGATATGGTAAACATATTTATAGTGAAGTTATTATTTAGTATTAATATGGTTTACAATAAAAAATATTATTCAAACATAAGCAATACTTCTGAAATTAATTAAACATTTATTTTTATTTATTATTATTATAATTACGAGTGAAACAACTTAAACTGAATGTATTTAAGGCTTCTAAATGCAATTATTCATTTCGCAGAGAGTATCTTTTTAGAAAAACAAATAAATTCCATCATTTTGTACTAACATTTTCGTAATAAATGAAATCAGATTACATATCAATACACTTTTCGTACAAAAATTTATTTCCTTTTAATCATGCCTAGAAACATAATATTCCATTAAATGTTATATACAATTATTAAAATTTTATAGACAAATGTTAAATATAGTTATATATGGTTATTTATTTATTTAATTATGCATGCTAACATTGCTAACCATAATTTATATATTATGATCACGATTAATTCAGAATGAACTATTACAAAGTCTTTGTTATAGACGTATATAATGCTATATTTTTAAGTTACTTAATATATTCCAATATTTATTTTTTTTTTTTAAATCCATTTTATACGATTATGATACCAAATAAATCATTTAAAATTAATTTTATCATAATAAATTTAATGTAACTCCGTCACCGTAAAATAATAATTGTCAACTACTATAGATAAAAAAATAAAAATTGGTAAATGATATAGGAAAATATGGTTATAAATTTTTAATACTTATTCTATATGTGTATTACATTTTAAAGTTTTTTTTTGATCGATATTTAATGTACAATCTAAAATATAATAAAGTTACTATTTTAATTATTTATATTTTATTTTAATTGCTAATATTAACGTAACGATCACTATTATATATAAGCCATGAAATTATAATTAAATGTTTATATATTATACACAACTATCGAACATACTTTTAAAAATAAAATCTGAATGCGATGATTTAATTCGATCATTATAATATAATATTATTAAACAATCATGTATTGTAAATGTTATTAAATTAGGTGAATTATTATAATTATATAATAATTATTAATGTATTTCACATAAAGTACTAATCTTACCTTTATATATAATTTTAATTAACTATATTTTAATAATTAATTATATGATAATGTTTTATTTAAGAATAATAGGTAATACTTATTACCAGCTAAGGTAAGGTATATCTTGAAAAAATATGCATTAATAACGTATAAAATGAATACAAATATATTCAATTGTTAATTTAAATGTATAGACTTGTTTTCATTTTATGTTTGCATAAAGTAAATGTACGTAACTAGCGTTTCAACAGTAATCGTTTAATAAAACTTTATATTGGTTCTCTGAATGTGATTAAAATACAATTTCGAATCCCTAACTTAACTTTGTGTGGGTTGTGGTCTAACATGGTTATTGAAATAAACGTGTCAGGAAGTATGTAATATGCGCGACGCGTAAGTAATAATGATTAGGTTTGTAGTAAAATGATAAATTATTTCTAATTTATTATAGGTACCTAGTTAAACAAAATGTTTATGTATATATAAATATATGTGTCCATGTAAAAATGTTATTAATATTAAAGTATTGAGCTAAATGTATTCCCTCCCCACAAATATATATATATATATATAAATTTTCAGTTCTTCTCAACGCCTAAATATAGAGTAATTATTTTTATTAGTTAATAAATAATAATAATAAGTTTCAATTAACATTACATTACTATACAAAATAAGTAACACATATCTGACCATATTAGGTAAAACACGTGCACTTGTATAATAATATAGTCATATAGAAACACATAAAATATTATGTACCAAAATATAAATAATTATTTCTATTCCAAAATTAATTTTAATTGCATTATTTATGACTTTATCATAATTAATTGTTAATTGGTTGTATAATGTATATTCTTATTGTTTTTTATTAAATTAATTTTATCTTTAAATTTCTACAAACGTATAAGTTATAACGGTTTTTACTGTTTAAAATATACTACTGGAAATAAGAGAACTGTACACCAAGCAATTGAATAATACCATAAAACCTTTGATTATTCCTCAGAGACCTAAAAACAAGTTATATATTCCCACAGGGTTATTTTGTACATTTTACGACAGTGGATCAAACGCGCGGTAACTCGATGCTTTTCATTTTGTAGTTGAAGTTTAAAGTTTTCAAAAATCATTTTGTCAGATTTTAGATTATTTTTGGGCAATGGCTTAACCACATAAACATTTAAATCACAGACGCTGTTAAATAAAATCATTCAGGCTTTATATTTATTATTAAAACGTGTATCAAGTATATACTGCAGTATTTATATACGATTTTATTAGTTACCTTACTTTCTAAAAACATATAATATATTTTAATAAATAATAATTGTATTTGTTTTCTATAATTATATTTATATAATATTATTTAAGTAGATAGTTTAAAATAATATTTTTCATAATTTATCGAAAATTGCATAAATAATATGTATATTATTTTATAATTGTTTTAGCGGAATTTAAACGGTAATGTATTATAATTAATTGTGATTTATATTTTATCAATCATATGAAAACAGATAAATGTATACAGTGGTGTATATTTTTTATATTATCTACTATTATAAAATGCACCAAAAACATATTTTTCTTTTAAACTACGCTCAAGTACTTCTCTATTGAATGGTAAAGCTAAGTAAACGCTCTGTTATTTATAATATTAATTATATATTAGTGACTAGAGAGGATAAAATAAGATATTAACATACAAGGGGAAGTAAAAATGTTGCACAAATTATTGGGAAAATGAAAGGGAATAGGCTTAAATGGTTTGAAAATGTCAGGAGGAGAGATGGTTCAGTGTTTTTATGCAAATCGAATCGATGTAGAAGGTAAGTAGAAGGTGGAGAGGATGACCTAAGAAAAAATGGATAGGTATAGTGGAAAGTGACATGAAAGTAGCTGGTGTGAATGGATGGAGGAGATAGAAAACTGTAATTGTATGACTTGAGCGTCCGATTCCATATAGTTGGCAGGTAAGTTGAAGAAGGATTCATCTGACTGCTCTAATACTTGCCGTTGCCAATCGTTTTTGTACGAAATTATTGCTGTTGCCAATGTTCCATAAATTATATTGTCTATCAGAAGCGCATTTACTTGTCTCGAGTGATCGTAACCTCGTTGTATTCGTCCGACGCTGTAAAGCTTAAAACGCCACAAAACTAAAAGATGCCCAATTAGTAGTATGCGAACAAATTGTCGTCATACCACTGAAGACCTATTCCTTAATGGACAGCTATACACGATTATTATGATATCTGTACGATGACAGTAAACCGTAAGAGACAAAATTGAAATTATCCAAAATAATCTTCAGTAAATATTACCCATTTAATAATTAATTAATTTTACATTATTATAATTTGTGAATGTGTGAATTCTAGGCGAGCATAATCGATAATGTGATATTTCGAGTAAATTCAAGGTTAAAATAGGTAGGTAATTAGGGTATCACTTTGTACTTATAAATTTAAACAACGAATACCTTGATATTGTAGGAATGTAGAATAATGTTGCTTTTTACAGCAATTATTTATTTTGTAACATCGACGAAAGACGAAACATCTTCGTTTTTATATGATATAATAAAGTAAGTTTCGATAAAAATAATAACTTTTTATTATATAAATAATAATAATAATAATAATATTATTATAATTACGGGATATACTATTTTTGTTTTCATTTTTTACGGACTTAACAATATAAGTGTTTTTTTTACGTTATTGATGAATTCGAATTATATGCGTTAATGTTTATTCGAATTTAGTCAGTAAAATAATTTTATGAATTTATAATATTTTTGCGAATACAGTCATTCAGACTCTTTTTTTTATCCTAAATATCAAAGCATTAAACTAAATTCTCATTCTCACTAAACAACGAACGCGGAAGAGGAAGTTAAATTGTGGTATATAACTTTAGCCAGTTTTGTTATATCTATTTTTGTTACAGTTATAAAAACAAATTAAAATAAAGTACATAATACAATATATTATATGAAACAGATTTTATTTTTATTATCTTAGCGTTTTTAATAAATTCCAAAACGAAAAATGTTATGAATGTTTAAATGAATAAATGGTACCAACCCATTATAATAATATATCATATTGATGATGTGTATTATATTTATGTTGTATAATAACTGGAGTTCAATTTTATGTCTTTTGTTTGCATAACTGACAACTGCATAATATAATAATTTTTGTTATTATTTGTATCATATTATTATGGCATATTGGCATATAATATATTCATATATTTATAAACTAAAGTAAAAATGAGTAACTAAGTATTAAATATGTAAGTATTTAATTTTGTTTCATTGAAAAATTCAATGTCATTTTAATATTTCAAAATTATTTGGAATACCATTTAAAAAAGTACATGTTATTTTGTATACAGTTAAACGTTACATTATACGTTTAATACATACAAGTTTGTAACTTGTGCAATTTTAGTATTCATTATGAGATTAATTAATATCTTAACTATATAATATAACTTAAATGTCTGATTGGAAATAACAACTTCAGAAAATATATGTTAAAATATTTAAAAACAATTGTAAATAACTAATTTATTTTAATTTATATTTATGTTTTTTTAAACAAATTGAATTAAAACAGCAATTTACTTTTCAATAACTATTTCAAATTAAATATTTAAAATATTTTTAATTATAGTAAGCAAACTATTCAGAATAAAAATATATTAATTTTAAAAAAAAAAAAAAAACTATTAATAATATTAAGTTTATTGAGAAATGTATCATATTATTTTGAGGCATGAGGCATTTCCAAATTTATTATTTACATATACCTATTCAAATATCATAGAAATAAAATCTAGGAAAATTGAGAAAAAAAGTTAATAGGTAAGTTGATGGTACAATTACCATTATTTTACCATAGATAAAGATAATATATAAAGTTGAATCCTTGAATATATAATATTGAATATTTTGAATGTATAATATGTTCAAATATTTCATTATTAAAATAATGTAAATAATTGTAAACATTATATAATTGTTGCTTTTTCAAGACGAAGGAAAACAATGTTTAAGTAAAAATACAGACAAGTGTCGATAATTTTATATTTTAAATTAACTAAAATATTTTTAATATTATGTACTTGATCGATCTATGGACGTCTAGAGCGGAAAAAATTGTTAAATAAAAATAGTAAATTTAAGAGTCTAGTTTTCAGTATTAATTTTAAAAGAAAGTATATAATCATAAATTATAAAAATCATATAATTGATTAAAATAATACAGGAACACTTTTTTAATAATAAATATTTAATTTTATATATCGTTAAATAAATAAAATCCGCATTAGGTTTTAAGCTTAACTACAAAATGTAATGTTTAATTTTAGCCACAAAATGTAAATATGACAAAAATTTAATATATTATTACAATATTCTATATTGAATTCAAAAGTTTACTGTTGGTTTTACCGAATTCCAATATTCGTAATATGATTTATATCACCTTAGATACGCGACGGCTTAGCTTTATACAATCTAAGGGACGAATGCAATTCTAGTGAATTGCAATCTTCAAACGCGTTAGAATGATAATAACTCGAAAACTGCCCGAATAAAAAATGTATGATAATATGAATAACAAAAAATACGAAATTGTTCTAAAGGTTATAGCCATTTAAAGACATATTGTTATAAACCCAAAATTCAAACACGCGCTATATGTTATAATAATATAACCCCAATGATTTACGTAGCACTTTTCTGATTCCTTCCCATATTAGATTTGGACAATGCCACGTACTGTGTCATAAAAAAAAATAGAGTCAAATTTAGTATGACCTAAAATAATAATACTTTATTGATCATAGATGTAATCCAATTCCATTTACTTGTTAAACAACGCCATTATGGTTGCATTGGGTTATTGCTCTCGAATAATATTAGGTAGTTAGTGTGTAGTAGTTATTTTTATTTTTTTTTTAAATTTTACTTGACGGACAATGTTCAATTTAAAATATAGTAATAACAATGTTCAATACAAATTATACGCAATAAGTAATATAGTAATCAATACATATTATTAACAATTTAATACTCGCAACATAAAAAGATAAATTAACAAAATATTATTTTAACAACGACTAGATTATTATCTGAAAACAGTGAAAATGTATTAAATAACATAGTAATGATGATGAAATTAAATTTAAGAAATGTAATAAGAAGATAAAAATAAGAAGAAAAAGAAACATCGAAAATCACACAAAACGTTATGAAAACAAATTATGCACAAATAAATTTTTGTCAAATAACATTAAAAAAAAAAAAAAAAAATTGTGGGAAGGTTGATTTTGGGTGTTCTTCTTTCGTCTCTTCGGTCCTCAGAGAAATTAGTGGTTTATTTTAATTAAGATTTAAATGCAATGATACTGCATTAGAAAATACGATTCTAAGCGAAACTCAATATAATACATTTTATTATACTGATATGTCGTTCCATAAGTTTACTTATAGGCTTACATAGGTTTCTATACATAGCTCTATACTTGGTCAGAAAATCAACCAATTGTTTCACATTTTTTTTTCTTTAATGTAAAACACCTATGTTGATACTCAAAAAAAGTTTCAAGTCTTTATGATCAAAACTTAGGTATGACGAAATAAAAAAATTTAAATAACAGAAACCATTTTAACAGAAAAAGTGTCTTCTTACATAATAAAAAAAAACAACATTGCAAAACCATTATACATTCCTCAGTTCGCTTAGAATCTAAAATTAATTTTTCAGGAGATATTAAGTACATAAAATAAATAATTGTGACGAATGTTATCAATATTTATTTTAAAATCAATCAGATATAATAAACAATATAAAAGCCGTCAATTTTATTACTATGAAAATAAGTGTGTTGCTGCATTATTTTTTGTAGTTACTTTTAAAGTATTTTAATTTAAAATTCTAAAAATATTAAGGTATATAAAGCGATGGACTTTGTTTTTAATTTCATCAAATTTATGGTCATTTTCAATGTCAATTATTTGACATTTTCCAAAAATAAAATAAAAAGCGTACTGAACGCGGTGAACGTGGTGTATCGATAAATCGTTGAAACCCGTAGTTTTACATAGTCTGACAAAGATCACCATGTACACCACAATAATAGTTATAACGCAACCGACTAACGGTAATAATATTTGAATAATGTTTCGATTACACTTTTATTGTTCGCGAACACAATGCAATATTATATAGAAACGCTTGCGAATTATTTGGAAACGCATTTGTAGGAGTCACGAAAACGTTGTTGGAAGCACAATAATAATATAACTACATCACTATATACCTAACCTACGTACTAAACTAATGTAGCCGCAAATTAAAGTCAAATTCATACCTATTCCAAGTTCCGCGGTACAAGCGGAAATTTATAGTCGAATCATAATCATTATTCCATAAACACGACCGTATTATATGTATATAGAATTTGTTTCCACGTAGTAGCAATAACTTAACAAAATGAAATACATCTATATTATATTGTTTTATCGTCATGATTTATCATGTTGTCAACGAAGGCTATTTTAATAAAATTAATAGCGATGAAATTCCGTTGGCTTTTGATTTCAATATGAAAAACATATTATTATTATTATTATTATTATTTGTTTATTGTTTATGAATTTAATTTCATTATACCATTATAGTATGTTTTTCAAGCTATGAAAATAATTACATTAGTTGAACGACGCACATCCGTTTTTGGTTTCATTAATATATGTTATCCAAATTAATAATACAAACATAAAAACACTCATGTGGACACAAAATAAATATTCTACTGAAATTCAAATCTGTATTATGAATAAAGCAAATTTGTCCATACTGATTTTAAATATATTTTATATACATATGAAAGGATATTATGGTACACAAACAAAATGTTTAATTGAGCTTTTTCAATTAATTGATATTAAAATATAAAATTTAAATTTTATTAAATATTAACAAGGATAAAATAAAAAATAATTTATTTTGCAATATATACAATTGTAAATATTCATGTATGTACATCATAAAATAAGTTATTATTATTTTTTTTTTCTACATGAACAAATTATAGTATTTTACATAATATATCATTATACATATGTATAATGTATACTTTACAATTGTAAAATAAATAATTTTTTTGTTGTTATTCTATTGCGCATACAGCTATAAGCATAGGTGGTTATTAAACATTATTATTTACAAAGTTGAAGTAACTTTTTCTAGTTAAATATTAATTATGCGTTATTGAACTTTATATTTTTCAAAAGTTTGTAATAAATTTGTATGTATAGTCAATACATTGTTTCTGCGTCCTTAGAAGAGATGCTAAAGTAAAACTATAGTACTTTAGTAGAAATAACACATCTCATTTTATTGCGCTGCGCTTTTATTAACAATTGATAGCAATAACATTATTTCTCCATTTGTTGATAATATGTACGCTAGAGGCTAGAATAGTATATATATTTGTTTTTTCTTTCATTATTACCTTGGATTTATCACCGTTATCATATGAACATTAATAGAACTACACTAATTTGAATACGACCAACATAAAATACGCCTATTCAACGTATAAAATAAATTATTCATTTATATTATAAATTATAAATGATATATATAAATATATTATATAAATTATTGTATTTCACAATTATTGTTTGCAAGACTACAAAAATCACAAAATTACCTTTTTATTTTAATTAACTACTCTAAAATGGACTATAATATTATAATTAAAGATATTAAAACACGTTCGCGGAACGGTAAGAAAATATGGTTTTCTTGATATTATTAGAAGATATGATTTCTCGTGAAACAATCACACTCAGTTAAGAGTCTGTGAATTTAAATTATATATTGTGTTGAGATGTAAATATGCAAAAAACAAAATATTATTATTCGCAACCGTTTGAACCTAGAACGAAGATTTCAGTTTGTTAGCGCATGAGTGTCGTATGTCGGCCGGAAAAAAGTTTATATTTTATTGTGTGTGTATTTGACGTTTGTTAATAAACGAGTTTTCGACACTTGATAGGTATAATACCGTTTATTTTGAAACGCTACCTTTTTCGCTTGAAAACTATTTCCGTACTCATCTTTGTGGTCAACGGTCAACTTAGAAGCGTATATAAAATATGTGTGCACGTGACGCGCTCGATATAATATAGGTATAATGTATCGTCAAATGGTCGTTTACATTAAAAGTAAGTTATATTATTTACGATATTTAATAGAAACAAATTCGTATGTTTTAAAATATTCTGTTCATGTCTTGATGATATTTTTAAGGTTTAGAATTTTCACTAAGATATTAACTATAGCGATTTTTCTGTATTTTATGATGTTATGAGGTAAACTGATGAATTGTAATGCAGAAGTTACATACTAAAAATATAATTTTTATAAATTTTTATCGTCGTGTTATATTCAAATACAATAAATTATGACATATACGTATACATTAGTATAATGTCGATATTACTTGTGTATAAGGATAAAAACATTACTTAATTATTAGAGAATAAAGGCTTATTATTATATTTTGTGGAAGTACAAAACACCAAACAATATTAATTTTTGTCACTAAGAAATAACTTTAAAGCTTTTAAATTATAAAATATACAATCAAAATATCACTTTATTATTAATTAATTTCAATTTTTATTATCAAATACCTACTAATTATGTTAGGTATATTAACGTGGAAATTATAGTAAGTACGTATTTATTTTAAACCTAATATATAACTATTAAATAAAATTATAAATAAGATATAAATTTATAAAAATTTAAAAATTTAAATTATTTAAAAAGTTACGTAAGTACTTAATACTTGTTTTTGATATTTTGTCTTTATATTAAATATTATTTGAACTTTTAACTAACTTAACTATCAATAATGTTATTAATAAAATATGTTTATAGTGATATGATATAGTAAATAATAAGTATACGTTATTGAGAATAAACATAATGTAATATACATTGTACGTAATACATCGCTATTTTTAAAATTGGATAGCAAATTATAATACTAACACATCATAATTCAATAAGAATTCATGTATCAGATTATTGTTTCTAAATACATTAAATGATTCAGTTCAATATCTAGTTTCGATAAATACAATATATATCTTTTATTATTTTTTTTTTTTTATTAAAATTAATGTTTTAATTTCCGAATTATCATATAAATTTAAGCATGGCTAAATATATAGGTATGACAGCAACTGTGTAAAATATCGTTATAGATTGTGCATGCATTATTATATTATTCCATGATATTTCATGAAAGAAAATCTTAGCTGGCAGTGATCAATAGAGTAAATACTAAAATATTATCACTTGCTTAAATCATGTGACATATCTCATTATTCACGTGTGACCAATTATTACTGTTATTTGTTAATGATAATAATTGATAATAATCTATTTACTGCCAGTTACCGCCATGACACCTGCGTATCACAAACTTGTTGTCATACCTATACATTTAGTTATGAATGTAAGAGTATCTACAATTCATTGCAACGTCCAAATAAATATAAAGTTTAATTATTAATTATGGAGATATACCTAAATAAGATATACGTTTTTGTCGACAAATATTTATGAATGGGAAAATTAATTTTATATTAGTTTCCTTGAGAAGACCTAAATGTGGCATTGCCTGATAAATGATATTTGAAAATTAACCATCAATTATGTAGGTAATTTATTTTGTTTTATACTCATAGTGGTAAATAATTTACTATTTAAATTTAAGATGCCTTTTTAAATTTATTTAAATTTTAAAAAAGTTGAGTAGTCGATTCTATGGGATCATACTTCGTCCTTTTGATCCTCGGAGAGGTGTGTAGTGGAATGTTATTGAGTAATATGATAATTAAGATTTGAATGTAATTATTGTGGTATTATTGTAATAATCGGCAAACATTTTTTACGCCCAGAAAAGTGGATTCAGATATAAAAAATATTACATTTTTTCAATTTCACTCAAAAATCCAAATTTAAATGCTTACAAAAAATAAAATAAAAATATAATTATGTTATTAATATAACATTATATAATGGTAAAATAGAACCACATTATTGTTTTATTGTCATTTGTTTGACATGTCAAAGGAAAATAAAGAAATAATAACCAACAATTAAGTTAAAAAGTTATAATAATAAATGACAGGAAAAAAAAATGTTTGATAAATGATAAATAATATTTTTTAAATTTATCACATAAGTAATTTAATTATATTATTTTTAAATAGGATTTTATTTTAAGTATCTGTTATAATAAATTTAATGTTGCTAGTATTATTTGTACAATAAATATTGTAAAAAATAATATTTTAGAACTTTATTTTTTGTAATACCAAAAAAATGTTTGAATACACTTAATGAATACCATATAACATAATAGGAAAATCAAGTAAAAATGATTATATTTGTGATACCAGAAATGAAAATAAAAAGCCAGACAGGATACAAAACCAGTGATTAGACAGTAGGTCATCGCTTGTAATCTCGCTTCACTTACTATTGCGCAAGTTATTTTAATATATACAATTTTAACCTAAAATTACTAATACCTAATTAAAACATATACAGAGTAATTAAAATTTTACGTACATTTTTTTCTACTCTTTATTATATGCGAAATAGTAACAAATATATAACTTAACTAAATCTAAAACTATTTGGAAGTTTTTAAACTAATAGGTACAGAATTACACCTTTTTAGAACAAATTTTGTTGCAAAAATTGCACCTATTTTAACTAATCTTTACTTTTTATAGTGTAAAAATTATCGATATTATATAATAGTCTGCAGTACATTGAGTATAAATTATTTTAGTATTGGTTTTTTATACATATAAAATATCATTGAAAGTTTAATGACAAAAAAAGTTGTATTTTTAATTTAATTAATTTTAAAAAAATTATAATTATGGCAATATATGATAGTTATTATTATTTTTGTTAGAACTACTGTACGAGTATACTAATATAGTATTAATGTATGCATTCTTTTTAAGTTATTAAGTTATTAAGTTTTAATATTAATTACCCGCATACTGTTGGACACTGAGTATCAACAATAAGTAAATAATAATTATATTACCTTTTATTTGTAATAATAATAAAATAAAAAATTAATATAACTAAAGTCCTTTCATATGCGCGTTTTCAAAGACGTCGAGTTACATAATTAATTAAATATTCTAGAATGTTTAGTTATATTCACACTGGAGAAAAACGCACACGTCTTTTTAAGTATAAAAAAAAGCTTTTTTCCAACAGCCAATAATTGTACATTTTACCCTATAGCAGTATTGAAATTGAAAATAATTAAAATTAAAATCGAAATCAGAAATGAATAAAATCGATATAATGAAAAAATATTGAAATCATACAATTTTAAAATCGATATATAATTGTTAAATTGAAATCGGGAAAAGTTAATATCAGTAAGCACATTTTAAATTTAAATTAAAAAATTTTAATTCGATTTCAAGCCCTGATTCTTAATAATCTACAACAATTAATATAATATGTAATAAAAACTATTTTATTTATACATTGTGTTTATAATGTTTATATTTATAAACTTAAGAATGATTAGAAACTGTTTTTATAAAATATGTATTATAATTTCTAATGCTAATTTTAGCGCATCAAGTACACTCACGTAATACTATTTTGTATATATTTTATGGGTAATTGTAAACTTCCTTGAATATTTAAGTAGAAAATTCCCCTAAAAATATTTTACCACTGGATTACTCGTATGCAATGTAAATTTCTCTAAAAACATTTTGCTACCAAAATACTCATATGTAAAATCCCCTAAAAACAAAAAGAACCATTTAGTATTACTAGAGGACACCACATGGAGCCGGTTCTAGTCATCCTCTAATAATTTTTTAAATTTTAATTTCTAATATATTTTCTTAATTTTTGTTTAATATTTATGAAAAAAGTGGAAAGGTCGATTGTGGACGTTCCTCCTTTGTCTCTTGGGTCCTCGGAGAAATTAGTGGTTTATTATAATTATGAAGATTTGAATACAATGATATTATTTTAGAAAATACGATTTTGAGCGAATCTCAATATATTACAATATAATATACTGATAATCCATTCCAAAATTTATCACGAGTGTAAATTACATATCTAAATATTTAAAATAAATTTCAAATCCCTATGATTAATATTCAATGAGTTATCATTTAATGATAAAAATTGTCAGTTATTATTTTCAAAATATTTTGTAAAAACATTAAATAGTATATGATTAGATTTTGATTAAATTTTCAAATCAATAAACAGAAAATTGCAGGCAATATTAAACATTTTTGGAAAAAAGAATAAAGTTCTATATTAAGCCTAAATATAAACCAATCCGTTTCAAAATTTAACTAACCGTAAATGTTATCTTTGTTAGTAAGTGTTAGTGTTATGTTGAAAATATTTTTCATGTTCCTACGATCAAAACTCAATTAGTAATTAAAAAAACGAAAACCGTAATTTTGACGATTTTCCGCTTCTTAAGGAAACATTTTGGGAAATTTCAAAAATAAGCTAAATAAAGCACCAACTAGATTAAATTTGGTATGGAAAGGGTATTCTATTTGTGGTCATTGGACCATTATTTCTACCCAAAAAAATGTTTTCATACATGAAAAAAATAAAATAATAAAAGTCTATAAAAAAAATTGTCAGTCACGATTTTCAAAATGTATTGTAAAAAGATTCAGTACTATATTATTAGGCTTTTATAACATTTTAAAACTGATAAACTAAAAATTGTAGGTAATATTATTTTTTTTTGTAAAAATGTTCATAAATTTATATTAGGCCAAATAATCAAGTAATTAGTTAAACCAAAATTTTACCACACTTGTATATTACCAATGTTAGTACTCAAAAAAATTTTCAAATCCCTACAATCAAAACTCAATTAGTTATCACGAAATAAAAAATAAAAAATTACGGGAATCGTAATTTTGCCCATTTTTTGCCATTTTTTGGTAGTTTTTCTTCTCCTAATGAAAAACTATTAAGAAATTCGAAAAATGAGCTTCATTATGTACTTTAATTTTCATAGAAAAGAAAGAAAAAGAAAGAAAAACATTATCGTAGAAACAATACATTCCTCGATCCGCTCAGAATTTAAACATAGTATCAAAAAATGTGCTTTTATATTTATTTATATAATCACGTTAAATTTTTTTAAAATATAAATTATTTTATATATTATTATTCATATTCATTTAATGAGTAATTATAAACACATAAAATATGTATATTATGTATAATATTAAATAAAACTGTGTAATAAACTAATAATCACTGTGAATAACGTTAATTGGTTCAATTTGATTTAGAGGAATTTACATATGAGTAATTCAGTAGCATAATGTTTTATAGTATATATATATATATAACGGTATGGTTTATTTATATTAATAACTGTTAGCATCAATGAACAACAAAAATATGGTGTATCATATTTCAATATTTCAAGAAGCAAGACATTTCATATGAAAGGTTTCACATTCATGATCTTATTGTTACATATAAGTTGAACACATGTAAATACGATTATTGCGATTTGTAAACCATCATGAGGTGTTATATAGGAAATGTATCAGTGTTTTTGACGACTACTTATATGTGAACAATATGAACATTTAATGTATGTTTAATACACGTCGCAATATTATATACATCCTAAACAGTTTAACAGGATAGTATATTTTTCAGTGTTTGAGTTAAATTTTCATCATAAGTTCCACGTATACCCGGTTCTTCGAAATGTGAGTCTCCATAATAGTCACTTAAACATGATTGATCGATTATCGGAGAAGTGAATTATTATTATTTCACCCTCTCACTACAGGTTGGCGATAAAGCAGATGTAGACGGGTGGCAGTTGCGAAACTAAAGCTCCTCCAGGCACATTCGGTACAGTTATCAATCACGACATTGTGCCGGTATCAGATACCAATTTGGAATCTTGTTTCATCGACCGACCGACTGTCTCAAGCTTCTACAACACTGCAATTAATTATTAACGTTTGACAATATTATCCGGATACTGTTTTCATATAATAGACGTACCAGTTACCACTACTTCTAATTACACAGAAAAATCGATTTTTTTTTTCTTTTATAAATTATACAAAAGTAACTTCATGACTAAATGTAATACTATATTTTGTTAATTACTAATTACGGGTATAATTTATATAAAAACATAATCGTTTAAAATATTTTCATTTTGAATATTTTTAGTGGTGATTCGGGTACAATACCCTGGACTGAAGACAGTAAGAATGTCATAAAAAAATGTATTAAATAATAAGTAATAATGAATAATAGATAAATAATGTTTATATTTATTAATTGCATTCCAATAATCTTTGAATTTTATAAAAAACAAAGAAATTCTAGTACTTTAAGTAATTAAATCAATCCTAACCAGTGTTGTACGTTATCTAGATAAAAATTATTTTAAGTATCTTATTATCTTATCTAGATAAATCAATAGGCTATCTGAAAATAATCATCTAGATAATTATTCAATCAATGATTTCAAAAATTTTGATACAAAATTATTTTAAACCGCGTTCTGTAAACACTATATATAGTTTTAACTGGTGCATCAGATAGTTTATAATTAATAATAATAATATTTACAAACTAATCATGATTATAACAACTATGGTTTATGCCGAGTACGAATGTTAAATCTACAATATTAAATATTAATTATCTGTTTTTTTATCTAGATAAAATTGGTTATCTTTTATCACTTATCTAATCTCATCTAGATAAATTTAAAATAATTTATCTGTTATCTTATCTAGATAAATTATGGGTTATCTTTGTACAACACTGATCCTAACTCAGGAACAGGGATGGAACAAATGACGGGATTTCCGGAAATAATGAGAACAATCAAAAGCTTGTTCAATGTTGAAAACATTCTGAGTTGATGATGCTGAGGAAATACACTTGTATTATCCGTAACAAAAGTACCTTCTATGTTTCTATATAATTATAAATTATAGTCAAACGTCATTATTAATTATTATAATAACGAGTTGTAGAATTTCTTAACAGTATTTTGTTATAATTAGATGTTACCAATATTTATATGATGAATAATGTAGCACGCCATTTATCATATTTATTATAAAAATCAAAAAAATCAATATGATTAGAATTAAATAAAAATTATATTTTTCACAAAAATATAGTGTATATATGAAAATTATAAAAAAAATATGTAAACCTTATAAAGTGATGAAAAAAATGAATGAAGTTATATGAATCTCCATGTATTTATTCATAAATATCATAGATATTATAGATATAATAGATTAGATGTAGTAGTTAATAGTTATTGAATATTATTTAACTGTTTAACGCGTGCGCAGCTTTTACATATTTTCATCAAGAGATTTATAAATATTGTGGTATTTTATTTATAATTTTATTTTACATTATGTTTTGTATATTTTCGTGAAATTTATTATATTTTATTTTTATTTTGTTATTCTACGCTGTATTTACATTATATTTATAAGTATTATTTTCGTTCAAATGCTCTTGTTAAAAAAAATATTCTTTATAAGCAAAAATAATTATTATAAACCTACCCAACGCACCCAAAAATGTCGTTTAGGAGCTATTATCCTCGCATGTCCCAATATTATATAGCTAGTTATTGAGCTTAAATATTTGTTTAAATAACAAATAATAAAAGGAAAAAAACAATTTTATTTGCTCAAAAGCCATAATCTGATTACACTACTTGACGATAGATATACCATGCATACTCGATTATATATAATATAACTCGGTCTATAATATTATTCTTACTAATTCTTACTGTGACCTACGGAAGTCGACCTATTAGTATAAGTAGCCTATGAGTTATCATGAACTTCAAATCTGATAATTGGACTATTGAGAATTTTTCTTATCTCTAATCTAGGTCAGTTGTAAACGAAAAGTCATGATTTCTTATGGTCACTAGTCTTTTTCTCTAGGTCATTATGGTCTGTCTGGTTTCTATTATTTTATACTATTATTTCATACTCATAATTAGACATCGGAAAAATATTCTTTTGTATGTTTTTAACTTTATGCAGTCAGAAAGGGGATTAGAATATTTAGATCATAATTTTTATTTTGCATATTTGATAATATTTCGATATACTTTTTCGTATAACAAAGACTCGTTAATGACGTATAGAGTAATTTTATGGATTTTCAATATTTTGTGTTGCAATAGCGATTGCATTAATATAGATGTTATATTAGAGTCTATAATTATTGACAAAAATATATAAAATTTTCTTATAAATGAAACGTTATTTAAAATGTAAAATGTTAAGTAATATATATTTTTTTTTTAACAGCTATAATATTAGATTGTACCTATTATATATCTATTTATATCAGTTTCTTTTGTATTTTGATATTTTTTTTAAATAATTATTTAACTTATTTTAATATTTGTAGGTATATAAAAGATAGAAAAAAACAGGATGTTCGATTTTGAACATTCCTCCTTCGTCCTTTCGAGCTTTTGAGAAATTAGTGGTTTATTCTAATTAAGATTTGAATGCAATGATATTGCATTAGGAAATACGATTCTGAGCGAAGCTCAATATATTGAAATACATTATACTGATAATCTATTCCAAAATTTTACGAGGTTTGTAAATTACACATGTAAATATTCAAAATAAATTTTAATAAATAATTCCCTACGATTAAAATTCAAAAAGTTATTATGAAATAAAAAAATTCAAAATTACGAAAACCGTAATTTTGCGCATTTTTAGCAATTTTTTTGTAATTTTTCTTCTCCTAAAGATAATCTATTAAGAAATTCAAAAAATGTGCTTAATAAAGTTATAACAAGATGCAATACGCTACCCAAAGCATACCATATTCGTGGTAATCCGACCATTATTTATTCCTGAATAAATGTTTTTAGAAAAACCCATAAAAATATCATAGTATTAAATATTACTAAAGATTATAAATTTAAATGCTTAAAAAAAAATTGTGAATTACGGTTTTCAAAATATTTTATAAATAGATAGAGTAATATATTTAGGTTATTTACTCATATGTTTCAATGATAAAACTATAATTATGCTAAGGAACATTTTGAAATTCATGTTATGAATTTAGATTAGTATATATTTGTTAAAGTTTATACATATAGACATAAAAGTAATGTATATATAAATTATAAGTTTATTTACTTTATTTAGAAAAAAAAAAATACAAATTTACAACTAGTACAATTTAGGATTAAAATTAAATATGTTTCTTTTGCAAGACATTGTTATAATATTATAGTTATTGTTATTTAAATTAATATGTTATTCACTCAATTTTCGTACTAAAGTTGGTCGTTTTTATTTACTTAAAGCTGTTCAATGAGCCATATGAAAATTTCAGAACATTATTTATTATAAAACCATATATTATATGGTACCAAACTTCTTAAAGGCGTTCATTTGAATTAAAGTTTTTAATGTTTTTAACTATGTTTTCATTATAGTTTTAGTCATTTTCCATTAAAATATACTCCGTGTAATCAAAATGTCTAGGATATAATTCAATACTACTACCTACCACTGTACGTAAAAAAAAAAAAACTATAAACAATAGCTAATAGTTCTTTAATGTTTGACTAGTGACAGTGGGTGGTACAGTATATAATTCAAAATTGTAAATTAAGTTATATTTTATATTATTACAAATAATAATTTCACAACAATATGCAAATTAGCAATCAAATATCAATTATAGCAAAAATGATGAATAAAACTCTGTTTCTTACACGAATCGTCGGATAATACACGTGAAATTCCATCTCAAAATTTACGCAGTACTCAATACATTTTTATACGAAAACTTTACTGCCTTACGGGAGATTCCTCATAAACGGATAAATTTACGTCGATCGTGCAAAGTACATTATTAGAACAATCAATGCGAGTCCCTTCATATTTTACTATACTCAAAAACGTTTAGGAAGTGCTACTTAAATAATAATATTTATATAGTAATAATTTTGACGAAAGTAGGGGCTAAAAATAGCAGCTTTAGAAAAATCGTATTTATTACGAATAATATTTATTTTCATATTATATTACGTACATGGTACATCAGTATATCTATTTAGTGATAGTTTACAATAGAACATGACAAATTTTTCCTTCTCTGTCATTTACGGCACTATTCGTAAGTATTTATAACACCGTTTTTAAACGCAATAAAAAAGTTTTGCAAAAAATAGGTAAACAAGGTAGGAACATCTAATCTAACACTTGTAAACCTTCAATGTACCATTGGTATTTATTGTAATGGTGGACAAAAGTATTTTTCTTTATTACCAATAAATTAAGTATAAAAATTAAAATAATAAATTATTATATTAGTTGTAGGTACATAGAATGAAGAATCTGCTTTCTTGGGGTATATCAGTTAAGCAAATAAAGAACTAATTAATAATTTAATATATCACGGTGTGGAAAAATACTAGTTTTAATTTGACTTATATCATGCGTGGTATGGTCCAACTAGAATATTTAAAAATGAAATAAGATTTGTTCTAAGATGTAATTATTCCAAAGTTAAGTACTGTCGTAACAAATAATGGTATAATATAAAACATAAACATTTTTATCAATTTGTAGAGTATTAGAGCTGTATTTTTAATTATTTATGTAACATTGATATTATTTTCACAATAAAATCGATTGAACTTTAAAATTCGTTTAACTGTACATATTTGTAGATCGTAGTACATTTGAATTAATTTGCTTATTTTCTTTAACCAATGTTATATTGTTATTCAATTTTTAGAAAAAACAAAAATCGTATACCTACATATTAAAATAGAATGCATTGTATAAAAAAAAAATGTGGATATAGTGTATTCATTGTTTGAAAATTATTAAATTTATAAACATTTAAATTTAAAATTATATATTAATTATTAATTTTTTGATTAAATAGTTATTATGAGTAAATTTGTACTCTTAATGATTTCTGAGTATTGCAAAATTAAAATTATAGCTTTAGTAGTCTCAGTTGATAAAATTGGTGTAAATCATGTATATGATATAATATGTCTAGACTTTAATGTCACCAATTACTACTCAATGTCATTTACATCATATTCTTACATTTACTTATTGGGTGGTATTGTTTTTGCCAATACAGGCAATCCAGTTAATAATCATGTTGTTCGATTTAATTGTAATTTGAACTTTAACACTAGTATTGAAGTGAACGGTTCAAAAGTATTCAGATTTTAGTGCGAGGAATGTATTGTTTCTACAAAAATGATTTTTTTTTTTATGTGTGAAAACATTTTTTTGGATAGAAATAATTATCCGATTATCATAAGTGGGGTATGCTTTCGGTAGAAAATCGTGTTCTCTTGGTACTTTATTCAGTTTATTTTTCGAATTTCTCCAGAGTTTTTCCCTAGGAAAAGAAAAACTACCAAAAAATTAACAAAATTACGATTTTCGTAATTATTATTTTGTTTTATTTCGTGATAACTAATTGAGTTTTGATCGTAGGAACTTTTTTTTTTAAATATTTTTTTATGAATTTAAATTATTTACTCCTTTAAAATGTTCCATATTGTGTACTTGTCAGATTCATTAAAGGGTTATTTGATACCCACAAAAGAACAATACAGAGAACAATAGAATCCAGATTAAATTATAAAGATTATGCACCAGTACAAAGTAGACTAGGTTTACAGTTCCTAGAAGATTGGTGAATCACTGCAAACCAATTATTTCTAACGAAGCTATATGTAAGATCTATTGACTGGCTTAAACATAATAGGGATTCAAGTTAGTAATATAACTCCCAATAACATTAAATTTTATTTAATGCACTCTATACAACTAACTATTCTAGTAAACAAAAAAATTGCTGGATGATGCATATTGCTAGAATATCTACTTATTATTCATATTTAATTTATCAATTAATATACATTTTTTATAACTTATACATTTATACTTGTATTGAATATTATATATATAAATATTATGTAAATTATATATACTTTGGGCAACGTCCAGTTTTGTAATAATAATAAATAAATAAATATCATCAAATATTGCATATATAAATTTAACACATTTTTTTTTTAATAATTTATTTTGAAGACAATAATCATAATAATATATAAATAATTTAATAATTATATACACCAATAATTTTGGTAATAGACTTAAAGTTTCCATACATATTTTAATATAATACATATTTATGATATGAAATATAATTATATTATTATTTTTACAATAACTTCATAGTTTGATTAATATAATAAATGAACCCAGTGGGAGATTGTGTTTTTGAAATACAACTATGTAAAATTCAATAGAGTCACACTATATTTATGTAGTTTTCAAATATTTTTATGTTGATTAGGTATTTAAGTAGAGTAAAGAAAAGAAATACTAGAAGTCACAGATACATAATATTTCATTGACCTCCTACTTAAGTTTTAAATTTCATAACTACACAAAATTAATTATACATAAAAAAACATTAAAAACCTAAAAAATTACCTATATATTTTTTTCAGTTTAATAAATATAAAAAATATTTATTTTAATTTAATTTTTTTTTTTTTACACCATCCGAAAATAAACTAACAAATATAAGTTATTCATAAATACCTATTTATATTTATAACTTAACTAAAACTAAGTTTTAATGTATATAAAATAATTTATTTTTGTATCTCTAATTAAGTGCTTTTCATTCTATTAGTATTACATTTTCTCAAGAAACTACTCGTTGGCGGCGGTAGGATGATTTAGAATGTGCCATGTGTAATTGTATTTTGGACAGGATAATGCAATATGTTTTATAGTTGAAGTGTTATTTTACATAGGTCAAATTTTGGTTTGACCAAAGCTATTATTATTCAGTATGTGAACAAATTATAATAAACAACATGTAAACACATTGTATGTAATTTAAATGAACGAAATATTTTTTTATAATTTATTTATCACATGTTTAAAATTTGACTGTATATGTTAATTAACATTTTGTTAAAAACGTTTAATTTGAATAACGACATAAGTAAAAAATTCATTTTAAACTATAACCCTAGTATAAATTTGGTAATATTTTTTATATTTATAGTATTTTATGGTTTAAATAAATTATATTCAATAGAATTCTACAAAAAAAAAAAATATATATATATATAATATTAACGTGTCTTATATTTTTACATTGTTATAATAATTTATAGTATTTATATTAAAATAATATGTATGAAATATAATTAATAATTATATTTTCATGTAAATTACATCATAACGTATAATAATTTTTAAATTATATATTTTTATAATGTGTTTTAATTATAATACATTATAAAATAAGCTGTACATTTTATTAAGTGTTTTTTGAAAATAATTATTAGAAATTTATATAATATTCGACTGAAACAAAAATACTGCAAAAATTAAGATTATTTTCTGTAATGTATTTGTATTAATATGAAAAAAAGTGTATATTATGTTATAATTACAGCGAATACATTTAATAACATGATAAATAATATTCTAATAAATGAATAAAATAAGAAAGGAACCATGGAATAAAATAAACATTATTTTCTTATTGCATTCAATTGTTAGGATTTTTAAGGCTCATTTGCTAGGTAAAAATTTAAATATTAACATTTATTTTGAATAGAATATTTAATGATAACATTAACAACTATCCGGTTACAAGATTTATGTTAATATTTTTCATTGAAATATTATTTTAAATTCACAAATCGTACTTTCCTAAAACTTTTTATGTATTTTTTTTTTATTTTTTATTTATAGTTATCAAAAGAAACTAATTTAAATTTTTGTAAGGTAGACATGATTTTTTTTTTAAAATTTTAAAATTTTATACAGTCATATATGTTGTAAATTTACAGACGTATATTTTCTACCACCATCTAGCTTAACACTTTAAAAGTCAAGTATATACATAAATACAAATGGAAATAAAAAATGTTAATTTTATAAATTAAAATATTTATGAATATATATATATATATATATATAATATATTTCACTAGGAAGTTCAGTTTAATTGAACACAAATTTTATTTGTAAATATTGAATTTAAGTAAACCCAATGATTTGTTTAAATAATATTAATAAAGTCTTCAGTTTTTTAAAGTTAATTTCAAAACGATGAAATAGGTAAGCATATTTATTTAGGGAATAAAGCACAATGTGCCAATCTGTAGAATTAAATAAAATTCTATACGTGGCGTCTTGGTTAGACAAATTACACATACAATTTTCAAACGTATTACAAACGTTATGTATTTTATATTGTTCTATTATTTTATCTTTCATTTAATGATTAATACGTATTTTTCACTTTATAAGATTATATAAAATTAAATTGAAATTAAAAAAAGTGTTAGCAACATGTATCAAATGAATAACAAGTACTTAAATGCATTTATAATATGGCCATTTTATTGTACTTACAAAATGATAAAAATAAATTACAAAATTACCAAAATGCCAAATAAAATTTAATGATATATAATAATTTATTCATAACACCATAATAATTACATTTCATTTTGAAAAATAATATCATTACTATGTTTTAAATATAATTTTTATTTGATATTTTATGAGTTAGTAAAAATAATTATTTTAACTGAAACAATCATAACTTACATAATATCAGGCAGTGGCTATTTTTATGTGTACTATAACACACTTTATGCATTACGAAGAATAAAAGTGTGTAACTTAGTAAAATGTGTTTTTTTAATAAGTACAATATAATAACTAATAAGATACATCCAAAAGCTACTAAGCAAAGATAGTTTCAAAGTGTTTTTCGGGTTTCTTAATACTTAGAAAGATAAAAACAATATATTAAAATAAGAATCAAAAGTAAGATTTTTTTTAATAATAAAATATATACATTTTATTGCCCTCTATAAATAATTTTAATATAGATAAAATATTATTTTGTTGAAATAATTATTAAAATATAACTACTAAAAATTATTTATATTAATGCATTTTTAATAAAATAATTATTAATTATTAACTTAGTAAAAAATCTTAGCAAAAAAATGTAGCTAATAAACAACTATTAGTAGGTTATATTAATAATATTTTTCATAAAATAAATATGCAACACAAACTAGTTTTATTTTTACTTTTATTTATTATTCGATAAAACATTTTTGATATTATAATATATTTTTACATTCATTATACGTAAAAATTAATTTATTGGATAATATGGCAAAGTGATTCATAATTATGGAATTACAGAGTGTATTATTGTAAAACAAATTTTAACAATGTGGCATAAAATGTCAATTTCACAAATTTCACGGAAATAATGTCTAATAGCTGTACAATAAAACAAAAACTTGTTTTTAATAATCAGACATGGGCACCTTAATTTTCAAAATATACCTGAAACTTTTATTCTGCAGACAATGTTTTAATTTTTTCATTGGTATTCTTCTAGTCGAATTTTAAATAAGATATCAATGCTTTCCTATTTAAAATATTCTTTTAGCCAACAGCATGATGGTAGAGTTAACATTTTTTAATACATAATTTATTAAAGGTGAATAAACTATCTGGGTTGCCTTTACGCATGTTTTATGAAAAACATAGACATCCTACGTGACATTTTGTTAGTACGTTTTCAGAATTTTCAATTGTATACCTATCGTTGGTTGATAAAGCAACTAGAAACTTTTATTAGATATATTATCTACATTAGGGTTGACCAAACATTTTTTGGTAAGAATTAATATGAATATATTGTTCCTTTTAAAATTGATAACTATGCAAAAAAAATTATGAGTATTTATAATAGATACTAAGTGTAAAGAATGTCGAGCTTTTATCGACCTAGCTTTTATATTATTCACATGAAAACAAAATTTTGTAGTTATAATTATAATTATTATTGTTCACGACCGACTACATAGATCCTTTTCATGGAAATTGTCATTGTTGTATGATTTATTTATAAATACAAAACTATTAATTTACATTTTATCTAATTTGAAGCTGATCTTCTTATCATGTAAATCATAATTGTTTTTTATCGTAAACTTTTTACTGTTCTGATCAAACTTATTATCAACAGAAACGTATTTATTTAAATGTGAAAATATTGAAAAACTATCGTTTAATTTTGGGTAATTGATTTATATAGACATACAATTATAACGATATAAAACACGCATAAAATTAAAAATCTAGATGATATTTGATATGGATTTGTAAAGTCAAAACTAAAATGAAAATATTGATTTACACTTTTTTTCGTGATTCATATTTTTATGTTCACAATACATATTGTATTATAACTAATTCGTATTTAGTACTATAAAATTATATATAATATATAAATAAATATAACTATAATATACTATACTATATATTGTATAACTATATGTAGTTTATTTTTGTCTTAAGTAATTCTTAACCAAATATAAAATTAATTTATTAACTAATAAACTAAAATAAATTTAGTGTGTAATATAATATATTACTACGTTTCAGAATCAAATTTATTTTCTTTTTAGCATCTCAAGTTTTGCTAAAACTGTTCCCCTTCATAAGATGATGCAAAGTAAATTTTTAGTTTTGTACGGAGGCTTAAAATTATTTGTAGTTTTAGTTGTAGTAATTTTATTGTACTATATTTTATAAATTTATAACACTGTTGTACTTATTAGTATCTATTCTAAAAATATTATGAATAAAATATCATATATATATATATTTGTGAGAAGTGTATTACAAATACTTAATAATCGATATATTGGTATTAAATTCATAAACATAAAAGCAATATCAATGAATTTTAATTACTTTTTTATCAAATCAATTGATACACATATAAATATAACTTACTTTTTATGTTTTTATTTTGATGTTATGAAATATTGCAAAACGCTTCAACATCAATGACTCAAATTTATATTAATTATGTACTTTTTTATTGTAAAATATAAATTGAATTGAATCAGTAGCTTAACTATTACTTTTACTTATTAGTTTGTTGGTTAATTAATACGAATTTTATGTAAACTCAATTTATTGTGTTTCAATTGAGTTTGAAAAGTTTTACAAATATTTGTTTAACAGAGTTTAATATAAGTTTGACATAAATAATAGTGTATAATACAAAATAGTACTTATGAAATGACGAAAAAACAATCAACCTGAGCTCAATCTTTATAACTTTGTAAAGTTTTTTGATTTCCGTACAAATCAATATAATATGAACAAGGACACATCATAGTATGTTTCAAATGAAATTAACTAGTTAGTTATCTATTGTAACTTTGATAATTTATGAAAAATATAGACATCCTACGTGACATTTTGTTATCTTTAATATGAAACTTTTGCATTGTGATTTGAATATTATTGTAATATAATAAGTCTATATTGTTTTTTTTCTACTTATATAAATAGCTAAATTAAATGATATGTTCATAAAATGTAGTAGATATTGAATGAAGAATATGTATAGATAAATGTAATTTAAAATTATTTGTATGATCGAATTATATTTAAAAAAAAATAACAATTATCCACATACACTTTTATTTATTCCTTATTCGTACTATTACAATTGGTAGTGAGTATAGAAATATAATTTTTAAATGTATTACACCGTAATCATTAAGCTATTTCACAATACGTTTATAATATTAAAAATATCACATGACACTTTAATATTTTTATTCTCAATTTGTTCGTATCAAGTGTGCATTTAGAGGTTTCATTTAACTATGTACTATTACATTATCATTGTTTCGAAGAAATGTATTTCAAACATTATTTCCTAGGTTCAAACATATTTTTATTTCTTATCATATTACACGATTAAAAATGAGAAAAAATATACTGGTAATAATATAAAATATAATGATCAAGCGTATTTACATATATTTCTCAAGAATATTATTGTGAGAAACCGAGTGTAAAGGAAATGAAGATATGCAAACAATGAAAATTATACCCAAAAGTTTTCGGCTTGGTAAATTAAATCTTTCGCTATTATTGCATGTGACATGTGAAGTTAGACGAGAAAACATAATCATACTAGATAATATAGTACTTTTAAAGTGTCACGACTATAAAGATTACTATTTATTATCTATTATATATTAGATACTCGAAAATGCATCAATAACAATAGTTACCCGTATATATACTTCAATTGTATTTTGAAAAGGATTTCAATTCTCTCATTGTTTTTATATTAGATAATAAATAATATTAAGATTGATAAAAAGCTTATCAACTATAATTTGATTTAATTATTAGTAAAAATGACAACTTGAACAAATACATATTTTCTTAAAATTATAAATGATTTGATTAAAAGTCCAATATGGTAAACAAAATATCATATTTTAGTTATACAGTAAATAGTGACACGACAATAGTGATCGTATTTTATTTTATTACTTTTTAAAGTAGAATTATTAAAATGTGATGTTATTTAAAATATTGTATTTTGTTTTCCAAAAGTGTAAAAACATAGATCTGATACAATTTTTTTTTACTATTTTAAAATAGAGAAAATAATTACGTACATCCATTGAATTAAATTTTTTGTGAGCAATAAAATACAATAAAATATGTAGTAATACAAAATATATAGTCAATTAATGTTACTGAATAAAACCAAATGATTGTTTTTATTGGGTCAATACTCAATATAATTATTTTTATATTAGGTTGATATTACCTACTTTTATAGAAAATGTAATTTGTGATTTAATAAATTGTATTTTATTATTTTATTCTTTGCTCAAAGGTTATAGTTACTATTATTTTTATAGTTTATTTTTTTATCTTTTACCAAAAGATATTTTCAATTAGGTGTTTAGAACCATTTGATTTCAGTTTGGTTTAATCACTATAAACTAGATAATCCTTAATAACTTATAATAAAATTTAAAAAATAATTATTTTTTATTTTTTATGTTCAAGTCGAATCATAAAATCATAATAATATATATTCGAATATATTTAAATTAATCTTTCTGAAAAAACTAATATAATTATATATCAGAAGTTTTTTTATAAAATTATAAAATATTTCTTAAGAATAGATACTAATTTCTAGATTGGAGCGAAAAAAATATTGTCAGTAGAACAACTTTAAATACATCAATTAAAAATATTGTTGGTGGTTATATCGTCACTGACTTTGATATAACAAATTTCTTTATCAAACATTTGTTCAACACATTCCAACTTCAGACAAATTGCTAATTGCTAAACTGCTAATAAAATGTAAACTGAGACTAGGAAATCATATTTCACGCTCTCAGACATTAGTCAAATCAAATGCGTGTAACTACAAATGAAGTAAAATTTGTCATTAATACCTTCTTAATAAACATTCTGGCTATAACTATAATCTTATCACAGCTGAAGTAACCAAATATCTCATTAAAGATGTTATATACGCTTTAATTATATTGTACTATATTTCATCTTAAAACTCACATATTTTTCAATAATATAGAAATTATTCACTTATTATTATTATAATCATGTTGTTTTCAGTCCTAATGTACCTCTTTGTTCTGTATCATCCTATAGGTTTACAGGTTTACTATCTTTCTTTGCAAATGGTCTATGATTTTTTTAAAAATGAATCTTATTCAGTTCATCTGAAAGATAAAAATCCCCGAATAAAAAAAAAAATGTTTTCCGTTCTAGTACAGTTTATATACAAAATAAAAAGAAATATATGTTTAAATATAATAATGTACTTATATTTAATGAAACACGTCGTGGTTAGGTGAACTATGACATCAAACTAAAGAAAAAAAGTATACTATAAACTAGATTAAATTGCTTTGGAAGTAAAGTGAAAAAAATTGATCAACCATTGTTTCAGTATCGGAGATCGTGGGAATCAATTCGACTGTAGTTTTTGACGTTGACTTATGATGCAGAAACGTGCGAACGTTTCGCGATTGCATTGTGTTTGGGCATAAACACGCAGTTCCACTCTGTCCTGTCGACTTCACCTCCGACACCGTTGTCGACACTCGCTCGGGACTGTTTTTATGCGGTAAATCTTCTCACATCCCATTCTCCCTTACCCCATAACCTTACCATTACCCCATAAACTTATCCTCCACCATTAACTCACCCTATAACGTGACGAGGGTCGCAGCACGTCCGAATATTCTGCAAGCTCCACCGCTCGACGGCAGACAAATGAGTGTCTCCACATTAATCCATTGTTTGTATGCTATTTATTGTCAATGGACATATTGTCATTAAATTATATTTATGCATATTAATGTTTCTAACAATTGTCTACGTGTAATTCGTTTATATGCAGTAGATGTAATCATCAATACAAAATATAAAAAAAATAACGTTTACCCGATTATTAATAAAACAAAATATAATATATGAATTGTAAATGCTTGTACCTATATTATTGTGATAAAAGAGAAATGCCAACCCTTTTCAATATTTTCTATACCTTCTGTTCAAGATATTTCGAATTTATTTAATTAGTAAAGATATCATATTTTTTTTTTTTTATATTCAAGAATTATTAAAATTATACCTTATATTATTTAATGTTATACCTCCATTTTTCGATATATTATTATGTATTGATCAACCTGTAAATTGACTAAATTAAAACTAAAAGTAATTCAATCTGTTAACTAATTGTAACACATTAAGTTAGGTGTCATATCAATAACAACCAAAATACCAAAAAACATCATTGCAAATAATGAATATTTTTAAAGATCAGTGATTGAGATATCTCTGAGTATCTATAAGAAATCATCCATAGTTTGCAATTTTAACTACAAAAACACTAATACTTATATAATGCTAGCTTTTACATATACGGGTGGGCGTAAAAACATAACGATTATATTATATTAATGATATAATATAAAAATATAGTATTATATAAGTTACAAATTAAATAAATAATTATCCACATTAGTTATGGAATTTTTTTAATAAATCAATATTGATTGCTTATATTTCGTAAAGAGTTATTAACCATGTAATACTATTTACAAATGATCATATTTTATTTCTTGGTTTTTAGTCATCGTGATAGTATTTGTTATTAATTAATTAATTTTTTTACATAAAGTTTAAATTGTACCTAAAATAGGATTAAATGTTTTAACCCTTATAATGAATTTTGTTTTTTTTTTTATGGTCTTATAATAATTTAAAATAGCTATTTTTTTTTTTGTATTTAAGTAGTCCATATTAAGTAGTATAAAAATTAAAAACATAAACGAACGTTAAGGGTAAACCATATGTATATTTTATATTGAGCTTCCAGATCCAGCGATGCTATGATTTTTTTTGTGACGATAAACAGGGAATGGGTCACGTTTATTATATTCTTCAAAGATTTGGCAAACGTTTTTGTATTCGAAGCCAAAAAAACATTTTGGTACCTCATATTATTCTTTTGCTATTACTATACGTAGATATTACGACTTTTTAAGGGCAATTTTTTGAAATTTGATCATCCTATTTTATCTTTTACCTTCTCTTTTATATTGAAAATGTCATAAAAATTACCCTTTTTTAATTTGTAACCATAATTGTGCTAAAAAACTATATTAAATTATTAGTTAAATAAATCAATTATATACATTTTAAAATGTATAAAAAAGAAATATATTTATGTATATTTTGATAAACATAGTGTTGTAAATAATAAAAATAATGAAAATAATTGAAATAAAATATTTTATACTTTTTATAGAAATATAATATACAAACTATAATAATCTAGTAAAATAATATAATAATTATTGTTAAATAACTAAAAACGTAGATATCAATATCGCTATATTAAATTTATATTTGTTTCAATAGTTTATAGTTATAGAAAACTTATCAACTTTATTAACTAAACCTAAGAATGAACAATTTTTTTTTTTTTGACAATTAATATTTTTACTGTTGTTATTTAAGGAAATTATGATTAAGTCAATGTTAAAGTCTGCATTAGTTTAATAGTTATCATTATTCCGATTGAAGTATTATATAAATTTAAGTTTATTGAACATAAATGACTGTATAATGTTCATCAATATGTACGATCCTAAGATAATTTAACATACAAAGAACTTCGATCGAAAAACTTGGATTTTGTTTATATGTGGTTTGCCAATAATTTATAATATAATATGTTGAATAAAATATTGCACGTAAATTTGGACATTGCAATATTCTTGAGTGTGTAAATAGTAATATAAATATAACTAAAAGCGGGAAGATTGATTTTGGACGTTCCTTTTTTGTCTTAATGGTCTTCGGAGAAATTAGTGGTTTATTATAATTAAGATTTGAATGCAATGACATTGCATTAGAAAAAACGATTTTGATCGAAATTCAATATATAACAATATAGTATACTAATAATTAATTCCAAAATTTTACCACGTGTGTAAATCACCGATGTAAATACTCAATCAAATTTTCAAGTTATTTTAATTAAAACTCAAGATGTTATCATGAAATAAAAATATTCAAAATAACAAAAACTCCAATTTTGCAGATTTTTTGCAATTTTTTTTTAAGAAATTAAAAAAATGAACTAAATAAAATTCAACTAGATGTAATTTTCTACCAAAAACATACTCAGTTCGTAATAATCTGACCATTATTTATACCCGAAAAAATGTTTTCATAAATAAAATTAAAAAAAACATTTAAATAAGAAAACATTTTTTTAAAACCTACGTATACATTCCTTGCTTTGCTCAGAGTCTTAAATATCTTCTATGTTTTGGCAATTTTAATTTTATAATTTATCTATACATAAATTCAAAACTTTGATAATTTGTGTAATTTATAGTTTGTAGTTCATCTATTGAAAAAAAATTATTACATACACAAATTATGATTATTATTTAATCATACAAATATTAAATTACAATTTAAAACTTTAAAAGGGAACTATTTATTATTTTTTATTATTTTTAGTACTATATAGTAAAATGAATTGATCAAGAATATAATAATTACATTATATTTAAATTATTATTGATACTTGTAAATAGCATTTAATTATTATAAGTGAGTGTCAAGACTCAAGTGTTATATATTATAAAATATATTTTTCTTATAATGTATAAATTATATAAAATAATATATTATTTCAAATTTGTATTAAAAGGAATCATAATATTATATAACTTATTTAGAAACATGATAATATTGTGAGTAAAATATTAATTGTACAAATTATAAATTATAATAGGTATTCTACAAATTAAATAAGAAATATACGCGTATACTTATGTAAGTAATACGATTATTGTATTCCGGTTACATCAGTAGGTGTTAAATGTATGGTTAATATCATGTTAATATCATGTTATATCAGTAGTCAAACGTAAAAGTTTACTTCAATTAAATAATTTACTAAATAAAATAAAATGTTTAAAATTATTATCAGAAAACATAGGTGCTAAACATTTTATATGATAATTAGATTAAATTGATATTATTAGGCACTAAAATGTTATGTTGATAACACAAACACATAAATATTTAGGTTATAAATGTTATAATATTTGTGAAAAATACCTAGTACGTCGATATAATTATAATATTATTATGAATTATTAAATTTTAATCATTATTTCTATTTATTACAATTACTTGTCATTATTATTGTACCTATTTAAATCAGGGCTTGAAATTGAAATAATTTTTTTTTAATTTAATTTTAATTTTGCTTATAGATATTAATTGTTTCCGATTTCAATTTAATAACTATATATATCGAAATTGAAATGTTATGATTTCATATTGTTTCAATATATCCATTTGATTCATTTCTGATTTCGATTTTAATTTTAATTATTTTTAATTTCAATATTGCTATAGGGTAAAATGTACAGTTATTGGCAGTTGGTAATAGGCTATTTTTTATACTTTTTTAAAGTTAAATCTTCTCAAAACAAAACGATGACTAATTAAGCTATAAAAATAACTAGTCACCCACTTGATTCCCAAATCTTATAGTTTTTTACCGTTCCTTCTAATATAACAATAAACAAACACGATTTACAAAATATTAGTTAAAATTATATAAAAAATATTACAGTTAAACCTACAAGGAATACCTTATTTAATTTTTAAATAATATGACATTAATTGATATAGAATTTTGCTAAAACGTATTTATGTTACAAAACTTTGAATTCTACAATGATTCCATACTAAAATTCCAATAAATATAATTTTATAGTGACAAAAATAGTACATTTTTAAACCTTTTGTAAATTAGATAAATCATGTTTACAAACCCGCATGACAAGAATGTATGGCACATTAATTTTAATACATTTTAATTATAAAAATGTATCATGTTTACTTACAATTTTTTTCAATTTAATTAACGAACATAATTATAGTAATTCAAAAATAAATGTAACCATGGAATTTTTAGTAAAATTCTCACCTAACATGATGTAACAACACCATAAATACGATTTGGAGCACCACCTGACACCATTTTGCACCATTTTAGTGAAAAATGATATGACCCAACATATTAGCGTGTAATTTTACAACAATTCATGTAGAATGAGTTATTTTTAATTTGTATTATTATTTAACGATTAATTATGCTAAGTTCGAAGTTTTAAAGCTAATAAAAAACGGAAAATAATTATCTCATTTTTTCGTCCTACTGAGTACGACTATATAATTTGTTGTATACGCTAAGGAACCACCTGTATATAATATGAAGCGCTGACTATAAAAATTGTTTTATTGATTTTTTTTTTCAATTTAAAATCAATCTGTAAAGGTAAAAAAGTATAAAATTATTATGATTTTGATATAATTTATCGATTACATTTTTTCAATTACAATTCAAATATTGAATATAATTAATAACAATTTTCAATTTCGAAATAAATTTTGAATATGGTTGTCAAACATTTTCAATTTCGATTTTAACTAATATTTTTTATTTTTAATATCGATTTTAACCCTTGATTTAAATATATCATAAGTAATTTATATGCGTTTTACTTACGAGTTAATCTAAATATATATATATATATATATATATATACATCCAACAAAAAAGGTAGTAACTCAAATATTTTCGTTTTTATGTTACGACTTTCAACACTGTATTCTGATAAAGGATTTTTTTCTTTATTGACCACGAAAATATCCTCATATACCCTAAAGAGATAATAAAATAATATTAAAATAAAAATAAAAAATAGAATAAGAAATTAACTTTGAATTTTATTTTGCTCCTCTTAAACAATTGACAAAATATAGGTACTAATGAGCCACATATTTAAAAAAAAAAAAAATAATTGGAGCTGTTTTAGGGACACTCCCCTTAATACGCCATGGGGTTCATCGAATTTTAGAAATTCCATCGGTCTAAATCCAGTTGGCGGCCAATACAACTTACTTTTATGCTATAACATGATTTAATAACAATGATGATAATATTATACAGGTACTTAATGATAATCTGACACATATAACTTATACTAATACTTTATACACTTAGGTATGATATTAACCTAACTCAGTGGCGTATTTAAGGGGGTGATATTGAGGATAAATCCCCTCCCTTGATCTATTTTTTCATGTGATATTTATCGGAAACTGATATAAAATAAATTATTTTGTATAACTATCTATAAGAATAAGAAATTAAATATTATAAAAATATCTAAATTGATAACATTACACGCATTATTTACGATGGTTAGAGAATAAGTTAGAGGGAATTCATAGTGGTCAAAGAAATATTGTCATTCCATAACCTCCTTCTTGACAAAATTTTAAATACCTTTTTCGTTGGATATATCGATATAATACTTTCCTAAACTGTAAACCCTAACTTGACTTTCTTACAAATAATAAATCCCTTCAATAAAGGAAAAAAACGTAGTTGCAATCATATAAATTTATAATGAAAGTAAAGTTGAATTTAAAAAATTAATAGAAATAAGTTCTGAATATTTTAGCTCAACGATATTCATAATAATGTTCAAAATAATATGTATAGTTATAATCCAATGCAAGTCATTAATACTACTGTTTCTATAAAAAAAATTTAAATAAAATAAAAATATACAGAGTGTCCCAGATCTATATACTAGTTGTAATATCTCCACGAAAACTTAAAATTTTTGAATGCAATTTTATTCAAATGATTAATTAGGTAACAGACTATAATATTAGCTAAATTACTTATTTTAAAAAATACGTCTCATAAAAAAATTAACTCTTTATTTTTTGAATTATGTAACATTTGAAGATAGCCTTTTTAAAGAGTTTATATGTATACGAAAATTTTAACGTATCTCTTAATTTAATCAAGATTTTGATTTTTAGATTTTTTTTAATGATTATTGATATTTCTGACATCATTAGTTTTAATACTTTAATATTTTATATTATGGCACGTAAAATGTGTTTTATAAATATTATCATGAACGCTTTTAGTTATAACAAAATGTTAATAATTATAATTATAATAAATTATTATCAATCTACAAATTATCACAAATAATCATCACTTATCGATATTGATGAATTTTGCATTCCACGATATAATCAAAGACTATATGAAATATATACACTTTAATAATGACTTTAAAAATATGATTTTTTCCAAAAAGTAAATAAAAATCCTGAAAATCGAAATTTTCATTAGTTGTTGAGATCTATACATCAAAATGCTCATATAAATATACTCTTTATAATAGCTATCTTAAAATTTTACATAAATTAAAAAATATTAATTTTATTTTTCCAACTATTTAATGGTTTTTAAACAAATAATAAAGGTAATAGTATAGTCCGTTGCCTATATAATAATTTTTAAATAACGGCATACAATTTTTTTAAATTTTTGCGGAGATATTTCAATTAATAAAGAGATCTGGGTCATCCTGTATACTTTATGTTTAAAACAAAATTGTATGTTGACTTATTTAACATTGATATAATATAATTTATTTGGCCCGATGAAGCAAAATATAATTTCTTTTAAAACAAGTTTTTAATAGTAGTAGTATTTTAGTAGTATTTAAGTTTTTAAGTATTTTATGTTATATAAATTGAATGTTTCTTAATCAATAGTAACAAGAAAAAAAACAGAATCTAATTTGAAATATTATGAAATTTAGTTCCATCTAATCAATCGGTGATAATTCTAGTAAAATCGTATGTATGACATTTATATATTGTTTCATATAATGCATAACTAAGTAGTCTTAAAATTGGATTGTATGGTGTTTGGTATCCCAATAAAATAATACTCAAAAACCTAACCTCTCTTGATTTATTTTTATTTTTTTTCAAATATTTCAAAATATAAACTATGATAATAAATTAAGCAACAAGCTCACTTATATTTGCATTTTTGTTTCATTAGGCTTGAGCAGTAGTGAAATGAATTACTAACAAAGTTTAAAAGTGAAATCGGGCGTAAATAAAAAATAACTTTTTCCCTAAATTAAATTCTTAATTATGAAATAGAGCATAAACTTTATGAAACTCACACTATAGTTTAAATAACGGATACAAGATTATATTATTTATATTATGTTTAAAAATTCAAATATTCTATTTTAGTTGGCCAAATTAAAAAATACTTTATCTTTTAAGTGATAATTTTAGTGGTTAAATCAATAAAATTTATTTGTCAATATTAATAATATTTAAAAACTATGGTCAACAAATTTAAAAAATTAACATTATATACTCGCATTTTATATATACAATTTTATAAGAATTAATCAATGCAGAAATTTATTTTTATTAAATAGTACCTACCTAAATACATTTATTTAATAGATTTAATACATTATTTATAAACAGTTGGAATTATTAAATTAATACTTTTCTCAGAATAACTGTACCAAAAGAATAATTGAATGATTTATTAAAGTTTTATTTATCTCATTACATCAATTAATTAAACAATACAAAATGTGTTATAATAATAAGCATTAAAAAATAAAATAATAGTGTTTCACAAAAAATTAAAAATAATTTAACAATATCTAATACAAGAAAACGTTATAACATTATATTAAAATATCAAATACATTCATAAACAACAACAAATAAGTTTTAAGTTTAAGTTCATTATCATTTTTTAAAAAAGAATTAAAATTATCATATTTTTCATTAATTCATAAATAAAATGTTTTCAATTTCTACTAAAACTGTTGGCATATTATTTTTTTTACTAACAGTATCTAATAGTTATGTAGATATGTACGAAATATTAAACCAAGAACATTTTTTTTATTTTAATTAAAAATAGATCAGTCTAAAACAAACCTAGACCTTTAGGGCATTGTATTGAAAATAAATTCAGACATATCTAAACACTTGAAAATTCAAACGAAAATATAAATAAAAATGTATAATATGTAATGGTTTATATTTAAAACCTTTACAAATTAATATAGTTTTTTTTCTTTAAAAGTTCAAATAAACCATAGTCCAAAAAAATAAATAAATAAATAAATAATTTAAATAATCCTAAATAAATTTATAAATTTGAATCATATTTTTAAAATAAAATAGCAATATTTACCAAAATATAAATTTAACTATTTTTTTTTTAAGTTCCCTAATATGTTATGTATAATTTATTTTTTACACACACATATATATATATATATACATGGTTCGCCAAATCTATTTATTTACTGTATTTTTCCAGAGAAATATACAATTTGTATATGCATTTCTAGTAAAACACATACAAGATTTATAATGATGTTATGATTTTTCATTAAATATAAAATTAATAATTGTATACTTATTATAAATATACGTATATATAATTAGTGAGTGAACGATTACTTATTATGATGACTGTTGTTTTTCTGACTAAAAAAATTGTTACATGATTCTGTCTAACATTTTAAAATGTAAATTGATACTTAAATGTATTATGATAAACCTATAAACTTATTATGCTTTTAATTAAACCCATTTTATATAATTTTAAATTATATTATATATTTTAACTTTAATTACATGAGTTCATTTAAATAATAGTGGTAAACATAATCATTACTGAATGAATTATTGATTAAAACTTATAAGTATCTACTGTAGGACCTAACCTATATATATTTTATAATTTATATTAATAATAGACAGTTTGTGTAAATAAAATAATAATTGATTGATGCTGTATTAATAAAAAAAATATATGTGTTTTTCATTTTATATTAAAAATAAAGTATGAAAAACACCCACAAGATTATAAATATTTAATACTAAATTACAAATCATAATATTTCAAATACAATTTAAAGATAATAAAAAAAAAAAAAAATTGTCAGAAAATAAAATAAATTATATATAATTATTAATAGAAATATAAGTAAAGATTTATCGTATGTTAATTTGTAAATATTTCAAATGTATTTAATAACTTGTATATTGTTTTAAGAAAAATTTCTATAATAAATAACAATTATTAATTTACAATACGTATATTAATAATATTATAATAAAATACTATTAAATTACTTATTTTAAATACCAATACATATAAAATTAATATGTTTTTTTAAAATATATTATCACAAATACTGAATGTATGATATTATATTGTTATAAATGTTTACCAATTGGATTAATATACCAATAAATTGTTAATTAATATGTAAGGCGGCGTATTGCATAGGCAATATTGATACAGAACTGTGTTGTACAATAATTAATTTTCGTAGTCGTTTTTAATATCTCAGTTTACTATAATATTGTGAGTGTATTTAATTATTTTAAGATTGAATGTCCAACTCAACATTGTTTATAAAAAAAAAAAATGTAGATTTTAATTTTTAATATTTCAAAGCAGTATCTTGATTATTTTTTTTATAATTCAATGATATATATATATATTATATTTTGTGATTAGCTTTTATTTACTTAATATTGTGTTTAGTTTTAAGTTAGAAACAAACGATCTTTGTTAAATGTGATCTAATTTATAATACAATTAAAACAAATTATAACAATATAATATGCAGATTTTCGATTACTTTAATTGACTGATATTTGCATCTATGAAAATATAAATAAAATGTTTTTTTAATATATATTTATAATATTTAATATGTTTTTGTATGGCAATATATATTTTTAATGTGTCTTATAATTATTTAAAATATTAATTTAGTAGTAAATCATTTGAGGCAGGAAGAACACAATATATTATATTATTATTTAATCTTAGATAAAATAATTTGAATATTATAAAATATTAAATAAGATTTAAAAATATTCATAGGGCAATAAAAAGGTCTATTTTAGCCCTTATTAATTGCACAATGTTATTACCCGTTAGCGTTTATTTAATTTTAAAATAAAAGTACTCAATTTAAGAAGAAAAAAAAGGAATTCACTCTTAATTATAATTTATAAAGGAATAAATCTTATTAATTATAATTTGATTCAATGTATAATGAAGTTAAAAACAATTCAAATCTTGTTTTCAAATATTTTTAGAGAGTATAATTGTTAATATTATTATGCATTCAAGTTAATACTTTGTATTCTAATTTCAGTTTATAAATTTTACTCGTGGCATTATATATGTACTAAGTGTCTTTAATATTTTATAAATTTGTTTTACCCTAATTTTCGTAATATTAATTCACACAGTTTAAAATTACTCCTACAAAATAATATAACCCTTTTTTTATTCATATAATTTTTATACATATAAAAAATAAATTTTTTTTTTTTTATTTAATAGAATAATTTAAAGTTTAGAATATATTTTTATGTGTTATACTTTTACTTTAAAATATTATCACGTACATTTTATCTACATTAATGTAAATTATTGTGAATTCCAAATACTATTTATTGTGGTAGTAAATAGTTTTAAAAATAATTTTTTGGGTACCTCTAAAACAAAGAGTATACAGCATCAAGAATAAAATTAGTATATTTGGATTAATATTGTGTTAGATAAAATTATGATTTTTAATTTGTAAGTATAGAATATAATATTATGTAATATGCATTATATCATACATCAAACTAAGTATAAGGATATATAATAAATATACATAATATTATATATATAAATATTTTATTATTGTTCATTCACTAACTAATTAAAATATGCATTCATCAAACAATATTATAATATATGTGTTAATTCAGGAATTAAAAAATATTTTTATAATTTTCATTTGGTTAGTAGTAGGTAATATATATATAATATATAGCTGATTATGTTAAATATTATTTAAAATTGATTTATAGAAAAACATTACAAACATATGATAGAATCATTAAATCAATGAGTAGAATCAAATATATAAAAAAGAAATAATCCTAATTTATAGCATTTTAATTTAGATTAAACTTAATCTTAATATTAAAATATCTATTAATAATAGCTATAGTTATGCATTTAACATTTATAATACGATATTATGAATATTAGTTTTGTCCTATTTCTCTCAAATAATTAATAATTGATGGTTCTTATATATTCTTATTATCATAAAGTTTAGTTTATCCGTTATGGAATCTATACAATCTACGAAGTCTATGATGGTAGTTAATAATTAGTAAAAACATGGTTTACTAATAATAAATTAGATTGATGAGTCAATTTCGATAATCATCGCTATATTGATTATCGGAATCGTGTGTAGATAAATTGTCCCTTATATTGGTCATTTAATATTGTTTTTATTTTTTCAAATTGGATAACTTATGTAAATATATTTTCTTATATAATTTAAAATGAATATTAAGCTTTCAATATTATTTATTTGATATATTTATTTAAATCGTGTTTGTTAATGAAAGCCAATATGTTTAATTTATTAACTGCTAATATATTTTATAGAATATATTTATATAATGATATTTATTAACATTGGTACTAATATAAATAAAGAGTTATAATAATTATAATAAGTATACAATATATTTTGTTCCGAAAACAAACGAACACACATATATATATATATATATATACGCCTATCACTATTTAATAAATAAAATGTTTATAATTTCGTCATAAATATCATATTGAAAACTTGAAAACATTATGATAGTGATACGGTTGAAAGTAATTGTCATATCCTAAAATCGTATATCATCTATAAGTTTGATGGATTATTGATATATTTAATAAAAAAATATTTAAAATCTTAAAATTTACTATAAAAAAAAAAAAAAAAAAAAACTATTATATTAATATAACGATAGTTATTTTCCAAAACATTATGCTAATATATTACGATTGTTTTCAAGTGGTCATCGACGTATCTTACCCGTGATTCCTATATGCTCCATAATGATTCTATAATCATAGCAAACGAGCTTTTTAATAATCTCTGATAGTCATCTGTCCAGTGGTCCAGATGGCATTTAATTATACATCCGAACTTCGACCCCGTATTTAAGAATCGTCATCTTACAATACTCTCATAGTGTAACAATATCGTATTTTTCCAGACAAGAATGAGTTTACTTTAATAACGATTAAAATAACAAGAAGAGTTTTACATTATACGGTGCATATTAAATTTTACTCAGACATTATTCACAACGGCAATAAATAATAACAGAAAACTAAGGATAATTTTAATAGCATTATTATTATGTCCGAACGGTTGTGCGTCGGTCGGGATGCCGTGTTTGGCGGTAGCGCGTGGCGCTCTCGTCGCGTAAGTTTTAGACGGTTAGTCGCTCGACGAATGCCGACCGGGTTCGCAAGTCGCGCGCGGTCCGTGTCGCTAAGTGATCGTATCCGGTGCCTTTGAGGGACATCGCGAGTGTACAGAATTTACGGGAACGCTCGAAAAATAATGTTGTTTTTTTTTTTCTTTCAGTTTTGTTTCAAATAATTCGTAACAAGGATGTTATTATAATGGTGAACCGACAGAGTTTCGACACTATGGTTTGGCCATTCGATTGTCGCTTGTTGATATGAAATATTATCGCTCACGTTCGGTACGTTTCGGTAATATTTACGAACGGGCGTAGGACGACAATATTGAACGTTATAATAAATTATTATCGTAAACAATAAAATCGCGATAAGAACAATAATCGAAACCCGCATCGGTCGTTTCACCGACCCGCTCGTGTACGCGCGCCCAAACGCAGCCGCGGGTTCGTCGCGCCGGTCAGCGCGAAGATGGCCTGCTGCGGCCAGCGGGCCCGATGGAACGCTGCGCCCAACGCGGACGGAACAATCTGCGCACAGCCGTCCACGATGCAACCGCCAGACCAATCATGCTAGTGGCCACCGTGGTGTCGATGTGGGTGCTGAGCGCCATGGCCGTCACCGTCCGGCACGGCCGGTCCAGGATGGCCAGATGGGCGCAACAACAGCACAGCGACATGCAGCCACCGGCGGTGAACGCGGACGCGGCCACGAGCAACGGCCATCTGCACGATCCGGGGGGTGGCCTGACCGGTCCACTGTTGATGGGGCCCGGCGACGGACAACAGCAGCATCACCGGGACAAGGCCAACGAGCTGCTGCTGATCGTCGAGTCGCAGCAGCAGTTGGGAGGCGGTAACTGTACCGCCGGCACCGACCTGAACATGGGCGAAGGAGTTGTGGACAGATACGCTCAGGTGGGTAACGTGCACGCGATTCAATTGGCAACAAATAAAACGTTACTACAATACGTTCCGATATAGCACATTATTTTTATCGATGTAGGTTTTGAAACATTTTCTACTATAACGATTTTCATTTTATGCGAAAAAAAAAATATATTAGGTCTGAGTTATAAATACATTCATGTTGAGGAAAAAAAAAAGAGTAGATTTATTTATGTCGCAACACGTCTTACGGATCACGATTCGAACCATTTTCGGATTAGTACTAAGTCTTGGTTTTTTTTTTTCTATTTTTAAAGGTATTTTTTAATTCCCTTGACGATTTCTGATGTAAGTATAGGTACTACGTATTACCTCGTTGACCCGTGTCTGCTGTATGGGACGAATGATAGAGACAGGGTACAAAATAAAATAAAATAAAATCGTAGCGATTAATTAATAATTACGACTTGATCAAATTATTTCGTTATGACATTCATAATATTATTATAATATAAATCTTAATGCATTTATATTTATAATTAACATGAATATTTGTGGTGTTAAAAAAAAAAAAAAAAAACATTCATTGATAGTATTAACGATTACGAAACGACGAATGAATATAATATTTAAAAAAATATATTAAATTACTTACTTATTATTCGATATTATAATTAGATAATTGTATGTAAAATGAAAAACTTAAATTGTTACTCTTAGTTTCTCATCTAGACATCTTGTAGTTATACACCATCCTTTTGTGATACCACGAATTTGTTAATGAAATATCTTCTTTGATATTTCAATGTTCAATGTTTGTTAGATTTTAATCTATTCTATTTGGCAAACTATAATATCAATGAATATTAACAAAATAATTCAATATATTATATTTACTAACAATAAATTTCAGAATCATATAACTATTCTTATATGAACTTATACAACTGTAAAATGTAATTTCGTCCAATGTACGAGTAAATATTAAATTCGAATCAAATAGAACTTTATTAGTTAGAAATCACAAATTTAGATATAGTTGATATTATTTATATTAAAATAATATATAGATAAAATATATACCAGTAACATAATATAAAATATTCGTCTACAAAATTAATTTAAAAATGTATACACTATATTCACTAGATTATTAGATGTTTAATACATTTTTTTTTTAAGTTTATTGAAATTATCCAAGCTTATTAATTAATTATTCGATATATTATAATTTATAAATATTAATTTTTACACCGAAAAAAAGGTTTTCCAAAATAATATTATAATTTTTTTTTTATCAGATAAAAACAATTTTATACAGTCTGTACAGTCTCTGTTTATTTAAAATAAATAATAATAATTAACTAGAACAAAGACAGAATGACATGATAGAAAGAGGTGTTCGATAACACTATTTCAAATTTGAGAATAAATTTAATTGATTATCTACTAATTATTGAGATGTTTTTTATTTTATTTATTCTATATACCTAATAATAATTCTACGTTAAGTCTCTGGCCCATTGATGCATAAGCTGACAAGATGGATTGACAAAGTGAGTGATCGATTAAAGATTAAAATTGAGAGGATTAGTATGATTCTAAGTATGATTATTGAATTGTTTTGAGGCTAGAAAATGAATTTTTAGAATTTTAAGAACTGTATTTAAAGTATGATTTATGAAGTTTGATGTTTTCGCAGCACTATAAAGTTGAATAATATATGTTATAGTTATATGGACTATTTATTATTATAATATAAGTTGGTATTTAGTAGAATATTAAATTTCAAGTGTATTTATTGGGGAAGTTATGTATTAAGGTATTTTATTAATGTTTTTATAAGGTTAGCCAATGTTATTCTACCATTAAGATGGATATCAAGATATATTATGCCTATATTCTGCTGAAGTTTATCGTTACTGAATATGATTTAAAGGCTGGTACAGGGATGCAGAAAAAAACTATGTAAGATGACTTGCTAGAATTTATTTTGATTCTCTAGAGAATAAACCTATTTTTTAAGTTAAATATGTTACTATGAGATATTTCAAACTCTCAAATTAGGTCGCCATTTTTTGATAATATGCGAGAGTAGTCATCGAAAGTCATAAAAAGTGATATTAATTGTGAGAGGAATATCAGTAGTGAATAATTTATATAAAGTTGGAACGAGAATTTTACGCTGTGAAACGTCTGATTTTATATCAACTTCGTTATATTAGCTACAACTCAACTTCACAAGGTACTGAAAAAGATCGTTCGGTTAAGAATAATTGATTATAAGAAATAAGGGGACAGGAATAAAACTAATTTTGTGAAGGAGGCCTTCGTGCGAAATTCGATTAAATGCCTGAGTCATGTCGAGGAAAACACCAGTATAGTACTGTTTATTTTCAAGGGATTCAGATATGACATCAAATAATCTACAAATTTGATAAGGGCATGAATATTTCATTTAAAGCAAAATAGAAGTGGTGGAAGTTTCTTATTCGTCCCCTCATACTTCTATTGTTAGAGAAAATAGGGTTTATCCAAGCAGATAGTATCAATATAAAGATTACTATATTGTTATAATTGATATTTTGTATTATACTATACATTATTATAAGTTATAAAATTTGTTTTTAACACAAGTTAGATTTACGTTTATATGAATGAATAAGTCATAAAAACTAATTTAACATAGGTATAAAAAACTAATACTTGGATTGGTTATAATAAATTAAAACTTAATATTAAAATTTTTATATTTCTGTCGGTTTTACAAAAAAGAAGCACATCATTGAAAAACTAGTACATTCTGCTTAAAATTTAAAATAAATATGTTACCAACATCAATCGAATATATGATACCCACTACATATATATATATATATATATATATATATATATATATATATATATATATTTAATATACGTTTGATCGTTTGAAATAATACTTCAATACACATAATCGTCAAACATTCTTTTTTGAAATTTTATTTGTTTAGAATTTTATGTCACAAACAATATTTCTATATATTTAAAAAATAATGTTTATTAGATCTTATGTCATTTGTAAAAAGAACAATGATACAAAACAAAATGAGTATTGACTGAAACCTTGACAAACCATCAAAAATGAATTATAGACATTTCATAATATACATAACATATTATGACTTTAAATGTAAGACAAAATAAAACAAAAACTTTTTAAAATTGTACAATATTACGTTTTAATTTAAAATGATAAAGTTTTAAATGTTTGTGTTTACTAACAAAATTAAATATTCTTCTTCAATTGTTTAATAATTAGTTGTACTATTTCATTAATTTATCATTTTATTTAAAACTGATATTTATTTCTATTTAATATATGTTATAGAAAATACAAATATTATTATATTAAAGAATAATTGCACATAGAACGTAAGACGCAATGATAACCTAACCTATATAAAACCACATTCATTTTTGGATATTTGATCTATTAATGTTAACGCTTTTATAAATTTCATACACTACTTTATTAATATGTTACGTAATTTTAAACTATATTATTAAGTACATATTTTGTAAGTAAAAATTAAATGTATATATTATATTATAATACACTTAGGTAGTTATTATATAAAATATGTATTTACATCGAAAGCAAAGATTTGTTAAAAATAACGCAAATATATTATTTTAACATTTATATTTTAGGGATAATAAAAATAACATGTATTTAACTTTATCAAGAATTTTATAAATAAGACAATTTATTGTTTACTCAAGTTTATTATAAATTATAAAACTCAATTTTGTAAAACATTTTTTAGCATACATTTTTATAATTAGAATAGGAACTAAGTAGTGTTGTTATTTATTTAAAGATTTATATGGTTCAATTATGTATTATAACGTTTAACAAAAGTGTTTTAAATTAATAACAAGAGTTGTTTTTACAATTAAAAACAAATATGGTTTTTAATTACATTACGATTAATGTTTTATATACCTATATAATAAAAATAAATGATTACGTATAATATTCTATAATTAATGTTAACTAAATTAGACTATAAATATAGGTACTTTCATAGTTATAATTTTAATATAGTTCACGCTTTCAAATAGGTACATATGATAAATTCGTTTTTGAACTGGTGGATTCTTTGATTAGAATAAAACCAATCGTACAACAATTTTGTATTTTATTTTCAAGTTACTTTCGTTTAAAGACAATTTCATTAGAAATTGAAATATATATTTTTATATCGTTTGGCAATATATTATTATGATTCTATGAAACGTTTTTTTAACCTAAAAAAACAAATTATATCATTTTAAATACAAATTTATTTAAACATTGAAAAAAAATAGTAAATATATATTCATTTCTAAATATATCGGGTTTATTATTCTATAATATATATATATAACAATTAAAATGTTTAAAATGTTGTCATTCAATAACTCTTTATTGGATTTTTAACAAAATAAAAAACAACGCTAAATTATTTCAATTATATTATATATTATTTTAAATTTATTTTATTATTTATCAATATGAATAATTAATATCAATATTTAAATCAGTTTTGAGTTTTTTTTTTTTTTATATTATTTTTATTATCAAATTAATTAGTGCTGGGTCGATACCACTTTTTTCCGATATCCGATATTCCGATATATATTGCTGATATAAAACCGATAACCGATCCAATATTTTTCCTAGTTTCCATGAACTAATAAAAAAAAAAAAAAAAACAGATATCCGATAATATACAAACCGATAAATTTTAGTATAGGTGTTATAATGAAAATAATATTAGGTTAGTAATTAATATATTATAAATTAGTTAATTAAACATGTCAATACATTAAATACAAATTTAATACGACGCATTCAGTTCTGAAAAAAACCCGATATCCAAAATACTGATATTAATTTCGGTTATCGGTATCGGCCCAGCCCTAGAATTAATGCCTACAAAAAAAATATTTTAAATATATTACGTTATGTATATAAAATATTTATACACTATTAATAATTTAATTATTAACATAATATTCAGGTAGTATATTAAACGTAATGCATTATTTATAGAGTTTACAAATTAAGTTATTTTAAAAGTTATTGTGTTAGGTTGAAGTATAAAATAATTATGATTATTTATACCTTGTTCCTGTGTATAATGTAATATCTGAAATACTAATATGAAATAAATTGTTTAGATTTCTTAATTTCACGAATGACTGATCTTCTATGAATTTTTAATCAACTTATTCATTGAAATAAAATCGAATATATGATTAACTTACTATAATTTTCTTTCGTATTATTAGATATATTAAATATGAAATTTTACGTTAGTATAATAAAAAAACATAGTTTGAAGATATAGTTAGGTATGAATTAGGTAACTATATGATATGTAAATATTTTGTATGAATGAAAATAATATTATGATTACTAATCAATGATAATAAGTAAAATATTGTGTAATACTTATAAAAATTCAGTATAACGATATATAAATACAATTTTTTTTTCATATTTATAATTGTATCTAAATAATTGGGTATTTAAAATTATTTTAATATACCTAAGGCGTATAATTAAAGTAAAATAGAAGAATAAATTTTATTTTTAATAAATATTTCCCGAGTGAAGATATCACTATATGATTTTATTATACATAAGGAAAATTGTAAAATTAAATATTTAAATATATTCAATGTGTTCTTAAAAGTGGAGCATCTAACAACTAAATATTTTTGTATCGTCCTTATAATTAAAAGTGGTTTATTAGCACTTAATTTAATATTTTATAGGAAATTACAATTTTTTAACTAATTTCATTAGGGATATGCGTAACACATAATTTTCAAAGAAAAATTCATATTTTCTAAATTGATTATTGATACCGTGATTCATAACTTAGATTTTAGTTTATAAATAAAAAAACACATTATGATTTTTTAAAAATGTTTTACATATATTTTTATGTTAAACTAAGCGAATGTCTTCCTATTTCATTTTTTATACGACCCAATGTTTTTATTTTGGAGTACTTGTGTTACATTTATTATAATAAAATTATAGTTTTAAAATGTATTTTTAAAATTTTCTAAAATTGCCATTTTGTTGTTAACAATTATATTGATTCAATAATTCACACTTTTAACTGTTAAACGTCATGAAATTTGGCTATTACAATGAAAGTAATTGTAATAACAATCTAAAAATAATTAATATTATGTTGTGTAATATTTTTTATCTCTTGATCAAAATTTATTGTCCAAAAATTGTGTAGGTACATTGTCAAACGTTTGATTTTTATATTAGATAATTTGATATTATTTTCTAAAACCAATTTTTAAAAATAATATATCGTATGGATAATACTGATGACATTTGTTTATAGTTCAGATTGATAATGATTTATATTAAATTATATATAAAATTATATTTTATAAGCAAACAAAATACTTGGATGAAATTTGATAAGGTATAAAGTTTTATAATTTATGTGTTATAATAACGTGTATAGAATTTTTTTAGTGAAAATTAAATTTAAACACATCACGTATTAAAACTAAAAAAGTCTTATTGCTCCTATTCTTATTAGTTTTTGTAAGATGATTATATCCAATGTTCGGATTACCACGTATTTATTTATTTTTTGAGTTCTCGACTTAAAATTGTTAAAGTAGCAAAACATGATTCACAAAAAATCTACATGATTGATTTGATGAAAATAATATTTCATCCATTGTGTTCTAAACGCAGTGGAAAAATATTTCAGGTCAATCTGTAACTTTTTTTTAATATATTGAAATAATTTAAGTAATTTTTTTTAGCTTTAAAGTAATAGGTTTAAAAATAATAAAACAACTTTTCTTCTTTTATTTACAAATTTTGCTATATTTTTGTGAATATCAAAGTTGTTAATTGATAATTAATATATATGTTATTATTTTTATTAGTAGTTTTACATAATAATAGTCATATAACACTTAAGGTAATGTGAATGAAAAGTTAAAAGTTATAAATAATGAATAATCTATTAATGTTTAAAATTCAATAAACATTCTTAAACTTAAGTTAAATAAAATTATAAAAAGAAGAAAATGTCGATTCCAAACGATCATCCTTCGTCCTTTCGGTCTTCGGTTAAATTAGTGGATTAGTGATTTATTATATTTAAGATTTGAATGCAATGATAACGAACTCGATTCTGAGCGAAATTCAATATGATAAAATATATTATACTGATAAACCATTCTAAAATTTTAATACTAGTGTAAATAACTCATATAAATACTCAAAAAAAATTTCAAATTCCTACGATCAAACGTCAATTAGTTATCAAAAAATAAAAATAAAATAAAAATAATGGAAGCAGTTATTTCGACGATTTCTCGCCATTTATCGGTAGTTTTTTTTCTGTCAAGGAAAAACTTTTGAGAAATTAAAAAAAAAAAACTAAATAAAATACTAACTAGAAGCAATGTAATAATTTGATAATGAAAACATACCATACTCGTGGAAATCGGACCATTATTTTGTGATATAATCGTGCTTTCACTCATAAAAAAAAAATATCATTGTAAAACCAATTTATTCTTCGCTTCGCTTAGTATCTAAAATTACCTATATATTTTAAATAAGTTACTTACGATGTATAAGATAAATATTTGATGGAAATTTAAGAACACAAGATTGTAGTGTTTAATATATATTCAATGTTTGTTTTGTTTAATACAATGTTTTATAATATAATTTAATATGCTCTCTGAATATAGTTATATAGTTTTGATATTTCATCAAATTATCAATTAAATGATCATATCGATTTTGTAATGTTGCATTTAGAAAGTTTTGTGGAGGTGATATTTAAAAAATTGGGTTTTATAATAATTTATATTTTATAATCGGAAGGTAATCATTTGAATTATTTATGAGTAAATTTGAATCAAATCAATCAAACTATCAACCCTTTTCAATAGAAAAATAAGATTAACTTTGTTTTAATAAAAATAACAATTTAATTTAAAGAAAATATGTAATTGTAATTGTTATTATGGAATGATAATAAGATATAACTTTTTATAATTGATATACAACAACAAAAAAATAATTTATTTAATAATACAAAACTGATATTAACTACAACTGTCAGAAACATTTGCATATATATTCTATATTTTCACCATTTAAAAATGAATATGTACATATTTAATTACACGTTTCGTGTATGATACATTATAATTTATTAAATATTTCATGTAAAACCTAGTAGAAATTTTCAGTAAAACATATTTTTTTAATAGATTTATATTTTATATACATTACATAATGTCACTGCTACATATCACGTAAACTAATTTACGTTAGAATCTCATAAATTAATTAATTTAGCAAGTGTTCAATAATAAATTACGTTTTGATGGTCCGACATCTATGGTTGAATCCATATTCCCTTTTCAAGTATCCTTTCGAATTTTGACCGTATAAAAATTTAAATAGTATTTCACGTGGTTTCATAAATATGTATATAAATGTTTATTATTTATATACATTAAATACATATATATTAACTATTAAGCAATGTGTTTTAAAATGTCAGTTGTTAAAAAAAAAATATGCAAATAAATTATATTATAGGAATATCACCCTAGTAAGTATTTATTATGATAAGTATAAAAGTACATTTATAATTTATTTATTTCATTTTGTATTTAATAATACTCATTAATATTATTAAGAATAATAAACATATTACATATAATATATATATATATATATATGTGTGTGTGTGTTTTTATTTTTGTGTAAATTACATTTAACATTGTTTTATTCTATAATGTATCTGTTTAAATATTTTATATATATTTTGTATTGTATTTTGGTCACAATATTATATTAATTTCATTATAATATATAATTTATTTTTTATTACTTACCTATTTATATTAATTCAGGATAACTAGGTAAAATCGTCTTTAAGCCAAACTGATTGGATAAACATTATATAATAATGTACGGATATGAAGTTTCATAACAATACATTCACAGATTACCTCATTACATTACTATTATGGAAATCTCTATTTATTTTATGACTTTGAACGGAAAATTATCTTTACCCTCTTTAGGTCTTCTCTTATTGCTTTTAAAGTTTAGTAATGTATTCGAACGTAAATAATTCATTTTGTTTATTGAGCAAACACAAAATAATTTTATTATTTTTAATATATGAATAATATTTTAAGACTATATACAATAATTAGTTTTATGAACAGTTTTCAAAGTGACCTAAGTTATAAAATTAGACTATACTATGTTTATCATTAAAATAATATTTTTCTCGTTAAAAAATTTAATAATTTTTTTTTTTTTTCAGGCAAATTGATATTTATTTAATAGTTTTTTTTTTCATTTTTAGTAGTAGCTTTGTTATCAATTAATATATATTTAGTATTATCAAAGATTTTTGGTGCACTTATATATTATGTATATACGATGAGTCAATGACCATAAAATTGATAGTACAAAAATAATATTAATAATTTATAGTTGACTTGAATATGATATAAATATATGATTTTATAATTAATTTTTAATTGGAAAGAAATATTAACATACGAATTTGAATAAGTTAAAAAAGTATAATTTATATCTAAATAAAATTCTGAACTAGTGCTTAAAAATGTATAAATGTTGAAATACTAGTTAATAATAATTACATTTTATATATAGCATAACAATGAAACCTTAGGTCTTATAATAAATTTCTATATGTATACTATTTTGTTTAATATTTTAAACTTAATTAATTGACTCTAATATATTTTTTAATTTATATAAAACCCAAACAATTATTATACATTAAAATATTATATTCTCTGTAAGTATATATATATATATATATTGTGTATATTTAAAATATAATTAAATATCGTATTATTATATCCAGGGGCGAATCTAGAAATGAAAAAGAAGGGGCTAATCTAAAAAATTTACTTTAAATACATGTAAACAGTAGGCACTGAAAAGCAAAACGAAAATATTTATTTTTAATATTTTTTATTTTACTATCATTAATTTCCTTAAATCTATTAATCTATCTTAAGTATTGTATAAATAACGTTTATATGAAGTTTGACGTTTATATGAATTAACTTCAAACTGGTATATATCTTATTTTGTTATCGAAATTTTAATTATGTGATTTTTATGATCATTAATTTTGAAAAAAAAACTTTAAAATAGTACATTTATCATATTTCAATAACTAATATAAGGTAAATTTTAAAATTATCAAAAGAAACGTTAGAAAAAATTAATTATTTTCAGGATAATGAGTGTTAAATGGATCACTCTGTATATATATATATATATATATATAAATAATTTTAAACATTATAATTTATAGTTTATTATTTAATAATTTGGTATTGGAAAAATGTATTACTACTGTATTGATATCAAAATAAAACTCATTAATATTAATTTCTAAACACTAATGTATTATTTTATTACTAATACTTAGGTATTTATTGTTAGTATTTGGAATTGCATAAAATATAAAATTGTAAAATATTTTCTCATATTTAATAAGTATTTATACTTATATTGCCTTTAAAATATAATCCTGGTATAACATAATATATGCCAAATTTATACTAGGAATAAAATAGTTATTATTTAATACTTACTTCACAAATTTAACTTATAAGAATATAATATAATGATTTATATAACAGAAAGAACAAAAAAATAGTTAAATTATTATAATATAAAATACGTGTTGATATTATCATTTAAATTAGCGGGATATATTTATAATTCATTATTATATTCCTTGTTATTAGTTATTACCATGATAATGTATGATCGATTCCACATATAAAACACATGTTTAGTTTTAACTATAATATATTATGTTAATACTATAATTAACCAATAATAATTGTGTTCAAAAGTAGAAAAATTAGATACTTCATTATGTAGTAAAGTATTTCACATTATACACTACAAACGACAAATACTACCTTATTGCACATTTGATTAAAAAGGATTTAGAGAAATGATACTATACTATATAATTTACTATATAATTAACGTGTAAACATGAGGGTTGAAGTAAAATATAAATAGGTAATGAATAAAAATACGATTATGATTATTTTAAAAGGATTTAACTACTCCAGACAACAATTGTAATAAATAGCTTTTTTTTTTTACAAGTATTTTAATTTAGAATTATTGTATAAGTACTTATTGTATATTTGCTCCGTAAGATTTGTTTCACGAATGTAGTTTTGGTACAAATAAAATAATTAATTACGCAAAGTTATTATTGAAGTACAATTTTAATTATAAATATATTTTATCCATGTTTTATAATATACTTTTTATATGATTTTATATACAAATCACGATTAAATACTGCAATTAAAAAATAAAGTAAAAAACATTTTTTTAGCATAAAATTAATATTATTTTTTTTTGTTTTTGTTTAATATAAAAAATAACACAATTGGAATTTCAAATATAGGCTTCTTCGAAAAATATCTTGTTTATAATTTATTTTTTTTAAAGAATTTGCAATTAAAATTATATATTCATTTTTTATTTTTATTGAGTACAACATTGCCTGTTATTGTATTTAGGTACTCCTTTTATATCAAAATAATTAGTTTGTTATCTTGTTAAATTTAATTTATGTATATATAATATTACTTTTTTAATAATTATTATTATTATTATTTGCATTTAAATGTTATAGCATAATGTTATGAATATTAAACGTTTTATTATTATATTTTACTATAAAATTGCGACGTAAGTATTAATTATGTACAATAAACAGCATAATGAAATACATATTAAAACTTTGATGATTGATTTAAAATGTAGATCTAAATGATCTAAAAATATATTTATAAATATGAAATACAATTATTATTATTCCTGTGTATTTATAAGTTAATAAATTTTATGATAATGTTTTATTTTCATTGGCGTTATGACTCTTTTACAAATATACCATCGTACCATTAAATTTTAAATAAATTATATTTAATGTTAACTAAAATTGAAGTTTCTATTAATAAATTTAAATTTATATGAGATTAAATCTGTAGAATAACAGAATGGCTGAAGAATATTTTATAAGGTATACTATTATTATATATAATGTATATTATAATATGAGTATAACGATATTTTTTTAACAAATTATGATAATAAATATTTTATTTTTGTAGTTTATTGGACAGGTAATTTTTTTAGAATCTATGATTAATAATATTTGCCTATAGCACCTACAAAATAACAAATTCTATGGAAATCCTACAATATCCAAAGACGTAACTATAGGTTTAAACCCACCATTTGAAATTTGAGCCTTAATAAATTTATTCCAAATAATGATTATTATTATATACCATTATAGCTGTGGCACAAATCACCCTAACTTAAGCTTTTAGTTACGCATATCTGAATATTATTGAACTATCAAAATAATATATATAAATCTTACTATGAATGCTTATATTCATATTTATACCTAATCATATTATTTCATATGTTTGTTTCTAACAGTAAAAATAAAAAAAGTCGGAAGATCTATTCCGGACATTCCTCATTCTTCCCTTCGGTCCTCTGAGAAATTAATGGATATTATAATTAACATTTGAATGAAATGATATTGTATTCGAAAATACAATTCTAAACGAATCTCAGTCAGATATACAATATATTATACTGATAATCGGTTCAAAAATTTTACTACGAAATTAGACTACCTATGAGAATACTCGACAAAATTTACAAGTCCGTACGTCCAAATCTGCATTAAATATTCCAAAATATTAAAAATCAGTTAAACGGAAATCTTAGTTTTGCCGATTTTCCGTCATTTTGTTAGTAGTTTTTCTTCTCTCGAGGAAAAACTTTTAAGAAATACGAAAAATAAGCTTTATGAAGTACCAACTTGATGCAATTTGCTAATGAAAACATACCTTATTTATGGTAATCAGGCCATCATTTCTACCTAAAAATATATTTTTCCGATGAAAAAATAACATCTTTGTTAAATCAGTAATTTTTTTGCTTCACTCAGAATCTAAACTAGTTAAAGTCATATGAAGTTAATAGTGAATAGTAATTAATACAATCTATGTTGTTGAATTTAAATAAATTATTGAATAATTTGAATAATGTCATTCTACAACTACTATAGGAGTTGTCAAAAAAAAAAAAAAAACTAAAAAACAATACTATTCAGGGTATTTGTCTTCAATAATTAACGCAATTATATAGATTAGGTACGTGATCGGTTTAATGATATTTCGTTATAGTAATAGAATTTGTAGTTTACATAACGGTAATAACAGAAAGGTCCAGATGTTTTAATACCTACATACTATTAAATTCAGCTCACTAAAAAAATAGTTATACTTCTTTGTTGTAATAACGGCTGATAAATGACAATTTTTTTTCTGTATTTTTCATTCTTCAATTACCGAAATGAATCATTATCTCAAAGAAATCATTATAAATTACTAATTTAATGTACATTTTTTTATTTTTCAAATAAATAGTTTATTCACACGCAATTTTGAGAATATTAAAAATATATAGCCAAGTACATTATAATAGTTTGAAATAAGAAAAATGCACAATGAATCAATAATTTAGGTCAAGACTATTAGCTATTACTCTATAAAATGAAACTAAAATAGAAAATAAGTTTAATCACGATTTCACTAATAACAGATTTATTTTATTATAAGTTATATATATATTTATTAAAATACTCATTTATGCAATTGAATAAAATTAGATTTCAATATACAGGGTGCCCCATATCTACTTACTAATTCGTAAATCTCCGCGATTATATTGATCTGGGACATCCTGTACATCATTTAATAAGCATTTTAAAATATGTAAAAACACTAAAACAGTTTAGTTTAATATACAGAATTTTAATTTGTGGAATAAAACTACTATATTAATATGCATTCAATGTAATCGTTGTATGTTATAATTTATAATATATGCATATTGTTATAAAGATTCACTTTAAATGAAAATAATAACATTTCGTATCAATATAATAGGTAACCTATCTACCTGAGTTTGATATTGTTTTAATATAACAATAATAGTAATTACATCAAAATTAAAAGATATCGTTCTTATCAGTTATTGGTGGTTTGTTGAATAAATATACAATTTTAATCGAATTATATAATTCATTATTTGTATTCTTATTTGATAAATCAGTTTTTTTTAACAGTAATGTTCTTATAGACAAGTATCATGCGGAGGGCGAAATAATTTGTAAACAGATAATCGTCAACATAGTTAAGTAAATACATTAAGTATATGTCACATATATTTATATTAAAAAAAAAAAAATATTCTACGGGTCCTGGTAGTAGATTATGCCCCTATCATCCCCACAAGTACGTCACTTTTCTTCAAATTAATATTTAAAAATGTATTTAACATACCTTCATGTATAATATAGGATACATTTTTTTTTAATATAATGGGAATGAATGACTTTAATAATTACACCTAACGTATAAAAATATTATAGGTGTTATAAAAATATTAGCTAAATATTATAATTATTTATGGTATTATAATATGAATATAAATATTATTTTTTTCATATAAGTAAACCAGCATACTTAATAATTATGAATTAATATGTTTGTACTTATTAAAATAAAAGGATATTCATTGTTATTATTGCACGTGACACCTCTATTATATTTTACAAAGTCAAACATTAATTTCAATTTAAATACTTACTCCTATTGGAAACCTGATATTATACCGAATATATCGTGATTTAATATTATCATAATATCCAAAAACTAAATAATAAAACAATATTTATATCTTAAATGTATTTACTAACTATTAAATTCTATAAAATATAAACTTTATATAATAGTAATTAATAACAAGTTATTATGAAATCGTGATATCATAATAAGGATTACACTTTATCAATACTAACGTGCAACTATTTTAACAATTTAACGTTACTAATAGAATGTTTACGCATCGCTTATGCTCATTTATAGGTATAAAGTGCAGTCATTATAATGGCACGCTTTCATAACACAGGCAATAACTTCATTCATTTTATAGTATCTTTTGATCTAAAGTCTAGTCATAATTATTTTTTAAGTATATGCATATACTGATATAAACGTTCAAGTTTGGTACATATATTATGCCAATAACAATATAATTAATATTTTAATAAAATAGTTTAAAATGTGTAAAATCGATAATGGTTATTTAGTTATAATTATAAATATATATTATATATTAAAATTTATATTATGCCTAAATATGTAATTTGCATATAATATATTTCATTGTTATTACAAAACTTCCGTATATAATTGTATAGGTAAAAAAGAGCCGGTTACTATATCTGGATATTTCTTCGTCGTCCTTCCGGTCATTGAAAATATTAGTAAAGGTTGTGAATGAATATTTTGATCTAGGTATTATAATTTATATTTTAATACATGGATAAATCATTGAATTTTAATAATTAAATTTGAATGGAGTTCAAATATTTATACTATATATCTATAGTTATATAGAAGTTTTTATATCCAAAATCTACGATAAGTAATATAAAGTAGGACTTAATACCCTCAAGGGCGCATAAAGATCAACATATTTTAAGTTTAAAAATCGTTAAAATATAGTGCTCACCAATTTTCAAGATATTTTAATTACGAGAAACAATAATAGAACCTATATGAAAAACAATATATATTTATTTTATACATTATTCTCAAAATATTAAGTTTATAGGCTTATTTAAAAAAAAAAAAAAATGTGACTTACGATTTTTGAGAATTTGTATGTCTGGTTTTAGTAATACCTATTGGATTAAGCTTGAATTAAATATTATATATTCAAAACTAAAATTCTAAATATATTTAAACAAAAAATTAAAAATTTACCATAACAGTTTTCAAAATTCTATATTTAGACAAAAATAATCAAAAAAGTTTGAAAATATTATTATTTTTAAAGAAATATCATGTACGCTCAATATAAACTTCAAATATCTACGATTATTCCTTCTCATAATATTATCACAAAATAACAGAAACTAATTTAGTTAAGTTATTGGATTCCGCAATTTTTATCGTTGTCTAGTAATTTTTAAATAGTTTTTCCTTCCCCTTAGAACAACTGTTGGGAAATAAGCTAAATTAAATATCAATTAGATCAAATTCGGTAGAAAATATATTTCTTTTTTATAATATGATTGGATCATTATTTCTGACTATAGAAGTTTCTATATGCTTGGATAAAAATAAACAAATAAATGTTGAGTTATTATTATTGAATTAAAATATCAAAATAATTTAAAATAAATATATATGTATTTATATATTGAAATAACAAATAAATTCCATTTATCACATTGCCAATACTAGTTAAATCTTTTTTCTAGATACTTAATGGTCATTAGAGGTAATTAGTTTATAATATAAAAAAATCGTGATTCATTATGAATAATAATTAACTAAAATGATGAGATTTCTAATATAAGTGTATTCAAATATAACAATAAAGCACATTCTACTTGGATAAGTTTATAAAGTATTACAAATATTAGTATTTTAATAAGTAGAACCAAATATTCAATATAAGTTAAATCAACTAAATAATTAAACGTAATATTGTAAAAAAATAATAAGGATATAATAATTATTGAAAATGTATTTTAATAGTTGATTCATTGTGTTGTAATTAATGTGAAATTTAGGTTTATTGTTACAAAACAAGTAAAATAAAATGAATAATAAAATAAAATTCTATTTGAATTCTACTGGGTCCTTGGATAAATTAGTGTTATATTATAATTAAGAATTGAATGCAATTAAATAATTAAATATAAATTCTTAAAAACGATCCTGAGTAAAACTTAGTTAGATATAGAATATACTGATAATATTTATTTTTATAAATTTTCTTTATTTATTGAAAAAGTGCTAGAGAAAAGTTAGTCATCATAAAATAATAAAATACAAAATAGTCAAAAATATAGATACCACGAAATATTGCTGTTTTTTGCCGTTATAAATGGTTTTTTCTTGTTTCATTAGAAAAATATTGAGAATTTCAAAATGTGACCTCAATAAAATACCTACCTACTTATTGAACAAAGTTCTCAACCCAAAACATACCTTAATTATGATAACTGAATCTTTATTTCTTCCCAAAAGTGTCTAGTCTGTCTATAGACAAACATATTATTTATTTATATTTCTTCGCTTTTACTCAAAATTCCAATTTTAGTTTTAGGCTTAGTGAAAAAAAAAAAAAAGTGGTCTGTCAATATACGAAATATATTAAATATATTTAAAACTGGGTTGAATTATATATAATTATTCCTATATTATATTTTTAAACCGTAAAACTAAAAATTTTAAATTATTTTGTATATTATTGACCAAGATAAATACCAATTAGATTAAATTGTCTATCGAAAGTATACGTTATTCGTGATAGTCCGACCAATAGTTATTGAAAAGTATCTAACAAATATTGTTCTCAGTTAAAATATATCAAGTTATTACTTATATAATGTATTTTAAGAATTTTTTAAATTTTCTTTATATTCTAATTTAAGTAATAAAAAAATGTCTGATAATTAATAAAGAAACTCAAATTTCTGTGAATTCCGAGCACCGGGAGCTCTTGTATTTGTGCCGCTAGTAGTAATAATATATTTTATAACAACAATAATATTATGCCTAATGTACATACGAAAATAAATGTTATAAAGTTAATATTTTGCTAGTCAGTTAAGTCTCTCTACGACTAAATATTAGTTTAAGAACTTCTGAAAAACACTATGATCATCAATTTGTTGTTTATTTCAGTTTAGATACAACATGTATTATTTTAATAATGGAAATTTAACAATAATTTAAATAATTTATATTTAAGTGTCGTATAAAATACATTCATTGTAATATTATTAAAAAATTTACTTTCAGAGTTAAATGTGTGCTAAATTGTAATAATAGTAATAATAATAATAAAGAAACAAATATGTTACGAGTAGGTTTACCGTTGGACGACGGAGAAAAATGTTTTCACAGGATCTATATTATTTTATGACAAACGGCCGTTCATAATCTAAATCTGCTTAATCCATCGTATGTCAAATAATATAACTATTTACAACCGTCTCTATTGCAGAAAATGAATGCGGCTCATACGGGAATCCTATCGTTATTGCACGACAGTGAATATTTTTATATAAATAAATAATTGCTTATGTCTATTCACCACAGACGTCACTCTCTGGAGAATAATACCTTATTATTATTATTATTATTATTATTGCCATCCAAGAATAATCACGCAATTAATATTTTAACTATAGTGTTATTAAAATATTAATGTTGTTTTTCTGTTCATTCAGTCGATTTTTAGTATTTATACAATAATATTTGTTAACAATAAATGCCTTCTGGCTTTTTCGTTTTGTATCTCCGTTTTAGTGAGTAAACATATTATAATAAATATATTTTTTTGGGAGGGAGAAAACAAATTGATACAAATATCAAAATAATAAAGTTTATTTGTGGAACAAATAAAACGAATACAATCAATTACGAGAATATATATTTTTAATCATAATCCATTTTACTATATATTTGTTAACATCGCCTTCTAATTTATAAAATATTGTTTTATATTAATAATGATTACTAATATTCATATTTATTATAAACTCGTACTACATTTTCATTTTTACAAATCATTAATAATAACCACCTAATATTGCTTCTAGGTAGGTACATAAGTTTTAAATTTCATTTTTTTAAAGTTATTTCTGTTACTATAATAATTGTAGAATTTTTCTTGCAAATTTAGTTTATTGGTCTCTCCCTTAATATTTTTAAATGCACTGTATTCTCCTTTTCCCGTTTCCGGTCTCCTTTTAATTATCCTTACCTTATTCACGATGTTCCCATTCATAACTCAGTTAATTCTATCTGTGACCTAGATTTTACCCTCACTCCTTTCATCGGTAGAGCACATTCAAATTATTTGTTGTAAAACCCTCAAGTTCCTTGGGTTCTTTCTGCGGTACTCTCTTAAATTCTGTCTCTTAACTTCTCTAAAAGTCCTTTATTGTTCCTGGGTGCGCCCCATCCTTTAATATGGCTGTATCGTATGGCGCCCGGCCACTGCAGACGCATGTAATATGCTCGGGCGTGTGCAGAGAAAGTTCATAAAAGTGGCCGCCCATATGCTCCATATTTCTCATGCTCCCCATGACTATTCTCCTGTTCTTCGTGCCCTAAGCCTTTCCTCCCTGGCTGACCGTCTCCATGCTTCTAACTTATCATTTTTATCTAGTTTTCTTTCCGGCTCTATCAATTACCCTGCACTTTTGTTCCTTATAAATTTCAAAGTCCATGCCCGCTTTACCCGTCATTTCTATATATTTTACATTCTTCACTTCTCGGCCAATTATTTTTACTGCTCTCCCTTAATCCGTCTTCAACGTACAGCAAACGCCACTTCCTCATTTAATTTATAATTGAAATGTTATCATGTAAAATCTATTGTACTATCATATATTAACTTGGGCTATGCCTGTACTTTATTAAATAAATAAATAAAATGTCAAAATAGTATACAAATAATATGTTTTATTCATAACATATTATAATTATATGTATCTATAATAATAAAATATGTTAAAAGTTAATTTGTTTCAATGTTTAATATGTTTTAACATTTTACATATTCTCCTCACAAATTATTGTATTAAATTAAATGTAATTTGAGAAATGTGCTCAATTAATTCCAAAATGAGGTAGGTTTTAATAAAAGCTAATAATGTATTTTAATATAGTATAGTTTATACTATGTTTTCATAATTTTGAAAAAGACAAATATGTAAACTTAAAATAATTGATGTATATATGTAAATATTATAGTTTCAGCTAGCTCAGCTTTGGAAATACACGGTTTAAATTTTTGGGTTGATCGATTGGGACTCCAATAAATTATATTGACGGCATGGCGTTTACATTGTCTACTAAAATGTATAGAGCTATAGCCTCTATACATTTTCTACTGTCCAAAAGACATACTAATAAATAGTTTCTCGCTTAAATTTACTGGGAAAATAGTGAATACTGCAAAATAGTTTAAACGTCTTTAGGAAACAATGATGCCGGCAGCATAAGCCAATATTCTGACTCCTGGAAGATCTTTGTACTCATAAAGTTCAAATAAGCCAAATCGAATAAACAAAACTGTATTACATGATTATTATACATAATAATATTATATATAATTCAATATTTCATTTTTATATTCAATTATATGTACAAACCAACGAATGCCAATAATCCAACTATAATAATTATGGTCGGGCATGAGGAGAATAGAAACCCCAACGATTTTTTATATTTATATTTCAAAATTGATTGCTTGTGGGACAACATGCAAGAATTGTACATTTAAAATGTCATCTATTTCTAAATTTGAGTTTATGAAATGACTGGGTGAATATAATTCTATATGTTGATGAACTTTTTTAATAACTTTTATTACGTTTCAATAAATAAACTTATAAAAGAAGATTTGAAATATATTGTTTTGTCTATAATACTGTAAAGTTATAAAATTGTAGATAATATCTAAATATTTTATTATCTCTTAATTGGTACCTATCTATGTAAAATTAAAATTTGAAAGTTAAGAATGTATATACTACATTAATTAATAGGATAAAATATAAAAAAAAATTGTAAGAATATGAAAATATTGTACAACTTTAAATATAATTAATTATTATTTTATGAAAATCATAATCTGCATTTAGATGAAGATTTCATGTCTGGAAAATTTAACTAAGTTTTTTAACTTGTTAAGTTAAGTTTTCTTTAAAATTATTTAAATTAAATTAAAAGTTAAAAATTACTTTAATTTAAATTTAATTTTGTATAGCTTAAGCACGTTAAAAAGGTATGTGAAATTAAAAATTATTAATAATAAGAAAACCATTCACTTAGTGACGCCAATTGAGGGTGAAGCATGGTTGGCCACGGCTCCTCTATTTTTTTACGTATTTTATTCATAGTATTTAAATGTTACCGTCATGATATACAATAATATGAACTTATTGTATTTTAGTATATGTGTACTATTTTGTAGTTTTTTTTTTTTTTTTTTAATATATTTTTAATAAAATTATGACAAAAAGACTTTGTACATTCCTGAAAAATTCATCGCAAATAAATTTGTCAGTTGACAGTTACTAACATAATTTTAATATCAAACAAAGTTGGCCTGATTGATGTAAAACTTGGCCTGCTTAAATTTTCTCTTTCTTTATAAAAATACTGAAATGGCACTACTTCATTCACTTTTATAATATTCTGTAACTCATATAAATTTGATTTAGGTAATAATAAAGTTACAGCAATTGGCAATTGCCTTGATAATGTAATGAAATACAATGCGGGTTAGGTTAGGGTCTAAGTAAATACAGAATAATGATTAGGATTATGATTAAAATAAAAATATTTAATTTTATACTATAGACATAGAGAAGGATTATACATATTTTATACACTCTACATTTTATATAAAGTATAAATATATAATTTAATATAAGTTAAAAGTTAGTACTAAAATATAAGTAACTCGTTATATAACTTAGTCAAAATTAACTTAACTTTAATTTTTTAACTCGTTAACTGCCCAGCTTTGGTCTAAAATAATAATAAAAAAAAAAAATGACCATGTACCTTCATAGTTACAGCAATGGAAATTTAATTGAAAAAAATATTCAATAAAACTTGTTTTATTTATTTTTTCTTCGTAGGTAACTTACTATGATAATTATTTAATAATTCAATATGTTTCATTGAGAGTATAAACTACTGTATTTATTAAACGATTTAAAAAAAATTTATCGGTAATATTAGTTTAAATATAAAATATAATTATTTAATTTACACACCAGGTTATCATTTTATAAGCATATTACATTTTGTAAAAAAAAAGTTTATGACAAATAAATACAATATTGTAAAATTCTTGGAAATTATATGTTTTTAATAAACTCTATGATCTTGCAAAAGTTGTATATATTCATAAAATGTTGCGCAAATATCAAAGGGTATTGTGTAAATAAAATAAAATATTATAGCTGTAAACATAAAAGTTTTAAACAATATTTCATTTTGTATACAAAAATAACTAGAATAATATTAAACCGTCATATTTAATAATAATATAATATAATTTATATAGCATTTTTATTAATTATTGACGGGTATAATATTAAATTATAAAAATTGGATTTATAAATAAATATAATAATTTCATTATAATTTTATAATTGAATGATAAAAACAATAAGCATAAATTTTGCTCACAAAACAGAATGATCATAGATTAGACATTTATAATAAAAAATAAATTTAATCATCTTTTCATTATTATTATTATTTTTGTATTTCAATTTAATTTAATCTTAATTATTGCCATTATTGACGAAATTATTGAGTCCATGACTTCTTAATTAATATATAAGCTAGATCGATATATTTTCATTGAATCTGTCTTTCATTTGCATGTTTAATGTATTCCTTAAAGTTTATAATATTATTTTAATATAATAAAGGTGTGATAGCTGATAATGTATTATTATATTAAACAAGTTGTTATAATACAGAGAAAACATGATTTATTAATATAACTCGTTCAATTTTTTTTCATTTACTTAAATTCTAATAGAGTTTCATTTTGGTCATCAAAGTTATGTTTTTTTGTTTAATTAGTACACCTAAAAATAATTTTAAAACATATTATATTTTAAACACAAATATTTTCAATATAAAAGTTACCTTATACATAATAATAATAATTCTTAAATCATAAAAGTATTAATTAATTAATGAACGTCATTTATTATACGAATACCTATTAACTATAAAATTATGTAACTATAAAAACGTACTTTAGACAGTATAGGCAATAATGCTTTAAATAAACAAATAACTTTATATTTTCAACTAATCATAATAAAATTTATGTTGATCCTATTACTTAATATTACTTAATATTATATAAAATATATAAAAGTTATTTTATGCTTTACAAAATAATTTTTTATAATAGAACTATTTAAATAAAATTATTTATTAGTGTTTAAGTTCATATAAAAATTATTGTATATAAGTATTCATAACAATAATATAATATGCCATACAAATAAAATGATTTTCTTTTGTATTAATTATAATTATTTAATATTGTATTAATATATTTATTTTAATTATTTTCGGTCTATATTTTTATGATTTTTTTGATTTTTTTTTATGGCAATTAATATAATTCTTATGGTTATTGCACGTAATTTGATGACCATTAAAAATAAAATAATATTTACATTAATTTGTACATTCTTAGACATTTTGATCGTCATTGGACAAACAGTTATAAGTATAATATATAAGGCTTTATCGATATTAAACTATTATTAGGGTAAACATAATTTAAGCTTGTAAGTATTAAAGTAAGGAAATTAGTATTTAATGTATATATGTCATCAATGTGATATTATACATTATACCTATACACTGTATATTGCTCGTCTAAAATAATATACAATCTAGTTAGTATGGAAATGCATATTTTTTTTTTTGTATATAAAATAAAATGATTAGAATATCATAAATTTGATTTTGATAGAATATCATTTCTATTAAATTTGAATTATAATAAACCGATATTATTATCTCAACTAAAAGTAAAATTGACTAAATAAATTTGTTATATTTATACATTTATGCTTTTTCATATAATTTAAAATTATTCCTAAGATAAACACATATAATAAATATAAATAAATACATACAAATAATTTGTATTTATTTAAATCAAATATTTTTTTAATTAAATAAAGGAAAAGTGGTTTTTTATTTTTTTTAAACCTAACGGTTTTTGTACAATGTTATAATTGTGAATCTAAGATAACTCTAAATTATAATTAATCAATCATTAATAAACTACTTTACAAAATATCAAACAATAGAATTAAAATGAATGAAAAATAAAATCATTTCTAGTATATCTACCTATATTATTTATTTACACGTTTAATATAAAATGGGTAAAAATAAAATATCTTTTTTTGATAACGACAAATTAAAAACCAATGTCATAATTTTAAGGGGTATATTATATTTAGCGAAATTTAAATATATTTTAGACCAAGCTACCTATTTCAAAGAGACATATCCAATATATTATTAGGAAAATATTGTGTCCCTCTCTAATCTGCTTACTGGTCACATTGATTCACTTAAATTGCTAAACAGTTTCTCTGTCCACTTTCTCCTTCTCATTAAAATTGTCTTAATACCTAACTCTCCAATCATTCATATTTTGTACATGAATTAATAATTTAAGAAAATTTCGATACCGTTCATCAACGTTTTTGTACTTATTAATAATTATCATGATATTTTCTATTAATTTTGCATTAATATTTCGTATCTACCTACTTCGTGTATCCAATTTTGGTTCGGTTTTTTTAAACAAAATAAATGAATTTTGTTTTTTTCTTTCAGGAACGGTTCAGGGTAATGGCTAATGTAGCCGTAAATCGGGCAAACATGCTGACCAGAATATGGAAGTATGCTGATCCTGAAGTCACCGCTTCCGAGTATTTACTACACGCTGGCGTTATATCGATGGTGGAGTTCGACAACGACATATTCGCCGCCGGCAACTGTTATGACCAAAATCAGTATAAGAAGTATTGGTTGTTCTGTCCGTACGCCTACAGATTGCCCAATGGCAAAGGGATTTTGGCTAAAGACTTGGCCGTCGAGTACAAGTATCTGTCAAACACTAGCGAATGGTTTTACATTGCTCGGCAAAAAGCACAAGGCGTGATCAAAAGAAACAATCAGTACAGCCACGGTAAGTTATTTCATTACCATTGCATAGACATAATATAATATACTCATAATCGAAACTAGTTGTGGCTGGAAGGGCTTAGCCCCCCCTCAAATTACTTGTAGATCCTTAAAATAGCATCATAGTTCGCAACTTTTTCTTTAAAGATATTTTAATGTGGGGCTCCTCTTTAAATTGCATCACTATGTGCACCACTGAGTATATCTAATATAGTTAATTTAATAGTTTGTCAAATTGTATTATAATTTTGAGTCTCAGAAGTATAGAAATAGGATATTTGTTTACGAAATAAAACATTATATGTTTTAACATTATTAATAAACTTAAGTATAGTTTACTTTGTATAAAATTCTCGAAATATTGTCCGGATCGGTTAAGTATATTAAACATAGGGCTTTTAGTTTTTTTTTTTTTATTGAAAGATCGTGTATTTAATTTTTGGTTAAAATAACGTGTTATTGCAATGATCTAGATTCTTTTTTGTTCATTTGTTTTTGTTCTTAGTCGTTTTATGATTACCTATTGTATTCGTTTGTATGCGCAATTATGTGTATATTAGAACAGACTATCTAGTAAGTTTGTTTTGTTTTTTTCATTGAAGCATAAAATATATCAATGTAACAATGTTATAAATATAAAACACTAACAACGATTTAAATAAATCATTAAGAGCTCTTTTGACGAATTGAAAATTAGAAATCATAATATTTGTTTAACTCTTTTGCTGCATTTATATCTATTTACGAAATTTAACTTTATAATGAAATTCGATAGACTATAATGGATTTTTCTGCTACTCAATAAGTGGAAATACATCTGCATCTATACAACTGTACTACTAAAAAATATTTAAAATAATGTATTTTCCATGTATTGTTTTTATATAGAATTTTATAGGAATTCATGACAGTTTTACTACTTTAATATTAATTTCTATTTTATCGAAATCAGTTATTAATGACGTCAGTTATAATATAATTCAAGTTAATTGAATAAAGAAAAACGATTTATACATTTTCGTAGCGTTTTTTGTATAGGTAGGTAGTTATTTTATGTTACATTAAATCATAAATCAATATTTATTGATTATTTAAGTTAATGAAAATGTAATATTTTTAAGATAAACAGTTCAAACTAATGTTAAAGTTAACTGTCAAAAACTTAAAAATCAATAATTAATATCTAACATAATTAATGTGGAATTACTTTTTGTTTATTGTATTATGTCTGAATAAAACAGGTAGGTATTTAGGTATTAAATAAAATTATTATATACTTACACTTTATATAGCAATAACATACTATTTTGTTAACTAATGTACTAGTACTACATAATTAATTTGCGTAATCTGTTTATGTCAAAGTAAAGAAGCAACAATATCGACTTTGAAAATTACTGGAAAAATATATTAGGTGTATGCTTCTTATTTTCAATTAAAGTACTTTTTATTTATATAACGTGTGCGCATAGCGTTAATCTATTTTGTATCTTTCAACATATTATGTATACATGATTACAACTTACATGAAACATTTTAAACTAAATTAAAAAAGATTCAAAGAGAATTAGGAATTCGACGGTTTTATATTGCAATTTAAAATTAATGAAACAATTGGAAAGAAACATAGTGCTCGTAGTTATAGGTATATTACTAGTATTACTGTAAATTAATTAAATGAATGACATACTCATAATAATATTTAAAATGTAATACGTATGTTATATATTAGTATATAAAGATATTAATTTATTGTATAAAAGTTAATTTTTATTTTATATTTTTGTAATTGTAACAAAATAAATTATAATAAAAACGATAAATTATCATTATTATGATTTGTGAATTCTCACCCGCTCTCTCTCTCTATCAAAAAAAGAAAAAGTCATATAAATAAAATGTAGTATGATAGATAAACTATTTTTATTGTCAAACACATCTTAGTATAATATATGAAAAACAATGCGGATAAACCATATCTAGGTCGAACAATTTACTATACCATATAAATTGTATGTTATATGATCGCTGTTATAACACTTTACATTTATATAAATATATAAGTTCGTCCAAAAATTTTAATTAAATCATAAAAGTAAATAGCTTATAAAAAAAAAAAAAAAATTTTATTTGACGATTGTATTTTTTTTCTGAGAGAGATTTACGGTCACAATGTGATTGGTGGTATATTGGTATCGTATAAATATATATATTCTATAATAATAATTTTAAATAAGTTATTTATTTAATGGAATTGAATTATTACGAAGCGTCTAAATTGCATTATGATTGTACAAGATACCGAGCATTATATACAAATCATTTTATTACCTATGAAAAAAAATATTTTTGTATAATATAATATTCTGAGAAATAATTTATAATTTGTATGAGTAAAATTAAATATTATTAATTACAAAATCATTAGATTGTATTCAATTATTATTATTAAATGAAACAAACTCTTATAAACAAAAAATTATGAATGGTAATAATTAATAAAATGTTGGTATAATATAATTAAAATATCGAATATAATATTTAGTTTATAAATTATTTTAACCTTCAAAACATTTATTAAGATAAATCTGAAAATATGTCAATTGAGTTGGATTATAATAGTAAAATGCGAGTTTGATATTTAATACTATAAGTCTACAGAAACATTGAGTAGTAAGTACCTATAAATCATACGGGTTTTAAATATAAAATTAATTAAGAGCCATTTTATAATTATTAAACCAAATATTGAAATAAAGTTTAAACTTTTGTATACTTAGTAATATAAATCATCGTCTACGTGGCAAGATGACTTAAAACAAATTAATTATATTTTATAATAATTGTTTCATGGATGTTTAATTTTTAATTTACATTTTTGAATTACTTTAATATGCAAAACTAATCATATTTTAAATCGAATTACCTTTTATTTTTATTATTTAAACACTGTAGATACAAGTAATTGATATTTAATAAAATACGAGGACAAATCTTATCTCAAAATGTAAATAATTATTAACTTTATTATCTTTCAATTTTCTAAAGATTGTATTTTGATTATTATTGTAAATTAAAGTCAAATATCAAACAAATATTTATAGTCATTCTCAAACCTAAAATTATTAACCTTTGAATATTTGAACGAAATATTACCTATATTTATTAATAAACAATAATTATTAAGTATCTTACCTAACCATATTAAGTTAATTAATATACTTATTATTGATAATCGACGATTTAAAGTTGCATTTAAATAAGACATTTTAGTGTTATAATTTTATAACAGTATTTAATTTATAAAATTTAAATTTATAAATATTTGTATAACAAAATATCGGATTGATAAACGTATCTTTTTTTATTATGATTTTCATAGAATCTCATAAGATTATAAGAATATGTTTTTTATAACTGATGTATGATGAAATTTTATTTGCAATTTTTTTATTATTTCTTAAACCGTTTATAAAAGTATACATAAAAATTATTTTTTGAATAAAATCAATGATAATCATATTGAAATATCAATTTGAAGTAGTATATTAAATGGTAGTTTTTAATTTAAAATTAAATTTTATAGTAATTATTAGTTATTAGAAAATATTTTCATCAGTTATGTTAGTGACCAATACAAATATCTTTTGTGGAATATAATATTTCAAATAAATACCAAGATGAAATTATAAATTCAAGAAAGAAAATATATGAAAAGTATTACATACTTAAAAACTTTTAAATATTGTATGTTTGTAATACAAATATATATTATACTATTACCAATATATATATATATAAGCTATTATAACATAAAAATAAATATTTAAAATTTTGGGTAGTATAGTGAAAATATTTAGTATAGTAATAAATAAATTCAAGTACCTAAACACATTAATTGACCATTAAACATTATTCAATTTTATTATCGAAATATTATCAATATAGATAAAAAACATTTAAGACATTTTTTATTGCTTTTTATAAATTAGTAATAAACAATCAATTTCATATAAACTTTATAGCTATTTTTGAAATAATACAAATTATTAAGTACTGCTAGATTTCTATAAAATCTAGCTAAGTATACAATAGATTTATTTTATATAAGTACAAATAAGAATTTCACAAAAAACGACATCTAATTTTTTAGTTTTATACAAAATCTATTGAAAATTGTAAATATCTAATCTAATCTATACCTAATTGAATTAAAAATTCAGGTTTGACATTAAATTAAGCATGACATAAATTTGTATAACAATTTTATTTTCATATTTTAATGATTGATATATTATCAGAATTACATATTTAAACGAAATCAATAAATTTTTATGACATAGCCCAAATACGTATTTTTTTTTAACTATATAAAATAACTAAAAAAAATTAAATAAATATAATAACACATAAAAAATATTAATATTTTGATTTAAAATTCAAATAAATTAATTTATTACTAATTTTAAAACCAAACCACGTATTATGAAAATATGATAATACATCAACTATTATTTAAATATAAAGTATACAGCTTATACATTTTTACAAACGAATTAATTACAGAAACAAAATTTATTTTTTATAACAGCTATTATAAAACGTGTAATGCCAAAATTACTGAATAAAACTTTTGTCCATTGTCCCAAAAAATTATCGTGTACTAGTATGTTATATTCAGTTATGACATTATAATTTCTTCATAATGCTAGGGTTGGCTGATGTTGTAGTTTTTTTTAAAAAAAACATCATAAGCTTGAATATTGTTATAATAAAAATTAATATTTAGGATGATCGTATAAGCCATAGATTTTTTTACAATTTATGTTAAATTTAAGTTTGAAACAATTTGTTCGATACGAAATTTAAGTACTTCGGATTCCCCAACAACAATATATCACATAAAATAATTAATTTTCATTAATTATCACATAGGACTACGCAACATTGATTTTTTAATATTCAGTAAATCATGTAAATCTAAAAGTATGTTATTTAAATTGAACAAATTTCAAATTATATTAAAACAATAATATGATGTAGTGATTTATAGTAGATATTTTTTTTTTATCCTTGTATTTATGGTGTATTAATAAAATACGACCAATATCGTTGTGGACACGTGCAAATGAATAAACACAAAATAAAAGGAAACAGACGACACGTAAACGTAAAAGCATCAATAGGGTAGCTGAGTTGTTAACTTAAAGTTATTTTTATCGCTTCGGTGTGCTGTAAATGTCTATAAACTTTTCTCGCGAGCGTGTGTGAAAATTGTAATTAAATATCTTTCGGGCCGTAGTCGTACCCGAGTGAATGTATATACGCGATGACTATTATTATTACTACTACTACTACGTGTATACATCAAAAGTCGAGCGGAATAAATGCAACTACACAAGGCCGAGTACAATATAATATTATTGTTATTATTATTATTATTATTATTATAATTTAATACACGCTACACATTTAATAACGAAACACAAAACGAGATGACGTTTATAACAGCCACGCAATCATTTTATTTTTCCGACAGAACATTTTGTTAAAACAGTACAAAGAATAGTATCATTATTTATATATTTGTATTTTTTATTATTATTTTTTTTTTTTTTTTTTTTAAGAGGAAATGAAAAACGAATATATATCTACAAACCATATGATATACAATATACATCAAATAATAATGAACATATATATGAATAGGACGCCATAATAGATGGGGCTGTATATAATAGTTCTCCATTGATATTACTTCAAATTCGAGTATTAAAATTAATTGTTTAATTTGTATTATAGTTTATATTATTTAGTATATATTATGTAGGTCTCTGGACAATAGCTCTGAACTTAGCTGAGAAAGTGGATTGTTGGCTAGAGTGATGGACGAAAATTTAGATATAAGTAGAATTGGCATTAAATGGAATTTTAGATTTTAAGAGTTGTCTGAGTTTGTGAAGTTCAACAATATTATAAAATAATGATATTTTGTGTCTTTTTTAAAAAAATTATTTTACACTGTGAGCTCTAATTTATTTATTCGTTTTGCATTTTTCTAAATAAATAATTTTTTTTTTTGTTAGTTGTATTTAGATTATGCGTTTTTCCAACTCTCTCGATATACAGATCAATTATTTTAAATATATCATCTCTCTTTACGTTTTAAATTTTAATTGTATATTTTAATATTTAATCATATAAATTAAATAAGTTATAAAAGAAACAAATTTGTATATTATTTACAATTTCTCGGAAGATCAAAAAATTTATTGATTTTACACTAATGTGTGCTTTTATATTTTTTAAAAAACACATTTTATTTTTATTAAATTTATTTAGATATAATTAAGGTGAAAAGAAATGTGTCCGAGTAGATGATATTTTTGTCTGGATGATAGATACTAAATATTATGGTCATTATTCAAATTTCAAGACAGTTTTCTATTTTTAATTTATTTTAATATTTTATGCTAAGATTTTGGGATACTTATTTACACGTACATGTAATTATTCTATACTAATTATAGTTTTTTTCCGAGTACGATAGTAATTTATTATTTTTATATTATCGCATTAAAACTTTTATTGGATTTATCATCTAAAAAACTTGACACGGTTTTATTTCACCAATCTCTATTTTCCTGAAAAGTTTAGCCGCACTTTATCATCATACGTGGTCCAAAAAGTTTTTGTCCATTTCCGACTATTATGCGAATGAATCTGCTGCATATTTTGTATGATTTATCGTATTATGGTTGTTATGCGCAGACAATAACTGGTAGTTCTAACACGTTATTATATTTGTTTGATAATATTTTTTAATGTTTCATTTAAAATGCATAGAAAATATCTATACCGAAATATAATCCGTAGCCGTATCATATATAAATTATGGATACAACAAACACTTGAATAGCTGATTACATGCAGAAGCATTTACGATGCAGGGGGTCTTTCCTCCCACCCGGTCATCAAAATTTAACTCTCCCAATGATTAAAAAATAATAAACATATTTTGTGATTAATTTGTATTTGATATTTAAAAACGAGTTGGGCAAAACCTTCATGAAATCTTCCAAAAACAATCTGAACCCCCTCCTCTTTATAAATTACCAAATACGCTTTTGACTAACTGAATCTATTAACGACTATTTATATTTTTATAGTTAATAACATAATCAAATTGAAGTTTTCTTACCTGCTTATCTGTTGGGTGTATATATTGTTATATACTCGTATAATATACTATAGTATAAAACGTGTTGCTATATATTATATTACCTAAACCATTCTACTTTATATTTTAGATAAACGTTCCTTTAATCATTTCAAATATCTAAAGTAAAGATATAAGTAAATAGTATAGAAGTGAAGTCGTATAATAAAATAATAAATCAAACGAGTATGAACACAAGAGTAACATTCATACCCGGTTTTTATATAATAATAGTTTTTACTTGTCACTGGAGAAGTAATAAGGGATCATAATCTACGTATTATAAACGTCATACTTTTTCGATTACTATACGCAATTGCATAACCAGGAAATGTTTTTTTTCCTTTGGGAAGGGGTTATAAAATTCAATATTAATATATATATATATTATATATATATATATATATTATAAACTATATACTCAAATATATACGAACATATTATGCTAAATATTAGGAAAATATAATATTATTAAACACAATTTTATTTTTAAACTAAATAATTCAAAGATTTATATTATATTATATATATATATATTTATGTGTATATATTTTTTTATATTTTCGCCCATTCCATTAACTACCATAACTAGATTAATATTGATATCCTTATATGCATTTTGAACATAACCCAACCATATTTAGTCTTTTTTTGATATGTAGTATTTCGAAGTTACCTACGTCTCACAGTGGCTACCAATCACAGCAAATACGAGGAAAGATCGTTTTCTATAATGCGATAACTTAAAACGTGTATTCTTCATTCAAGAAATCTACCACGATCTTCTATAACATTTTCAAACAATGGAAATAATATTGAAATTCTATAACATATTTTTGGATTATTGTTAAATAAGTTACCTCTATTTCTTGTTTTTGGAAAACAAATACTAATTTCGAAAATATTACAGACTCTCTCATATTTTTAAAATATATCATGAAACTCAACATCAACATTTTCACAAATATTATTCTGAGTAGTATGAGCAAATTTTACTGCTCATTCTAAAAAGTATTTAGTTAAAAAAAATTCATATTAAAGAAAATTATTGTTCAACATATTTAATATGCAATGACAAAAAATGAATAAACATTTTGTGGTAAGGGTGGTTAGGTTATCAAATACAGTTAATAACGTACTGCACATAAATAATAATTATACTATTCTTAGTGTTAAACTATCAGGCATTGTAAAATGTATGTTATTTATACAAATAATAATATGTTGTATGCTACATAATGTATTTGAATATGATAAAATGTATAAATTTTGATGTATTAATAATATACTATGTTTTTTGTTTTGTTTTAGTTAATTTTATCGTAGTTAAAATATTGTAGGTACTATTCTTCTTTTTGTTGTTAAACAATGTTCAGTATATAAACAACATTGATATTGGCATTTGTTTTATAATAATTATGTAATAAACAGAAAATGAAAGGTAGTTTAAGTGAATCGAAAATGAGATTTAATTTCAAACCATAAATCTTGCTATTATTTTTTATTTAATAGGTAGATATGTACTTTTTTTTTTACTCAATTTAGTATAAAACTTATATTTGGTTTAATTATCTGGAAATGTAATAAAACCATGTTATATATCAATTATAATTGATATAATTCTAAAATCTGACAGTTTATTTTGTTCCAAATATCTACAGTATATGATTATGATTGAAATCCTTTTTTACAGGTTTGTTGTACTAAAAAAATAATCATCTATTAATTATCAATTAATATATTATCAACTTAATAATAATAAAATCGGTATATAAAAAATTAATTAATAATATAGAAATTATTTTTCTTAATATCATAATTGTATGTAATCTCTCTATCGATGTAAATATATTCACATAGCTTCGAGTTAAATTTTCTCACATTTGTATTTTATTTACGTAGTTACTTAATAATTAATATGCATTGTTATAAAATCATTAACATGATTATGTCAAAGAATTCGATATATAAATGTATACACAATCAAAAGTTACAGTTTTTACAAACAAGAATAATACAACAATGAATAATGTATATAATTGAATAAAAGATAAAACTATAATTATCTGGAGAAATAATTGCATATTAAAAATGCATCACTATTCTCGTATAATATGATAAATATAATATGAAAAGAAAATGAAACGGAAACTACACACTATAAAATCAAAATACACAACTTCACTATAGAAAAATATTCTTTAAATTCTTTAACTCATTCATGGGACTCAACAATATTAAATTAAATTATAAATAATTAATAATTAAATTAATTTAAAATATATATCTATAATCTATGGCAACTCTAACCCAAAAATACTTCAGAAGATTAACACCATAAATAACAGCTACTTACAATATATCTCTGGAAAATTGTATTCCAACTCCCTAGAAAGTCACTACATAGCCCACAAATCCCCGCCATCGCCATGGATTAAACGAATTAATTTAACATTGAAACTTATCTCAAGAACCCAGTGAGCAAATAAACCTTTATCAGAAATCCAAAAACTATATTTAAAAATTATAAAGTTATAAAATATATATAATAAATATAATACAATTTTTGCACCCTAAAATCCCTTCTTGGATATCTGACTTCTCAAATAAAATAAACTTAACTCTGGTTTAACTCACTAAACAATCGATAATCCCATCAACATTTAAGCAAAATGTTATATATACACAATCCGATCATCACCACTTAAATGAAATATATACCTACCGATGCATTTAAAATATATTCAAGTACATGTATTGCAGTAATTTTTAATAATCAAAAAATTAAGAAAAAACACTCGGACTTATATTTAATATTCTCAGCTAAAGCTGTGGTAATACTTTCTACTTATAAACTTATATATATATAAAAAAAAAAAAAAACAAGGAAAATATTGTTATATAAAATGATACACACAGTATGAAATAAATATCAATAACAAATTAAAACACGAAGGTACAATATCCAAAATTAGCAACCAAATTATTAAAATAATAAAAATTGTTGATAAAAAGAATGTGTATTGTATGGATACTAGAACACATCGAATATCGGCATAGAAGGAAATGATAATGTTAGCAGACAAAGTAGCCTTCGAATATATTATAAGTCCATTAATTATTAGTATCAATGAACATATCAAATTATGTGCAATGTAATGTAAAAATATTTAAATATTTAAACAGACTTATAACTAATCTAACTGATAATAAATGACAATACACTAGAATATTCAAAAAACAAACATTATGAAAACAAAAATAAAAACAATTTCTCTATTACTATAGTATAATGATGTACTCCCACGCGAACAAGAGATAATATAAACAGATTAAGAATCGGATACACATAGAAAACCCACAACCGTCGTATAAAAAAAACAGAACCATTTATATATACGAGTATATATGTATATATATATTTATATGTTTCATCTACGGTATTCTAATTACGTTTCAAAACATTTTAATTGAATTAAGACATTGAATATCTATAACGTATAATGTAAACCTTTAAAGAGCAACAACCTACTATTTTAATGTATATTTCTACTACTGGTACTAGATCCCCAAGAAATTTAATGGACTACAAAATTCATAAAAGGAGTAGAATTTTACAATGAAATTTAAATTATATATCTATGTCATTGTAATATTCTGAATAATGTAGATAAATTAGTTTACTATTTAAACATTGTAACTCATAGATTAATCATGGCTTGAATACACGTATATATATATACAAATAAAAAAAATAAAAACATTAATTAATACCTACTAATAAACAATTTTTATTTTATTTTGGAAATCTTTTATATTTTTTAAATATAATATCATTTATTATACTTTTCCAAAATAAGTATATTGTTATGATTATCGAAAGGTCAAATTTCAGTTATCTATATTATAATTTTCTGTTTTATATTATAAATGTATAACCAATATGATATATATTATTAGTTATTTATGCTATGAATATTGGGTTCACATAATATCAAACGTATATGTAAGTAGGTATGCGTATATGTTTCTTTTTCTATTACTGTTTCAATACATTTTACCTCGTGTTCATTTTTCGAGAATTTGGTTATTTGTAACTAAAGTGAAATAGGATTCCCAAGAGTGTGTATGAAACTGTATAATTTAACCGGAGAACATTGAATCGTATATACTATATATTATAAAAATAGTCTAGAATGTCTAGATAACTACGTAATTATTTTATTCCAATACATATTGTTTTTTCCAACAGGTACGTTCGTAATTTATCGCTCGGCTATAGTAACGTGACAGTAGGTAGGATAGGTAACTAAAATGGTGAATTATATATTGGATATCGATAAAAATTATTATTTTTATAAATTTTAGTTAAAAATGTAAACGTCTACTACTGTAATCGTTTAGATAATTTATATGAACTAATAACTACAAAAACATCAAACACACAATAATACATGTACTCGTATAAAATGCTATAAAATGCTTGCACAATGAACATAAATATGTGTATGTTTTTATTTAATATTTTTTAAAAATAAGAGACACGAGACACTTTGTATCCGAGCACTAGCGTCTAGGGACCATTGATAATGTATGAACTTCAATTGGTACGTTCAGACGAAACACGTCATGTCTTTCAAATATTAAAGCTCATGCAATATCAGTGCCCAGTGATCCAGACATTAGTGGCTGAACACAAAGTTCATTTTGTGTAAAATCGCTTTAAGGGTTATTGAAAAATGGATTATTAAAAAAGTAAACGTTTTTATAGATATGTTTTCCTAGTTACCTATACTTACTTTATTATTACTTTTTACATTCTAGAACTAACTTAAAGTTTGTTTAGGTTAGGTTAGGTTACACTTATGATAAAGATAGATAACTTATATAAAAATAGTTTTTTGCTGATTAATTTTGATGAGTTATTTAATAAAATAGTTTTAATTTGTATAATGTATATTATATATACCTTTAAAAGTAGAACAAATAATATAGCTAAATATTATATACCAATATTATAAACACAAGTAGATGATCTCATAATAATATTATATTCTTTATAAATTATAATAATTATTATTATTAACATTATTATCAAATTGTTGTATTAACTAAATGTAGTGTTTATTTATTAAAATTACCATGTTTGTGTTTATCAAATTTTGTATTGTCTAAGTATTTCCAATAATTTTTGAAAATAAGTTTGACTTAGCGATTTATGATGAAGCTTATTATTATTTATTATGAGATATTAATTTTTATATTTATATCAATTTGTCGATTTTATGTAAGTAAATAAAATCGTGTTTTGAGATTTAATTTGTTAACGATATTATTTTATTTACGATTTATTCATCAATGTATCAATAAAAGAAATTAAAGTCAGATAAATTTATTAATTTTCTACATTCAGTAGAAACAAAAATAAAACTAATAAATGTTTAAAGCTCGTTCTATATTTATAATAATAAAAAACGATTTATTAAAGACATAAATGAGTAAATAAAAGAAATTCTATAAAATTAAAAGAGAATAACAGTTCACGCTCTGAATTAAACGTCTAATAGAAAACATATAATAATATATATATATATATATTGTATTACAAAATCGCTTTAGCCTTAAGCTTTACTGTAGCCAATTACAGAACAAAATGTATAACAAAGTTAAAGTTATTAATAAAAAAAAATAAAAAAGTACTGATTTTCATTTAATGATCATACTAAACAAAATATTTTATATAACATCTGAAATTATTTATAGGCTTATTAAAATGTTGTTTTTTATTTTCATTAAAAGATAAATATAATACATATTTAACATCTTGTATTTTATAATGATAATTTATAATTAATATATTATTTTTCAATATTTAAGAATAACTAATATCATTGCGATTTTGATCTACTTCGTGTTTATATTCTAAACTGATTTCATAAAATAGTATTTCCATAACTTTCTGAAAATAATCATATCTATTTGTTTCATAATAATATGTTCGTATAACCACTGATTATGAATGTATAATTATAATTAGTATATTGAGTGATGATTTTTTGGTTTTGAGATTTATTACATAGTATAACGCAAAGAAATATTATATAGACCTAGATATATATACACCGGTATATGTATTTATGTAACCCTTTAAAACTATTTTTATTACAGTATGTTATAATTGTTATCAACATATTGCTTCATTTATAAAATATGAATTAAAATATATAATTTTAAAATATCGTTATAAATTATGTTTTATACTAAACTAATTAAATATCTAATAATTATAAATTAGTTTTTAGTAAGTTGGTTTTTATACTATAATTTAGTATTACGAAAATATGTATCATATTGTAATTATAGAAGTGAAAAATATAAAATAGCCGCAATTATGTATTTGCTGGCATATGAGATAATAACTATATTTAATATAAAATATTTTTAACAAAGTTTTTATTATAAATATATATATTATATAATAACCATTAAAAAAAATAATATTTGTTTAGTAATAATAACATTTCGTTATATTGCACTTTCATCTACTATCAGCTACTGTCCTAAATACAATATGTAAGTAAAAATTGAATGTTTTATTACATTTTTACAAAACAATAAATGGCAAATTATTCCGGTGATACATTTAGAGCAGAAGTTTATTAACAACTTGTATTTTCATATTTCCATAAATATTAATTTTTTAATAATATTCATAGCATTTATTTGATCGTTTTTATTAAAAATGTATTGTTATATCATCATTGTTACTATTGTATGGTCCATTGCCAAATCAACTTTCTTTAATAACACATATTTTGAAGATTTTAAATCTATTGTATTGATGAATACAAGTATTAAGTAAATTAAAATATCAAAAAAAAAAACAAAAAATAAAAAACAAAAATATGCATTATAAAGCAAAAAAGGGAGATGATAGGAGAGCGTGCTTAATTAATCACCCTGTATATATATATATATATATATATATTTAACGTGCATGAAAGTCAAATACCATCACTGCTAATTTGAAGTCACCAAATATAATATCAAGTCAGATAAAAATTTTCAGAATTTTTTTCATTTGTAATTCATAAGTGATAGCTTGATCCAACGAATCATAGACGTTTCAATTTTCACTGTAAATTCCTTCATGTGGAAGTAAAATTAATCATTTCCTTTACTGGTTGTCATATTAAATTTCTGGAATTTAATCGAGTGATGCAAAATATTAATAATAATAATTTGCCATATTTTGAATAGCAGAACAATATACAATAAACGACCATTGTTTTGTGTATTTATACTATTGTTACCAAGGTAACGTGATAAAATTGTAAAAGACATTTTACGTACGATTTTATTATTTCCTATAAATATTTATATATTTTATATTATATAAATCATAAAATTTACTATAATATGTACTCATCGATTTTTATTTTAAGTTTATTTATATTAAAAACACATTCTTAACTATAAATTAATTTTTTTATTTTTGGTATTCAATTTTTATTTTATTTATTTATTTATAATTGATTTATGTCCAGTAAATTTAAATCGTTTTTAAATTTCATATTTCATTTCTTAGTTTCTTACTTACCTATTTTAATGTATCTTAATTGAGTCTATAATAATTACAGGTATTATATATTTTTTAAAAACAAAATTCAATAATGTTTTTTTTTTTTTAAAAAAAATATTATAGTTATTTAATATTGAGTTATAATTTATATCTAACTGTGTGTAAATAATATCTCGATTTTTCATTAATTATTTTTATCAGTTTTTATATGTATAGTTTAAACTATTGTACTATAAATATAACATTGATATGAATGTTTATATTCTTATTTTATATTTAAACAATGTTAATGAATATTCGTATTATACAAAAAAAATTGTATCATAGTTTATTTAATGATAAAAACTAAATTTAAATTATTGAGGATGTATATTTAATTTTTATTAGGTACAATAAACAACCATCAGAATAATATTATAGTTATATTATTTGATTAATCTATAATAGCGAATAAAATAAAAATAGTTCTTACGCTAACATGATAATAATACGTTTATGTTATTTAGATATAAATATTGAATTAAAATTGTACATGAAACAATAATAAAAGCATAACAAAACTACAATACCAGCTATTTTCTAAATATAATACTAAGCCAATTCCATACTTAAATGTAATGATGTAAATACAATATTTTATAACAAAATTTAAAAAAAAAGGAAACAGGGTTATTTATGTAATTTAAAATAGAAGTAGACTCTCATAATGTTATCTATAGTCACCAGCTGTGAGAATATTTTGATTTGATGTTATAGTAATAATAAATAATCATAAAATAGTCTAAATCTGAAATATGTTAAGTTTGATATTACGTAACTCACAAAATAACTTCCTAAAATATTCATCTAATTTATTGTTTTTGTCACAATAAACAATATAATAATTACATATTTACAAGTGTGAAATAATTTTTAACGAATGAACATTTGTAGGTACCTAAACTGAAACTAATATACAACACGTTGGATCATAATATAACAATTTAAAACAATATTGAAAAAAAACATTACTTCTGATTATTTGTAATTGAACCATAAAATATTAACTAAACTTGGGAATTAATTTTTATTCTTCATAACAATATATTATGATGGCGATTAGAAATTGAAATTTTAAAAACTGTAATTTAAATATATCTACTAAACAAATTTCATTTTTACTTAATAATAAAAATTAATTGTCTTATTAGTGTCTTATTATTAATATAGGCTCCTTACAATATATATAATATTGTAATATTGTATTATTATAAATATTTTAATAATATTATTCTAATCAAATTTCAAAATTTTAATTAATTTTAAGTTAATAACAATTAACAATTATATTCATTTTGTGATAATACGATAAATCGGTAAATGTAATCTGAATCACCTAATTAATCTTATTTATTATGATATCGATTTCATATTAAGTTTTGTAACAAAGAATATCATATTTTTGTTATAATGCATTATATGGTTATAAATAGTACAAAGAGCTTGTAGTGCAAAAGACGTATCATCTGTCCAAGTAAATTATAGTGTATAGTTACCAAAAATTGTTGAGATTTGTGAAAATACCTGATACCAGATTACTTAACACTAATTAAAACCATTTAGTTTTGTATTTGCAATAATGTTATGAAACTTCAACTCCTAGATTACCTAGTTTAGATCTTGAAATAACAACTCTTGAATTAATAAGTGTAGTTGGTAAATTTACTATGTTACAACAAAATTATAAAGACTACTCTGGGGGAGAGTGGCTAATATTATAATATTAAATGATATTAAGTAATGAAAATAAAGAACATTTTATTGTATATATAAATTGCGTATTCTTAATGTATACAAAATAAAATAATAAAATAATTTATATTTATAAATAAAAAACATAAATTAATTATATAGATTATCTTATAAACATTACAAAACATATTAAATTTTTAAATAAATAATACAATACAAATTATAATATTGACAACCTAATACCTACAAAACAATTTTTAAAAATATTGATTATAATATTTTTTTTATTATTATTATTTAGAATCTTATATTGTATAAATTAATAATAAACAGTGACTTACTTTAAAATTTTTACATACAGTTCTTATTGAATTACTCAGATCATCATTTCTTTCTTTATGTAGACTAGTCATACCGAGTGGCTGGCACTCGTCGCTGCGCTCCTTGGCGCCGTCGCTTCGAAATCGCAAATCAAAAATATCCCCCGATTTGTTGTGAAAAATCACGGCGGATCAGTAATATATAATAAAAAAATTTGAAAAAATTGTTTTTCTCGGGTTGTGAACCTAGCACAAACGTGGGACTAGGTAGCACCAACGAATGAAAAAAAAAAAAATGTTAAATTCCAACATGGCGGGGCTAAGGTTTCCCCAGTCCCGGCAGAATTAAAATTAAATTTTCTCGGGCTGTTGACCTAACACAAACGTGGGACTAGGTAGCACAAACGGCACAAACGTAGTACAAACGAAATAAAAAAAAAAATTTTTAATTCCTTCATAGCGGGGCTGGGGAAATGGACGTGAAATAATGACAAAATCAATTGACTTCACTTGTGTTATCGAAGAATATAAAAGTTCTCACTCCAACTAAAATAATGCTGTCATTGTATTATTTGTAATAAATATTTTATAATAAAGAACTTCTATTATATGTATAATTTGTAGACGTTTTTTTTAATCCGTTTATTATAAGGAATCTTTTTCAGAGCTTTATAGGGCTTCATTTATATTGGGACATTAATAAATGTGTTTAAATAAATAAAACGTTTTAAATTAGGAATTAGTATTTTTATTTAATTACCGACTTATTATCGTTGATTTGATATGGAAAACAAATTATTGAATATAAGAGCAAAAATTGACAGCTTGGTTTCCATTAAATTTATGTTATATCTAAATACTAATATTCAAAAAATAAAACTTAACTAAATAAATAAATTATATTTTATATGTATTTGTATTAGATACTATGATTGACTGTTGAGTGTTATGTTTTTTAACTATTAAATTATTATATTAAATATAAACTTTTGTTTGACATCACACTTAATACTTGAATTTATAATTTAGATAATACATTTAGATCTATATTGTATGAAATAAACTTAAAAATCAATAAATATGTTACAACTATTTCAAAACTTTTATATTTATACGAAGTACAGGTATTTACTATTTTGTTACATAAACAGCGTGTTTTCTTAGCGTATACAACAAATTATATACTCGTACTCAGTAGGACGAAAAAATGATAAAATTGTTTTCCATTTTTTATTAGCTTTAAAATTTCAAACTTAGCATAATTACTCGTTATTTAATTATAAAAATTGAAAATAATCTAAACTACGTGATTTGTTGCAAAATTCTACCCTAAAATATTGGGTCACATCATTTTTTACCAAAATGGTGCAAAATGGTATTAGGTGGTGTTCAAAATCGTATTTATGGTGTGATATATCATTTTAGGTGAGAATTTTACCAAAAATTCCGTGGTTATATTTATTTTTTAATTACTAATAATGTTACTTAAATAAATTAAAAACAAAGTTTTTTTTATCTTGTATTTGGTAATTGATTGAACTCGAGTATGTCAAATAATAATCTTATTTTGTAAATATGAAACAAATAAAATAGGTTTTTCAAAAAATTAATTTTTTAATTTAAATTTACAATTTTATTTATAGTAGTTGCTCAAAATGATGTCCCTCAACCGCAATATATTTTTGTAATCAGCAATATAAGGACACGCAAACACGAATTCGTGGATTTGGTATGTTTCGCTTTTGGAAATCTTTCCTGCCATAATTGAGCAGCAACTATACTATTACACCGAGTCCTAACAATAATTATTATGGAATATGGATTATGGTACTTTTTAAAACAATTTTTAGTAAACTATATTAAATATTGTTTTACAAAATACTAAAATAGTACTACTTACCCAGTAATAAAATCATATCTGCATATACACTATTGGTATAATACGTCATTATTAATTTATAAAAATATAAGTTAAACTTGTAAGTTATATCTAATACGACATCAACTTAAAAAAAATTGTATATCAAATGTATAAACGTTACGAAATTTTTAATCCTACAATGTTTCCATAACAAATAAGAGGTAATCGTAACTATAATATCAATAAAATATATTTAATATGGTTTTATAGTGATATAAATAGTATATTTTTAAAACCTTTGGGATATTAGACAAATCATGATTACAAACCCACATGACGAAAATGTAAGGCATTTATACATTGTATATTTTTAAGTATTATAATTTATCGCGTTTAAAATTATATTTTAAAATTAATTTATGAACATAATTAGTAATTAAAAAATAAATGTTACCTAACCTAACCATCGAAGAAATTAATAAAAGAGAGGACCTTTTAGAAAAATAATGACAGTAGCTTACACAATTAGGGAAACACCGGACCTACTAATTCTTGTTTTCCTTAAATCGCCGGTTATAAAAATGTATTAAAGTAGAGGAACGATATTATGAACAACTATTATAAATAAAATTGTATATTTAAATCAAAAAATTAATTTTTTGAAAAAACCTATTTTATCTATTTCATATTTACAAAGTAAGATTATTATTTCACATACTCAAGTACAATCAATTACCAAAATGTAAAGATAAGTGGGGATGTCGATTGTGAACGTTCCTCTTTCGCCCCTTCGGTCCTCGGAGAAATTAGTGGTTTATTATACTTAAGATTTGAATGCAATGGTATTGCATTAGAAAATACGATTCTGAGCGAAACTCAATATATTAAAATATACTATACTTATAATCCATTCTAAAATTTTACCACTTGTGTAAATTACGAATGTAAATATTTCTAATAAATTTCAATTTCCTACGATCTAAACTTATTTATTTATCAAGAAATAAAATAATGAAACCGTAATTTTGTCGATTTTCCGCCATTTTTTGGTAGTTTTTCCCCTCCCAAGGAAAAGCTTTTGAGAATTTCGAAAAATGAGCTAAATAATGTATCAACTAGATGCAATTTTCTACCGAAAACATAACCTTCTTACGGTAATTGGACCATTATTTCTACCCAAAAAAGTGTCTTCATACATAAAAAAAAAAATCTTTGTAATACCAAAATTATCGCTTCGCTCAGAATCTAAAAGATAAAAACTTTGTTTTTAATTTATTTAAGTAACATTATTAGTAATTAAAAAATAAATAAAACCACGGAATTTTTGGTAAAATTCTCACCTAATGTCACACCATAAATACGATTTTGAACACCACTTGACACCATTTTGCCCCATTTTGGTGACAATTATGTGACCCAACATTTAAGGGTAGAATTTTGCAACAAATCACGTAGTTTAGATTATTTTTTATTTTTATAGTTAAATAGCGAGTCCGAAATTTTAAAGCTAATAAAAAATGGAAAACAATTTTATCATATTTTCGTCCTACTGAATTCAAGTATATGATTTGTTGTATACGCTAAGGAAACATCCTGTATAGCATATTCTTCCTATATACATATACCTTTTATTTATTTCATATTGCTGAAAAGAATTAGTACATAAGAAATTATATTATTTTATTTATTATATTTAATTTCCTCGTATATTTTAATTAAATAATTATTATTATCATAATTTTGAAAATCTACGATAATCAGAGAATTTTTAATAAGTTTGACTTTTTTACAGTTATAATGTACCTATTATTATAGGATTTTATTGCTTTATCATTGACTGATATCCTATCTATATTTTAAAAATATCTACCTAATGGAAATTAAGATCTTCAATTAAATATTTTATATAGGAATCGTATTTCTATCTTATTTCTTTTTTTTATGGTCCTTATTATTTTATTATTATCTCTTTATTTTTTTAACTCTTAATTTATGTAAATCAAAATAAATGATTATGAATCAGTCTTATTATAATTAGGTGCTCTAATAATTTTTAAAAATAAATATAAAAACCTAATAATAATATATTAGTGATATAATTAAGAAATTATTTTTTAGCGTTTAATTCATATACATGGAATGATACAACACACACGAACCGCATACCGGATAACATTCTAACGGTATCGTATGAAGATGGTAAATGGAGTAAACCTTATTACGATTGTGGAGGTGGAAATATTTGGATGCTGACCTATACGGTTCCATTTTTTGGATACAAAGATGGAACTTATTTTTTCAAGTAAGTAAATATCAAAAATTGTTTAGTGTTGTTATGTACAAAAGTAAATTTTAAATACATTTTCTTTTAATAGCAAAACAAATAAATCGTTTTTGTACAATTTTATCTAAAAATATTTGAATCGCAAAGTAAACATTTTCGAATAACAGTTATATGTACAGTTATGTCAGTTCAAAAAAACAAAAATAAATTCGCTATAAAATTTCAGTATCTAATAATAAGTGAACAATAATAATTATAATGCATATCTACTATAAACCAGATTTCAAATTCCACATAATTCATATTCACATTGACTTTTTTCTTACTTTATTATATGATTTTATACTAATTAATTATTATATTCTTATATTTTGACATACAAATATCTATTTGTTTTTAATTTTTGTTGGAAAAACTTTTTAATTGAGTTTTTCACGTTCATTGACTTTTATTTCGTCTTTAGATTAATTGTTATTTGTTACTTATATATAATAATACTACATTTATTTATATATATATATATATATTAGTTTTATTATTATTATTTTTAGTATAATATAATAAAAAATATTTTCTGATTTTCAATGTTATAATAATTTTTTTTTTTTTTAACTAAAATTACATATTAAATAATATATAAATTGTATGAAAAATATATTCCATCAGATGATCATAATATGTCAACGAACGTCAGGTGACAAATTATCACGAAAAGTCACTTAATACCGCACAAGAGATACTATAATTATAATGCGTGTTTTATAGCGAAAACTTTAAAAGGGCGATGTTTTAAAAAACAATAAAATTATTAAAAAAAAAATTCAATGCAACAGTTATATTATTATCTGTAATTACAATATCATAATAAATAAACATTGTAACAAATAAAACTAAAAGTACAACATAAATAAAGCATAACCTAATATTAAATCACGGTTTTGCCTTATGGGGATTTGACCCAATAAATTATTATTAAAACTTAATCTTTTATATCTTTAATAGATAATGAAGATTAGTTATTATGTAGTGTGTGAGACTGATAGATTTAAGTATTTAAGATAGGTAGTACGAAAGAATAGAAGTTATGAGGAGGACAATTAAAAATAAGAAAAAGTGTGAGACAGATAAATACTATACTGATGTTAAAATTAAATATATAAGAAATAACGTATATATATATATATATACACTGATACAATTGTGTACATATACTTACGTAAAACAAATATATATATATATATATATATATATATATATACACATTAATACTTGGCAAAGGATCAATATAAGGGTTAACTATTTTAACTATATAGTTAAGTCTTTGTTCCATCGATTACTGCACTTGGAGTATGCATATAATATGCTTTACAAAGTATAATGAAATTACTTGGGCGCCATTGATTGGAAATAATGTTTAATTGTGAAACACACAATAAACTTGTTATTAAATCAATTGTATTTGGTTTAGGAATCTATAATAATATTGAAACTTTAATTTTCTATTTGTGTTTATAATTATAAACTATAACACTAACATAATGGGTTATCAAACTACCACATTGTGCAATATTTATTTTGAAATTCATTATTTTTAATTAAGATATTTTATAAAATATTGATATATGAAAATATGAAATAAGTAATCATATGAACTTTTGAATAAATGTATTCATAAAAAGCAAAAAATAGAATTTTGTTTACTAAAAATCTAGCACAAAAATTTTCACAATTTATTTTTATTACAATTAAAAACTAGATAAGTACTTATTAGAGTTTATTGTATTTCAGAACTTTTCAAAGTATATAAAAAAAAAAATAGAATTTATTAATTCTAGTAACACATTTTTAAGTAATTGAAAATAGTAGTTTTATAAATATAAGGAAAATAGCAAAAGCATGTAGTTAATCAAAAAGGCAATCAATAGAAAGAAAAAAATAAGAATAAAAATGATTTATTTATAGTTAAAGTACACCAAAATATATTATAAAATAAAATAAATATAAATCGCTTTAAAGTTGAAAATGTACAAATATTTAAAATATAATATTAGACAGGCTAAAAGTTATTTATAAAAACAAATTCGATGAGATATAAATATATAATCATGACGTATAAATGATATTACCCTCGTCAATTTGTTTGAAAATAAGTGGCAAACGTAAACTGTCAATAAAAATAAACAATTATATTTAAATTTGAAAGTATCTAAACATTTTGCGACAAGTTAACTAAGTTTAGCGACCACTTGGGAGTTTAAAGTTTATAAATACTTAGGTACTATATGTCCATAAACCTAAAATTACGAGTAAATTTTAGTTTTTACATTATACAATACATATTATAATATTTTTGATTATAATACAATTATTTTGTATAATTTTAGATTATTTTTCTAGTGACTAATCAATATAATATAAATATTTAATTTACTTGGTAATTCAACAGTTTTATGCAAACTTTTCCTGAAATTTTAAAACTATAAATTATTAAAATAGAATATGATTGATGACTAGGTTATAATAAATAGATGATATTAACAATATCTTATAATAAAAATGAATGTATCACGTTACATACCTAGTAGGTATATAAGATTATTTGTAATCAAATATTTACTTTATGGCCAATAGTATAAAGAAAATTGAATAAAAAATCATCATATTTTGCATTGATTATATACCATCTTGATCCTTAGCTGCTAATACCAATTTCTTCCCATTCTCTTGATTACACAATGTTTAGGTCCCCATGCCAATTGGGTTTCAGTTATTAGGTATGAATATATATATATATATTTACCTACATCTTTCTACTGTTGTTTCAGTCTATCACACGGTCTTTTCATATTCAAGTTGCTAACAAGTACTATTTAAATGTTTTGATTACCTATACTTTGTCGGTTCTCCATACATGGCATGACACTTCCATATTGCGCATTTTATAAATTGAACTATACATCATTTTTCATACAATTGTTTCAGATGTTCATTTGATTTTCTCTCCTACACTTGCGTGTCAAAGTTATAGATGAAACCATACATTTTCAGAACACGTTTTTCTCAAATATATTTAGTCTATTCTCATCTACTGTCTGGTAGCCAATTTACAACATGCATTTGACACTAATCGCCATTGTTTGTTGACCCCGAGTCGTAGTCGTATTCCTATTTATTGAAATAATATACCATCTTTCACATAGGTATTAATAGATGGTGTGATTTTCATTTATTTATTATTTCTATTGCACGTGGTAGTGGTATTCTCATTGTTACACTTTCAAACGATAAATTAAAAAGCTCTTGTTACAAGTGATGATGCACGAGACTTCATTCTTCTTATCGTGTCTTACTACTTTACTAATTTCAAAAGAATCAAATAGATAGTATTTTTTTTTTTTACAAACAAGGAACACACATATTGTATTAGGTACTGTTCTATAGTTTAATTAAATTTAAAATTTTAGTTGGGATACCCAAGTTTATCAGACATTTCCATAATTTTTTCCAAATTATATTATTTATTTTTATTTCACATACATATGAATACTGGACCCCACTGCGAAGACTCGTGTGAGGGCCCAAGAGTTCTAAATTGAATTTCATAAACATAACATATATATATATAACGAAAATTAAGTTCTAAAAATTAATAAGTTCAGAAAAAAAGAGAAAAAAGCGAAATTTAATAACATAGATTACATTATATAAATACAATAACTTTATTATATTGTTAATTCGTTAGGAGACTCCAATAGCCATTGCAGAATTCTTTTTTTAAATAAATTAATTGGAAGGTTTATTATACAAGACGGAATTTGGTTACTTAATTTGGTGCCAATTATATCAAAGTATCTACCAGATGTGTATTTTTTGTTTGTTTTTTTAATGAAAAAATTGTTTTTCGCGTAACTCGTGTTAGGTACTCCATGCATTATCGGTTATAATAAATTATAAATTTTTAAATATATTTTCTTAACAGGAAATTCAGTTCCATGTATAAATTTTTTGTCGGGTACATACGTTCTTTATTGGACAATAATCTAATAATTTAATTTTGACAAATTTGTAGCTGTGATTAGAATTATAAAAGCGCCACCCCAGCGTATTATACCATAGGAGATTATTGATTTTACCAAAGCTAAATAGACCGTCGTATTTTTGGTAATTCTAAAATTTTATTTAGATTTCTTAATACATACATCATTTTTCTAAGTTTTTTTGTTAATAGATCAATTTTGTTTTTCCATTTTATATTACTACTGATTTCTATACCTAAATATTTAAAATTGTGTTCAATATTTATTGATTCGCAAGAAAAGTTGTTTGATTGTGTACAGAGATCACTATGAAATTGTATTTTTATTTCAGTTGGTAATGCAATTTCTTTTAAGATAATAGTTATATAATTGATATTATTTATATAATTATTTTCATTTTCTATTTTCTAGTATACTATGTTTGCTTGGAAAAACATTGGATGGATATTCCTATTATATCAATAATGTTTATGTAGTTAATACCTATTTGTTATATGTTTTGTCATTGATTTACACTTCATAAAGCTATATTGGTAGTCTCGAGTTATTCCTTCCATTGTATATCCCATCATTCTTCTTAGGAGGAATATAGATCCAAACTTATACCCCATGTGTAAGATATACCCCCATAATTTTCTACACATTTAGCACCATCTTTAAATTATTTAGTAAGTTTATTGTTTTTATAGAATAAACAAGTAAACAAATTAGTAGGTATGTTTTCTTTTTCATAAAATACCTAAATATTGATTTGATATTGTCTAAAATATTGATATCAAATAAATAAATCGTGAGTAGAATAATAATACGTATACCACTAAAGAGTTAAATATTTTATAATTTATAAAAAATAACAAGTTTAAACAAGTTTTTGTCAATTTCATATCAAATTATAATTATATATTCATACCTACCTATATTATTATGAGTTCTGACCAATAAAGTTAATTAAAATTACCTACGCATTATATATAAATTTTAAAAATAAATATATTATAATAAATAAAGGTAAAAATAATATTCATAATGTGTTTAGTAAATACTCGTAAATCTAACCTAACCTATACAAGTATATACGTATTATATTTTAATATAAACGTTTATTTTTTAAGCATTTTTTAGATGATGGAATTTATATAAGATAATAACTAATATTTCTTATAATACAAAATTACTAGAAAACACCAAACAAATGTAAACAAGTTAACAATATATACATATTTTAATTTAAATATTTTTTATATTAACTTTCGAAATAAAAAATTAAAATATTTAACATTAAATAAGTTTTTTCTTTAAAATTCGATCGAAGTTTTAGAGATTTTTTAATATACCAAAAATATTAATTTCTTATGCTATACTACTACGTAATGTGCTTATTAACTTTTCATACTTTTTTCCAATATCGTGGAATATAAATTATAGCATACAATCGCAAATTAAAAATAAATTAGATATTGAAATAATTTTACTAGTCTTGTTACTAAAATATTAGAAATATCAATATTTAATTTTAATTCCCTATATATATGTAATTCTAATAAAAAAATTAAGCAATAAGATATAGTAACTACATTAAAAAAACTAATATATAGAGATATCAAAATTTCATATTGCAAATGTGGTGGGAATTGCATACGTATTCAATGTTATTTTTATTCATTTTTATACCATTTTTATAACATGAATAATCATTCTATATACGTATATATTAATGATGACCAATAATTTAAATTCTTTATACATGAATATTTAGCTAATTTGTAATTAATGTGTTTTCATGAAATACTCGAAAGTAAAATTCAATATTTTATCAACATTTACAATTTTTAATTCTTAGCATTCATTCATTTTTTATAAATTATAATATTTGCGTAAGTGCAAGAGATCGATGTACACTATCGCTATTTTTGATAAAAAGAGTAGTAGATTATAATTTCCACTAAAATGTTCATTTTTTTATAAAATATGATACTATTTAAATATTACGTTTTAGAGGCACCAGTGGAATTGATATTGATTTAAGACGGGTTGACATTGATCAGTGCCCTTTGCCACAAGGAAGTAATCATTTTAACATATTCGCTTCGTCTGACAAATGTAAAAAACGAACAACATATGTAAGTAAATAAACTAAATAATTTATATTTATGTATATTTTATACATTATAAATTTAAAGAAAGAAGAAATACATGTAATTTTACCTACTAATTATAAATATATTTTACAAAATTAATATAATAATGTCTCGAAAATACTATTTTTAATATTTTCTATAATATGATTATGAGCTATACTTTTAATCGTTGATTAATTTTGTTCTAAGTACAATTATCTAGTATTTATAATAAAATAAATGTTATTATGTGCATTAGATAAAAAAACAGCTAATTATTTGCATTCTGGCATCGATTTTAAATAATATAAATAAATGCTTTAGAAACTACTTAATTGCCTTTATATTCGATCATTAAAAAAACGTCATATAAATAATAGTACCAAACATTAAAAATTATGGATTCAATTAAAATATTTAAACATATGATTTATCTACATTATACAACGTAATTAATAAGTGTAATATTAATTTACTTTAATTAGAAATCTATAATACACAAATGAAACATAGATAATAATCGAATATAAAAAAAATAAACAATAAAAAAGTAAAAATAAGTGGGGATGTCGACTGTGAACGTTCCTCCTTCGTCCCTTCGGTCCTCGGAGAAATTAGTGGTTTATTATACTTAAAAATTGAATGCAATGATATTGCATTAGAAAATACGATTCTGAGTGAAACTCAATATATTACAATATACTATACTAATAATCCATTCCAAAATTATATCACGTGTGTAAATCACCGATGTAAATACTCAATCAAATTTTCAAGTTCTTATAACCAAAACTCAAGATGTTATCATGAAATAAAAATATTCAAAATAACAAAAACTCCAATTTTGCAGATTTTTTGCCATTTTTTTTTAAGAAATTCAAAAAATGAGCTAAATAAAATTCAACTAGATGCAATTTTCTACCGAAAACATACTCAGGTCATAATAATCTGACCATTATTTATACCCGAAAAAGTGTCTTTATACATAAAAAAAAATATCATAATATTCATTTCTGTTAAAATTATTCAAATTTTAGAAGCTTACAAAATAAAGTTGCAATATTTGAAAATATTTTGTAAAAAGATTAAGTTTTATATGATTAGACTCTGATAAAATATTAAAATCGAAAAAGCAAAAATTACAAGAAATATTAAAAATTTTAGGAAAAATGTTAAAATCTCTATATTTAGTCAGATAATCAATCAATAGTTACAAAAATGTTTTCTATAATGTAAAACACTTATGTTGATACTCAAAAAACGTTTCAAGTCTTTGTGATCAATACTCAAATAGTTATCATGAAGTTAAAAAAAATTAAATAATGAAACCGTTATTTTTCCGATTTTCGAGAATTTTTATTTAAAAACCTATAAAACTTAATTAGTTATTAGGAAATTAAAAAATTTTAAATAACAAAAATAGTAATTTCGCCGATTTTCCGCCATTTTTTTTTTTTTAGAGTTTTTCACCTTCCAAGGAAAAACTTTTGAGAAAATAGAAAAATGAGTTAAATAATGTACCAACTAGATACAATTTGTAACCGAAAGCATACCCTACTTGTAGTAATCGGACCATTATTTCTACCCAAAAAATTATCTTCATACATAAAAAAAAAAAAAAAAAATCTTTGTAAAACCAATACATTCTTCGCTTCCCTCAGATTCTAAAATAAATTAGTATCAGTAAATTCAAACCTTGCCATTATTTTGTTATAAACCGAATATTTAGGTAGGTAGTCTATTTTATGCTCATACGCAAGTTATCGAAATTACTGGGAATATCAAATATAGGTAATCAAATGAAAAAACCAACACATTTTCGCTTCGCTCAGAATCTAAATTACAGTTTGGGTTTACTTTTTTACAAAGATATTTGTTTTTTAATATATTTATTAGTATCAGAACACTTGTCCAATACGTTTGCCCGACGTTATGTTTGCCCCACAATACATTTTCCGGACAAGATACTTAACGAATTTTGGCTATCCGTTTTTGATTAAATATATTAATATGGGTTAAAAATTTAAAATTACATTTTTTAATAAATTACGATATATTATCGACTATTGAACTATATAATCTTATAGCTAATTACTACGTACAATATACAATAATCTTCAAAAGTGCCTATACATTTTTTGTCAATTATACATTTAAACGATCAATCAATTAATAAATTTCCATCTCGCAAAGAATACGCAGAACTTATTTTTTAATTTTAAAAATTGTGTAATTGATTTGTGGATTTGTATTAGTGACAAAAATTGTGTAAAATAAATTTGATACTGTAGGATAAACGTCGTGTCGGGCAAATGATGTCGAATAAATGCAGTATCGGGCAAAATAATTCAAGTTGATTAAAAAATGTATTTTCGTTATTTGAATATCCTTTATTATCTTACTTGTAAATAATAAAATATTGCAAATTGTATAATTCATTATATAAAGTTATCATGATTATAAGCAAAAATACCTATATAAATATAAATACAATTTGAATGTACAAAATATTTATGATCATTAAATAGAATTTAATAAAAATAAATGAATAATATAGTAGTTATTAAATAATTAAGTTTTTGTCAAAATGTTCTCGAAAACATAGTTTTATAAAATATAAAATAACGTGAAATATTGTACTAAAGACTATATTAGTCTTCTATTAAGCTATATTAGACTATATAGAATTACACAAAAATATATAGATGATTTATATATCTATTATTTTTATAATTTTATATAGCTACTGCACAAAAAGGAAAGAATTATTTTTCTTAAAAATAGTCAAGTAATAACAATAATAAGAATATAATCAGCTAAATAGTATTAAAAATATCATTCAGTACCCAACTAAATAATAATAACAATAATAATACGTTTATATTTTAATATTACATAATAATATTTTATTTAGTGTGTAGCTGTTTCTGGTTTGGGGTTTCGTCGTGGAAGTTACAAATGTATGTGTCAACGAGGATATTACTTCCCTGTTCTTAAATATGTTGGAAATCCTGTTGGGTCTAAATTTTTCAATGGAGTCATTATTGAAGAAGAATATGAAAAACTAATGTTGGTAAGCATAATATGTTTATAATTTATTATTATTTATTATTTCGATAAACATAATAAAATTGTAAGTTTTAATATTAAATAAATATGTTAAAAAAAACTTGATCTTAAATTAACTTTGCTAACCTAACCTAACCTAACTGTTGGTATTAAATAATAATAGTAAGTAAAAATGTAAAACTAAAACAACTTACCAATATTAAGGACATAGTACAATTATTTATGCATATATATATATCAAAAGATAATTATTTTTATTTTTTAAATTTATATTAAAACGTTATATATTTATTTGAAATTAACAATACAAATTATTATTTTCATAAAGGTAATAAATAATAATAAATTATTATCAAAATGTTGATTCAGTGAACAAGCTTTTAAACAACAATTCATATTTTTTTTCAACAATATTAATACCTACGGATGTGAATTTTGAATAGGTCTTTAGTGTAATATTGCAATAAAAATGTGTATTAACATTCTAAATATCGTAACAGGGAAAACCAAATAATTATAGCCAGCCAAGTATGTTTGAGTGTTTGCGATGTGCCGAAGGATGCGATGAATGCAATGATTCCAGTCCTTGTATAGCATCATTAAATTGGGTCCTACGAACAATTATACTTGGGCTCTCACTGGTGGTAATCGGTTGCCTTCCACTAGTCGTGTTCTTTACCTGGAAATACGGACATTTGAAAGTAATTTTACCATGAACGTATTTTGATTTTAATTATAATACAATAATTTAATTAAAATTATTATATTTTCTTTAATTAGCTAGTAAAGTTAAAAAATAGTTTAAAAAATATTTCAATATTAATAAATGAATCACATATCAATTAAAATTTTCAAAGTAGAATAAATAATTCGAGCTGCTCATTGATAATGTTCGGTGATTAAAATATAACAGACATTAAATTTATATAATATTACTTTGATTAGACACGTTAAACGCAATTTATTTCAATGCATTTCTCATTAAATATACCTTATACATGATATATAACTATTTCTATGAATATATTTTTAATTATCAGGAAATTTATGTTTAGATATACTGGAGTCATATTATTAAAGTTAGTCAATTTGAATAAATATCTATAATGATATATAAAATAAGTTACAAAATGTATAATTATACAATTCAAATTTATAATTTGGATATATACTTTTTATATGAATTAATAATATAAAATGAATATTTAAGTTTTAATTTAAAAATGTACATTGTGTTTAATCATTTAATACAATTAACGTATATTTTTAAAGAAATAATTTTACAAAAAAATTAAATTGCAGTACCTAGATAATAAAATACGATTTGAGATTTAGTAAAAAAACAAATTCACAATTTAATTTGTCTAACGATTTTTCTTTATCAAAATGTAAAGTTTTATTGTTGGTATTATCTTTTTAGAACAAGAGACCACACCAATAATATAGATAATTACTAATTTATATTATATTATATAATAAAGTTATAATATTATAAATTGTATTATTAATGTGTTTTAAAAAAAAAAAAGTAAATATTCTATGTTTCAATTCGTAGGTCGTTCGAGCAGCTAGTCCTGCATTATTAAGAGTAATAGCACTTGGAGCATTTTTTATATACGCCACGGTAAGTGTGATACTGTGAGTGGATGAAACTCGTATGATTTAAGTTACAATCAATGTTTTCTTGTTGATGAATTATAATTTTTTGTTAATAAAATAGAACGCTTTAAAACGTTCGATTATAATGTATAACATTATACATACATATTTCTAAAAATATCAAAATATATAGTCTTGCTTATACTAATAAACAAAATATATACAGATGATTGTTATGTATCCGCAACCAAATATGATTACTTGCATTGCTCGTGTCTGGCTTCGAGAAATAGGATTCTCACTCACTTATGGGGCATTAATGCTAAAAACATGGAGGTAAGAAATTATGACTATTTTAAATACTTGAAATATAATATGAATTATTGTGATGGATCGATGGATTTCAATAACCAGAATATTATGATAAGTTTATACAATATTATGTACGTTTTTTTTTTTTTTTTTTTTTGTATGAATATTTCTAGCATGTTATTTTTATTTTATTTTATTTTTATATACATTTTTAAACGTTCATAATTTTATGGATTGTAATATGTTGTCTGAATTTGCATAAACATAATAAAAATAAAACAAAATTAGATAAATACACAATTTGAAATACATTTTAAATAATAGTACCTTAATTTTTTCCTAGTCATATGCATTATAGGTAAACTTAATATTATATTATATAGAATGAGAAATGTTAGCAGAATATCTGTAATAGTAGGTACAATATAATTTACACATACAATTTATCATTAGGTTAAATATTTGTCAATCAATTATTTACATTCATTGATATTGAGAGTTTAATTTAAATGTATAATAAGTAGGCAATTAATCATATCCATTAATAATTGAATTATAGTTTCATTAAGTAGGTATTATTAACCACATCAATCAATCAACAAGAGTTTAACATAAATATAATGTATATATCACATTAATTATTATAAACTAAATATTTTAAATGTGTAATATTCATCTTCATTAATATTCTTTTTATAATTACATCGAATTTATGTTTTGTAGAATTCATACAAAAATGAACACAAAACCATATTATATTTATAAATTTTTAATATCTCGTACATCAAGCGAGAATAAAAATATTTTATGGAATAATATAAAAATAAAAATAAATTATGAATGATTATTATAATGTATACGAAACTTTTTTATTAAAAATATGACCAGGTTATTTGTTAGTTATATAAATTCAATAATATATTTTAAATATAGGTAGGTACTTTGTAAAAGAACATTTTTAAAGTTAAATTATATCAAGAAAGAATTGATAATATTCAATATTGTTTTCGTTTAGTATATATTATTCTTATATTTTCTATATTCATATAAATATTATTAGGTAAGTACTCTTAGAAAAGTTTCTAGTAGGATATGTAATCTTAAATATCATTAAAATCAGTACGTTTACAAATAAAATGTTCATATGATATAGAAATCGTTTTGTTAATATTATTTAAATAATTATTGATTCTTCGATTATTCACATTACATAATATATTTTATTGAACAAAATTATTTAAATTAAAATAGAAATAAAAGTTTCAAGTCATTTTTAATATAATAAATATATAACTTAAGAAAAAAAAAACTATCATCTATTAAAATGTCTTATTAGTACATTTAGTTATTAGTGAAAGTAGTTATTTAATAAAACATTGTTTTTTATGAATATTATTTTTTTTAAACAAATTTTACTACAATAATATAATAATATAAATAATCTAAAAAACCCTCTCTATATTATATTAAAAAGTGTCAATACGATTATCTAAAAATAAATATGTAATATGTAATACGAATATAATTCTCACTTGATTTTAAATTTGAAAATAAATTGCGATCATCTTTTTGGCATACACAAGATTATAAAAATTTTAAAAAATATATAACACATTTTAGTTTTTGAGCGTAGTAAAGGATGTATTATAGTTTTACAATGTGTGTAGTTTTTTTATGAATGAAGAAGAAGTAAAGGTAATTGAGTAGAAGTAAAGGTCTGATAATCAAAAATAGGGTATGCTTTTGGTAGATAATGTCATCTAATTGGTACTTTATATACCTCATTTATTGCGTTTTTTTAAAAAAATTCATTAGTTTAAGGATTATAAAATGTTTGAATTACTGCGATATTCATGGAAGCTATAATTTTGACAAACTTGATATTAAATAGTTTATAATAACTAATGCAATTCTGAATGTAGGGACTTAAATATTGACATAAGTTGTCCATATAGAAAAAGAAACTTTGGCATTGATTTTATGCCTAAAAATAGAACTATAAAATTTTTCCAATAATGTAATTTTTTCACAATAATGTTCTATATATTATGTAAATTACAATATTGTGTTTGATGGTTAAAAATTAAAAATTGCAGAAAATTTAATAGAAGTATAATCATATCCTACTTAACCGAGCTTTGAAAAATATCTTTTATAAATAAAATATTAAAATAATAAAATTGTCCTATATCGACAGACCTAATTTATTTTATATTCTTTTAAAATTAGAATTTTAATGGTTTTTATTTTAATTTTTCAAAATTAAAATATAGATTTTTGTATGTTATGTTAGACAGTATTAAGGTTTTGATTTTAAATATGCTTTTCTAAAAATTTGATATAAAAACATATTTTGCGACATACTCCTAAACATACATAGGTATAAAAAAAATTTGAAAAACGAAAGTACTATTATTTTTTATGCACACTTTGAAATTTTAAGATTTGAATTATTAAAAGTCTGAAGATATTGACAAAAATGGGATATTCTTTCAGTAGAGGATTTTGTCTAATTGAAATTTTATGACATTTTTTATTTTATTTTCTCTTTTTTTTTTTTTTTTTTTTTTTTTTTTAATGAAAAAGAAAGCTACTAATAACAGCAGAAAACAAAAAAAAATTGTGAAATCTATATTTTTTGAGAATTGTAATTTCATTATGTCATGATAATTGATAACTAATATTTTTGTTACACATTATTCGATAAATAAATAAAATATAAAAAAATAAATATTATAATTATATATACTACTGAAGGAATGAATGAGAAACCCGACTTACCCGGTTTTTTTTTTTTAGTTACTTATTAATTCCAATATAATTAAATGTATTTGTCATAATTTATTTTATGCAAAAATATTGTAAAGCTATAAAATTATAAATTAATTTTGTTGTGCTAAATTTAAGCAAATTAGTAATTTAAAATCATATTTGCTTGGTAATAATATTTTAAATTTAATTTTTATTACGTACATTTTAATCAATAATTTGTATCTTCTTCTTCGCCTTACTTTTAAATTAATGGGGTCAGCCACCCTCTTTCTATTTGTATAGGTTATAATTAATTCCAAAAATTTATTGTATTTTTAGAGGAAAAATTTTAAATTTAAATGAACAAATTTAAGTATAATTATAATTGTAATAATTGTCTTAATAAATCTTTATTATTATTTATTTTTATATATAAAATTACTACAACATATCCATGTGAGCACTGACTCGCTGGACAATGACAATGTTTGCCAAATCTTTATTGTTAATTGAAATTGGCTATCTGGCGAAATTCCAAATAGGTTAATATGGTATAATATCTAAAACTCTTCTGTAAATACTATACGTACTTATAATAGTTTACCTTTAACACGAAGAGAATATAATCTACAAAAAAGTATTTTCACAAAGGTAAAAAGTAAAAATCTTTGAAATACAAATGTTTACAGATTGGTAAGAATGTTGTAAATTATTGACTTATATTTATAATATTATACGAGTAAACTTTAATTGATAGGTACCTATATATGTTTAAAATTTTACATGAATCTTAATTTGTATTTAAAATATAATTCATATTATTTTAAATTATATTTATTATTAAACAATATTAATAAATAATAAAAGGTATACGTAAAAATAAACAAATTTCAATAAAGTAGAATAACCGAACCTAACCTATAGTACATCAATAACATTGAAAAATGTAGTAATATTACAATAATACTACAAAATTATTTATTGTATTAAGCTATTTCGTAACACGTACTTATTGTATAGTTTATGCATTATATTGTTCTTTTAATGACATTTCTTTCTAACTTATCTTTAATGTTGTAACATAATTCAAAAACCATATTTATAACTATAGTGCTAGTAAAATAAATGAGCAATACTATCCATAAGACAAAACCAAAATGATAAAATTCGAAAATGCGTAAGTATATCAATATAATAAACGTGTATAAATGTACATAACGTGTATACAGGAACGAATCTAAAATTTATAAATGAAGGAGATTAATCTAAATTTTAAGATATGATTGAATAATAACATTATTTTGTATAAGTAATAATATATTAGATTCTACTAATTGTATTAACGTTCAAGTAGCGCTACTGTCCCTTAGCCATTGTATATAACGGTACACTTGTAATATAGAGAAAGACAACTATAATCAAATTACATGTCAACTAATAAAAAAATGATTAACAATACAATTTAAAACAATAAATAAGTTAATAACAACCATAATTATATGAGATAATTATAATAGTATGAGAATAAATTAAAAACAACAAATTTAGAAGATTTAAATAGAAATCAGATTGTTTTATGAAGGGAAAAAAATTTTAAAGCGAGAAATTATAAAATTGAATAGGTTGAGACAAAAGAGAAGAAGAATATAAGAAGAGGTACCTAAGTCAGAAACTAACAATTCGTCGGAATGGAGAAAATATAGTGGATAGTTAAGGAAGAGATTTGAGTAAGAAAATTCAAATGTCAGAGTCAAAATATAAGATAATGTTTATTTAAGTAAACCAAAAACTCCTAGAAATCCACTGAGTGGGATGTCAAGATGTGTTTCACTAATTTAAAACGGAATTGTGAAGTAATTATATCGCATTACAAAGAGAATTTATAATAAATGATGAAAGAAAAAATTATACGTGGACTTGAAAATAAAGTCAACTATTTAGTTAAGTAAAAATTAATGCTTAATAAATATGAAAAAAAATCAAATATTATATTATGAAATATTAGGAAAATTTTGAGAAAAATATTTAAGATGGCAATTTTACAATAAATAATTTAATATTTATGTATGATTAAATTGCCTATTAAATTTAATAGTTGAACCATTTATAAACAATAATACATAAATGAATGAAATTTAAATAAGAATTTATTGTATGTTAGTTTATAAATGAATTATTTCATTTGTATATATACATATCATTATTATGTCATACAGTCATACATATTACAGATCTTATGGGTTATTTATTTTAGACAGTCCACTAAATTCATCAATGTTGTGAAAATTTCGATTAAATAAATAAAATAAATATTCTGAAATAGTATTTTAGTTTAAAAATGTGATTGACTAATTTAATATTTTAAACACAACTTTTTTTTTTAAAAAAAACTTATTTTTGTGTTTTAAATTTTTTAAAATTAATATAAAATAAATTAAAGGGTTAATTTATAAAACTACAATTATATAATGACCTTGAATGTAAAAGAATATTTAAATATGAATATTCAATATTATCAACAAAACCATAAAACATTATGAAGGTCTATAATTTATAGAGCAATAAACCAGCATCATATTAAGTTTTTAAAAATAACATACATGTATCTGATTAATTTGTCTTGTGCTTTAATATGATAAATATTTATATTATAAGTAAGAATGGCTTGGATATGAAATACGGTGTTAGAATGATAATGTTACTATTAATTGTATTCAAAATATGTAAACATCACCTTTGTAATTTTTTGGAAAACAATAATTGTTATAATTATTTTGGGTATATAAAAGATAAGACTAACAAAGTAACAAAATTAAGGTAAATAAATACCTATCACAATAAAGTAGGTACGTAATATTTATTTTAATTATGAACATCCAATTGTATTAATTAGCTTTTACTATTTTATATAAAATAATATTTGTTTTTAAATATATTATTAATATGAATGAATATAATTTTAGATATTTTATTTGTAGGTATTAAGATATTATTTTTCATTAATTTAACTCAATTATATTATGTTTTTAAATTTATCCAATATGTAATTACATTTTTCATTTTTGTTTACAGAATATCTGTTATATTCAGGGTAAGATCAGCTAAAGTCGTAAAAATAACCGATAAGGATTTGTTAAAAAGGCTTGGGCTAATGATGACTGTTGTTGGTCTGATCATGTTAATACGTACTTTGGTCGACCCGCCATATATCATTGTAGGTAGGACTGCAGACAATTTAAAAACTGATCTTTGTCCTACTGGGTGGTGGGACCGATTCTTCTCAATACGTAAGTAGATTTTATAAAAACAAATTATAAATAACTATATTTAAGATAAGGTTAACTAAACTAAGTTAAACTTTCTATTCTTAACATCGTCGAGAGCGGTATTAAACATTAAAATGTTAAAAAAAAAAAATAATAAAGAAAATAAATGAATAGAAATCCAATAATCTAAGAAAATCATGTATGTTTATCAAATTTGTATTGATTATTCGCCTACAATTTTCAGATAGGTACGTAGGTACATAATTTATATCACTTTTGAGAACATGCGGAATTAAATTTATTTACGTAACCAATAATCTTTAAAATCAGCAAGATTATTCTAAAAATTTATTAGGAAGACCTCTAGGTAACATAAAAAAGTGAAACATAATGACCAAAACAATATATAGGTAGGTTGATGATAAGATTTGAAAAAAAAAAACTAAAATAAATAATATATTTCAGTTATTTCCTAAAGTGAAATGCATTGTTATCACTATATTTATCATCGAAGCCATAATTTAGAGTTTTAGTTTGTTGATCATATAATTTATTATATGAAGCTTGAAATAATAATGTTTATGATTGTACCAAAAAAAAGATGAGGAGACCATCCACATAAGAGTGATGATTATTACGTTGTACGTTTTGCGATATACCTAAGGTTATAATGTTTTCTGATAGCTGTACTTTATTATTATACACGTTAACTTTTACGTTTCATTTGATTTTTTAAGGAAATAACAGCTACTCTACATATCTATACCTTGATAATCACTATACATCTGGATTATATGTGTTTGTATATCTTGGAGCATTCATAAATCTAATAAATATGGTTTGAACTATAAATAGTTAAATTTTACTAATATAAATATCAATTCACTTTTAATAAAATTAATATAAGCTTCAAAATTGTAACAATGAACATTAATGAGTATAGTATTTATTATCTCTTACGTAGAATACAAAAACAAATAAATAAATATTTTAAAAGTTCAATTTATTTGTGAAATTTACATTTTTTTTTTTTTTTTTTTTTAACATCTTCAATTTCAAATAAAACAATATGTAATAATAAAAATAATTTTACATACTTTGTTATCCCTTAGTAATATTTTTAATTATAGTGACGTGAATCAATTACAATAGTTTCTCAAGTATTTTACTACGATTAATATTATTAAATCGATATTATTATGAACTTGAAAATAGTTATAAATAGTTATAAGTGAAACTATTGAAATATGTTTTACATTATGCTAAAAGATAAAACTTTCAACTATTATTAATTAATTATATTTATTATGTACTTTACTCACAATTTAAGTGTACGTTATATACACTTATTGATGCATTCATTTTAATTTAATTTCAATGTAATAAATTGTATTTTGTATAGTTTATTAAAGTTGTAGAACAACATATTCGTATTGTAATGGAAATATTATTATATTTAACATTAATTATAATTGATATTATTATATTTTTTAATAAGATTTATTAATAGAAATAAACATAATTTTAAATTTAAACTATAATAAATAAAAATTACAATATCACACTTATGCTAACACTATACACAATTTTTAAAATATTCAAGTTTCAAAATTAATAAATTACGATTGAAATTATAATTTAAACATATTTTGTCAAACTAAAACAATTTTTTAATAATTATTAAATATATTTGTAATGGTTATAATATTTATATGAGTATAGTTTTAGATATTTTATAAAAACTTTTTTTTTTTTCGTATAGGTAACCTCTAAAATAAACTTAATTAGAAAATATGAATAATTCATAAATTTAATAATATTATTATTATTTTTTAGTTGAAGTTTTATTTCTTGTTTGGGGTATTCGTTTATGCATTGTGGTACGAAAAGCACCTTCCGAATTCAATGAGAGTCGATTCATGTCGATGGCAATATATAATGAATTTATTCTCTCAGTCTTCCTAAACGTATCAATGTATGTCAATTATAATAATATATTATAATAAATAGGTAATACATATATTATATTAGTTAGTATTAAGAATAAAGGTAAAACTAATCAATAAAATTAAATATAAACAATTATTTATTTTATATAAATAATATAAATAAACAATATACCAAATTATGTTTAACAACTATGACAACCAACTATTTTTTTAATTGCATTAATTATTGAATGTTCAAAAAAAAATTAATTCGATGGTTAGATCAAAATTATTGTTTTCAATGATATACACATATAAAAAAATTGTTAAAATATAAAATTAATTATTTTAATTATTTTACTTTTTTAGATACATATTGTGTTGTTATATTGTTATTATCAATAGGTTTTATATTGAAATAGTTCTATTATAAAATTAAGTTTATATAATGTAACATAATTAGCGTCAATATTAACAATTTATTAAAATATTAATTAATTTACATTATAAATTGATAAATAACTATATAAATTCTTCAATTATGTTATTTATCTGTTTAAAAAGTAAGTTTTATTTAAAAATCTAAATATTATTCGTTATTTTTATTACCTTATTTATATTTTCAATTATTATTTCTTTTCTATTTAAATGGTCATCACTATTCACTTTAATATATTACGATAATTGCAATGATACATTTCATCCTCGTTATTTATTATTTTTTGTAGAATATAAAATATTTAAATTTAAAAATAAAAAAATAATAATAATCCTTATTAATTAATTGAAAAACATTTTAAAAAAATGCGTTTTTCATACACATTTTTTCACATTTATTATATTTGTAATAATAAATAAAATAATTGATAATTCGTATTTAATACAGGTTTTTCCTGCAGTCACCGGCCAATCCTGATCTACAGTATATCATTTTCTTCTGTCACACACAACTCACAGTTACCACACTGCTAGGATTTATATTCGCTAGCAAGGTTAGTCATTAATATTAAAAACAAAATGTCAATAAATGACATTGGAACAAGTAATAAATGTGTATATGAAATACGATATATATAATCGTAAAGTATAAAATAATAATAAATATATACAGAAAATATCACCTAACCATACTTATATATATATGTAGATATAAAAAAAACTCTACTATATTTGTAAGTTTATCGAAATATTATTGGAAATACATTTTTATATGTTTAATTTGAATTACTGATGTAATAATTGAATATATCATATTATATTATATGTATTATTTATCATATTTTTTATATAAAATATAGGTGTATAATGTATTATTAATATTTAATTCAGGTTGCTTACCCGTTATTATTATTTACGCAGTAATATTTCAACAAGCATATTATAAATGAGATAAATACTAAACTTATTACTAACTATTATAAAAACAACTTTTTATGGGATTTTGTAAATCAAATTTTTTGATTTTTGAATAAATAATTAAAAGCTTTTTAAACAGTCTATATTTTGTGTAGTACTTAAATGCATGACAATGTAGTTTTGTGCAATTAATTATTGTAAATGCAGAAGAACACTTTATTTAGCTCACTTTTTGAATTTCTCAAAAGTTTTTTCTTGAGAAAAGAAAAACTACCAAAAAATGACGAAAAAACGTCAAAATTCACGGAAATCGTTATTTTAACGAGATTGAAGTCAGATTTTTCATGATTTTGAACTAAGGAACTTTAAACTTTTTTGAGTATTCTCATATGTAGTTTATACACATGGTAAACTTTTGGAAGGAGTTATCAGTATAATACTGAGTTTCGCTCAAAATCATTATTTCTAATGCAATATCATTGCATTCAAACCTTAATTATAATAAACGACTAATTTCTACGAGGACCGAAGGACCGAAGGAACGAAGGAAGATCGTCTGGAATCGACCTTCTCGCTTTTTTTTAGTTTGAAATTTGAATCTTAATTTTGATGCAAATTAGTAACTGTAAATTATTATTCTTCATCCGTTTTTTAGATTCAGTTTTTCTACGATTTTTCAAACAAAAAAATGTTAATTTCATAAGGATCATGTAGTTATAAACAAGATAGAAAAGTTTAAACGAATAGTAAAGATGTTTACACTTTTACAGTCCGTATTTACTGAAGCAGAGAAACAAGTTGCGAAAATTATATAAACAATATTATTGTAATTAAATATTATAGGAATTTCAATTTTTAGACTTTATATTTCATAGTTTAGAAATCTACCAAATTATTGATTACCTACATTTGTAAATGAAATCTTTATATTATATTTTAAATAGTTTTGGTTTATTGAACTTTTAAAAATAATCACCGGAAATACGTGTGATTATTGTTAATGAAATAAGAAAAAACATATATTGTTATACCTTACAGAAAAATAATAGAGTAGTTGATTAGGCTTTTACAGTTAAAGACATTATTTTAAAACAAAACATGTTTAAAATTCTGTACATGATATATAAGTAACAATGAGGTATTTTCACTTTCATACAAGTAATTTGCAAATATTTAAAACAGGTAAACATGACTTATTTGAAAAACCTGATTGGACACATTACCATGTGAATAATCTATTTGAATAAAATCATAAACATTTATATCCAGTAAAAACTCATTTAAAATTAACTAAATTAGCCAATAAAATAAAAATATTATAATCAAATATTTATTATATTTTGTAGTCGAAAATATTTTTTTTTTTTTTTAAACAAATAATATATTTTATTAAAATATATTTTTAATTTTATAAAAATTATATTTCATTCTCATTCCAGGCATATTTAGTGATACGAGGAGATGAATCAAACGACGAAGATGGCCACGTAAAAAGTATTAAAGTAACGGGTTGTAGTAGAATGTTGAGTAAACAGGCCAAAAATTCAAACAAAGCAAATAACTCTACCTTCGGTGGTTTAGATGAATCCAGTATAGATTTTGTATTAACAGAAACCGATGTACATGTAAGTTATTATAATTATTATTTATTAGAAGTTTGTGATTGTGAATATTATAATTTTGTTACTTAATATATTTGATTTTTACTCATAGGAAATAAATAGTAGCAATAGTTATTTATTTATTTTGATTATAACCTACACTAACAACAAAAGTGTTACTAGAATAAAAAATCGAATACGGTAAATTTTTCACACACAAACATAAATAAGTATAATAACTAATAAGTACTTAAATTTATACTTTTTCCCGTATCTTATACCATATTTTAGGTTAGAGTGGATCAGATACATAAACAAGTAAATTTAAAAAGAGATTTAAAATTTTAAAAGCACAATAAAATTTAAAAAATAAATACATAAATAAAAACATATTATAAATTATATAATTTTATAATATTAAAATAATTCGCCCTTCATTTTCGGCATGATTATCAATAATTTCAGTAGTAATATAGAGTAAGCTAGAACTTTTTCAAGAATTTTAACTTATAACAGTTTAATAACTATACTGATCTAAGTTAAAAAAAAAAAAAAACATTTAAAAAACTGGTTGGCTACTGAAAAATGTTGGGGAGCTTAGCCTTCCCAAGCCCCTTCCTAGTGACGTCTATAAGTAAAAATTATTAAGATTTATATAATTAAGCAATGAACATAACATAATAATTATCTTACAAGAAATTTAAAAAGAGAGATTTTTATTTAAAAAATAAATAATGAAACAACAAAAGCTTATGATATGCAACTATTACTTTGAAAGATTAATTAATTAATAAAAGGTTAATAATATAAAATAAAACCTTTGTAAATAAAGAATTATTTAGGATTATACTTGCATACTTGTATAAAATAAAAGTTTAAAAATCGTATATAAAATAATAAAATATTACAAACAAGTTAAAATATCTGTGTATGAAAGAAAATACCTACTAATGCTTTGGTGTATTTTTGTAACAGGAAGAATTCGCTCAATTATTCAAACATTTGGAAGAACTAAAAGATAAAAATCTGAGGCTGGGCAACAGGCAAATGGCCGACAAAATAGCAGCCATGCAAGAGGTGAGCAAACGCGGGGTATGGTCAACCAATGTCGACAAGAAACCCGTAGTCGGCGGCAGTGGCGGAGGTTACGCATTCGCTAACCATCACAACCATCACCATCACCATGGTTGTGGTCATCCGATAAGTGGTAGCCAAAAATCCTTAGTCGTCAATCAAAACGGCAAGAAACCATTTATGAAAGAAGTTACTGTGTAAAATATATTTGTAGGGAAACGTGTATAATAATATGTATAATTTGTAAATAGTGTACAAAACGTATCCATCCAAAAATATCAACAGTTTATTTAAAGTGTGTCATAATGTGAATCAATGAAATAAAATATGAACTCAAGTCTATAAAATAATCATCCCGTAGATAAGTTATAGATAATAATTTTACAATAATAAATTGTCAATAAAATATAATACATATAAGTTAACAGTTTAAAATGCCATTTCCAATATTGGACATTGATTATTTTTCTAAAATCTAATTTATGTGATTTTTATGATTTTTTTTTTAACGTTACTGCGATCATACCTCAGTGTAAATTATATTTTAGGCTACAAATATAGAAACCACACGAGAAATATATAATACATTTATAAAGCGCTATTGAAGACAAAAATAGTATACTGTTAACTGGAAAAAACATCGTAGTTACAATAGTAGGTATCGTGTCATTTAAATAAAATCTATAGATTCATTAAACTTCCACTTTCTAGTAGTACGATTAAATATTAAATTTTTAAAATCTAAAATTTAATCATACGAGAATTCTCTACAATATACATATATTTATTAGATAAAACGTTATTAGTGTCAGCTAAGACAACGTTTTTGTGGAATTTGCTATTTAATAGGTATGGAAAGTTCATGTCTTCTCAATAATATAATATAGGTACCTAATCTAAGGATAATATCAATAAGGATTATATAAAGACTATGACTAATAACTCTAATACTATTTAATAATAATATTTTTTATGATTACTATACTGGTTATAGTTAGTCATTGTTTAAATAATGTCTAACATAACTTTGTCTTTTCGATTTTACTAGGAAATGAAATGCAATTCGTTTTTTGTTAGTCCACTTTTCCAAATGACAAATCGCAAATGTATTGTAAAAGACATAAGTCGCCTATTACTGTACCGGATTTGTTTACATTTCTTAGTATACATTAATTTCCGTTAGCTATTAACTGAAGGCAACCTTATAAAATAAATTATAATGCAAACTATGGGTTTTACACGACAACATAACATATAGATGATAGATAAATTCACTCATAAGAACGAGCTGCCCGTTTATATAATTGTCTGTGTTTGAACTTTACGATCGCCAGAATATATGATATTGCTTTAATATTAAAATGATGACTATACTATTAATGCGTTATTATCTCGTAAAATTTTATAATTTATTTAAATTTTTTAAGAATTTATTCAATATTAAATCTCTATATTATTATTATGTTTTCATGTTTGATACACGTGAAATTTAAAAATCGATGGAATATCTCAATTTATAATACCTATATATAATTGAATGGAATAATAATTTTAATATTAGAATTTGTATTTTTTTCCCGACATATATTTCCATAATAAAAATTATCTGACCAAAAATATATTATACCTTACAATGATAAACATTAAAAATTCTCAATAAAATGTATAACTTATGTTATCAACAAGATAATATTGTAATTGTTATTATTTAATTAACTAACTATATCTTCTTTAATATTTGATATAATAAGTAAAATAATTCAATTAAAATAAAATTTAATTTGCTTTAGAAAATAATAATTATAATAACATTCAAACAAATTTGTTATAATTTGTTTTTGAATAAAAGTTTAATATATAGGTAATAAATGTAATATTAATATTTTCTAAACATAGTTTTTGATCATTTGCGTAATATCCTAAATGTATAAATATCATTATATTTTAATTCAAATAGATTTATGAATAACAACGAGTAATATAAATGGTCTAATTCGTGACGTATTGTATTATTATGAACATATATTTTATTCTGTGATAAATTTAAAGATAAAAAATAGTATTATTTTAATAACACTGCCTTTGTGTTATGTACAATTTAAATAGTCCAAATAATTAAAAATTAATTATATTTTTGTCATATTTAATACTGTTGATTTGTGTTTTTAATTTTATGTGTTTGATCTTTGATATTCATCTAATTTGATCTCATCTACGGATCCATGTCAAAAATAATAATCAATGATAGCTTGACAATAGATAATAACGGTTAATAGATAGGCTTACAATTATTTCTAGTGATAAAGACACATAAAATAATTGTCGTGCTGTTAATTGAGTACTATCAATTGATGGTAGATGGTATACATTTTTTAGATGTGAATTGTGTTCAGAATCACATGTTTACTGTAATCTAATCTAATTATAACTAAGGGGCGCAACCAGTTGGAAGGTTTGGGTTTTATAACCCCCTCGTTGTTATAATTTAAATTTTTTTTAATTTCATATCAATAATTTTGAAATAATACAATAAGTGCTCCAGGAGCATGGGCGTAGTTTAATATAATTTTCTAGGGGTGCTATATAGTAGTAAATATTGTAATGGAGATATTAAACCTAGGTTAATAGCAATTAACAAGTTAAAATTTTAGGGGGGCTGCGAGAGGTTCTAGGGAGGTTGTAGCCCACCCTGCTAGTAGTAAACTATGCCCATGGTGCTCCTTCAAGCGATTTTTTTCAAAATGAAGATTTAGAATTAGCTCTGAAATTTTCTAATTAACTACTGTAAAAAATCTTTAAGAATGTTGATGCTGGTTGCTGAGTTTCATGATATATTTTTGAAAATTGATAGTATCTATTTTTGAAATCCGTATTTTTTTGCTAATAATCATAAGTCGAAATAATTTACTTACAAAATAATCCAAGTAGAATATTAAAGAACTTCAACATTTATTCAATGTATTAATAATTTTATTGAAGAACGAATAGATTGACACGATAGATTTCTTGAATAGTTTGCCAAATTAAAAAAATTTTATTGTTAATTACCTAAATTTGGAATAAAAATGTCTAAAGAAACTTATGAGGACTTCAAAGTTATTTATAATTTGTATACTGACATATAAAAAAATAGTATCTAGTTAAATATTTGGTTACTAAAACTTAGAAGTATGTGACATTTGCGCATTCAATTCATCAAAAATTACTATAACAGAAACAATTTTTTTTCTACAATCCGAAATTTATAACCTAACCTTATCCAGTAATTATAAATTGGTTATAAATACTTATATTACCAATCACAGTTTCTATCAGATACTAGTTTTCTACATTGTGTCGACTCTAAATACATTTTTGATATAATATACAGGTCTAGAAAGAATAAATTATTGGACAATTCTCAATAAACACAGATAGGTGGTTACAAAATATTGTTCATCTAGTAATGATATTTAATGAAATGATGAAAAAATTGAAAGGAAAATTAAATATAGGTTAATCTTTTGGTTATTATGTTTGAAAATAAAAATGTGTAAAATATTATAATATGTTCCTAATATTTAACATACATTTTATTATATCTTTGAGTTTATGTAGAAGAGGCGGATCCGGGCAGAGGAATTTTTCCCATGAACAATTTAATTTGCGATATGTATAACTTCATAGTCCATATAGTTTCCATCTGAGACGTATTTAGCAATTTTTAAAAGGGAGTGTTCAGATTTTTCTAGAAGCTTTCATGAAGCCAACCTTCCCCCCTCACCGTATAATAATATAAAAAAATTAATTACAAAAAAGTAAAATAAACATGTTCTGCATCTGTATACATTATAATGCAAAATCTAAAATGGATGTGAAAATATTATTATTAATAGTAATTTTTTTTTTTTTCATGAAGGGGGTTAAATCTGTTCAACCTCCCCTCATGAATATTTCTCTGGTTCTTATGATATAAAATAATATATAATTTGTCCCTATGTTATTTTAGACTGGATCCGCCATTGCTGTTTACTATAAATATAATACATGTTAATATTAAATTGTGACACCCCCGAAAAAAAAAATAATAATAATATATTTGTGTGGTTGGACCACTGTTATAACTAATTATTTTATCATTATTTTACTGAAATGTAAACGAATACAAATATATAAAATATTGTGGTGAGATCTAAATATTAGTTCATTATTATACATTATTAAATTATCACCATACATTGAAATTATTATTTTTCTAATAGGTACATGTATAATTGTACAAAAATTTATTAATTCAGATAAATTATATCACATAATATTTATAAACTGTTGTATTATAATTAGTTTGTTAATGTAAAATTCATAAATATTTTATTTGTATGTACCAACATTTGATGTGGTCTATTGTTGTTTACATTGTAAATATAAACCCTTATATTTATAAATACAAAAATATGCATATAAAAATTAATATTATGAAATACTATGTTAAATATAGTTATGTTTAAATAATTGTTTTTTTTATTATATTTCAATTATTTATTTTTAAAATATTCCTCATACAAATAAATTGATATGTATTAAACGTATTGTTTTATTATATTGATGCTTAACTCATTTAATATTATGTAAAACATTCGTAAAATGTTATAATTAGTATATTAGTTTTCAACTTAACTCAACTGATAAACGTTGTTAAAAATTTAATGTGCTATAGGAACATCTAATAATTTTAAAGTAGTGCCATTTAGTATTTACACAAAATTCATTATACTATTAACTGATATTTAAATAATAGATAAGGGTAATAATATATTTAACAAAAGGAAGTAGGTAAGTATAAACTTTTTTATAACATACCTATTAGATATAATATATTATTTATATTATATTGCTAAATATTTATTAATTATACTAAAATTAATTAAATTTGTTAAATGTATGTAATATGTAGTGACTGTCACGGAAGTGCTCGTTTATGGTTTAGTTGTAGAATTTTAGTGATCGATTGCATTTAAACATACAGCATTGTTTTTTTTTTTGGTTAATCATAACAATCCAATGCCAATATGCGGTAAATTCCAATTTAAATATTTTTCTAATACATTAAAATGTATAATTTATTTAGCTAAAAATTATAAAGTATTAAAACCATATCCAGCAAAATATTATTTTACTATATAGTAGTAATAAAATAAAATTATAGTATAATTAATAATTAACTATGACGAAAACTAGTGATATAGAGGGAGGGTCATATCGATAGTTATATTAAAGTTACGCCACTACCACACATAATCATAAGCGCAACTAGATTTCAAATTGTGAGAGTGTTAAAATTTTAAAACGGTCGTAGACCATTATACATATATACTAGGTATATTAAACAAATATTTGTGGGCTAAAAAAGTCTTTGGTGCGTAGCACCCATCACCTAATTGCGCCTATGCACGTAACCTATATCGGTTACCAAGTTTTTTAAAAGAGATAAAATATTTGGTTTCATATTTAAAACTAGCAATGTTAAAAATATTGTTTTTAGTAAAAAAATCTTGATTTCTTTTATTACCTTATAATTTAAACTGTTAACTTATCCAGGAGAAAAGTATCGTTTTGCCGTCTCCCCATAAAATTAAGGGAGCAAGTACCCCCGCTTTTATCCCACAATTACGCCACTGTCCCTATCATTGTCACTAGTTTATAACGCAATATATAATATAGTCTACATTTCATTTATTTAGCAGTATATTATTTATTGGATAAAATTATGTTACGATTCTATTTATGTAAGTCACAGTAGTCAACCGTTGATTATAAGAGCCGTTGTGGCGTAAACAGTTAAAAATCTATACATTTAGATCTTTGAACCAGAGTTTGCGCTAACGGATAGCGGGATAGTATATTAACCTTTATGGGCAGATTTTAATTTAAACTTAGTAGTTAACATTAAAGTTGCGAAATAGGTACATATTTGTTTAATAACTAAAGTATAAGACTTTTCTGTGGTATTGGCAAACATGATTTTGAAATTATTAATTTTAATTTAATGGATTATCATTTTTTCATTTAAACATTTGTTGTACCAACACAGATAAAAATTGTAAAATAATGTTAAATATAATATCATAATAGTAAGTAGAGTTTGTTAATTTTTGATTTACTGATTTCTGAATACTATATGTATTTAAGGTATCTACTATACAATCATTGAAAATATTCTAGAAAAATAAAGGGAAAAATAAATTGGATGAATAAAAATTAATGGTATGCTAGTACAAATGTTGCGTTTTACAGATGACATAGCAATGATAGCAGAAAGTGAAGAAAAATTAGGCAGCATGCTTACAAAAATGAATGATAGCTGTAAAGAGTATACAATGAAAATAAATAAGAACAAAACAAGAATAATTAATATGCAGTAAACAAGAATTGATTTCGAATAAACAATGGCAAATGAGAAGGTGGAAACTGTTCAATATTTCACATATTGAGGAAGCTAAATAACGTATGATGAAAAAAGCGAGATGGACATAAAGAGCAGAATAGCACAAACAAAACAAGCATTTAATAAGAAGATGCACCTATTCATGGAAAACACTGTTAATCTAAATACCAGAAAAACTTATATAATAATTTTTGTATGAAATATAGCCCTCTATGGGGTATAATTATGGACTATACTCAAATTGGAAAGAAGTAGGATTGTAGCTTTTGAAACAGGGTGTTGGAGAAGAACACTGAAAATTCTTTGGACAGAGAAAGTCTAAATGAGGAAATATACCTATAAATGAATGAACAAAAACCATATTGAAAACAATCAGAGAAAGGAGAAGAAAATGGATCGGACATATTATGAGAAACAATGAATGGATAATGAAAATAATTGAAGAAAAAAAAACTTCTACCTAACCTTTAAGGATCTATTAGGTATTTAGGTCCTTGGTTACATGGGCCCTATAATATTTGCTTACACACCCACCAGTATATACCAAGTTGCGGCACTGGTCCTGAATAATTATATTTCCCCCCCAGAGATGTATAATTCTGATCAACACGACATCTATTTTCTCCTGTGACATGTTTAGCTAAAGTAGCCCACTTAAAACAATATTCGTCATTATTTTGATGGTTAACAATAGCTTTTTTATTTTTAATATCGTTTGGCAAAGGTATGTATGATGACCCACCTAATGGTTTATACTTGTATAAAACAGCGAGTAGGCCGTTAATACTCTGAAGGGAAATCCACTGCCTTTCCCTTGGTAATTATCTTCTTCAGTCATAAGAATTGAAAAATCATTATCAATTATCAAAGAGAGACAACTGCTTATAAATATTTCTCTAGCTTTGATCTTGAACGCCCTATTCTGAACAGATGACTCTACGTTCAGTAAATGATATGTACCCTCCAATTTCAGATGTAGTTTTAAAGAACCATCGGCTAAATGAGTTTGAATCAATTCGATTTATTCTGATTTAACCGAATTGAGGAAATCTATATAACTCATGCAGTTTTCTATATTTTTTCTATAAAATCTTATAATCATTCTATTGAATGCAGAACTAATTTCTAAAAAGCCTGGTCTTTGCACTTAATTTAATCGATCCCTCTTTTGTTTTCCTAAATTATGTACAGTATTTCGCTTGATAGAGGGTTCCAGATAATAATAATAAAAAATAAAAAAACAATGTATATGTTTATTCGAAATAACTATAAATATTTTATGAGTGAAAGCGGGAAAATAAAAAATATTCTAACCTTTTTTTCTTACACAGTTTTGCTCCCAGGCATTGCAGGCTTCGTAACACAACAAGTCATCATCGCTCAGGAAGTCTATGTTCATATAGTCTATCTATTTATACAGTCTATCATCATTTTCTGTTGAACAAAAATACAAATATGTTAAAATAATAAAATTGTATAATAATAAATTTTTAAAAGCATACCTGTAATTGACGGACCAGCTTGTATGTTTGGTACTATTATCTCCGGTATTAATTCAATTTGGTTATGTAATAACACGAAAATTACAAACAAAAACAAAATGAAAAATATAAAATAGAACGTAAGCGGTAAAAAAGGTAATGGAAAGGTGGGGAGAGTGAAGTAGGGAATGGAGTGAGGAGAAGGGAGTGAGTGAGGAGTTGTGTTGTTTGTAGGATCGTGCTTTTACCTTTCTCCTTATATAAGAAGAGTTTCGGGGTAATAGGTTCGAGAGTATCCAGAATCTATACCTGTATACGGACTTCGTGTTCCGTTTGAAATTTGAAATATTTTTTTTTACAAATTTATTTATTTAAATTATTTTAAAATACGGACTTCTTGTTCCGTATTTTTATTTTAACTATTTAATTTTATCTTCGCCAATTTAACCCACTAAAATTATATAAAGCGTGGACTCGTGTTCCACTTGCAACTTGTTTATGATTTTATTGACTATGGGTTTATTGGAGAAGTATTAAAATACGGATTTCTTGTTCCGTTTCTTTATTTTGATAATTTAATTTTATCTTCGCCAATTTAACACACTAAAATTATACAAAGCGTGGATTCATGTTCCACTTGTAACTTAAATGTAATTTTATTGGCTATGGGTTTATTGGAAAAGTATTAAAATGCGAACTTCTTAAATTAGAATAAAGGACACTGAACAAAGCATAAAAAGTGATTCTTACTTTACGGAACACCACTATTATATATAAATATTACAATAAGGATAGAAATCAAAATACCTCGTATGTAACTTTGTTCGGAATGCTCTGGCTATCGTTGGAATATCGTTTGGATTTTTTCTGTTGATGTGCACGGAGACTGGTGTTAGAAAAAAGTCCGATCTGAATGGTCTGGCGAGTCTTGCTAGACTGTCTGGTCTAGTTGGACTGACTGGTCTCGTACGACTGACTGGTCTTGTACAACTGACTGGTCTTGTACGACTGACTAAAGGATTTTTATGAAAAATGTGATCCAGGGGGATCGATTGAAAAATGTCTACCTGGTTAAAACTAATGAATGGGATTCGACGACACTATAGTCAGCAGGGCCATTTAATATGAATAAAAAAACTAAAAGTGTATGCCGACTATGTGGGACTCTATGACCCACCGATAAAAAGGAATTTAATACGTGTAGAATGTCGAACGTGTTGATTTCATGGTTTTCTATTAAACGCCGACTATATTATGTTTCTTATTTTATTATATTAGTTCATGATAGTCTTAATAAAAGGGATTATTTTAAATTGTACGTAAATGTGACGGTGTTCCGACGGCGCCAGAGTCGCTTTATTATACATATATTAATGTTCTTTACTAATGTTAAAATATGTGTGTGTAGTATAAGTGTTATTTTAAAAGTCGTATTTTTTTTTTTAAAATGATGTAATGACGTGCACAATTTGAAACAAAAAAAAAAAGTAATCTGAATCAAAAAAAATATACAAAAGTAGATGCACACGTTGCGCACAGACGCTGACACCTACACCAGCGCCGAGAAACACTTTTACTCAGAAAAATACCGTGAGAAGGCTAGTAGGCCTTTTCATGGAATTATAAGATAACTAATTTTTAACGGTTTTTTCCTCGCCAATTAATTACCAATGAACACATTTAAAAATCTTTCCCTCGCCAGTACCACGTAACTACAAAAGCGAATAAGCTAGTCGGCGTCTTGCACAACGTGTTTGCTACTATATCATTGCAAGCTAAATCGACCAAGTGTTTTTATTTCGTTATACAAAGCGTTGTCATTTAACAACAAGTGTTCTCTTGAATTATTTATTTAAATTATTTGTTTTATTAATTGTGCTATGAACTCGCTGAAGCAAGGAATTCAGAGGGCAACAGACAAGTAAGATAAATAATATTAAGAGACACACTTATATTATTTAAAACAAAAGAAAATATTGTTATTATACTAATTTTAAATACAAGCGGAATACGTGATCCATAGTTTTATATAATTAAAATAATTTATATTAATACATATATCAAATTTTAGTACGAGCGGAATACGTGATCCGTAAATATACATAATATATATAAATTATACTACAAATAATTAGGTATTACCATAAATCACTTTTGACTCCTAACTCACAGACTCACTACCCCGAAACCCTCTGAACATCAAGAGGAAGGTAATAACGTTTAAAATACTACGTTACCCCTCTAACTATTTTCCCCCCTCATACTACATTTTTACGTTATTACAAAGTGGCGCCCAACAATCAAGCACAGGTTTAATAAATAAACTTTGGGAGTAAAACAGGGAGTCAATCCGAACAAAAAATTTTATATTATTTAAATTACAATATCTAACATTATATATTGGGAGATGGATTAATTTCACAGACATTAACCATATATATACACACATTTCATATACGCAAACAATATAACAAAAAATATTATGATTTAAAAAAAAAAAATCTATCTGATAATAGTATAATAGAATAAAATCATAAAAACTATATCATATAACAAAACATAGACTTAAAAAATTATTTTATGTCAGAACTAGAAAATAAATTCATAATAAATCAAAAATTCCCAGACATACACTACTCAAAAGTTCTAACAAGCTGGTTATACAAATTGAACAAAGACAAATTAATAAGTGAATTAAAAAGAAGAAATTTGAAAACATCAGGAATTGTACCTGAATAAAAAAATAGATTAATGAGTTATTTAAAAGGTGAATCCACTTTTGAGGACTTTCAAGAAATAATCAACAAATCTGTATTTTTGCCTTATCCTTTGGATAAAACAGACGAACTTTCCTTGAAAACAAACATGAATGATAATAAAAGACCTTATTTTAAACCAGGCACCTTTTCGGGAACCATTTCAGAAAATATTGATTTCTTTTTAAAAAAATATGACAGAGCCGCGATTATCAATGGCTGGTCCAATATAGAAAAAGTTCAATACATTCCTGTATTTCTAGAAGGGGCTGCACTTACATTTCACGATAATTTACAATATAGTATGAAAACAGAGAATGGAAGGATTTAGAACAAAAACGTCGATTAGAATTTGAACCTACTGCTCAAACCGATATGGTTCGAATAATACTAGAAAAACGAAAACAAATACTCTATATTATATAAAATTAATATGATAGAATAATGACATCAAAAAAGTATGAAACATTTTTTTCGATAATTATAAAACATTTCTAAAAATCGAAATCTTGATTAAATTAAGAAATCGACACATCAAACTTCTTACGTAAATATAATCTAAAATAAGCTATTTTTTAATTTACCATTATTTAAAAAATAAAGAATTTATATTTCTATAAAGAGTATTTATTTCAATAATGCATTCTATATTTTGTTTGTTTACATATACACTTATATATCGCTCAAAATCGTATTGTCTAATGCAATATCATTACAATCAAATATTAATTATAATAAATCAGTAATTTCTCCATGTACCGAAGGAACGAAGGAGTAATGTCTAGAATTTATTTTCTCATTTTTTATTTTAGGATTAAATTATTCCCAGGAAAACCATTGTGTTTTATATACAAAAAAGTGGGAAAGGCCGATTGTGGACTTTCCTCCTTCGTCTTTTCGGTCCTCGGAGAAATTAGTGGTTTATTATAATTATTAAGATTTTAATACAATTACATTGCATTTGAAATACGATCCTGAGCAAATCTCAATATATTGCAGTATATTAAACTGATAATCCATTCCAAAATTACCAAGAGAATATATTGCATATGGCTAACTTTTTGGTAGTTTTTCTTCTCCTAGGAAAAAACTTCGGAGAAATTCAAAAAATGAGCTTTATAAAGTATCTAGAGGACACGATATGCTACCGAAAGCATATCCCACTTGTGATATCGGACAATTATTTCTATCCGAAAAAGTGTTTTCATACATAAAAAAAAATACATCTTTGTAAAAACAATACATTCCTCGCTCCGTTTAGAATTTAAAATTAAAAAAAAAAAAATTAGAACAAATTATCAAGTGGCCTATTTGATGACAACGTCCTAAAGCAATAATAACATGTTAATAACTTTTGGATGTAACGTCTGCATTCAGCACATTGCACTTGAACAAATAAACAATTTTGTAATAAACACTCGTATTGGCGTACACGGTACATTCTGTTTTTCTGCCTGTGCTGCTAAAATTGTATCTGTTGTTCGTAAAAATTTAAGTATTTAAATTTATGATCAACAGTCCCTTTATGGTCGGCATTGGATCTCGTGGAGATTCCTAAACAAAATATATAATTATATTAAAATAATTAATTATGAAAATTCCACATATATTATTTTAAAATAAAATATATTAATTATCTATGTAAATTGCAGCCGTTTAATAAGTAAATATACCTATCTTGTCCTAATCGTACCGACTTACCTATTGATCGGATAAAATCAATAAAAACATATTTGGATTCATCATAAAGTTAACTTGAAAAACGTTTTCTTAAACTTTTGAATTAAATATTTTAAACCCTGAAAAAGATGATTTTAAAGAAGATTTTCACTAAATAAGCATATATTTATAATATCAATTTAAACAAATTAATTTGAAAAATCAAAATT